>OX940975.1:34769307-35369307 GCA_954871275.1 Leptopterna dolabrata | reverse complement strand
ATAACTCCACTTTGGTTCCTGAAGAGAAAACAATAATTGCATATCATCATGAGTACAACTTGGCGTCCTGACGGAATCATCACATAGGTACTATTGGCGTATTCGTTGAGGACTAATATTTCAATCTGTCGCAGTTATTATAGGTAGCTGTAACATTTTCCATGTTCTGACAAATTCTACAGTAATTTGCAATTCGAGAGTCATTAGTTTCAAACAGTTAATAAACAAAGGCCGATTAATAGACGGGTTATATCCGATAATTGATTTAATTGCCGACAAATTGAGTGAGGGGAGACGAAGGGTGTGTGCGGCATATACCATCAGATTGGTGAGACAATACGAGCCCTGATTGCTAACGAGTGTGCCCAGGGTCCCCACTATTACTCCATTGTCGGTCCAGGTCTAGCGAACAAGTGAACACCTTTCTCGGAACGCGGGTTGTGGTGGACAACTGTAAGCGCTAATGAAGGGGGTGCCTCGGGGAAGGTGCGCGATTTAAACTATTTGCTTTAATTCCCAGTGAACAAGCGAATCGTTTTGTCAGATTACTCATCCACTCATCGAATCGGTAGATTTGCGTTGGAGCTGTAACGTATTAGACAAAATGCGTAAAGTACAGTTGAGTTGGGTTGAATCCTTCCATTCTAATTGATCCTGCGTAGGATGAGCTGCAGTATTCCAAATTTTCACTAGGGTAAGCTAGCCTCACTGAATGCTTCGGTTTCCCGTCCATTGGGGGTAGAGCGGATTTGTTTTCACTTGGATCATGAAAACAGAGCTAAAGAGAGAACTGCCCTCAAAGAGAAGTTGGGAAATTATCGAAATAGTTGGATGGACTGACGGGTTAATATCTGTAATGCCTTATTACCGAAATATGCGTAATATATAATGAAGGTACCTACTTATCATAAGCTTCACGGAGTCTACGAACTATTTCCTTTTCTAAAGCCTTTCTTTTGTTACTCATTTCAAAGCTGTTTTAATTAAAATTTGGAATGTGGCTATCGATCTGGGACCGTTCGACTACTCTACTACTGCGAATGGTCCAGTTAGTATGACCATAACGGGTAGAAAATACCTTATTACTTTTTGACTGTGAAATTCGTGTTCATATTCAAAAATGAATTCATGGAAACGTTAGGTACCAGTCAGTATGGCGTCATAATTGAGTGGTAGTAAGAATCTTTTCCTAGAGAAGACGATACGCTTCGCAAAAACCTAAGTACCTTGAAGCAGGGATCTTGAAATGAGCTATGTAGGTAAATTTACACCGATAAGTTTGCCCTGGTCATTAAAGCTATAATTCGTTTTACGTTTAGTAGGGGGAAATAAGACGATGGGACCGTCTTAGAGAGACTTAGTTAGATGATAAATGTTACTCGAACCAACCCCATTATCCACGTGCATCTTTCCATCTGTAATCGTCCTTCCAGTTAGATACTGCTTAGTAACCGACTTGAGAAATTAATTTACAGTTTGTCAAGAAAGCCTCCACCCGAGGGCGCTCCACTTTTCGTTTCGGATTCCCCGACAAGTTTTGTAATTATGGCCGTTTAACTGGGCCATTCTCTTTCGAACCTTGTAGGGCTAAGTTCGCCCTCCTTGGAGTTTCGATTCAATCAAGTGCACATCCCCGTGAAGATCTCCGAGTCCTGAGGATTACTCCTCCTGCCTGCCCGGCTCCTGGCCGCCCTCCCAAGAAGTCCTTTTGCGACATAAACCAATAGAATAAATCCCCATCGATTTGGTCTTACTGGTTATTCCATCCGCTCATTATTTATCATATAACAAGAAAAAAAGAAAGAAGAGCGGTGTGGGGTTCTCAGAAGGACGACTCAAAAGAGATGGGATGTTCCGGCCTGCCCAAAACTCCTTGAAAAAGGGGTCTTCTTATAACTTGAATTAGGAAATACCTGAACCTTTTGGTAATCTCTATATTGGTAAGGTTCTATGCCGTAATAATCGGAATCTCCTCATTTCTATGTCCATACTCCTATATTTTAGCTTAAGGGGAAATAGCCCGACGACTAGTTCCAAAAGCCGCCACCACGTGGCAGCACCAAAATGAGCTAAATTAATATTCGCTCTCCTTCCGTTAATAATTGAACGATTTTCAATCTGTAAATTGCATTGGATTCAAAATCAGCATAGAATTTCCGGAAATTGGTTCTGGTGTTCGAAATTCTAAAATTTGTATGTTTGGATCACTGGTGTTTGAATTTGGCTAATTTTTTCGGAAATCCCAATTACCCAAATTCTAGAGGGCTGTGTGCTGATTACGACGGTTTTTCAAATTTAAAATTGGACCACTAAAACCCCATCAATTATTGTCCAGACGGTGATGGGCGAGGGGGTTGGGGAGGAAGGCAGCTCTTGAATGGGGGTTGGCGGCTTCCCAGGCCCCTTCGGAGGGGTTTCGCCGCCCGAGCAGCTTGGATACCTACCATTTCCGAGAACAGTTTTTGCCCCACCATTCAGGAATTTTAGATTTCTTCCTTCCTGTTCGAGATTTGCTATAAAACTGTTTGGGCCCATCCATGACCAAGTGCCAAACTACACGAGAGTGTGAGCTATTTTTTATGCATCAGTCATGGGAGGGATGATAACATAAAAAATAAAAAATAATCAAATAAATGAAACAAGGATCTCGAGTTATATTATAATTTATTTTTACTTTTTAACATTATTAGTGCCTATTTTAATAAATGTAATTTATTTTTATTTGATTAGTGTATAGGATCTTACCTAGGTAGGTACACCAAAATTAAACTAAGCACCTCTCCCCACTTCCCAATCCAACTGATCGCATTTGAATCCTATTATAATTATTACCAAATTGGACGACCGATTGAATATACGATTTCCTAAACAAAAATTAGTGACTTCGAGGTCAGACGCCCGAAACTGCAAATAGCCTACTGCAAATAAAAAATAAATTAAATTACCCAAATACCTGAATTCAAAGTTCATCGCCAGTTGGACGTAATTCATTAGGGACTAGTACTAGGTACCTCTGTTTTAACCTCCAAATCCGTATATATTCTCTGAAGCAACCAAGGTACCTACCTACGCACTATCGAAGAATGGACACCAACGGTTATCTCGAATCAAGACCAAATCTGTGGAAGGTATATAATTATGCATTCTCAGTGGATTTATAAACTAATCCAAAATCCATACCCACGTGTATCATACAACCTGAGATGACCAAAGTTCACATAAAAATTAATAGCATCGTTATATTTATTTGACCTGTTGAGTAATTTTTGGTTATTTGGCCGTTTGAAATGATCATTTCAAATCTTATTGTACCCCAATCTGTTCAACGAATTGCACGCCTCTGTACATGACGCACAAACTTTATACACCACATTCCTGTTCATTCAACATCGATAATTTTCAGACCACCTACCTACTTTAAAAACCGAAACCGAAATGTTGACGTGTTGTTGTACACAACGGGTAGGTACTTGATAATTAGGACGTTACAGCAGTGCCTGCGCGATCATTAATTTTTTATTTCATTTTATTTTTTCAAATCGACGTTATTCCAGGACGAGCTCACCTAAAATTTTCAAATCTGAAAGACACTTGGAATAATTTGGTAGGTTGTTCATACATAATGTTCTAATAAATCGAAAAAGTATGATAGAGCAAACGTGAGATTTGCTAAAGAAGGGGTATGGACGTAGCAACGAAGTTGTTACAATTTCAATTAATTAAATAATAACTTTTTTGGTTCTTCGGAAATAAATAACAAAAGTAACAATACCTACCAACTGAGTAATAAGAACTCATCAAAAGAGACTTCTGGCTCCCGAATTTGGCTGCTTCTCGTCAATCTTGAATCTACCAATTCAGGGTAAGGCTGATTGAGGGCATTTAATTTAAATGATTGAATTTTCACCCTCAATCCAGCCATCGGGTGACGCACCCAAAAATCCAAATTTTCGGTCAACGAAAAGCCCACACTCTCTGACTTTCAGTCACACTTCTGATCGTGAATGGAACGATATAAATCCGGCTCAGATATCACTGCTAGGGAACAGCTGATTATAATTACGCATGTTTGTATGAAATCGAGTTGGTTGTATCGTGATACTTTGTTTGAAGAATGATGGTTGTTTTGGGGTTTTTTATAGGTAGTTTTCTAATCTGAACAAACGTTAGGTACGCTTCACGAATAACAGCAAATAATTTATAGAATAAAAATTATATATTACAAATAACAATTATAGAATTCTTCATTCTGCCGCACATTTATGAAATGTGATTGCACGTTTGGATCCAGTACTCGATTTAGGGCTCTCTTGTGGGAAGCACAAAGGTAGGTATTGAGTTCCGAAAACAGTGATCATCTATACTGGTAAATAATAAACCGTTGTATAATAATTTGTAGCGTTACTTATTCTATTTTCGGATTCTACATACCTTGAAACGGAAACCATCACATTTGGTTGGGGGAGGGGGGAATTTTTCATGCTCAATTACAAAGGTTCATTATTGAAAATGATAAATGGAAAACTGACTGTTTTGGTAGACACAATTATGGTTAGCTGGGTAGAAACGATTGTTGGAAGAGAATTACAAGTCAGGTACCTGAGCGCCGCGGGGGCCTCGGGCCCGACTGGGAAGCCGCCTACCCCCATTCAAGAGCTGCCTTCCTCCCCAACCCCCTCGCCTGTCACCGTCTGGACAATATTTGATGGGGTTTTAGTGGTCCAATTTAAAATTTGAAAAAACCGTCGTAATCAGCACACAGCCCTCTAGAATTTGGGTAATTGGGATTTCCGAAAAAATTAGCCAAATTCGAACGCCAGTGATCCAGATGTACAAATTTTGAAATTTTGAACACCAGAACCAATTTCCGGAAATTCTATGCTGATTCTGAATTGAATGCAGTTTACTGATTGAAAATCGATCAATTATTAACGAACTGAGAGCGAATATTAATTTGCCCTCGACGGTGTTGCCATCTGTTGAATATTCTTACAAGTTTTTTTCGGGCAATTTCCCCTTAATACAATTGTGCTAGCTTTTAGTATCTGCGATACCTACCTTTGGTCGGTAACAATTGGTATTCCAGTGAGGGGTTGGAGGTGGTTTCTATGGCGTACCACAAGCTCTGACGAAATGTTGGGTTTTGAATGATTTCATGACAATTAAGTGCATCTTCTTCAATCCATTACAGAAAAACTATCCTCCAAGTAAGTAGACATTTTGCCTTTTGATTTATTATTTTCAATAATGAACCTTTGGAATCGAGCATGAAAAAAATGTAAAACCCCCCCTCCCTCCCCACTAAAAAAATTTGATGGTTTCCGTTTGGATCCGAAAATGGGAAAAACCCCTCCAAATTATTACACAACGGTTTATTGTTAACCTTTATAGATGCCCCTTTGTGCTTAGATCACGTTTTTCTGTGGTCAAAATCCCCCCCCCCCCCCCCGGAAAGCCCTAAATCTACTACTGGAGCCGGCCAGGCAATTACAGTTTCATAAATACGCGGTGGATTCAAGAATTCTATAATTAATTATTTTTGTTGCTATTAATGAAGCACAACGTTTTTTCATAACCTACCAACAAAATACAAAATAACCATCATTCTTCAAATGAAATAATATCACGGAACAACCAACTCTATTTCATACAGCCATACTTACCTTTATATTGGAAGTTTTCGAGCTACGGCGGGAGTTATGGAAATGTCAACCTCTATTTATTACACCTTAGAGATGACAGTAACGCCGAGCTTCGCGGAGCAAATGGGACCTGCAAACCTAATTTCATTAATTTTGGTTCATGGTAACTAAGGAAAGTACGAAGATTTCGCTTACGAACGCCCTCTTCTTCGAGGGCCATCCATTTTATGTGTAGGTACACACATAGATTTTCATATTGGTTGAATTCTGGATTGAACGTTTGGTAAAGCTTTCTGTGTGGGCCCGCTGTATTAGGCGATTATGCTTTGCTGCGTGTATAGAGCCTCCAGATCCACGGCTTTCTTTGTGAAGCGCTTTATGCAGGGACACGTTGAATAAACAGCTAACAATCCATCAGTTTGCCTCACTCCTCCGGTAACTTCTCGTATTTACGAATCGCTAGATGGACAAAATTCATTGCCTGAAATTGTGAAGCCCGTACGAGACCATCCGAGGAATGACCGTCATCACCTAACCACCAAATTTTTGCTTACTACGTCCACTCTTTCATGTAGAAATGAATTTCCCTGAAAAAACTTTAGGGCGCTTGCCTCCAGTAGGTAGGTGCCTACTCAAGTTGCTAGTGGCGATGGATTCCTCTTGAAGGTATGTTAAACTGTACTTATACTTGTAGCGGAACGAACCCTTTAATATTTATTTTAGAAGTTACTAATAAGGTTATTGGCTTATCAACAGAAGATTGGTGCTCATGTACCTATTTCCCCACCAAGCAGCTGAATTTTCGAATGATTTTTCTAGAGAATGCAGGACCCATTTCGGAAGAGATAGCTGTGGTTAGAGGGGAGAGGGATACAATAACAGGACATGCATGAGTGACTTGATTAAGACATTATACGGAGCTAGCGCTGCCTGCGGCGAAGCAGGACATTAAATCATGTCCCCGGGGGGCGACGGTAATTAACTGAGGCACTACGTCATCGTCGTAGCGGAACCTCACACCCTCATTCAGTCCCCCCCCCCCCCCTCCCACGGCCATTTATCGTTTATTAATTAAGTCTTGACTATCTTGGTAAGGTTAATAGGGTTAGGTACCTCTCTGCCGGTCAAAATGATTTAAATGAGAGCAATGTTCGAAACTAATTATAATACAGGTACCTACATATAGTACTGAGGCTTGACAGTATCCCCAGACGCGTATCAGAATTTGCAACAGGGGCTAGGGTACAACGACTAATGCATTTTCCAGATTCTGCAGACCCTTTCAAAACACGTTTAGAATGGATACTTTGAATTGGCCAGCCATTATAATAAGATATGGACAAAACCAGCACAGATCCAATAAAAGTGGGGAACCCTGGGGGTGCACATGCTTAAGATAGGTATGCGGTGTGATCATGTTGCTGTATACCTCACTTCCATGACAAAAATGGAAAAATATGGACCTATCGTAGACCGCTCAATGAGTCCTATGACTCCAAGTCATCACGGTGCGTATTTACTCAGTGACCAGTGGTCGATCGGGAGAGAGGCTAAGCCCCTCCCCCCCCCCCCACCCACCGACCCCTATTGGCCCGAAATATACACTGGATAATAATAATGAGCATTCCTTGAAACACAAGAACTGTTCTACTGTGTTATAGTATATGTGCAGTATTAGTCTTTCTCTTTATTGTCTTAGTTATCATCCTTTATCTGCACAATATGAATAAAGTAAGATACCTAATTGTTGCTGTACCGTCGGACCAATGGCCAATCTCGGACCAATCTCTATAACAGATATTGATACTTTACCAATAGTTTTACCAACTGATTCTGTACATCCATGTTACAATAAGTGAGGAAGCTATACTGCACACCCAACTTGGTAGACTTTTTTTTTGTCAGTATTTTCTCAAGGGAACCTACCTACTGGAAAAGATTATGATAATGATAAAAACTCTCTTATATAAAACCCATCTTAGGTAATTAGGAGTGGTCACTTACACTGGAGCATACAGAAACCTTGACGGACTATGAAGGGGTGTAGAAACACTCAACGAATACTCATCGATAAAACTAAAGATTGAAAATGACGTTGAAGAGTTGTTAACTACAAAATATTTCAAGTAGATTTATTGGAGGGGATGAATCGTATAAGTTGATCTGCCTCCTTCAATAACTTCAGCAGTTTGCAGTACAGACGCCAAAATGAAATTCCTTAGTTTGGCGTTGGCTTTATTGCTGACATCTAGCAAGGATGGGCTGTGTGACAGCAGGATTCCACCCGCTTCCCATACAATGTTCCCGAAAGGTTTCAAGTTCGGAGCTTCGACCGCAGCTTACCAAGTAGAGGGAGGCTGGAATGCCGATGGCAAGTACATAAATAAATATCTCACCATCCCAAAACTAAACCGCTACAAATTATTACACAAAGGTTTATTATTTACCTGTATAGATGCCCATTTTGCGTAGATCACAGTTTTCTGTGGTCAATACCCCCGAGCCCCCCCCCCCCCCCCTCCCACCAGGAAAGCCCTAAATCGAGTACTGGAGCCGGCACCGGAATTAAAGTTTCCTGCAAATGCAAGGGATTCAATAATTCAATCATTAATTAATTTGTAGTTATTCATGAAGCATAAGGCAAATAATAAACCGTTGTAGAATAATTTACCTGTATAGGTGCCCCTTCGACGTAGATGGTATTATAATGAACCGTCGTGTAATAATTTATCATTGTGTTATAATTTACTCATCAATAATACTTCAACGTTTGTTCAAGTTGCAAAAGTACCAACAAACTCCAGCCCTTTCTACGTAGATGGTATAATGAACCGTCGTGTAATAATTTACCATTGTGTTATAATTTACCCATCAACAACACTTCAACGTTTGTTCAAGTTTCACTACCTATCAACAAACTCAAAAAGAGCCATCATTTTTCAAATGAAGTAATATCACAGAACAACCAACTCGACTTCATACTCCGTGAATATAATCAGGTGCTCCCTAGCAATGATGATCTCGGGCCAATTCCCGATTGTTAGCGTGTCCCTAGTGATGATATTTGGACTGAACGTATACAATTTCATTCACCTTCCTGTTGAAAATGCTTGTCGGTGCGAACTTCTGGGCCTTACTGTGAACTAACGGCTGGACGTACAATGCTCCGGGTGGTCTTTAAAAACTCCCAAGTTCGAGAACTATTTAAAACCGCTAAAAATTCGAGATAGCGGCGTCCTGGAGATTTCGACCCTTATTTTTCACCTCTTAGAGATGACTGATATTAACGCCGAGCTTCAATAGACCCCAAATGGGACCTATAAACCGTCAAATTTGGCTCATGGTAACTAAGAAAAGTGCGAAGTACGGCATACGGCTTACGGAGTACGGCGGACGGACAGAATTTTTTTAACATGTTTAATGTTTTAGGGCTGGGGGTCATTCTGTGAATTCCGACACGCAAATATGCAACGTTTTTCATTGGTTACTACACAGTTACTACCTTCTGTTGTAGCAACCATAAAGAATATCGCACTCGAAAGAAACAAGAGTCAATAGCTACGTTTTTCATTGGTTACTACACAGTTACTACCTTCTGTTGTAGCAACCATATGTTGATGGCGAGTTCTATAATAAGTACAGTAAATGCAACATTATACTTGTAGAGTTCAGTGAAATTGTGGCTTTCATTTTTTCTTGACATTAAAAAACTATATCTAATTTCTCCCTTGCGAGGGAAAAACATTAAACATGATTTAATGTTTTTCCCTCTCAAGGGAGAAATTAGATATAGTTTATGTTTTTAATTTCATTAACAATCTGGATAACCCGTCGGATGCACGGGACAGTATAAATTGATGTTTATTGCATTTTCGGATTCTACATACATACCTTGAAACTGAAACCATCAAATTTTGAGGGGGGGGGGGGGTTAATTTTTTTTTTTTTCATGCTCGATTCCTAAGGATCATTATTGAAAATAATAAACCAAAATAGATAGATGCATTCCTGAACCTATGCATTCATGAACTATATTAACTGTGGAATCATTACGCGCAGGAAAAGGTCCGAGCATTTGGGATGACCTTCTCCACAGGAAACCTGACTACATCAAAAACCGCAACAATGGCGATGTTGCCGACGACTCATATCATTTGTACAAAGAGGACGTTCGAGCCCTTAAAGAAGTGGGAGTGAGTATTAAAGAAAGAATGCAACGCTTAACTTCTATTCGCAGTAAGGAAGCAAATTCTTCGCAAGAATCTTAACTTTTCTAGTTTTGAAGAATCACAAATTTAATGAGGTTTATTCATTACCTACTCTTTTCTCTAAAACGGCCATCTTTCTACTAAAATCATTGGGGCACAGTCTGCATATATTATATATATGTTGTATTGAGGATAGTCTGCATCTGAGATGCAGTAAACGGTGAAGCGGAGAAGGTCGCACGAATTGTGAGCACACACACATGGTATGGTACAACAATAAAACAATCGTGTTTTCAACATCTTGGTGTTGTAGGTTAACTCAGAAGGTGACAAAACACGGAATATCAATACCTACCTGTCTCTTGTTTGTAGTTCCAGACGTACCGATTCTCCATCTCATGGCCAAGAGTGCTACCCAATGGCAGGACGAATCAGACCAATCAAGCTGGTATCAACTACTACATGAACGTCATAGATGAACTTCTAGCGAATGGAATCGAACCTGTGGTGAGAATACAAATTAATGTGTCAGGTTTAATCGGAGAAATTTCAATGAAAACGGAATACTTAATAGGCATCTACCTAATTAAAAACGTGCAAATGATTGCACAACGGTTTGGTTCCATTGGCCATTACCGACATAGTAAATTAGTAGGTAGGTAGGCACCCGTTTCATATAAATATTATGGGTAGGTTTAGTACCTACCGATAATTCCACGGTATTATTATTGGTTATTTCAAAACCGTTTGATTCATGCTCATGTTCCTGGAGGTTTTTTGGGCCATACTATGCACAAATGGCTGGTCGGTCTCATTTGACCCTAAAATTGGAAACCATTCAGAAAACACAACCCTTTCTACAGCCCTATAACTTGTATAGTTAAAGTTTCGGTGTTTCCCTGTGTGACCTATTTTCAAAAAGTCTTACCTATTGTTCCTGACAGTAACGCCGAGCTTCAGTGCACAACTAGACCTCAGTTATGTAGCTGGGACATGCATGTCGAGTTTCCTTCATTTTGGTCCAATAGCCTGAGAAATGGACTAGGTGGTAAAACGTCCGAGTAATTGGAAAAAATCACAAAAACTGTACTTATAATTGGACGCTGATATACACAAAACGGCCAAGCGCCATTTTTACATTTTCGAAAAAATCGCGATCAAAGATTTTGCGCGTTTTTTTGCTACCTAACCTCTCCAGTTGGTTGTAAAAATTTGGAAATAATGTCCCCCATGTTTTTTGGTGCGTAAAATCGAATGGTAACGTCAGGAAGTTGATTACATCGATATTTTCCGAGTTATGGCGGTTACCTGGTTTGTGCAAAACTCAAATATTACAAAACGAATTATGCACATCCCGGCCAAACGGCAAAATGTTCGACTGGCTACAATTTGATTTGCACAAAACTGCCAAGCGCCTCCCATGGCCGTTTTGTGCAAATCGACTGCAGAAGTTTTAGTAGAAAAAATTAAGAGCAAAAGAAGAAATAATAATCTGAATTTAGTGGAAAGCTAGGTATTATTTCTTCCTCACTGCCGGAAGGTAGGGAAGCCTTGGATTCCTGAGAGTAAAAAAAAAAGTCTCCCAAAATGATAATTTCCCCTACCATTTCGTTTTCGGAGATCAAGGAACATTTTGGTTCCTTGTCTGTCTGTCTGTATGTACGACTGTCTGTCTCTCTGATGTGGTCAACTCCTTGTAACGCCCATAATTACCAGAAAAATAATGGCCGAAAGGCTGAAATTTGGTGGGTAGGTGCGGGTGGGATCACAGATGATCCCACACCAAAATCGGTGAATAAGTACTGTACCTTTCGTCTGCTCATGCGCAAACGTGAAATACTTGAAACGCCCATACCTACATTAAATATCGTCGAAATTGGTTCAAACTTGGAGGATCTATCAGGAATCATATGTTACGTTGACAATATTTCGATCTTACTGTAACTTTCGTCTGCGCGTGCACGAACTTGAAATGTTGACCATTTCCTTCCTAGTCGTAGAGCTGAAATTTTGAGGGTACACGCGGGTTGGATCGCGGATGATCCCATATCAAAATCATTGAAATCTTACAGTACCTAACTTCCGTCTGCGCATGCGCAAGCGCCAGATCCTCGTAGCGCCCATAACACTGCAGATCATAGCAGTGGTGAAATTTGTAAGACAGATGGATGAGAGTTGTTGGACGGTCTCAAATGAATTCCATCAAAATCGATATTTTACCAACTGATTCTATACCTACGTCCATGTTACAATCAGTAGTGAGGAAGCTATACTGCCCACCTAACTTGGCAGACTTGTTATTGTTCAGAAGTGTTCAGAACGCACTTTGTGTTTATTATGTAGGTCGTATTCCGTGAATAATACACCAGTAAAATAGGCTCGGGGGGAGGGGGGATAAATTTAATTTGCCTCTAAACTTGGTTACGTTTCAAAGGAACGCAATAGCCCAATAAAAGCAATATTTTGCTTTAACTTTCGAACAAATCTGGCAGTTCGCACACAAGTTGGCTATTTACCTCCGTAGCCCGATCTGCCTATAAATGAATAGGATTAGAGATAAACTTACGTAAATGAAAAAAAATGTCAAGGAAATTAATACAACATTGTTTTTTAAACTTCTTATTAAACTTTTCATTTTTATTTTAAACTGAACACTGAAATAATAATTGTAAAATTTGGTGCTCACAAAAATCAAAACCTATTCTTAACGCAATATCGTACAAATTTAAGTAGATCAGGAAGCTGAAATAACATAGATTCAGGGAAGAGGCTAGAATAGGAAACTAAATACGGAGTATGCCGAGGAAACACCTGAATCAATGCAGCTGAGTTTTGCACAGACCGACCAAACGACTGGTGTGGCGTCTTTTGGCCGCTTTGTGCGAAATACGGAAGCCCTGAATACCGGGATGACGCTTGGCCGTTTTGTGCAAATTACTGACCTTCTAAAAAACGTTTTGCACAAACAGTCTATAAACCCTAGCTTGTCTGAAAATTAACAGAGGGCGCTGAAATCGAGAAATTATGAAAGAACTCGTCGAGACGAATCGATACCAAAAACTCGATTTTTGACATTTTGGCGCTTGGCCGGTTTGTGCATATCGACGTCCAATTGAAAGATATGTTATATATATATATATATATATATATATATATATATATATATATATATATATATATATATATATATATATATATTTTGAAACATTTTCAGAGTTTTTCCTTTTTTCTATTTTCGCTTTCCTCAACCCCTCTAAAAGATGAAAACGTATTGGAGTCGGCAAAAAAACGATTTTCTGAAGCAGCTCAATTGACTGGGTCTGACAACATCTTTCAATGAACTGTCCTCACGTTTTGAACAAATGCCTGTACGTTCGTACGTTTGTATGTATGGATGATTGTGGCCACTACGAACATGATAAAAAATATTCCCGTTTCGATGCTTCATTTCTTCATGTATCAAGTAGGTATCTTGAAACGTAATTCAAGTTTAGAGAGTGGGTGTAGGGGGGGGGGGGGGGGGGGCAGAAATATTTTTTCAACTCGATTCCAAAGGTTCGTTATCGAAAATAGAAAAACAGAATCCTCCATTTTAATGGAGGAAAAATTGTACCCATCTCCTTATTAATGTTCCAGTACGTAACACATATAATTTTAATGTTTGTTTTCACCTCTAGGTCGCCCTGTACCACTGGGATCTGCCAAAAACGCTTCAGGATATTGGAGGATGGCTCAACCCCGAAGTTGTTGATCTGTTTGTTGAGTACGCCGATTTGATGTTCCAAACATATGGTGATAAAGTAAGGCACATAACTATGCTTGAACTCGTGATAATTTTAGGTGAAATTTCCATACAAAAGTCAATTAGGTACTAGATTTTTTTGGAAGAGCGAAGAATGATAAATATTTCTTCTGCTGGGCTGTGATGCTTGATTGATGTAGTCGTCTCACTACTGTTCTAATTATTTGAGCACTGTTATACAGGGTGGGCCCAAACGAACAGAGATACTCCGAGGTCTTATACGAAATTTCACGCTGATTACGAATATACCTACCGCATATTAGGGGTCCCTGGATGGACCTTGACCTATTTTTTTCAACGTTTTCACAATTTTTTTGGCAAAAAATAATGAGATTCACAGTCAAATTCAAAAAACACTTCGAAATACCTAAACGTTGTAGGAAATAAAATTCTGCGTAAAATGAGACCAACACCAGCTCCCAGGTAGGTAGCAAGAATTTTTGGCGAATTTTTAAGGTTTTGATTTGTAGATATATCGCTTGAAATGAGAAAGGAGTGGGGGAGGGTGGGTAAGAATGTTGATCCCAATAATTCAAATACTAGTTGTAATCCGCAATGAAATGATACAAGAACATTTATGAGGCAAAGTAGCTGAAGTGAACCATGGGAATGCCATCAGTTACAATTCTGTTCGCTGTGAAAATGCCGAGGCTATACTCGAATGAGGAGTGTGCGAACTTAGTGCATTTAGTTTTCGGAATGGTCAATACGAGTGCTGAGGCGACTGCCAGAATGTGCATGCTGAGCATTACTGGCGCGCAGAAAACTCGTTGGACTGGCTGTTGTGGACCAGGGGCATGGACCCCCGATCTAACTCCATAAGATTTTTTCTGGTGAGGGACAGTGGAAGTTTATAAGTAAGTTTATTCGCCCCAGTACATTCGGAAGAACATTTAGCCAACCGCATACAAGTTAGTTACGTTTGATGAATTATTGTTTTCGGAAACACATAAAACCCGTAGTGCAACAAGAGCAACATATCGAAGTGTTCTTTGCATTAATGCTGGCGGTGGAATATTTGAGGTAAGAAGTAATAATAAACGATATTAAAACACAGTTTTTAAAAACTAGATTTCAAGTACGTACTACATACTACCCAACTCCATTCGGTGGATCCTACTTTGGGGAAACTCGCTAAAAACACGACTACTTTGGGGAAGTAAGACGACTATTTTGGGGAAAACCTCAGCACAGAAATGTAGCGTTTGGGGAAATGGAAAATGAGCATAACACCCTTGGGTATATTCCGATCGGGCTGCAGTTTCGGGACACAACTAGGGCCCAAATGGAGCACGTGTGCGAAAGAACGAATTTTTTAGACCGTAAATGAAGTAGTTATGCATGATACGGGGGACGGACATTGCATTTTCTGAAACTACGCAACTTGAAAAGTAAAAGAACGAATTTTGAGGGGGTGTTATAAAAATTTTTTGCTGAGCGAATACATAGGTGTATTATTCACAGAATAATAAACCAAAAATCTGGCGGGGTTAACTATGATAACCATTTGCCTCCTTCTCACCAGAGCGCTCTTGTGTAGCTGTCCCCCCCAGTTCGAGAAAAAACCGGAACTCCAGAACTGCGTTCCGAACGTGTTCGGGACTTGAAAATTACTGCGAACAGCGAACTCAAAACTAGAACTCCAAACCCTGCGCGGAACTTGTTAGAACTGGCTGGAACTGTACGGAACTCCACTGCGAAGGAAGCTATGATGTGCTCTGTACCAGCTAGTAATCCGATATTGGAACGATTCGTAAACATAGGTATGCTGTCCGGAGTCATGTAACATAATTTAGGTTCTTCCTCGGAATCTGTCAAATCACGCAATTGTGTGATGCTTTCATCATACGATTTTGGGAGGATCGGCATAACTATCTTCCGGCGGTTGTTTATGTACTTTGTCTGAATCCTCTTAAATCTGAAAACTCTAAATTACTGGTTTCTCTTACTTGCAACTCCTTCCTGATCAATTTATTCGGCTTGCAAAATAATTCCTCTTCCGCTGTTCTTTTTACCCCACACCGCACTTGTTCACGCTCGATATCGCGGTCACTTTCAGGTTCGTGTTTGTGCACATATTTAAATGTACCTACGCTGGAATCTGTACACACCGCCTTACAGTTCATTTTGCGATTGCAGCATGTGAATGATGAAGGGTCATCTTTCATAGACCGGTGTTCGGTATACCGTATACTTGAAATTATTTATTACAATTAACGTCTTTCCGCACCGCACTGAACTTCACGTGAACGACAACTGATATCGCGCACATTATCGGTCTAGGTGATATTTCCCCAATGTGATCAGTGACCTTTTCTCCAAAATAGACGCAGTCAAAGCGGCCTTACACTGTCTGTTTCCCGAGAGTAGTCGTCCTCCCCCATTCCACCTTTCAAGCGATTTATCAACAAATCAGAACTTTGAAAATTCGCCAAAAATCGTGGCTACAATTAGCTTTGGTCTCATTTTACGTAGAATTTAATTTCCAAAATTTCAGAATTTGACTGTTAGTTTCCGTGTTTTTTGCCAAAAATAGGTACCTACACAAAAAACATTGAAAAAAGTAGGTTTTTTTTGCACACACCCGAAAAAGTGGTTAAGGTCCCTCCAGAGACCCTTAATATGTGGTGTATTCGTAATCAGCATGCAATTTTTTCCTATAAGACCTCAACATCTCGAAGTATCTCTGTTTCCTTCGGGCCCACCAATTTGTTAATTAGGTGGTGGCTACTGAGCGTATATATACCACTCTCAGCTACGGGTGGTTAGTAGCTTGATTTGCAATACCAGTATACCATGTCACCATACATTTGAAAAGCTTTCTTCTTCACCCTACACATAAAATGTTAGGTAGGTAGGAGTACCAGATACCTATCTGATAATCGGCACCATCGATAGTGTGGTTCGGTGTTCATGAACCCTATTAGTCAATCCACCTCGAGATGTAACAAAATACAATTAACAGTAACAAGTGGCTATTACTCTTGACGTAGGTGCCTACAGAAATCAACATTCGACCATAGCGACAGAACGTCCGACCGTTCGTCTCTCAAATGTAGGGTTACCAGATTCCCCCTTCCAAAAAATAGTATATATCCTTGGTTAAAAAAATATATAATATACACTTAGTTCGTTTATGAATGCTACATGAAATCATCAAACTGAATTTATTGTGATAATAAAAATAAGATTTTATTAGGTCACTCAACTTTTTCGAACTCAATTTTGTTGTTGACACAGTGGAATTTTATACAACTACATTTCAACTGAACTGATCAGTGGAACAAGCGTTTTATTAATAGTTCAAATAGAGTTGATTAGGAGCTCCATCTGTCTTTCGAAAATATCGCAACAACTAGAAGAAAAAATCGTTTTCGAATTCCCTTTGTCAAACACAATTCAGTAGGTACCTACGTTTTGCATAAAGGTAACTAAGTTTTTTTCAAATTACAGTTTCAAGTAAGAAGTTACCTAGGTACGTGTCTTTGGAACATGCGTTTGAAAAATAATTCTAACCAGAGTAAAACGGTAGATGGTACACCTCATATCAGTCTCTCAGAAATATCACAAAAAATAACTAGAACATTAGCCTTTCCTAGCCATGGAAGTAGGATTCTACTTCGATGGTCCTAGCTAACCTCATAGGATATGAAAAAGGTTATATTTGGCTATCAAATGAAAAAAGCATAGTACCTATCTAAAATTATGGTGCCAAAAAGAGCATAGATACTATAAAAAGAGTATGTATGTCTTCTGGTAACCCTACTCAAACGCATCTCGTTGATCTGTACCTACCTGTAATCTGGCGGACAAATATACTCGAATTTTGTTTGGGTGATAAATTTTGCGGCAACAGTTTTCTAATGGTAGACAGGTAACATTAGTTGCTGTATTCGTAGGTATATACAACTTCGTTAGTTTTAGTCGCCCAGAAATTTTTTAAATTTTTTTTTCGTTTGAGATCTCAAATAACAGATTGGACAGACGAAGATAACAGATAAGCTAAGCCGAGGAGAAGCTCCTAGTGCTGTCTTGCCCCTAGCGGAGCTCTAACCAACCCGGTCCAGTTCTGTCGCTAAGGTCGAGTGCATGGAAGAAGGAGAGACTCCTTCCCATGTCCTCTCTCTCCTTCTTCCATGGTCGAGTGAAACCAACACGGTCCAGAAAAGAATCCTGCAATCAGTCGTGTCCTTACTGATCGTTGCAGAGGATGGGATGGTGGGGAGTAACTAAGTACTCTAATGATCGGTTTATAAATAAATAAGATGACAAAATAATATAAATGAAATTGAAATTGTCGTTCTTGATGTAAATATGGCACATTTCAGGTAAAATGGTGGGTCACCATCAATGAGGCTCAGACCATTGCTAGTGGCTATGGGGGCGGCAACGACGCTCCCGCACTAAACCTTCACGGAACAGGTGACTACGTATCAGGACATAACCTATTGAGAGCACATGGAAAAGCCTACAGGATGTACCAAAAGAAATACTCTCACCAAGGAGGTAAGCCCACCTGCATGAACTTTCTCTAGAATGTCCTAGAAGCACTTATTATTAATCCATGGTTCATAAATATAAAGCATTCACTAAAAAGACCCCATTCACATCGAATCAAGACAAAATGTAGGTATAGCGTTACCCCATCCAACGATGAATGTATGCATTACGTAGGTAAGTTTGGTGGTTGCTATGCATCGAGTAGGTATTGACCGACTAAGAGACAGGAAGAGCGGAAATTCCAATTTCGAAGGGAGAATAATGCTCTGTAGGTACCTAGTTAGAGCACGAATAGAAAACTTCAATGCGCTGTCAATTACCCATTTTTGTCCCTAAAATTATTATAGTTCTGGTGGGTTCAAACAAACTCCATAGATATGAAATGGTCGATACAACCTTCGTTATTCAGCTGCTAAAAAATAAGTACCTAGGTACTGTTTCAGATAGACAGGTATCCACCCACCTTTCCACTTTCTTGTCGTGATCCACTTTCTGCTCTTACCACTACAGGTTTGTTCGCTCTAGCCCTAGCGAAAAAGACCACTTGCAGACCACTCGCAGTGAATTTCCTTAAGGTTCTCGCACACTATGTGGGAACAGGACAGGAAACGCCGTGGATAGGACGCGGGATGCCGGCCGGCTGCCGCTGTCCCGTCCTGCGCGTATACCCACATTAGGCAGGACGTTCCTCAGCTCTCTTTCCCCCACCGCTCGCCATACTCCCCTCGTTTCAAGATCTCCTGTTCTCAAACAACATTTTTGTCCCATTTGCTTCTCAGAGTGAGAGTGGTTTCATTTTATTGTGCTCGTGTGGCATACAAGTGTAATTAATGAGTGATTCATCATCATCTTCTGAGGAAGAAGCTGTAGTTGCGGCTATTCTGCTCACGGAACCTAATAAAAGGATGTGGGTTCATTCAGTACGATTTTTGAGGACCTCAAAAACTATCCTCATAAATTTTTGACATACTACCGAATGACCTATGAAAAATTTCGGGGGAGGGAATCAGAAATAAAGGCACTGGAAGTGGGGAAGGCGAGCGTGTTGAAGGCGAGCATGGGGAAGCCGAGCGTGGGGAAGTCGAGCGTGGGGCAAATTTTTGGACGGTGGAGGGAGAACGTCCCGTGCCAGGAAACGCCGTTTTTCGCTTTGAGAGCGAACGCGCCGCGACCCGTCCTGTTCCTGCCACATGCCGTGACCGCCGCGTCCCGCCTAGTATGCGTATCTCCGTTCAAATACACAGAAGCGAAAAAATACGACCCGCGTCCCGCGGCTGTTTCCCGTCCTGTTCCTGTCCTGTTCCCGCCTAGTGTGTGAGGACCTTTAATCTTCTGTGGCTGTACAGTATCCATTTCGTTCTGACCACACCCGGACAGTTTTCCGGTTGCCAGATCAGCCAGTTCCTGCTTACTGTTGCTGACGAGATGCCTCCACCATCTCCCGTCAGCGATAGCCAAATATCATTTCCATCAAAATCGGATTCATGGTTGGCACTGTTTGAGTCTCCTCTTCCTCAATCTGTAAACTTCCGGCCAAAGCCAAACACGTTCGCAGTGCTTGTGACATTCAAGTGGTTTCCAAGTTGGTGTCGGTCGCGCATGCTCACTGGGCGGTTCTCAAACCGGTTTGCTATTGGCTTGCAAGTCACCTAAAACCCACTGCAAACAAACCTTAAAATAGGTATTTTGTTGGTGTTGCACAGGTAAGATCAGTATGGCCTTCTGCGGTGCACCTTGTTTCCCAGTTACGGACAAACCTGAAGACATCGCTGCAGCCGAAAGATGTTTTCAATTTTCAGTAAGTATAAAAATAGGTACGCAGGTACATGCAAAGGTTATTTTACTTCAACAACTGCAATTCAGGAAGCATTTTTTTCCCATAACAGTTTGGTTGGTTCGCGCATCCCGTCCTCAAGGGAGACTATCCCCCCGTTATGAGAGAGTACATTGACAGAAACAGCAAAGCTGAAGGTAGAAATGTTTCTCGGCTCCCTCACTTCACTGAAGAAGAAATCCACGAAATCAATGGTAAAAAACTAATACCTATAGCTTTTGTCGTTTACGCGTAACAAGATATAAATTAAATAACAATGATTTACACTACTCTCATGATGGCACCAACGTATTTCTTCAGGTACGGTCGATTGGTTTGGGTTGAATTACTACACGTCTTATATGGGAAAAGAAGGAGAAGTCGGACTGAACCCTTCACTCGATCGCGATGCGAACGTGAACAAGTATTTCGATAACAGCTGGCCAGCAACTGCTTCTGACTGGCTGAGGGTAGGTATAATTAATTATTTGTTCATACTTGTAGTTCGAAAGTGCTTTCGAATCAACCTGGCAGACCTCAACTAGAGTCGGTACGTACCTGCTATGAGAATCGGTATTTACAAATTTCACATCGAAACCCTTCATGAATTTGAACTGCGTTTTCAAACACCCACCACGAATCCTTGAGTGTTAGTACGATTGGCGATTGGCGTTGGTGTTAGTAGTAGTGCGATTGGCAGATAGTAATGTAATCCTCTCGCTCCAAATTGCAATTACCGACCTAGCATACCTACCCTGAAACAGCAAGAGGCTCGCGCTATCTTAGTCATATAACATATATAATATATATACAATGCGTGGAGAGGAAATAGGGAAGTACGTTCACGTACCTGCTCCGCTTGACCTTTCAAAGGAGAATATAAAAAGTGCATTATCAGTAGGGGAGACCGGGGCAACATGAACCAGGGGCAAGACGAATCAACCTCCATTTTTAGTATTTGAAAAGTGGGAAATTTGATGTCTCCCTCATATATATGTAATACATATATATACGTCTACCTAATTACTTGAAGATCTCTAGATCCTAAGAGAGAGAAAACTGTCTAGTTAGGTAGTTGTGTAATTTTACTTTTTTTTACTACTTACCTACTGTGATTTACAAATGTGATTTTTAAAAGCTGGGATTTACACGTTTTTTATACGAAAATAAAATATTTTGTACAACACTAAATTATTGTTGATTCATCTTGCCCCAGGTGTGGTGCATTTTGCCCCGGACCCGGGGCAATATGAGCCATGTGAGAAAAAATTATTGATTTGAAATAAGTAGCTCTTCCATGGCGTTTTCGGAAAATTACTGATTGGATATTGTAGGTGATTAGTTGTAGTTAAAGATGCCATGCTTGGTAGTAGTATCAAATCAAGTCATATTATGATCAAAAACTCAATTTGAACAATTTTTGATTCGTCTTGCCCCGGTCTCCCCTAGCTACTCATGACGACAACTGGGTAGGTACCTACCTACGTATTGCTACTTTTCAAAAAATATGGTTCGGATGCTCCATGATCAAAATCATTGCAGACTCCATTATACCTACCTAATTATAATATGAATAATAAACTGGTCGTTTTCATACCAGGTAATTCCTCAAGGCCTGCGTTTGTCTCTCCAAACATTGAAACGGGAGTATGGGGACATTCAGATAATCGTCACAGAGAACGGATATCCCGACCACGGGGATCAGGACGAAAAAAGAATTGGATATTTCGAGGTGAGTAAAATAACGACTTTTTTTTACCAACTTACTGAAACGTTGATAACTATTTGTTGTCATGAAATTCGGTTTGTGTGCTTAACCTACCAGTTGGCACCAAGATTTTTTTTGCCTGGGAATTCATAAGTCGATTGAATAAGGAACACCCCTAAATATTAAACTTATCAGTACACTAACTGAAATAATTGTACTGATGCTATCAAAGATCAAGTGAAGCCTGAAAGCTGGGATAAATATAAACACAAAACCGCTGATGCCCAAGATTTAAATAGCCCGCTGGCCAATAAATGGGGTAGCATGCACACGTATTTATTTATTTTATTTTATTTTGTTTAAATGAAAGTATATTCCATTACGGAGAATTTTGGCACCAATCGCACTGTCCTACGTTAAGTAAGTATGTACCTAGTTCTTTTCTATGATTTTTCAAAGTTCCCACCAATTCTGACATCACTGCGCCCCTCTCCCATGGTCAGGACCCCTGCCCACCGTGGACTGTGACGTCTGAAACTTCGAAAAATCATGGAAAAAGAACTACGTACTTTGTAGGACAGTGCGGTTGTTGTCGAAGTACCTACCAACTCAGAGCGGAATCTTGTTTCATTAAAAAATAGTAATATAAACTGCTTTTGTGACCCACGCAGATAGGTACCGTATTGTAACAACCATGTCATGTTCACTATAACCTACAAAAAGAAGAGAAAGAAAAGCCCCTCGAAAAATCCTATTTTACACCCATAACATCCCTGGATGTATCCCGATCGGGCTCCCGAGCACAACTAGAGCCCATAAGGAGCCTCTAAGCATTTTTTAGACCTTAAATAAAGGTAGATATGGATGATACGGTGTACGGACACTGCATTTTTGGAATCTACGCACCTCGAAATGTAAAAGCAAACAATTTTGAGGGCATGCTCAACAATTTTTTTTATCTGAGCGAATACATAGGTGTGTTATTTGCAGAATAATAAACCAAAACTGAAATAACTGTTCTTTCGCAGCGCCTGCCAGATAAGCTTGTGATGTCATATTAATTTCTGTTATCCCAGCCAATCATTGATAAAATGTGAACTCGAAATAATAATATGTTAATGTTGTAACATCTAAATGAGCTTTTCACCCAATAACAGACTCACCTGGCTGAAATGCGCAGAGCTATTTACGAAGATGGAATAAATATTACTGGATACTGTCTATGGAGCATCATCGATAACTTTGAATGGAGAGACGGATATACGTAAGACGATTGATTATTTCTCTAAAATAGCAATTTTCTACCCTTCCACCATCACGATTAAAATCTTGTTTCATGGTTTTTGAGTATTGAAATTCATAATATCCACAGTTCTGCTCCGGACACCTCGTTCATTTACGTTCAGATTACCTATCATAGCTGTATGCCTCCTTACCTACTTCAATTTGGTATCGCCTTTCATAATAATGTCGTATTCCAGGGTCAAATTCGGAATCGTAGAAGTCGACTTCAATAGCCCAAACAAAACAAGAACTTTGAAGAAATCAGCGTATTGGTTCAAGAACTACGTGGAGATGCACAAGCTGCTCCAGTAAATAGTACGGTTCTTACACCTTCTCTTACATCAAATATTTGAAGGTGAAGGTCAAGGTATCCAACAACTTCAGCCGTTCTTCCAGACACAATAATAAACTTCATAATTTTTGCACGTTTGATGAAAATACCATCGGTATCCGAACAAAACAGATTAAAAAAACTTTCAAATAAACAATTCTGACGATGTGTTCATGCCTATAAATTTTTTCCTCCTTTCATCCTTTTCTCTTGGTCCATCAATAACTTGGAATTTGAAAATTATATTTTTAGTAACTACCAACAAAAGGAAGTATACACAGTATACGGGGTCCATATGTATTCCATTCGAAACAACTCAATTCATTTCCACGAACATATAAAATGAATTTATAGGTATCCATACCTAGGTTGCGTTTACATAGGTACTTGGAAATCCAAAGCACAAGAGACTAGGGTTATAGAAAAACGCGCTAATTTACAGTGTTTATTAACATATTTATCACTACCACAGCTTTGTATTTACGTTGAATAATTCATACTTTTTGAGGAAGTATAGCTCTATTTTAGTAATAATTCAGCACCTTACAGAGCATATATCAAGAGAAGGCTAGAAATTATGTTACACTGAAGCTAGTTATTTAACCGAAGCCGCTAAATAAATGTGCCAATATGTTTGAACAATATTTAGCAAATTATTATAGCGAAGCAATCTCTCTTTATTTGCACAACCACAGTTGAATAAAGTACATATTTATGGCGCATAACACGAGAAGAGAAACCAGAAAGTTTCCGCCGATACTAGCGCTATGACTGTACAATGGGTTCACTGCGGAATCCTTAACATATTTTCAGGCAAAGGGGGAAAATAGTGCTCTGAACCTGAATATTGTCCTGAACGACTGATGCAGTTAAGGGGAATGTAAGCGAATGTGAATTATTACTATATTCTGTAAAGCAATTAATATTGCGTAAAACATAATACTTAACTACAGCCTGTGATATCATGACATGATTGTAAACGAGTGAACATATTATTGATCTCTTGTCAAAGAATCCATCAACTTGCTTCTTACCAGCATAAAAATCATTGCCTTATTTAGTTTTTCCCTTTTTTACAGATCAAACCGAAGTTCATCAATGTTTTCAATACTTTACAATTAATAATATGACACAATAATATTAATAAAATATACATATTTAAATTTATGTACAATATCTTAGATGCCTACGATTTCTTCTTCTTTTCAAGACGATAACATTTATAAATGCAGATTAAGATGTAATAAATTAATATAAGTAGATAGTACAATTCAGTCATCGTTACTAGGTTTAAAGGAAACGGGATGTAGGAATGTCATCTAATGACAAGATGGTTTTGAAGTAAAACATTCTTCCTTGAAATACAACTTTGAAAGTTCCAACAAAATTTAAAATTCAAACATTACAGTACCTATGAACAAAATAATCTTATTGTAAAGGAAAATGGCATAGAGTGAATAAATAAGAAATGTGTCTGTAGCAAGTTTTTAGCGCTGAAGCGCAAGTTCGGTGGCCGATCACACTGATTTTATAAGTAGGAATGATTTTGATTTGGAGAATGTTGGATGAATTGTTCAAAATTATAATAGATACGGGGTTCCTGAAAGGATATTTTTCAAATATCAGCGGTTTATTTCTTCCCAAGGCTTACTATCCTCGTTATGACCGGTTTTGAGGTGACCGGGGGCGTGAGGTTATTGTTCTTCATAATATCGTCCTTCAAGCAGCTTTCCTTAGCTCCTCTGGAACCAGATAAAATGAAATAGGTGGATAAAAAAATCGATAGACATACATTAATGAATAACTTGGTAAAGAGGGAATTTTCAACAGCTTTTTTCTGGAAACTAATATTCAGAACTCCTGGTAAAATGGTAGTTCGGAGCAATATTTTTTAAATGAAGGTGACTAAAAGTAAAAATGTGGCAAGAGATGACGTATCAGGTCTATTAATTGACATCTAACTAGCTGTTGGCCCAAGGAGGCGGAGCGAAGCTTCAGAGACAAAGGTTCCCAATGCTGCCACCAACCCAACATTAGAAATATTCCTCACAAAATTCAATAACCTCTGAATGCTGTGACTTTTTGTGGACCACCCCTTGGTTTAATTTTGAGGACTTGAAAAAAAAAATTTATAATTGCGGTTCCACCCATCCATCCACTATGGTTCTGTACATCGTTTAAAGTGATGCCCTAGTGCTCCTTGATTTGAACTACTCTGCGATTTACCTGATAAGTCATTTCTAGCGGGAACTCAGAAATCATTTCTGCTAATACTTTCCCACATAAACACTTCATTATGAGGTCAAAGTGTTAATTTCCGTTAATGAATAGAATTCGGCAAAAAAATGAGAATTTGTAGCTCACGAAAATTGCTCACTGAGTGAAAATAATACAGCTGTATAAGGTACTCATGATGAAATGTGCAATGCGATAGTTGCTAATGTAGTCTTCAATTAAAGACAACAGAAAAGCTAAGCCATGTGACCGTGTCACGATGGTTGGTAATCATCCATAATATGTACATAGTTGCCCTATGCTGATGGAATTCTTCATCAATACAGGTATCTGGTCACACTTACAGGTATCTGGTCACATCCTCAATATCCACAAGCATCGAATCCTGACTCATGTGAAGTTCATCTCTATCCATCAGGAACCGCACCAATCCTTCGTTGAGCGCTGTAAACCAATATTTGTATAACGTTGTTGAGAGTTTGAATATCTCAATTCAAATCTCCAGTATTCCATTAAGGATAAGGTAAATATACTATAAGTTTCTACAACATAAACATGGGGGGCCAATCAGAATGAACGCATGCTTTTTAAAATGAACTTTGAGTGGGGTGAAGAGAAGTGGGAGTTTCAGTTTACACCATGGAGTGGAGTGTAGACCATCGTGTCTTCACTGTATGCTGTTACTTTCAAAATGGCGAATCTGTCGTTCAGACGCAGCCAGATTTTCAAGCTCACTTGCAGATTCCACATCCTGACCGCAATATGATCTTGAGATTGGTCTCCACATTGAATGCAACAGGTACAATGATGAGGAGAAGACCTAACAGACAAACTCGTACAATTAAGCCCCAGAAAACGTAGGCAAATTTAGGGTAGATAACTCAGCAGAGCCCCTACCGTTCTGATCGTCTGCATACAGCTTCTCTTAGGATCCACGCAACAATTCTTGGCAAAATTAGATTTTGTAGGGTGTGAAACTACAAATCCTTTTTTAAGATACGATGCACATTTGATTGATTAATCCCGAGCGAAGTGGCACACAAATTAACAGAACAAGGCTCTGCTGAGTATCCACTCTCTGTCCATGTTTTCGGGGTCCTAATCGTCTGATTTCGTCCGGTAGGTCTTCCCCTCACCACAATGCTTGTTGCACTTGACCCTCCAGGACTCACCTCATTCTCCATACGTGAGCACTCACCTCGGGTCCATTTGGGTCTCAACATGAATAAATTTAAATTCTGACTAGAAATTAGTCGAAATATGATAAAATACCACATATTTCTGATCACATATTCTTTATTCTCGTTACACTTTTTAAAAAATACGGTTTATTTGATACTCAAAAACCCTGTCAAACCCAAAATTTTTGAAAATTACCGGATTTTATTGTTGAAAATTTATATTACAACCTAGAGTTCTGGTCACCACAATAATTTATGATGGTGTGTAATACGTTGAAAAAACATACTGCAATACTTTTTCATTATAAATTTAAAGTTTTGCAACAAAAAAATTGTCGAAAAGGCACATTTTTGGAAGCTTGTTATCAACCCAAGAGATGCTGGTAAACTCAAGCTACAACAGACGGTTGTCCACCAACGAAAAATATACATGCCACCTATGCCCGACCACGAAAGACTACAAGTTTTACCAGAAGTGCTGTAAATGCAGCTAACACGTATGCAAGTTGCATACACGACTGATGTGCTCTGACTGTGTCGATCTGGATAGTCAACAATGAAAGAAAGTGACAGAATCGCTTTACTTGCAGTAATCTTTATTTCAAACTGTACAAATACTTCCAAGGGTTGGGGATTTATTATGGCATTCAATTTTGCAAAACTAAATTCCTAGGAAAAAATTGATAAGTAGGTAATGAGTCTGAGCAAACCAATCTACTAAGGTTTCTATAAACTCTAATAGATTTTTTGTAAGGTGGAATTCATTTTCTTTTTTAAAATTATTATGAGCGAACCATTTAAAAGCATAAATAATGAACATTTTGCAATAAGTGACATCTGATCCTGATTCAGTGTAGAATTTCAAGTCGAGTACAAAACAAACAAACACTCACGTCGGGCCACTTTGGGGTGAAAAAAGTTCCGCGAGGACTCATGTCGGATCAAAATGCTCGTTTCACTCTATCAGCTCTACAGTTCAAAGACCAAATCATCGCTGACAGTTTTGCAAGAGGATTGGCAATGGAAGAGGGGAGGCTGACTGTGCCGAGCTCAACAGAATTTAATGTGAAAATAAGACTCGGGTCCTTTTGGATCCGACGTGAGTACATGAGGGTTAACGTGGAGACCCATCTCAAAATCGTATAGCACGTTGAAATTTTGGAACTCTAATGCCGGATACATTCAGTACAAGATACGAATGCAAAAGTGGATATGAGCGAAAAAACAGACAATGCATGCTTCCAACTCTGTTTACGATATGAATGACATTCAATAGAAAAGAGCCTCCACCATTTTTGCTTCAGAAGCACAACAGCCAGTTTTTCCTTTTTTTTTTTTATACTTAAGTGTTTGGGTTTTTGGTATTCACTGTATCAGTGCTGCCGACTGTACAATAATTCAAGCTCCTTCGTTAGTAAAAAATAAGTAAAGGAACAGCCATTTCAGGCTGGGGCTTCTCGTCCCACTATCCTGCCAGTGTCGCGGACGTGAACAGCTGTCCTCTAATGAGAAAATCAGAATTTCATTAGTACATCAATGACGAACAGATGCACTTACTTTCTATCTGCGTGTGCAAATCGTTGACAATGACTTGTAGCTGCGCGACGTTCATGTCTGTCAGCATTTGACGACTGACCCTCCTCCTCTCAGGAGGAAAGTGAACTCCAACCTGAAATCACGAGTAGAGTTATTATGACCAATACGTAAATCTTTAAAGAAGACACTCACTGCACCGCTACCATTAGGTACAATTGAATGAGTAAAGTGGAGCCTTGATGATAGCAATCTCTAGCTATATTGTCCAAATTGTTCCAACCTGCCTGTAGTGGGACATGCAGCTTTGATATATGTAGAGCGAGGATTCTCAGGGAGTCCTGAATGAGAAGGCGATCTGATCAGTAATGGTTCTATATTTGTGGCTCATCCTCTCTTTTATACTTTGGGTCCTAAGGAGAGGGGAACCCCCTCTGACCATCTGTTTACATTGAGCCCACTAGGAGGCCAGAGGTGATGCTACAACCCCCCCCCCCCCCCCTCCCCTTTGAAAAAGTACATGATTGTGTGGTATTCATAATTCAACAATATAGCTGAAGGCCAATGGGAGAGAAAGTTACAGGGAGAGAGAAAAAAGAGGGTGGACAGAAGGTGTCAAAGGCGTCTGCGGAGATGATTCAATGGCGGGAGCATATAAGGAGCATCGGACGACTGACACAGACTTTGTGGCACCATCATTCGTCTAATATGTTATCGTTTTGCCATCACTGGCGAGGATGGTAAAGGGTCCAGTGTAGGGAGGGACAAGAGACGTTCTCGGGGTGTCCACTCTGACGTAGACAGCTCGTGCCGTTACCATGGAGACGGGTAAATAGGGCGGCGGTAGGCATCATGAGAGAGCAGTGGCGTGGCTGAGGGTGGCTGCTGTGTAAAAATATCACCAGGCAGGCGGGGAGGTGTGAAGCCAAAGAGGCGCTGCGAGGGTGACAGTCCGTCCGAGGAAGGCCTATTCCGAAGGCCTAGCAATATGGTAGTGTGGCAGTCATAAGCGCCTCTTTAAGCGTTCGGTGCCAGTGTTCTATGAGACCATTTGCCGAGCGATGAAAAGTATTTGTGCGTATCCGATGAATGCCCATAAACCTTGTGAACTTGCTGAATAGTTGGGACTCAAAATTAGTTCCCTGCTCTGTCGTGAGAGTCGCTGGCGGGCCATATTGCGAAATCCAGTGGTCGTAGAATTTACGAGCCGTGGTAGATGCGTCTGTTTTATGTATCGGTAGACATTCTACCCAGCTGGTGGTGCGGTCAATCGCTGTGAGGCAGTATTTATAACCATTGCTGGTGAGAACAGGCCCGACAATGTCGATGTGCATGTGTTCCAAGGGCTCGGCGTGCGGGTATTCACCAAGGGGCGCCCGAATGTGCCGAGAAATTTTCGCTCGGTTACAAGATGGGCAGGCACGGGTCATAATTTTTACTGATGACGTCATGTGCAGCCAGAAATAGCGGCTTCAAAGAAGGGCTAGAGTGGCCTTAATACCTGGATGAGAAATGCTGTGTATTGATCGAAAGGCAACCGGCCATAGAGGGGATGGAATGAACGGACGCGGAGGAGATGTCGGTATGTCGCATAGAAGAGGAACACCCTGTATTGCCATCTTAGTGAGATTCTGCATTTTATCTTGATGACGGTCCTGCAACTGAGCGTTCTGTAATTCCTCTAACATGAAGGAAGCGGTATCCATTGTGAAGTCGTTACAGGCGGAAGCCAGGAGAGGCAGTCCGCAACTAAATTTGTTTGGCCGTGTGTGTAGCGAATTTCTGATGTGAATTCAGAGATGAATCGGAGTTGACGTAGGCGAATTGGGGGCAGAGACTGGGCTAGTGACGTAAGGGCATTTGTGAGTGGTTTGTGATCAGTATAAATGATCAATCTACGGCCTTCCACTGCGTGTCTGAAATGAATAATTCCCTCATAGATGACGAGAAGTCCCTTATAGAAAGCAGAGCAGATGGTCTGAACGAGAGACAAGGATTTCAAAAAAAATCCGAGTGGGAGGAGGGCGAAATTTTGTTGCTGTTGCAGTGCTGCTCCTATTCCGTGGTCTAATGCATCCGTGTGCATGATCAGAGGGGCGTTAGAGTCCGGATGGGCGAGTTCAACCACCGAGGATAGGAGCGATTTGGTTGCGATGAAGGCTTGTGTTGAATCGTGTGACCACGTTATTTTCGGCTTATTCCGATTTTTGGAATCTGTGGGCAAAAGGTTGAACAGCGGGCGCAGTGTGTGGGCTGCGTGAGGTAGGGCTCGACGGTAGAAGTTTACCAACCTTAGAAACGTTCGAAGATCATTGACAGTTGCCGGTAGAGGGAAGTTTTTCACTACGTCAGTTTTACCGGGTAGTGGGGAAATACCAGAGGATGAAAATTTGTGTCCAAGGAAGTTTACTTCAGGAAGTGGCCAGGTGGTGAAGTAACTGACGCAGGAGCTGTAGGTGGTCCTCTAGGGAGGCAGAAGCGACCAAAATACCGTTGAGATAGTCATAGACATGGAGGCCGGAGAGAACGTGATCCATGTACCTCTGCCACGTCTGTGGTGCGTCGTAGGCTGTAGTTCATCCGTCTGAACTGGCAGAGGCCAAAAGGTGTAAGCACTGCAGTTTTAGGTACGTCACATTTGGTGATTTTGCAGTGAAAGAAGGGGAGGTCAAAATCGATGGTAGAAAAATTTTTCATACCATGTAGATTTGCCGTGAAGTCTTGTAGATGAGGTATGGTATATCGATCTGGCTTCGTGAGGCCATTCAGCGCGTGGTAGTCACCAACGGAGTGAGTATCACCATTCGATTTGTCAAAGACGTGGAGAGGGCTGGACCAGGGAGTCTTCGATGGTTCTTGGCTTTGGTGAATAGAACGGGATTAAAGCAGCGAAGTTTCACATAGCACGGAGGTCCAGTTGTCTCAATGTGATGGACAATAGGGGATTCGTGGGGCGTAGAGGCGGGAACGTAGTGCAGGAGAAGAGCGGATACGTCAGGATGTGGGAGGATTGCACGAGTAGCCAGACACCATCAGACGACAAAGCTATGCCAATTTTTCCAACAAGAAATTTGCCTTGCGTGGCGTCTATAAGCCTACGGTTTTTCAGGTCAACCAGTAGGTTGTAGTGTCTCAGGAAATCAGCCCCGATGATCGGGTTCGTGACATCGGCGATAGTGAACTCCCAAGAATACGCCGGATGGCCTGGAAGAACTACAGAGGCAGTACGGAGGCTGAACGATTGAATTTCGCTGCCGTTCGCTGTGACCAGTGGTCGTCCGGGTGTCTTACAATGTCGTAAGACTGATGATGGTAAGATGCTGAGGTCCGAGCCAGTGTCAACGAGGAACGATAACTTGCTGTTGTCGCAGCGGATGAAAATTCGGTGGCGGTTTGTTTTACGCACGGTGTCTACCGCCAGTCGGGCCGTGCGTTGTCGTTTTTTGCTGTCGGAGCTTACCATGCGCAAGGCCGCCTGCAATTCCGAGCCTTAGCTTGAAAACGGTGGTGATAATAACAGAAGGTGCGTGTTAAAGTTGGTCGGTGATCGCGTTGCCGATCGTTACAACGATTTCTGAGAATCCGTACTGCGTCTATTTCGTCAAAGGAAGACGAGCTCGTATGGCATGGGAGGCGACTGTGGAATACAGAATGAGACGGTCCGCTAGGTTCGCCAACTTGTCGACATCTGTTCCAGATGCTGCTGCGACGGGAATAAGTACGTCAGAATGGAGAACACTGAAAGAGATGTCGGATAATGACGTCGGGAATTGCAGATGGTAACTGACGACGGAGGTAACTGAGGTAAGTGGTGGGTGTTTTTCCGTCTAATGATGTGGCTGTGAAAAGGGAGGCGAGCCGTTGATCTACGCTGGGTCGATGAGCCAATCGTTCGGTGAGCGTAGGAAACGCAATATCAGACCCAAGATGTATATCAGCTACGAGTTCAGCGGTGGCCGGTTCGAGCACGAGGAATGTACAACAGAATTTGTGCTGTTCCGTCTTGATGTTCTCAGCTGCACATGCGAGGGTCACCTATTCAAGTCAGATGAAAGTCCGTTTGGGGTCGTAGGCCGGAAGTTTGGGTGGCTGCGTCATGGCTCTCCTCGTTGCTTTCCTTTTCGTAATGTTGAAAGGCGAGCGGGAAGGGGCCTGGTACTCTCCAGGCGGAAGGCTCTAACAGGCCTAAGGTGCGTCGACTGGTCGAATGACCTAGCGTGAATCACTGAGGTAGTGGTGGCGTGGAGGAGGGTCCAGCAGATGAAGACGTGGAGTGAGGCGATCTCGATGAGACGAGCCGGAGTGGGGCGGTCTGGAGAGAAGGGCTGGGCGTCGTAATCACCGCTGGATCACGACGGTGTCACCAATTTAGTGTGACGATTCTCAGGGAGTTCTGAATGAGAAGGCAATTGGATCAGTAATGGTTCTATATTTGTGGCTCATAGGCTCTTTTATACTTTGCGTCCTAAGGAGAGGGGAACCCCCTCTGACCCTCTCTTTACATTGGACACAGTAAGAGGGCAGAGGTGACGTTACAATATAACAGAATGAACACAACCTATAACATAGATCTCTACGTCTCTAAAACGTTGCAATGCTATTTTAACAGGAACGTACAATCTACTAGAAGCTTGATCGAAGTAATAATTTCGCCCTTTTAAACCTTATGGAATATTAGGCTCAATTCCCTCCAGACCTGTATTAAAACAGAAAATCCTGTCTGCGCTTTCTAGATCAGCACGAGTAGGTAAGTCGAAATTTCGCAAAAGTTGCAATATAGGTACTAAAGAAGCAAATCATAAAAACGCCCAAGTAATTATGATGAAAATTTCATAAGACAATCCATGGGATTAAATAAGAGCAGTTACCTATTGAGAACGGTAATCCTCAAAAGCCCCAAATTAGTTGTCATATTATCTACTTAACATCAGACTATAATTTATGGTTTTTCTTAGTTATGGAGGATAACTACATATTTTACCTGTAACACGAATTTTCATATTCTTTGCAAATAGTTCAAGAAGCTATTAGTTCCCTTTCGACAAGTTGTGATTCGGATTATATGTAGCTCCAGCGAGAAGTGTTCTATATTCAAAGCAGACAGCAACGTTAGCAGTCAAGTTTAGTGACCGTAAGTTTTAAAGGACGCCCAATTATAAAATTATAATGTTCATTAAAAAAGGTGAAGATGCTGTTCAACTTTAAAAAAAAAGAAACATACCTATTCCTTCTCTACATGAGGTTTGATGTCCTTAATACGTAAGACGATACCAATCAAAACTCTAGTTTTAGTTCCAAAATAATAAGTAAATATAAGGGTTTATCAACGAATTTTCCAAAATATAGAAGAGGAAAGAGGTTATTTTCAAATGAGTAAATAATCTGGATGGTATAATATAAGTGAACACTATCCCGCCCCTACTACACTGCAGTTTTTATGCTGAACCACTGTCCACACCTAATGGACCAGATTTTACCAATATTGGTGTCGTAACGTACGAAATGGCAAACAATAATATACCTATTTTTATTTTGAATTAAATTAGGAACCTCATTTCCTACCACTGCCCATTATGTGAACAAGGTTTGGCCTTTTGTTCTTAATTTTATCTACGTTTGAAAGTAACCCTAACAAGGATAGATAAATAAATTGTTCATTTGTACAAGCCTTATACAAAGGTTGTATTACGGCCATTTCAAAGGTTGAAAATCTACAAAATGTAAACATGAACATAAATTGATAATGTTTCAATACCACTGAAACAAGTAAAGAAAGATTTGACTACAACGTTTTGTGAAAGAAAACACAATAAGATAATCTGTTGGCAGCACAGAGAGCACTCCTTTCCAAGGCAGGTGCTCCATGAGCCGATTTCATAATTGATCGTAGTGTCAACTTCATAGCCTCTGTCTGAACACTGTCAGCAGATAGCCCAATGTGTGGTGCATGGTGGCCAGTTGATAGAATTCCAAAATTCCTCCTATTTCTCCGTCGTCTATGCTTGATGCGGCGAAAAACCGAAGGCGCTCTTTCTTGAACAAAGGACATCTTCCCATGAGGTGAAACACGGAGTCAGCCTCTCCAATGTTCCATATAGTGCAGGAGTTTGAGCTGTTGAATTTACTGACAATGCGGCTCAACGGTACTCAACCGCAAGAGGCTCCAGCAGTTGGTACTTGGGCGAGGAGGCACTTGGCATACAGAGGTAAGGGGGAGGAGAGGTAACTGTCGTGCATTGCCCACTGGGAGAAACAACATTGCATGGGGCCACGTTTTATGAGGACAAGTGAGCCCGTTGAGCAACCTGGGCACCGAGAGACGCAGACAGCTTTTCCAGGAAAACTCCCTTATTCTTCCTCAGAGCGCTCAAGTCCCTCGTCTCCCAGAGGTCTATCAGCCCCGTTTCCTCCAGCGAAGTCTTCATCTGGGCGGGAGGGGGCTAGCTGTATCTGCCTTAGACCCCATTCCGGCTTGCCATACATATCCTCACCTCAGTCGTAACATTTCTTCGGAATCCTAGATTCCTCCATGCTCTCAAGCCTGAGCCACCAGTCATGCATTGCTCTACGAATTCGCTGCCTTGTGTGGAGAAGTCGCAGCTCAGATCTGACGATACAGCAAAAATGAAACATGAAACTCAACAATGAATATAACCCTGACAAGGAAATGCTCTATATTCATTGGAGCGAATAAATAAATAATGAATATAGGTCCCTCTCTTAATTTATCTTGAATGGATCTTAATTCATCGGATTTATTCCCGCAAAATATGTACCTGCCATTCTGGCCTGTCCTCACTTCGAGGGCATAGAACAAACTTTTATTCAAGTTTGTCCCAAAGTTGCCGTCTTTTATTCAAAGTTGTCGTCTTTTATTCAAGACGACAACATTTGGTATGAAGCCTGATAAAAACTCTATTGGGCTGCAAGGGGTCCCACCGCTTCAGCACTCTGATGTGGAGGGGGGAAAAACGTGATGAAAGGGAAATACCGCTTTTCCTCTAATAATTTTCCGGTCGAATTACCTACCCATTTCTCTGCCCCTGGTTATTTCATTTAGCCCCCAAAAAAAACTCAACTCGAGAAAAAATCCTAGTTGAACATTAAACTGATCAATTAATTCCATCCTCCCGACAGGAATAATACCAGAGTAGAAGATAGAATTATGTCGATTACGTCTTAAAAATCCGAGTTCTCAATTCAGTAGATCGACCATACAATATTGATACTTTCACAACAGACAAACAACTGCATGCTCCCTACGAATCTGGCTAGCCTTCACATCTCCCTAGTCTCTGGTTGAAGTTAACGCCCTGTTTCTGTATCACTCTACAGATGATTTCGTTCTGTATGAGATGAATGTTGAAGCTGGATCAATCCATACGCCTAACCATCGGTAACCACTGTACATGCAGCTCAAAACTCAAATCGATCAATTTCACCACTGAGTTGTTAGGTACATGAAGACGACAGGAACCACCTACTCCGCGTACAAATACATTTCTACCCAACTTCCACCTCAGCTAGTAAGTACCAATGATTGGACCACATATTACTGGCTTACTTTCTTCAAACTTGCTCTCAGCATCTCAGTAATTGGACTAGTTTTCCCACTCAAACGGTCGGCTTCCATTTGTAAACGAGCTCGGTCTTTAGCCTGGGACAAGGCGAGTCTGGCTTCAGCCTGCAGCCTCGCTTGCCTTGTGAAAAAATCCTCATTTACTCCGGCTGAGGTGAACGACGCCTTTGATTCGCGTACCTGGCAACAAGAAGCGTATCGAAATTAGAAACGAGATGAAACAGAGTGAAATTAGTCATTATTAATAGCAGGTTGAACCGTGTGTTGCAAAGGACAGCAATAATTTAGGCTATATAGTCAATAAATAATTTGGGTGTTGCGTTGTGTATTAAAAACTTCCTAATAGAATATAGTGCCAGAATCATATTTACCTCTCTTCTAACAAAGATCATGCAATAATAACAAAACGTATGGGGTTTTCTTGATTGCCTCACACTAAACTCACTCCTACTACCCCACACTCAATAACTAACCCCCTCCCCCTTCCACAATTCGCCAGTATCGATATTTTAGATGTATCAGTGGTCCAAAAGTGTCTACCAATCCACTTACCAGTCAAGTAGGTATCAACCAATGTTTCCGGTGATCCACTCACATCAAATCATCAAAATGGAAGTTAGGTAGTGCCGACCTACTCATTATCACATTATTCTGACACAATTCAATTTCCAACATTTCAATCGACCTAGCTCTCAACTTGAACTAGGTAACTATCTAATTTTTCATTTTATGAGTATTCCTCATTCAATCTGGGTCACATAAAAAAAATCGGAACCCCATTTCGGACCAATCATGCCGTTTCCCCCACCTTCTCTCCAATGAAATGCATCCAGTTCTCACTGCTATCAGTATCAACTCGGGCTACCCAAGACATGCTCTTGGCATTTCATCAAAGTCGGACCAAATAAGTAGGTAGGTATTTTATTACGATTAGGTATTTACACACCTTCAATACATTCCTACAGTTCCATGCCAATCCGATGCTTCGTTCAACTGTGATGTGTGAGCAAATATGCAGACCAAGAAAAATGATTTTAACATGAGAACAGACAGGTAGAAGTCAGATTTTGTTGGTAAAGATAAGGAAATGATTTAGTATTTTTTTAAATCTGTTACCTATAAAAAAATCAATAATTGAGAATCTTGTTTCGAAACACATGCCGTCATATTTCCATCATGGAGACTACCGAAGAATAGGTCTATAATTTATTCACACATTATTTTTTTTAAACAGTAATCAAACACATTACTCCTGCATTCGATTGAGCAGGATAGTGTGTTGTGATGGGGCTATAGTTTACTGTAGATTTTGGGTTGTAAGAATGCAATTCTGGTTAGCCTTTTTAGCTATCCGTAGGTATGCTGGAACACCTCCACCTTCATTATACGACCTGAACCTGTTGCGCCATCCTATATCATATATTACAGTGCTGTAAGTATTCTCTCGCTGCAATTTCCAATAAAACTATTAGTGCGGTCCAGCGATTTTCTTTCCCACAAAATAGCATGGGTCTCCCGCATTTAAATTCCTGTGTCGAATTCGGTTTGAGAAGCATGATCTCTCCCCATCTCCTATGTAGCAGTACAATAAGGCGTAAGCCTACGACTGAATTTCATAAACCCCTACTGGCTGATTCTTCTTACCGTTCATTGTTCATTAACCACGTTGAACTAACTGTAGGTCGGTTGTTTCTAAAATATCAATATTCTTAATTTAAGTTTATAAGGTATCCTCACCTTGGAGGTTAAATTGAGAGATTTCGGAGGTTCAGGCAGGGCTTTTGACTTAGGGGGTGAAGGAGTCGCGCTGGGCGTTCCGCTCCGGCTCGGTGGAGCGCTTTCAGAGCTGGGAGACTCTGTGTCCGAACTTGTTTCGTTCATGAAGCAGATCTGCAGGTTCATACCTACACGAAAATATTGTTGTTATCTTTGCAGTTATTGATATATTCAAAAATATGATTAGTCCAATACATGTTGATGGATGTATTATAATTTTATGACTACCGTCATTATAATTGTTCAACAATTTAATTGGATTGGAAAACGTACTCAGTTCGTAAGTACTCACCTATACATCTAACTATAACGGTCATGTGTACTGATACCACTACAATGCTCGAAAAACAAACACACGTACATGCGGGTAAAACTGCACATTGCATTGTTGTTAGGTCATTGTCCTCTGTCACCATAGCACCCAAGAATTTAAATTCATTGCCAACGAGGAATTTGGGCTCTCTGATTTGAAGGATGTCTTCAGACTCTCATATACATACATATACACTACAGGCAAAGTACATAATTGGACACGGCAAAATCCCTAGGCACGTGAAGTATACTCGCCAATGTGGAAAATGCATCTCCCAAGAGTGTTTTTCGGGAATCAAGAATCAAACTGAGAAATAATAGAATTACTATATAGCGTTAGATGACCTTTCTGCGTGGATGAGTGGTCTAGATGCCACAACAAGAAACATCCCCCCACGAGTCCTTTTAGAGAAATATAGATTAGTGAGTTGTAACTCAATACTGCGTGTACACACTAGAGCCCTCAAAAAACCACCCTAGGAGCTAGTTAGCAGAAATTAGAGCGAATATTATAGTCAAACTTTGCTCAGTCCACAGTGGAAATTGTGTACAATGGGAAATTTTCGTGGATTACAAATTCTCCTTTTTTAAGCCAAATAATTCTGTTTGGTAACGGAAATTAATACTTACTGACCACATAATGAGGTATCTGTCGGAAAGTCTAGGCAGAAAACGAGTGTGAAATATGAATTTCCGAGTTCCCGCTAAAAATGACGTATCAGGTAAATTGCCAAGTAGTTCAACTCAAATCCTCCTAGAGCACTAGTGCATCACTTTAAACAAAGTACAGAACCGCAATGGATGGGATGGATGGAACCAAAAATTTATAAATAAATAAAAAGCACAACCTCAAAATCAAACCGAGGGAAAGATCACGGCAAGGGTTAATGAAGTTTTGCCATTCCTAATGTTGGGTTGTTGGCAGCACTGAGAACCTTCACCACCACCTTGGGCGAACAGCCAATCAGATGACAAATGCCAATTAATAGACCTAATATACGTCATTTTCTGCCGCATTTTTACTTTTACCGCTTATTTTTGAAAATGGGCTTCGAACTTACCATTTTTCAAGATATTTGTTTTCAACGAAAAAAATTTGACGAAAATTTCCCATTGCTACCTGGGTATAGTCCCAGCTGGGTGTTGCTAGTCGTGGGTGCTGCGAGGTGGGTTCTGACTTATCTATTGTTTGACTTACGAAGATAAAATAGAAAGAGTTATTTATGGAATAATCAGGCTAAAAACAAAATTATGTACATAAATACATGAAAATGACTATATTGCCTCTGCCTCAAATGAATCCATCCACCTTTTTATGTTAACACACAGATGTACATACCTACATAGGTACCTACATATGTATACTTCATTTGGACTGAGGTTTGAAAGTCACTAATTTTCTTTTTTTTTTGCTCTTTTGTTTTCAAATGTGGAAGTGACAGCATAATTCATTGACCTTCATGAAGGCTGGCCATTGATAAAATTTTTAATTTTCGTGGAGCCGCATTTCATTTAACAACACGAGTGGATCTATCATACTGAATCACGTTCGAAGAGTTTATCGTCGGAACAAACTTCCAAGTGAACTCAGTAATAAACATTCACCAAATTGGACCAACCAGTTCGACTCACAAAGGTGGTGATACCCAGGAGTTCGACCCATAGAGATGGAGACTCCCACCAGGCGCCTTCAAGGAGTTTGACCAATTTACTAGTGAGGCGTCTCATAAAATGTGTTCGACTCATTGAGGGTAAATACATAGAGTTACATATGGATGAGTCTTTTTTCTTTTCGTTCGCCGGTTGGAGGCAATAAAGCCAATTCCTTCTGTTCCGCCCAGTACAGTTACTCTGCTTAGTGAAGGAAGAGTCAAAATTATTCCTATTGAGATAAGGAGTCAGTTCAGGTCACTCATCCAGGTGCCCGTCGTCCATGGTGGCCTACATGTCACACAATGGGCATAATATGGGGGATAAGAAAACCCCAATTCGGTGGAAGTGCGCCTAAAAAAAGTCGGGACCTGAGAAATTGTTCGACATATCTACGAGTCCGACTCATCGAGAGTACTTTATCATATAAAAAACTTGATTTGATATTATTTATGAACTTCATTTCACTGGTACCCGTTGTTTTGCACGTATGATAACAAGTGATTCCAACGAAAAGTTTTACTAAGCTAAGCAGTCAGCCTAGGTAGGAGAGTAGTTGGTAACATGGTGGAAGGGGGAGGGAGGGGAGGCAGAATGAGTGGGGGATCAAGTTTTTGACTGCGAAAGTTCGACAATGTTTTGACACAGACTACAGGAAAAATAAATAATTGGTGACCACTGGTCTATCCATTGCAGGAAGTGTTGGGAACCGCAAAGAGGAGGGAATCACCTAAAAATTACTGTATTCGGCCATAGGAAGTTATATTTTTAATTGCTGTTAACAGTTTGTATCTCGTTCACAATTAAAATCAACATTCAAAGCACCTTTCTATAATTGTACACAATTCAACGCAATGATAAAATTATGAATTTAATATTTTGCCCAAGAGGCAGGCAGAGAATACATTGCCGAGGAAACTTATACACCACTAGGAACTGTACTTTACCGGTAGCATAATATATTGTTGTTATTTAAAATAATTGTTGAGCCTCGGATGCGAGCTGCCTTGTTGAACTATTAACCACGGCCGTTGAAAGGCAGGCTATGTTTGGGCCATTTGGACAATGTCATCCGCATACATATGCAAGATGTTGAGTTAGTCTGTTAAGTATTGTGCCTTCAGGGTTGGCGCGGTAATTTCTCGCAGCAGATTCCATCAAGGACAGGACAGAGTTGTGGTCAATGGGGTAGGCCGTCAAAAATATTGGGCCAAGGGTCCAAAGCCTTCACTGCGCACCAAGCGTTTTACAATGCAATCCTTATCTATCATAGGTATAAATAAGGCTATTTATTCCCGTTTTCACCACGCCTACGATACATTAATCTCAAAAACCCGAGATCAACAAAAACTGATCACCATTGCACAACATGAAGGAAATCCTGACCCCGATCACCTTCCTAAAATGCATGGAGGATGCGTGGTGGAGCAAGTGGTGAACGGGTGTGTATGGACGGATATTATGGAGGGGTTTCTCGGTATGTACTTGATTATTCGTATTCCAGCGATATTCTCTGTTAGGAACTCACCACTTTGAAGTCGGGCTTGAAGGCTAGGCTTTTTGCCTGGCTTGTCACCGGAACCGTAGAACTCATCGGTGTCACAACCAGTGGCGAGCCTGCGACGAATTTCCTCACGATCATTGCGTCTCTGCAACATTAGAAATCCTTCGTTGTGGACAAACTAATAACATGAACTACTGCAGTCAATGTAACCACGCAAAGGAGATCATTCTCGAGATGGAGTATTGGTCTAAATGTGTGACAGTTGAATTTTTTAAAATAAAATAGCTGCAAATCCATAATTATTAAGGAAATTGTCCGAGTTTCAGCTGTAGTTACTAGTTTATAGTTAACGTTTACATCTACTTACTTACTCACGGGTTCCTGATTATTTTCTACAAAACTGAATCCTACTCCGAAACGTAAAGGCCTGGTAGTAAATGATAATTTCACAATTTGACAATAATTTCAAGGTACCCAGCAGTAGGTACCAACAACAACCTAGTAATAAGCGTATGGAGAGAGGATTGAATTTTCTTTTAAATGGATTCACTCGAATCTTGAATTTATAATTTTATTAGTTAACCACCAGTTCCATATCCTCCAGTTTCATTCACCTGTGGAATCTGAAGTTGTTATACTGGTTGTTGCCTACCGAATGAAATAAGAGTTGAGTTATGGTTTGACCGAGGAGTGCAGTGCAGACCATCACTAGCACATTCTAGTGGCCGACTAGTAAATGTCATTCTCTCCCATGTTATGTAAAAGGAAAAAAAAACCGGGATTAGGCGATAAGATTAAACGAACCGATATTTTGGTGAGAATCTGTGATAAAAGATGGCAGCACCATCAGGGCCATTTTAGTTTAGGTACTTCTCATTGGACATATTTTAACACATTCAATACGAGACCTGGAGGACAAGAACTTCCAGGAAAACGGTGTCCTTTGAGAGGGCATCATCCAATGAAGGCGTACGGAAAATTACACAACTATCCAGCCACGCTGGGCTTCAAAACAATTCATTGAAAATAAATAGAATGAGGACGCCCATTGGCGTCATGCCGTCTTCTTGGATAGGGATGGAATGACGCCGATGATCGGATGATAGGGATGGAATGACGCCGATCGGTGAAAATGGTGCCCTTTGATAGGGCATCATCCAACGAAGGCCTACAGAAAGTTACACAACTATCCAGCCGCGCTGGGCTTCAAAACAATTCATTGAAAATAAACAGAACGAGGACGCCCATTGGCGTCATGCCGTCTTCTTGGATAGGGATGGAATGACGCCGATCGGCGTCACGTCGTATGCAACGTGTTAATTCTGATAACGGATTTCTCAATAAGATCCACTTAGAATTCTGGGTAACTAGTTAAAAAAGTTTGCAAAAGGGAAATTTTGAACATTTTCAAAAAGTGGCACTCAAGTTAGTCTGGCTGGATGATGTGCCCATTTACTTTTTGGCCGCTAGAATGTGCTAGCGACGGTCCGCACCGTGTCAAGCTCAAGACACTCCTGTTTGACTGTTGAACTGTGCAGTTGTGTTCTTATTTACAAACTTCATAACAATTATATTATTAGCGTTGTAACTTTGGGGGTTTCACAAGCCTAACCTTCAATTTTGTCAATATAAATTTATTGTCGTAGGAGTATTCGAAAATTTCCACTGCAACTCAGTGTCTGACAGGGAAACATCTGGTCCATTAGGTTTTTGACGACAGAATGACAATTTTGGTAGGTATAGAAAAAAAAAGGTTTTGCTACTCCCAAGATTTGGAGAGGGGAGTAGCGACTCTCTAGTACCTACTCTATATATATATATATATATATATATATATATATATATATATATATATATATATATATATATATCCCTTATCGACTAACTGAACTCCTAATTTATAAACTGGGGTTTCTAACCCTTAGATTATCATTTTTTATAGAACCTATCCACCCACATTAACTTGTTATTAGCTCACACTTGAATAAATACGGACGGTTGAATTGTGTTAGAAGATAGATCATCAGTGGATGTGTCATTCAGTAAGAGACTGCGAGATCCCAAATGTGAGGTCGGGATAGTGGTGGTAGCGAAGGGACTCTGTAGCGAAGCATCCCAAAGGCCCAGTGGCCTCGTTTCTCACAGAACCCCTTTCAGTAACAACTATACCGATATATCACTTACGATAAAAGCCTTTCTGTGATATTTATTGTGAAATACGTTCATTGCTTGTTCATATTTTTTCAGCGAGACTTTGTTGAATTAAGTTATTGTGTTATGTATAGTGGATCCGATCCTGAAGCTACCAGGAATATTGCGAAGTAGAATGTGCGGAGTAGAATTACAGGGCTGTTGATTAGGTCATAAATCAAATTGGAGATATTAAGATTTGAATAAGCACAGGTTGTTTCAGAAATATTGATATTTTGAGGAAAACTGATATTTTATCAGTGATCAAATAAGAGGTGATCATACTTATTTGGAGGCGTCCAAAAAGCCTCCTCGTGCCCATAAGAGACAGACCAAATTGTTCCAGCCTATGTTTATGTGATATGTACCCACGAAACGAATGAATGTTCCTATTAGACAAGAAATTCAGTCAACATTCTATTCGATTTTTGAATCCTGAGACTGAGCTTACAAGCAAACAAACTGGAATTTCAATAAGTTAGTAACATAATCGCGAACTATAGATATTGAATGGGATTCATATTCGATTCAGTGGATGGAAGGCCAGTTGTTGATTGTAAGTCGTGGAGTGGAAACAATAGTTGTCCGGAGAAATGCTTTGGGTATTCATTTATTTTTTTATATTTATTTAACTTTTATTATGCTTCAGACTAGGTAGTCTATAGTGCATACAAGAACAACTTGAAAACATGTTAAACATCAGTATAAAATGGCCTGTGTAAGTAATTCACATATTTTGTAAATATCTCTATCAGGAAGGGATGGGGGAAAAATGAGGAAATGAATAATGTTATCAAATATGCAGGTATGAAACAAAAGTAAAAGAAAAGAAAAACTCCTAAGAGTCACTAAGGTGCTTCCTTATTGCCATCAAGAATCGCCCCAGAGTGGATGAGGATCGAGTAGCAACCGTTAGTGTGTTCCAGAGTCTTGCCCGAGATACCCCAAAACCCAAATGATCTCGAGAATATTCGGGTACTATGAGTGGGGATCATTAGAGCATGGGATCTAGAAGAAGATGGAAGGGTGAGGAGAGAGTTGAGGTAGGTTGGTTGAGAACCTTTGAGAATTTGGAAGATGAGCTTTAGGTGTCTGAATTGATACTGCTTATCTAGGGGTAGACCTAGCAAGGTATTGTCTCCGACAGGGTGGCGAGCCTTGATGTTGAAAGCATATCTATTACAGGCGTTGAAGGCGACATATAGTTTGCGAAATAGGGCTGATGACAGGGCATAAGAGAACAACGACGAACCATAAAAAAATGAGGAAGCACAAGAGCTGTAACCAGTTTTTTCTTCATATCACTCGGAGTAAAATTTGTCATCCTCCTCAATGTATGTAGTGAGCCATACACTCGCTGGCATATTTGAACAATTTGGTGCTCCCATGACAAACAACTACCATCTAAATAGATCCCAAGGTTCTTCGCCTTGGAGGAGTATGGAATAACAGTTCCATTCAATAATATTGGGGGGAGGGGGTCAGTGGAAATGCCTGTTCTAGAGATGATCAATGCCTGAGATTTAGAAGGGTTAATCTCAATGCCATTTTTAGAAGCCCAGTTAACTATTGAAGTTAGCTCCCGATTCAAAGAAAATATAGATGAGATTAAGGTTTCATCAAGGGCGCATGGCAGATATACTTGGAAGTCATCCGCATACAGATGGTACCGGCATGACGTTAGGACCTGAGGCAAGTCATTGATGAAGGCCGAAAACAGTAGGGGCCCTAAAACGGCACCTTGGGGGACACCAGCACAAACAGGGAGGAATTTTGAATGGTTGCCACTGGAGAAAACAGCTTGTTCACGACCAGAAAGATAGGATGAGATTAGGGAGCAAGCAGATGTAGAAAATTGGAAGAGGATGCCAAGCTTTTCAACCAACAGGGAGTGGGGGACAGAGCCAAAGGCGTTCTTAAAGTCCAGCAATACCATCACTGTACACCCACTATTCTCTATCCCACTCCTAACATCCTCTACAACTCTCAGCAGGGCTGTCTCACTGCTATGAAACTTTCTGAATCCTGACTGGTATTGGGATAAAAGGTTATTGGAGCTGAATTGAAAACTCATCTGATTTAGCAATAATTTCAAAAATTTTACTGAGTAAATTCACTGTGTAAACCCAATAACTCTCAATTACAGTAGAATATAATGTATGTAATGTGATTTATAGATAAGTACAACCTTCTAGGTAGTACCTAGTAGGTGCCTAGTAAGTAATGATGATTGATTGGGAAATATAAACAGACCTTATAGTCGTACATAATAGGGGAGGTCGGGGACGGTTTGGACAGGGGGTCACTTTGGACAAGCTAGTTGTGTCCGTCATGGCTTGATCCACTAAAAAAAAAATGGGGGAAAACACGATAAATAGAAGAAGAAGAAGAAGTTCATATGAGATTATCCAGTCAAGTAGGTCAGTTTAGTTGCATTCACGTTTTTGTTACACCAGAGCGCCTCTGATGTAACTTTTGCCAGCTGAATTGGAAGGCATCCTAACTTCATTAACTCGAAATCTCGAATTCTTCGAGTAATACGAGTAATTACAAAAATTAGTGGTATTGAAAGTGACTGCATTGTTGGCAGCAGTTTCTGGGGAGTAGAATGACCAGACATCACTCATGATAAAAGTACAGAGAGGCGTCCTCTCACGTCCAGCTGACAGCTGTGTTGTGAAGGAACTAAACCACTCGAGATGAAATCGTGGAAAGCCATTCCAAAGAATAAAAAATAAAGATACCTAGAAAAAGACAAGAGGTTTATGGAAAGGTTGTCTATCTCTACCAAATCACGGAGAAACGCAAAAAAAACTGTTCCCCTACAGGTTTCGGTTATCAAACCATCGTCAGTAACAAACAATAACTATGTTGGTTTTTTTATTTTATTTTATTAATTTTTTGTGTTATGAAGGGGTTTTGCAAAAGTTTTACAGTTTTTTATGCCAATTTATTGCACCTAGTCAGCCAGGATCATTCGAGGTTGTTGTCAACCTTATTTGTGATACAAATTATTCATCCAGAAGATGATACTGTACCTACACTTAGATTGTAAAAATACTGAGGTACACTACTTTTAGTTCAGATTTGGCCACATTATATTGGTGATGTGATGGAAAAAAGGCTTATTTTGATTCAATGAAGAAGTTAAAACACACTCATATATAGCTTTTCCCTCTCAGATTATTCAGATTATTAAACTTTTTTTTTAAATAGTTACTTTAGGATGGAGACTATTTGAGTGTGCCAAAGATTAATTTTTCGTAAACATGCATTCACATTTTAAATTTCCCCAGCGTGACCCACTGGGTGGGATGCGTTGGACAAGGCATGGGGAGGCTTTGGACAGGACATGAAAATTCGACATTTTCGGAATGAACGCACGACTATGGAGTCAAAAAGAAATTCATTTGGTCTTGGATTCATTCAGCGTCTCCATAAAACCCGAATACCCTCCGTAATTCTTTTTTCACATCAAGGATCGCCCTCAACTGAAAAGGGTTGAAAGCTCGCCTTACCTACTTCAGGGCATGGCCTGGAAAAGATAGCGGCTTACACCAATGCTCCCTTTGTAACGCCTGAGCTTTGTCGTAAGCCCTTTTCTTTTTTGAAACACTTCTATTCAACTCGCGGTATTTGAACTTTTATTGTAGGACTTACCTACCGTTTTTAACTCTGGAACGTTAAGGATATTACAACCTCATCCCAGAACAGTCGTTTTATTGCTGCTCTTCTTCAAGCACCTAAGTAGGTACCTACATACGAGAATTAATTTAGCAACTTACTGGATAGTTGTTATGATCCAAACAAACGATGCTGATAAATCTATCGATAACGTCCTGGTCGATTTCATCGTGGTCGTAATCACCATTATCGCCGTCAACCGGGATCTGATTGTCGGTGTATTCTGACAAGCTCTGATTATTGGCGTATGAACAGGACTTCGAATCATTGAAATAAGTCGAAATAGTTGTAGCTTTCTCTTTTAAAGCTGATTTTATACCTCCGATAGTATCGTAGGTTCTGGAAGACAATTTATCCGAAGTTATTTTATTCTTCAAAGCACTAGAAGTGTTTCGAATGTTAGTCATCCAGTTTTCAAACATCACTGTGCTACTCAGTAAGTCAGCAGGGAGGAACGTTAAACTTGAACACCGGGTCGAAAAGTCGAAATTACTAGGCGGCGTCACATGGTTCTGAACGGTAATTTTCCAATTTTATAAAACAATCGGAAGCAACATACTAGCAAGACAGCACTAGAAAATGAAAAAAAAAGAAAACAGTAATAACGGTTATCGATGTATCGATGTTTTCCTTTTGATGTTTTTCAGACATCGATGTTTTACTCTTTGACATCGATGTTTTTACCACTTCTATAATTTTCCCCAGTTCTTCTGTTCTTCATTGTTCGAGAATCATCAATTTTTACTAAGTACATGTATGCATCTGAGAAGTGATAGCACGTTGGTTACTTCTGACAGACTGTTTTCTCAAGCTGGATTTATTTTAACATCACTGAGAAATCGCCTGTCAGAAGAAATAGTGGCCTCCAAACTTCTTTCTTTATAGGAAGCAAACTATTAATCGGAATTGGGAGGTTTGATTTCAGCCACTCCATAAATATTACGTATATTTTTAAGGTAAATGGTGTTTTACAATGAAAAATTATTTACATTAATATTGAAATAATACAATAATAATGGAATAATTTATAATAAGTGTAAATATTTTTTGCCTTCTGTTGGTGTACAAAATGAAAAGTTGCTCAACACTTTCATTGCTCACCCAATAACAACTAGGAAAATCATGAAAACAATAGAATTCTCTTTCTTTTTTATAGAAAAGAGAAAGTTAATAATTAGTCGTCCCCTGAAAGGCAGAATATCTGAAGCATCATTTTCCACATTTTACATGAGCTACGAAACACTGTGGAAGGATCTTTTTATTGCCTAACCCGTTAAAATTTGATATTTTAGCGTAAATGGACCGTTTTCTGTCGATTTATTACAAAAAATCGAGAAAAGGGCGCTTACGCTATTCTTGCTATTTCGAAGAACTGGGAGAATAGCTGTAGATACGATACACATTTCGGCACTTACATGTCTTGCTGGAAAATAATTAATTGGAAAACTAGCTTATCTCCACATGGGCCCTTACGATAGGTACTTCGCTCAAATTCGATAAGTGCACGAGACACGCTGCACCCTGGCGCTTATGATAGATGGCATAATACTAACATGTACTGCCATTTTATCGCAAGTTACAGGAGGGATGAGGCACTCATGACAATGGAAAATTTTTACCCTGGTATTTACATTCGACTCGTGGCGGTATTACGTTCTGAATGAATGGTGGATACGATATTTTACCAAATGGGTGGTTACGATTCGAAAAGTTTCAGGCTGTTTTTGGACGCCTTAGAGACGTACGTCGCTTACGATAAGTAGCCAGATAGGTAGATGCGCCTTTTTAAGACGAATTCAACGGTCACAATAACTCAAAATCGCAAAAATTGGCACGATATTCTGCCTTTCAGGGGACTATAATCTTGGCTATCAGTACCCAACCCAAGGTGTGAGAGTACCTCGCTCTACACGCTTTTTACCCAACCCTGTTCTCTTATGGTTTTCGTTTAGATAAGGTAGGCCCAGGTAGTTATGTAAAAAGCTGTTCCAAAAACCGGCGTTCATCGATTCGTCCATGGGGAAGAATCGAGTGAATCGGTTCGACCCCTTATTGGTTTTCCCCTTCTTTCAGCACAGGTCCCAAACTTTAGGCTGAGACTGTACTGTACTGCTCGGAACCAATTTCTCAAAGAACTGCCGTTCCTTGTAAACTTGTTATTCTTTGTAAACTTGTTATTTTTCTTTGTATTTTTTCTTTGAATTAAGAATTTTTCTTTGAATTCTTTGTATTTAGTCTTTTTTCTATGTATTTAGAATAGACGAGGTGAATTGGAGTCAGAAGTACGAGGTACAGTAAAGGCAAGCAAATCGATGGCGTGAAGGACGAAACGAAAGACTTGACCCAAGAAGGCGGGGGACGAAACGATTCATAAATAATTTCCACCACAACAATAGAGAGGGACGAATCGAACGACGCTCCCAAAAACATCGATTTTTACTACCAACGTTTTTTCACCAATCGATTATCCCGTTTAAGAAACATGGACGTTTTGGTTATCGATACCCATCCCTGGAAAGAAGGTTAAAGTAACGTGAAAATAACCTAGTGACAGGTTGGTTGGTTGTTACTAATATTACAGTGTTGTTCTGTAACATTCATCTCGCCTTTTAGTGTATAGCTACATCTCGAATGTTATTGAAATCAATGAGATACCATTGGAGCCTATACGTTATTTTGAATGAGTTGTAGGCCACGCGCTCTAGGGATTGGAATGCTAAATGACAGAAACTGTTCCCGCTCTTATTCAGTCCTTAGCCTTAGGCAGTAGCGTAGGTACCTACTTCATTATGATTGCTCGCATTCACTGCGAGTGAGATTGCACAGTCACAGTACAATGTATGAGACGGCCTCTCACCATCGGACGTTCCGAGGAATGTAAAATAACTCGTGGGTATGCTGACCAGGTGCCTCACGCAGTTTTGAAAATAGGCTCAAATTCTGCCTATGCACGACGCTCAATAATAGCTATTTTTCGTAATGTTTTATGGCTAAATATCAGCCAGTCGCTGTGAGGATGATAGATGAGGCTTTGAAAGATATTCTGTTCGATTCAGCGCTTACTGGAAACGAATGACGCTGAATCGGATATAATACCTTTCGAAGCTTCATTTTTATGGCAGATTTATTTTTATGACAGATGGCACCCGTGGTGGACTGAATTCAGCGTCGAAAAAGAAACACGTAGATCGGTAGAGAATTAAGCTCTGGGCAGCGCGCACAAGTATTGCCGGAAACCCCTCGTTTTGGTTTATTATTCCGTGAATAATACACCTATGTATTCGCTCAGCAAAAAATTTTTATAACACAAAATTTGTTCTTTTCCGTTTCAAGGTGCTTAGATTCCAAAAACGCTGCAAAGTCCTTGTCACATGGGTTTATTATACCATTGGACATACCTACAGAGATGTTGGCTGTTTATTTATTGTTTCTTTCATATAAAATAATTGAAATAGCTATCTCTGGTGGTTTCCACCAATTTTGGCCCCCAAAACTCGAATAAAGTACGCTCCTTTTTTTTTAAATAAATTATCTCTGATCATTGATAGTACCATTTAATCGTCTTGATCCACCTGTTGACACTTTTTCCAGTGTTATTATACAAATTGATGATGATTTCAAACGATTTCCCAGGTTTTTGACTCATAAAAAATCAATTTCGGGAGCTGAACATCTGGTAGAACCTCAATTTTCTATTCTTTGGTCAAAATCGACTTCATATTCGGTCTTCTCGTCCCCAAAAACATGAAAAACGATACCTTAAAAGCTCATGTTACCAACATGTTGCTAAAACGCAAAAAGTACCTATTTTTATACACATTTTCACTCATAACACCCCTGGGTATATTCCGATCGGGCTGAAAAGTTTCGGTACAAAACTAGGGCCCAAATGGAGCATGTGTGCGAAAGAACGATTTTTTTAGACCGAAAATGAAGCCTGTACACGTGATACGGCGGACGGCGTACGGCGGACGGACATTGCATTTTTGGATTCTACGTACCTTGAAACGGAAAAGAAAAAATTTTGAGGGGGTGTTATAAAAATTTTTTGCTGAGCGATTACATAGGTGTATTATTCACAGAATAATAAACCAAAATGCAATGTTTGTCCGCCGTCCGCCGTATCACGTGTACAGGCTTCATTTTACGTCTAAAAAATTCGTTGTTTCGCACACATGCTCCATTTGGGCCCTAGTTGTGTCCCGAAACTTTTCAGCCCGATCGGAATATACCCAGGGGTGTTATGAGTGAAAATGTGTATAAAAATAGGTATATACTTTTTGTGTTTTAGTAACATGTTAGTAAAATGAGCTTTTAAGGTATCGTTTTTCATGTTTTTGGGGACGAGAATACCGAATATGAAGTTGATTTTGACCAAGGAGTGGAAATTTGAGGTTGTACCAGATGTTCAGCTCCCAAAATTGATTTTTTATGAGTCAAAAACCTGCGATATCGTCTAAAATCACCAGCAATTTGTAGAATAACACTAGGAAAAGGGTCAAAACGTGGACCAAGACGATTAAATGGCACTAGCAATGATCAAAGATAATTTGAAAAATAAAAATAAATAAACAAAAAGGAGCGTACGTAATTCAAGTTTTGGGGGCCAAAATTGGTGGAAACCACCAGAAATGGCTATTTCAATTATTTTACATGAAAGATACAATAAATGCACAGCCAGCATTTCTGTAGGTATGTCCAATAGAATAATAAACCCATGTGACAAGGACTTTGCAGCGTTTTTCGATATCAACCCCCCCCCCCCCCCCCTCCTCCTCCTTCTAGAAGTAAATACGAAATTGCGGTGACGTAGGGCACCGCACGTAATTTAATGAGTTTTGATTTTATGAGACCAACTGGAGCATTTGGCGACCAGCCGTTCGTTACATGTTTTGTTACTATTTACATACCAACTACTTTTAACAGTGCTTACCAGTGACTTTGGTTTTGGTTTATTATTCTGTGAATAATACACCTATGTATTCGCTCAGCAAAAAATTTTTATAACACCCCCTCAAAATTTTTTCTTTTCTGTTTCAAGGTGCGTAGATTCCAAAAATGCAATGTCCGTCCGCCGTACGCCGTCCGCCGTATCACGTGTAGAGGCTTCATTTTCGGTCTAAAAAATTCGTTCTTTCGCACACATACTCCATTTGGGCCCTAGTTGTGTCCCGAAACTTTTCAGCCCGATCGGAATATACCCAGGGGTGTTATGAGTGAAAATGTGTATAAAAATAGGTACTTTTTGTGTTTTAGTAACATGTTAGTAACATGAGCTTTTGAGGTATCGTTTTCCATGTTTTCGGGGAGGAGAAGATCGAATATGAAGTCGATTTTGACCAAGGAGGAAAATTGAGGTTGTACCAGATGTTCAGCTCCCAAAATTGATTTTTTATGAGTCAAAAACCTGCGAAATCGTCTGAAATCACCAGCAATTTGTATAATAACACTGGACGTAGTATCAAAACGTGGATCAAGACGATTAAATGTCACTACCAATGATCAAAGATAATTTGAAAAAAAAAAGGAGCGTACCTACCTAATTCAAGTTTTGGGGACCAAAATTGGTAGAAACCACCAGAAATAGCTATTTCAAGTATTACGCATGAAAGAAACAATAAATGAGCAGCCAACATTTCTGTAGGTATGTCCAATAGAATAATAAGCCCATGTGACAAGGACTTTGCAGTGTTTTTTGTATTCATTACATCCCATATGTTCCCAGGACGCGATTCTTTTTTTGTGTATCAAATGGTATAATATGATAGCAAATTGTTCTCAGCCACCTGAAAATAACCTTCGGTTAAACCAGCGGGTGAGTAAAAGAAGGCCAATTGATGCCATTCACCTGATCCATATAATCTTATTGACTTCAGGACGATGAACCTAAGCGTTTGACTGTTTATGGTCGTGTTCCTAATATGTGTTTTCTATTTTTCGCAAACCAGTGATCAAGGGCATAAACACTGACCTCCGGTGAATAGGTGAATTCAAATACATAATGGCTCACCTGCCGGAAGGACCAATTTAAGGTTATATTCTACAGTTTTTGTAACAGAGTTCGTATACCCGGATCACACGTTTTGAATTAACGATTAATACTGAGAGCAGAAGTACTCTTTTCCTCCTCACAACTAAGCTGTCGAACGTCCCTATTACATCGTGCCAAATAAAAGTTTCATTTTGTTTAAATCTTCAATACAATGTTGTATTTTTTTTCGTTCATCAAACCTTGAAAGTTTGAAAGTTGAAGAGACTCCACAGGCGGCTTCGGGAAGGAAAACTTCATTTTTTTGCATCGAGGTGGAATGATATCACTCAATTTGTGCAATTTGGCGACATCCCGCGAAGTTAGTTTTTATCGCGAAACTTTTAGGAGACTCTGCTGCTATATATTTTTGGAAGTGGCATTCGATCTGCAAAACTTCGCCACCCTAATATTTCGAGTGATTCTTCAGCAGACATTCCAAACATAGAATGATCGGAGTGAAGAAGAAGTAATATTACATGGAAGCAACATAGTCTGTAATGTGGTAAGTAGGGTTACCTGTCACGACACTGGAAAACCACTATTTTCTTCTGGCCTCTAGTAATCTTCATCAAGGAAAACTCATGTAACACCCTGTAGTCTTATGGTGAGCATAACTCGACCCATACGTTGGGATGTAGGAAGAAGCTATGGGAACAGAAGCGCTGGGGTATACAAATTGATGAGATAAGGACCAAATCCTACAACGCTTAGGACAACTCAAAAAAACTCACTGCTATAGCGACCAGCCGCCTCAGTGACTTTTCGACGATATGGAGAAGGCTCAGTAGCACCAACCAGAATACTTTTTCGGGAGGAAATCTGGAACAACTAGAAAATTTGGGATTTGCCTGATCCTTTGTGTTTCCATCCTTGTTGTTCAACATCACAACGAGATGTTCACATCAGTCTCCTCACTTTCAAATGCAGGTGTGGATTTATTTTTATTGCATAGGGGGCAAATGATCCAATGAAATAGAACGCATGGGCATAACATACTCTGGTATGTACCTCTACTACACCCTCTACTATACTATTGGAAACGGATTCAGATGATGGTGTGGCAATGCACACATATTTGCCAACGTCTACACGCTACATAACTTATCATTATCGACTCATCTTGGTGAGCGGGCCAATGTTGGGTTGTTGCCCTACTCTTCCACCCCCTCGTTCTCTCTGTGCTCCAATAAACCGTCCTTGGCATATATCTAGTTGTAGGTACTAGGACCGCAATACCCCCCTCACCACAAACACTATCTCCTTTCCCTGGCGAAACGGGTAATAAGAAACTTACTGCTGGGCTCCCCACTATGCGGTCGACCGACGCAATTTACTATCTCTGTTCCACCAGAGAAATCCCCCGAACGCCGGCACTCAACTTTGGGTTTGGATAGGTCCTCCGGCAATACCCTGTAGGAGAGGCCACATGCCGGAGTACAGAACCAACCGACTACCGGTTCATACGACTGGCTGTACCATCGCATTTCAAATTATGAGTTGCTTTTGCATGCATATACATAGCGTTTCTTTTTGAATGAGTATAAAGTAATCGTTGTAGGTACTCTTGATGTCGGCGGTGTCTGCGGCACTATGAGTTTTGCTACTATGATGCTTATCATCCTCATCCTCCAGTCGACCGTTCGGGAGTTACAAAAGTACCTGTACACAATGTGATAACTTACTATGGAAAACACGAGATTTGTGAGCGGCATCATTCGACTCAACAAGAGAAATCTGGAATATCAAATATTGGAAAGTGCAGTACTTGCGCGGAATACTTCGATTCTATTTATTCACTAACACTATTTTCTGCTACCGAAATGTAGTTTGCACGGTTTCATAATATTTTGAACTGCAATTTCAAACGCAGTGATGGTGCAAATGACCTCAGTAGGTAACTGAAACAAAATTGGTAATGCCGTCAAAAACCTGATGAAATGCATTAACCGTAGCTCACAGGATCAAGTACAGAAAACAGGGGCAAATATGGTTGGAATTTGCCGAGAATTAAAACATATACAAGAAAATTCAAAATTTGTATCAAATTACGCACAATAATTACACTTTCCGGAATATGAGAGAGAATATTCCAGGTGGGGTATTATACATTAAAAAATGCCACCGCAAAAAATACCATTAAACGTTTTATAAACCATTATTCCATCAATTTTTCGAGCACGGTAGTCAGGCAATAGGTACTGAATTTAGGTTTATTATTTTCAATAATAAACTTCTGGAATCGCGAATGAAACCATTTTTTTAACCCCCCCTCAAAATTTTATTGTTTCCGTTTCCAGGTACGTAGAATCCAAAAATGGAATAAAAAACGCTGCAAATGATTACAAAGCGGTTTATTATTTACTTGTAGATGCCCCTTCTGCGTAGATCACTGTTTTCTGTAGTCAATACCTACCCTCTAGCTCCCCCAGGAAAGTTTGTACGCCCCGTTAGGGGTCTGGTTGGTCCGCGAAGCTCGGCATTGCTGTCATCATCTCTGAGGGGTGAAAAATAGGGGTTGACATTTTCAGAACGCCGTAGCTCGAAAACTTCCAATAGATGGGTATGGTTTTTTTAACGTTTTTAAATTGATCTTGAACAAAAACTCTTTTGAGACCACCCTGAGCATTGTGCGACCAGCCGTTAGTTTGCAGCAAAAAGCTTCGTCAACATGATCTTGAATGAAATGGTATCAATCCGACCCAGAAAAATATCATTGCTAGGGAACAGTGATTAAAATCACGGATGGCTGTATGAAGTCGAGTTGGTTGTTCGGTGTTATTAATTCATTTGAAGAATGATGAAGAATTTGATGGCTGTTCGGGATTTTGTTGATAGGTACTTTTGGAACATGAACAAACGTTATGATTCATGAATAACAACAAATAATGAATGATTGAGTTATTGAATCCCACGCATTTTTATGAAACCGGCTCTAGTATGGGATTTAGGGCTTTCCTGGGGGATCAAGAGGGTAGGTACTGACCACAGAAAACAGCGATCTACGCAGAAGGGGCATACAGGTTAATAATGAACCGTTGTGTAATAATTTGGAGCGTTTTCGTCATGGTGCTATCTGAATAAAAAACTTACAAGTAAAAAATTAGACAAATAACGGGGTATAAGAAAAATACAATGTTTTTTTGGAACTCAGTCGTAAAAGTGCCCAGGCTAGTAAAAGTCTGGGCCAAACTAACAGGATGGGGTTTTCCAGCTATCGAAGAGATCCAACACTACCTGATTTTATCATTCCTTTTTTATTTCATTATCCATTCGCTAGAGTTGAAATAAAATGACCGTAATTACAATATGATGTATCATCATATTGTATGGCTTCTTGTATCATGTATGGCGAAGCTTTTCGGTGCAAACGAACGGCTGGTCGCACAATGCTCAGGGTGGTCTCAAAAGAGTTTTTGTTCAAGATCAATTTAAAAACGTAAGGAAAAACATACCCTTTTATTGAAAGTTTTTGAGCTACGGCGTTCTGAAAATTTCAACCCCTATTATCACCTCTTAGAGATGACTGACAGTAACGCCGAGCTTCGCGGACCAACTAGACTCCAAACGGGTCCCACAAACCAGATTTCACTATATCTGGTTCATGGTAAAACTAAGAAAAGTGCTAAGTACGGCGCGCGGCGTACGATGGACGGACAGAAATTTTGTTTTATTGTTTTCAATAACGGAATCGAGCATGAAAAAAAAAAAAAAAAAATCCCCCCCCCCCCCAACCTGTCTCCCAAAGTTGATGGTTTACGTTCAAGGCATGTAGAATCCGAAAATCAATAAAAAACCCTGCAAATCCCTGCACAACGGTTTATTATTTTGTACAGAATACTCTCAGTAATTTCGAATTTTATTCGAATATGTTATTAAGAGTGATAGGTTGGGTTTGTCTCCATTATTGCGTTCATATCTGTAACAGCTTGGTTCCTCCCCTCCCCCCTTTCTCCTTACGTTCCTTTCACTTTTGGCATTCTCTTCCTGGGCCAATCAGAATCGACCCCCCTTCATTTGTTCCCTTCACCATTCTTCTTCACAACCAATCCGAATCGATCATATTTCACTTTTTGACTATTTATAAGGTCACCTTTCCAATGTACCTTCAGTTATTGTTTGTTACTGACGACGATGGTTTGATCACCTAAACCGGTGTAACAGTGTTTTTCGCGTTTTTCATTAGTGGAAATAGACAATTTTTTCAACAACTTCGTTTTTCTTCAGCATGATGATTGGTGATACTACGGTGAATCCCACATTGCACGAATCCCACTGGCAGGTATAGGTACGAACTGAGTGCAAAATAATGTCCTCTGGAGGATCATACTCGTTCAATCCTAACTCGACGGAGCCATTATAATGTCGTCTCCTCTAAATTCCTATCGTACCTAGACTCCATAAACACCTCTTCTAGAGAATTTTCGAGGAAAATTAAGCTACTTATTGCAATTGGTCCAAAATTTTCATAATTTCATTCAATTTTCATTTCAATACAAAATTTTGAAATGGTTTATAGGCAAATCCGTTTTCACCCCTCCCTAATTCCCGAATTCATCCCTAGATTTTAACAAACATATATATGTATTTATATAATATTTGTTTATGTGTCACTCCAGACGATATTATGTGATCTTGAGTACATGAAAATTGCCAAAGTTCGCCAAAATGTTCGTTACGCCAAACAAAAGGGTAAGTTCAAAGATGGGCTATTTTCCAAAATTCCAAGGGGGTCATATTTGAGTTGTTAGGGGCCAAAAATCTGTAAAAACGGCTAAACTTGCGTATAAAATCACTGAAATAGTATGGAAAGGTGAGTAAAGATAGGAAAATACCATTTCAGTTGTTTTCCATACAGAACAAGGGCCAAATTTGGATTTTAGGAGGTCAAAAATGGGTGTTAAGGGCTAAAACCAATACTAATTCACCTGACGTTATTTTGATCCACGACGGAGGGACTATTACGAGGTTAGTCATATTTTTCTCAAAAAGAGTGGGTCAAATTTGGCTTTATAAAGGTCAAAAAGCGGTAAATAAAGCTAAAATGATGAAAAAATTCTATAATTTTACGAAAATTGGTACAGTTCCTCGCTATGTTATCTTTTTACGCAATAGCACGATTATTTATTTGAAAATTCGATTCGCTCTCATAGCTATGCTGTATGGTTTTTTTTTAAATTGTTCGTTATTCTCTTGCCTCGACTTTTATGAATAATATGTAGAAACAAGGTATTCCAACTTCAAATATATGGAATGTGATGGGTATCTGACGAATTGGAGTGCTTGACGAGTTTAGAGGCAGTGATTTGCCTATCCGGCATGTAATGATTGAAAATGCTTCAAACGTAAAATGTGGGTAGGTATTTCGATTTTTTCTCCCAGATCAACCGGATGAAGCCAAACTGTCAGTTTTCAACTCGACATTCTGTCAAGTTTAACATAATACTAATAACCGTTTAACATAATACCTACAACCGGTGGTAAGAAAGCGAGAGGCGCTATCAAAGTTTCTATGTGGAAGTTGAACACCCCCCTCCCTTCCCTTCCAACAGTAAAAAGCCAGCCAGTAAATTGCCAGCGGGTTTGAACCTTTGACTCAAGGCCCATTTAATTATTTATGCTAATCGGATTCTGCTCATGTAAATATTATCTTACCAACCTTTTTAGTAGCTTCATCGTGGTCTTTCGGTAAGCAATAAAACACTAAGCAATGGGTGATCGTCATTGCCATAATTTTGAGTACCTAACTAAGAAATTCGTCCCACGTTACTTTGTTTTTACATGAAAACGAGGGAGGAATAGCCTCTAACGAGCATACGTCACGCATGGAGAGCGCGCGTTACCTTTGGGACTGCTTTGAATTGGCGCGTAAAAAACTACTACTTAATTTAAGTCGTACTCAATTTAAGCAGTTCACCTGCTATTTATTATTTCACGACCCCAAGTCTGCATCGTATCAAGGTCATCATTGATTCATCAAATACCTATTGACAATCCGACGGTTTATTCGGAACGTTCTTTATCTCTCGTTGCGGTGTTGTGTGTGTCTGTTACTAGGAAACTGCCGCAGGATTTATTTACTTATTTTGTACAAGTATAATAATACCTGTTTAATGCAAGGGAAATGATTTATTGCCGCGGAATTCAAAAGATTGATCAAATCACACTGATCGAACCCCTACGAGAAGGAAAGCAGAAATTCAATACCTAGAGTATTATGTTAACATCATAATAATAATCACACACAACACAATAATATCATCATAATAATATAAGTAGGTGTACTCGAAACACTTTCATTGCATAAATATTGGGTCTCCAGTACCATAGTAATATCAAGGATGTGTTTCTTTCGGCGAACGGGGCAGGGTACACCAATACGAGTTACGTACCTCCTCAAATTCATCACAACTGCCCAATGCACTTTTCAGGAAAACCATTTGGTTGGTTAAGAAATTTTGAACTGTCCAAATTTTCTTTGTATCACCCGATGAGAACGTCTCGTAATGTTAAATTATATTTGGGAATGCGCAGAATGCGGGGTTAAAATTATACACGACTACCTAGTTATGAATACATTTGGTGGAATAAATGGAAAATATGCAGTCAGACATGCAGTTTGAAAAAAAAAAAAATTAAATAAAATAATAATAATAACAACCCCGTGGTATGTTCCCCCCCCCCGTACCAACGAAATAATAATAATAATAATAATAATAATAATAATAATAATAATAATAATAATAATAATAATAATAATAAATAAAATAAAATAAATTCGGGTGAAACTTGTAAAATAGCGGTAGGGAAGTTAAAAGGCTTGGAAAATGTACCTGTTGTAGAAATAATATCGGTGGTGAACAACTGAATAGTCGAAAGAAGAATAAAGGAGCAACGGGTGAATGTGAAGTAGGTGGTCTGAAAAGATTGCCGCCTCTGTTCTTATGAATCGACCCGGGAAATGGTTCGGTTTTGTTTTTTGAACAGTGAATGAAAGAAAAGGTGTGGAGTGAATGAGCTTGGAGGCAGCAGGCGGAGCTCATGAAACACTGGGAAAGACTGAAGGATGGAAGATGCCGCGGCAGGAGGGTTGCGTGGTGGTTGCGGGGGCGTTAGTGGAGGCGGTAATGGGGGCGGCAGCACTCCCTTGGTGACCTCACACCTTCTCGGATGCCACTGCCATTGAGAACTTGCAGTGCACCCTACAGGAGTCGCGGGTAGGTATGGGGCGTTCCAGAAAAACATATGTCACTGTTTCAATCGTTACCAAGTCTCTATTGAAACGGTTCAACAAAAACCGTTCCTATATCGTGATACATAAATTTCGGGAATACAGTCACCATTCTGTTTTCATCGTAACATGGGACCATGGATAGAGTTTAGGTAGGTACTGCCGGTTCTTTTGGATTCCTGGGCTATCGTTAAATAGTGATGCAATAAACAAATCGGTCCACTGTCCAGAAAAAAAAATCTGCCAAGATACAATCTGACAAAGAAGGTATCAAATTCAACAGAACTCTTCCTAAACCTAGAACCAAGAAAGGGAAATAGTAACTCGTAGGCCCTATTCTTCCTACTGGCATATATAATAGCTTCCTCGAATCGATAACACGATCGTATAGATCAATTATCGAATGACACTGAGGTAGGTATACATAATAATCCGATCGTTCTGAAATGCATAGGGGACCATCTGGGAGCTACAACCCAACTACCAATCAAATTTGAGAAAAATCGGGCCTTTGATTCGTAAGAAATTGAGCACCTCGTTTTTGCGTTTGCACATGCGCAGTGGCCATTTTGTTTCTGCGCTTATAGAAACGAAACGGTTAAACCTTGTAAACAGTGTAAATCTAGGAATAATTTCGCTTGGAACTTAGGTCGGGTTCTTGGTACATAATAATATATAAGTTCAGCAAGCAAGCAGTAAATTTTTCGATGGAATTAGAGAAGTTTTTTTCTAATCTGTATCTGTGCAAATGAATCACTTGTTCCGACCAGTTCCGAGGGACTCTCACTAATGTGCTCCTTCGCGAAGGGAGAAATTCCCTGTGTTTACCATCCTCCTTCGTTCCTAATTGGTCTGGGGATCGATCTTTTTGCCCTCGCGTCCCCTTTTGCGGTACCTACCGAATTAGACCGACTCCTTAGCAGCTGGAGTTATCTCAATGGTGGGAGGTCTTGAGAGAAAACCCTCTTAATAGGCCACAGCCACCTCTTCATCTTCATCCTCATTTAGAACCCGCCAGGAAGTTGAAAGTTAATTAATTTTAACCAATTCCCCAACAGATGCAGTAGGTGTACCTCTCAATAAAAAATGCCTAAATTGTCTCAAGCCCCCCCCCCCCCCTCCATCAATTATTTATCAATGGCTCAAGCAAGAAGTTGACACAACCACACCCCTCTCAATTCTCAAGGTGGTTTTAACGCTTAATTATCAAGGATTCAATGGATAACTTCCGTTCCTCATTGAAATGAGGATTGGTATAGTTTCCTAAAAGTCTAGATCGAGTTGTTATAATTCTGGGCTCATTTTGTCGGTGTGTGTAAGTGGAATTAGGCTCAGTAGTCGGTGGATTGAATGGAATCTGGGAAATCGATTGTAAACTACCAGTGTTTCAAGGGAAAGAAGTTTTTTCCTCACTGGTCTCGGTATAGGGTCAGACTTCCATGTTTGAAAGGGTTGAATTTCACTGCCATGAGAAACCTTCCTATCTAAGCTCATCAAAAATGGTGAATCCCATGTTTGTCAATTTTTTCATAAAACTAAAAATACATTATATTTTGTATATCATTTAGGTATACTTACCAAGTTTCTCCCCCCCCCCCCCCCCCCTCCGTGTTTTCCGCCCAAAACACCATAAAACGTTGAAAAAGTGGGGTCTGAAGGTGGGTTAAGTCCATTTAGAGACCCACAAAAAATATACGTTATGTTTGTAAATTTTCTTTAAGACATCGAAATTTGTACAGATGAAACCATTGCGTACACCAATCCTACCAATTGATGAGGTCGGAAAATTAAGACAAAGAGATGTAAGATCAGAAAACTCATCCGATCAAGATGTTCCCGCCGTTCTCTCGACCGGTGTTCAATGTAATGTGAGATGTTGACGCGAGGTGGATGACGGTCTGCTCGACTTGATGGCGTTTTCCTACACCTAGGTACTATAATTCTAAACAGAACGAGTTTGTATTAAATTGACATAGTTCACCATATCGTGACCTCTAAACGTTTTATTTTAAGCCTCCCCGTATTCTGTAAACCAAATGTACACGTCAGGGAAACGAATACTCTTGAATTCAGAACCTATCCGAGGGAATATTGTGATATATCAACCGACCTTAATCTCATACATGTTGATGTGGGTACCAGCGCGATATTGGAATCCCCAAGGTAGTTGGTCTACCACCAGCTTCCCTTATAAACCTACATTCACAGCTGATTCAAGGAAAACAATACAAGGATATTATGATTCTCGTCATAGAATATTTTTACATAAACCAACAGTGTTCACATTTGGTTAAACGGCAGTTGGTTTGAGATCTAACTCAATTCTGGAACGTGCACCCTTGGGTATCTATGTATGAATCATTCCATGCTGTTATGAAAATTATTTTAAAAAAACACAATTGCAAATATCGTTATAACTATATAGTTCCTTCTAGTGGAACTTTCTAGTGGACTTGACAGTTAGCCCCATATTTAATAACAGTGAGTTTGTCTTGATGTTTCTATATCTGTTTCTGGGTAATTTTCGGGTTACACAGACTAACAGGAATGGGCAAGTGGAATCGAGGTAAATAGAAATAGATTTTTGGGTCATTTATTAAGGTTGGTACATGCAGAATTGAACTAGTCATTATCTACTATTTACCATTGCACAATTGGTACATTAATATGTATCCTGATTAACCGAGTTTATTAATTCAATTTGTTCCTACCTATCTTTTTAGTAAATAGGTAGGTACCTATTTTACAGTTTTCAGGGGTTTTTATAGTTTCCATCAAAGATATTGAACAAAGCGGTTTAATGTAATATAATTATTATTAATAACGATAGTGTATTTGTGAATATGTGAAGGAGCTCGTCCTTCAAAATTGTAGATGGAGAGATTTAGAGGATTGGTGATTCCCATATCAGTTTCATCGAGTCTCTTCCAAAGCTTAGAGTGCAAACGTGATTTTCTTCGATCCAAACGTGTTAATAACCTATTAGGTTTACGTGCTGGGTGAAAATTATGAGTTACTTGGGTATAACAGACGTGTAGATGATCCTACGAAAAATTCTGTGCCAAGCCATGGAATTTTGTAAACGGTTACATGGTTAGTTTCGTAAGAAGGTTTGGCTAGTTGTTATACAGGTCGTTAGACCTCCATTCAACGAAGCTAACAACCAAAGGAGCGCCACCAAAGGAATCTAAAATAAGAAACATAATTACGAGAGCAGGAGGAATGATGTTTCACGCATAGGCCAACGTCAGCAGACCCTCAACTCAGCAAATTGACTGTGACGAGGCAGAGCTAGTTTTCCCCAAACAAAGTCATTGTCCTGCAATGCTCAACCAACTTGCGACACCAAGGTCAGACCCTAGTCATTCTTTTATAAGGAGGTTAACCTTTTCCGCCTATTTATTTATTTACGGGAACAGGAGAAGACTGCGGCAAAAGAACTCGGTAAGGAATTTTCCACTGCACTCTTTTTTCTTTCTTATTTTCTGTTCCCGTTTTTTCTCTTAACGCCGCGCCTTGTCCAACCCCAAACAATCGGTGTCAACAAACAAGGCCAGATCAGACAAGCTATTTATAGTGAAGCATTTTTAGAACAAAAAACTTTCTTGAAATTTGTAGATGTTTTGTTATATGAGTATTTTATGTCGTGAAACGGGCCACGAAAATGGTAAAATCATCGTTATTTCAATGAGTTTGTCTTGATGTTTCTATATCTGTTTCTGGGTAATCTGTGGGTTACACAGACTAACAGGAATGGGCAAAAAATATAATCAAAGTAAACAGAAATAGAATTTTGGGTCATTTATTAATTATTTCCAAGTTGAATAGGGAGACCGCGAGACCACAGTTACCTATATCTAAAGCTAAGCAACTGGTTTGGGCGTTCGTCAACTCCAAATCTGGAAAATATTTAATCAACTAAGGAAATATTTAATCAACTAAGGAATATTTAATCAACTAAAGAAATCCTGAACGGGGTAGACTGAAAAGAACCATCCAGTTTTTGCTGGTTATATAATAAGTTGTTCGCTGTAAGTGTGTCGACGGAGATCCGGTATATTAATAAATCCGTATTCTCTGCGCAAATGAAAATTTATAAAATATTATTCAATTCCTAGCAACTCTGACGCCAAAGAAAGATGTGTACTAGCAACATGTAGGTAGTAAACAACGAAGTTCAGCGATTCTGTCAAGTTAGTGTCCTGAGAATAGTTTCAGTTTGAGAGTCGATCTGATCATTTACAGAGTGACAGTAACACTGAGGTCCAACTCATAATCAATTCTGAACTGAACAACAAATTGGTACTCTCGCTCCATTTCATCAAATGAGGTTAACGCTTTTTGCATTCAAAAGCTCATTATTAGCGGCGTCTGACACTCTCGAGTTTCCAGAGCTATCCTTTTGAAGTCACCATCCATTAGTAAACCCCTAAACGCGAGAAAATCAGACGGATATGGATTATTGGAAAATCGAAGAGACTGATTTCAAAATGTTTCAGGCCAAACATTTATAGTTTATGCAGATACATCTGGTAGGTACTTTTAAGACATCGAGAAAATTAAGGCAATTAAGGCGGTAGAAATAAATAAGGCGTTCATCAAATAAATTAATAACTGTTTATAACGTTTTTCAATTGATTACGAACTTGAGGAATATTTGAGACCACCTGGAGCATTGTACGTCCATCAGTTCGTTCATAGTAAAGAGTTTTTGAAACGAAAAGCAACATCAACACGACCGTGAATCGTACGGTACATAACTCCAGCCCAGAGCAGATGATTATAATTACGTAGGACTTTATGAAAAACGCTGCAAATTATTACACAACGGTTTATTATTTACCTGTATATACGCCCCTTCTGCGTAGATCACTGTTTTCTGTGGTCAATACCTACCCTCCTGCTCCCACCCAGGAAAACCCTAAATCTAGTACCAGAGCCGGCCCACGAATCAAAGTTTTATAAAAATGCGCGGGATTCAATAATTCAATCGTTAGTTATTTGTTGTTATTCATGAAGCATACCAAATGAAAATAAACCGTTGCGTAAGAAACCATTTTGTAATGATCGACCTGTATAAATGCCCGTTCTCCGTAGATCACTGTTTTCTGTAGTCAACACCTACCTACCCTCGAGCTTCCCCCAGGAAAGACCTAAATCCATTAGTGCAGCCGGCCCGGGAATTATAGTTTCATAATAATGCGCGGGATTCAATAATTCAGTCATTTATTATTCGTAGTTATTCATGGAGCATAAGTGATAAACCGTTGTGTAATAATTTACTTGAATAAATCTGAGCCATTCACTGTTTTCTGTGGTCAGTACCTACCCTCGGTCCCCCCCCCCCCCCCGGCCAGGAGAGCCCTAAATCGAGTATTGGAACCAGCCCGGGAACCACATTTTATGAAAATGCGCAGGATTCAATAATTTTATCGTTAATTATTTGTTGTTATTCATGAAGCATAACGTTTGTTAAAGTTCCAAAAGTACCCACCAACAAAATCCAAAAGCTCCATCATTTTTCGAATGAAATAATATCACAAAACAACCATCTCGACTTCATACAACCATCCGTGATTATAATCAGGAGATCCCTAGCAATGATATTTGGGCCAGATTCATACCATTTCATTCACGATCAAGTTGACGAAGCTTTTCGGTGCAAACGAACGGCTGGTCGTACAATGCTCCGGATGGTCTAAAAAAATGCTGTAGTTCAAGATCAATTCAAAATCGTAAATAAAAACAATACCCTTCTATCGAAAGTTTTCGAGCAACGGCGTTCTGAAAATTCCAACCCCTATTTTCCACCCCCTTAAAGATGACTGACAGTAACGCCGAGCTTCGCGGACCAACTAGACCCAAACGGGACCTACAAACCAAATTACATTAATTATGGTTCATGTTAGCTAAGAAAAGTGCGAAGTACGGCGGAAGGATAGAAATTTCTTTGCTGCATTTTCGGATGTTGCATACCATGAAACGGAAAGTACCAAATTTGTTTTGGTGGTGGGAGGTGGGGGGGGGGGGGGTTAAATTATTATTATTATTTTTTTTCATGCTCGACTCCAAAGGTTCATTATTGAAAATAATAAACCAATTGAGTGTTTTGTTCCGTGATATTATTCCATTTAAAGAAAGACGGTTATTTTGGATTTTGTTGATAGACACTTTTTTAACGCATTTGTTGATGTAGAAGTTTGTTGTTCACGGCCAAACGAATCGTCCACATTAGGTGGAAATTTGGAAACATGTCGAGGGTCCTACTTAGGTTCAGCGAACATGAGAATTTCAACAATGACGGGTTGAGAGGGGGGGAGGGGTCGAAATGGCGCAATATACTTCGAGTCTGGCTTCGTTTTTGTCATCTCGGTCTTTCTAGCGTGTTTGTTGCGTGTTGTATGTGTGTGTGTGTGTGTGTGTGTGTGTGTGTGTGTGTGTGTGTGTGTGTGTGTGTGTGTGTGTGTGTGTGTGTGTGTGTGTGTGTGTGTGTGTGTGTGTGTGTGTGTGTGTGTGTGTGTGTGTGTGTGTGTGTGTGTGTGTGTGTGTGTGTGTGTGTGTGTGTGTGTGTGTGTGTGTGTGTGTGTGTGTGTGTGTGTGTGTGTGTGTGTGTGTGTGTGTGTGTGTGTGTGTGTGTGTGTGTGTGTGTGTGTGTGTGTGTGTGTGTGTGTGTGTGTGTGTGTGTGTGTGTGTGTGTGTGTGTGTGTGTGTGTGTGTGTGTGTGTGTGTGTGTGTGTGTGTGTGTGTGTGTGTGTGTGTGTGTGTGTGTGTGTGTGTGTGTGTGTGTGTGTGTGTGTGTGTGTGTGTGTGTGTGTGTGTGTGTGTGTGTGTGTGTGTGTGTGTGTGTGTGTGTGTGTGTGTGTGTGTGTGTGTGTGTGTGTTGGTGTGTGTCGGGGAATCTACCTCAGAAAACGCTGTAAAGTCCGTGTCACTTGGGTATATTATTCTGCTGGACATACCTACAGAAATGTTGGCTCTTCACTTATTGTTTCTTTCAAGTGCTTTCAAGTTGATGGTCTCCACCAATTTTGGCCCTCAAAAACAAAAATTAGTTTTTTTTGTAATAGGTATATTTTTTAAAATTAAAAATGCCACTCAAGTACAAGTGCCATTTAATTGTCTTGATTTATCACCTGCTGATACTACTGGGAGGTGAACCTTCGTTACAACCTCAGTTCTTTCTTCCATTCTTTGGTCAATATCAACTTCACATTCGGCCTTCTCGCCCTAAAAAACATGGGCACTCACACGCTCATGTTCACATAAACCTCAAAAAAAGTCGAAAACCCCTAATTTTACACCCATTCTCCCCCCCCCCCCTCATTACACCACTGGGTGCACTCTGATCGGGCTGCCCAGCATCGCAGCACAACTAGGACCCAACTGTGTTCCCAAATGGGGACCCAAACTGTGTGCGGAAGAACGACGAATTTACACCAAAATTTAACGTAAATTTAAGGCTGAAACTTCGCTAGAACCTCATTTCCCACTCACTTGTCAAAATCAACTTCATATCCGGCCTCCTCGTCTTAAAAAACATGGAAAACGATACATCATAAGCTCATGTTACGGAATCACCAAAAAACACTATTTGTACACCCTTTTTTCACCCATAACACCCTTGGGTATATTCCGATCGGGCTGCAAAGTTTCGGGACACAACTAGGGCCCAATTGAAGCCTATGTGCGAAAGAAAGCATTTTTTAGATAGAAAATGAATTAGATATGGATGATATGGCGTACGGACATGCATTTTAGGGATCTACGCTCCTTAAAACGCAAAAGAAAACATTTTGAGGGGGTGTCACAAACATTTTTTGCTCAGTGAATACATAGGTGTATTATTCGCAGAATAATACATCAAAATGACCCTGTAATTCAGATTCTTCCGCTAATAGGAATTCAGTGATCTACGCAGAAGGGATAACACCGGATACGGGGGAGTTGTACACCGTTGTGCATTAATCACAGCGCTTTGTTCAGACATCAGAAATAAGGTTTTGTAAAAATATTTTACAGAAATTTATCTTATTTTCTTTTCCCCATATCTCTGTCTCATATAGGTACCACACACCCTCATTAAGGTCGAGCGACTGACTACCAGCGTAACAGATACCTACTAGTGTCCAGTTCAGGAAGAGGAAAAAGGTTGTTTGAAAGTTAACAAGTAAGAGGTAGTTTCCCGCGGTGAAACTTGGTGGAAGAAAGTACCTACCTACATGACGGGTTGACACTGATACGGGCGAGAACTCCGCCCTCCATGTAACACTCAATGTTAATAATAATATAATTTATCCCATTAAGTTTCTACGAGACAGTTTGGAAATTCAAATTAACCTAAAAGGATCACGGCGTAATCCATTCGAGGAACCCTTGACAAAGCTTTTATGAATTGCATCCTGGGCTAATGTTTATTGTTATTTTGTTTAGAATAGGTACGCAAATTAGTCAGTTTTAGTTATTTTATCATAGTAAATATATACCTAGGTGTGAAATATTTTCATGTCTTTCAAATAAGATATGATTTTAATAATAATAATTTATTGAAACGTTTGAGCTTCATAATATACACATTTTTTAATACTAGAGTCCGGTTCTTCCACGAAGTAATATAGTAAATAGCCACAAAGCTAGTTCCCAACTACTCTCTTCATTAGATCGCAAAGTACAGGTTTTCGGGGACTGCTCATGCGCGGCAGTCTGGAATGTTATGACAAACCAACTCAAGATTATGCGTATTTAATCCCTCATATTTCATCCCATTTACTGTAATGTGGCATTGCTTACAGAACAGTTACCTGAATAGAATCGCCTATAGACAAATTCCACTGTGAAAGAATTTGCTGCGTTTTCAACTTAGGAAGGTTGTTAAATTATCATCACGTTGTCACACCTCATTATAGCAAACTATTTTCATCCCCCCTCACCTCCCCCATAACCCCAATTTCGATATTCCCTAAGTTTTTTGCACAAATAGACCCAAAACTGCAAAGCGAACCAAGAAAATCTTATACAAATTTCGGCCTGGGTATCGCATACATTTTGTCAAGCTAACAGTTTTCTCAAGGTTTAACAATCTTCAGTATAATGAATGGTCTGAAAAACGGATCTGGACGTAGTTAGTTTTCACTGGGGTTTAGGTGGTCGTTCTCCTATAACAATAAAAACAATAGGGCAATCCCATATGGAATCATACTTTTCGAGAGGTGTCTCTAAACAAAATTTAGAAATAATCAAATTTGCTCGATTTTATTTACCATAGAAAAGTAGCACGATTACGAATTTTCGCGGTACTATCTGTAGGTACATTTTGTGTCGTAAATTAAGCCATTTCTTGCCTCACTTGCTATGGATCACTTAGGTACTATTACACGATACATATTGTTCAGCTTGACCCTTGAATACGGTAAGAGCTAGTTTCTTTCGTCTTACTCCCTCGCAGTTCTACTTCGAGCTATTAAAGGTGCTTGAGAAGCTATCAATTAGAAGGGGAACAATTGTTTAAAACTTTTATTATCATTATTGTGATTATTATTGTGTCCCCTCCCCTCCCCCGACTGTACCTCGTTACCTCGACAAATTCGGCAAGGGAATAACGGAATTCATCATCATTTTTCTTGCACCTGCAAGTTCCTGGGTAGTTTTTGTAGTAATAATATATACTCTACTAGATTTTTTCCCAAGTACCTTCGGAATCTTTCGATTTTTGTAAGAGACAGAATTAGGGTGGATCAGATAATGTATGAATACCTCAGTGATGTCTCCCAACGAGTCGAGTGTCTCGTTCGAGTCGTAGGTCAGGGTGTACAGATCGAGCACAAACCGCGAGTCTTTCTTGTAATGCCGCCTCTGACACCTGCTGGAGCCTAAGCTCGACGGGCCCCAAGGGTTGTGAAGGACGCTAGTAGCCATATCAAACCCGGCTGCCTCAATTGCACTGGACACTGCCTCGGTACTGTTCGAAAGACAAGAGATCTTGTCTGCACCCTGCTACCACAACTTCGGGACTATCGGCAGCGTCGGGCCTCCTGACGTTCCGGGGTGGGTGGGGGGGGTTCTTCGGAGGTGAAAGCCCGGAAACCCTCCCTCTGCGGCTCCAGAGCTACGAGGAGTTAGGTCTCCCGCGTGTTGGCAGCCGTTATGTATGTATTAATTCGCAGCATTCCGATATCTCCAAAGTTCAGTGTATTTTTAAAGTACATATTCGGTGTATTTTTATAGTGCATACAGAGTGTACGCGTTCTGAACTAACTATAATCTCATATAACCACCGGTATTCCTTTTACAATCTCAAATTATATAGCTACCTAATCGTTTCCGACTCCTCCTCTCATCATAATTAATTGAAGTCGGAACGCATAAGAAGTTATTTTACTAAAGGCAGACTTCCCACGGCTCCCTGAAACCTTCCTTCCCATGCTAATGTTTCTGCTTCTTATAGAGTTCCAAATAGGACTGCCATAGGACTCCCCAAGTTTCATTCAACTCGTAGGTAGCTATAACTTGTACCTAAATTATTCCCCCACCAGCTGAGATTTCAAGACGGGCTCCTCTTGACATAGAATATAAATATTTCCGAGTACCATTTGATTAGGTTGATTACCTAATTTATTTGTCATGTTAGAACAAACATAGAATAAACATAGTGGACATTTTGAGAGAGGTAATGGTGCCAAACATTTACAAGTAGGCATCATATAAACGGGAAGAGACCCTAAAGTGTGTTTCTGATCACTGAGGAAACAGTTTTTCATATTCTATTAATGTAAATAGTGTATTTCATACGTTCCAAAAATTATTCAACCGTCTCCTTGCATTATTTACCTCAATATTGAACTGTAACATAAGACGCAACTACCAGTCATCACCATTCCATTTATTTATTATTTTCTTAAACGCTAATCAATTGCTATTAATGCCTATTTCTCATCTAACCAAAGTGAACAGATTAATAAAATAGTCAACCAAAGAGTATTTCTATTAATAAAAGCAAATGTGAACTCTGATGAGCGAAGACTGAATATTCAACGATAGAACCTCAAATTCTTCATTAAAATCAATTTTTCGAATAAATAAAACATGCAAACCTTTAACATGTGGATTTTTACTTCTAGCTCCAACGCGTAGGTATGTTGGATTAACGTGCCGAGCACTGACAAACACCTCTGATTCCACAATCTACATCTGATGATTGCGATAAGTAGATGGGGATGTCGTATGCTTATGCAACTGAGCAGGCAGGAAGTGAATACGCACCAACATTAGATTTTTTCTTCCCGTCAATTTAAAACATTTACCTATGCGTCTAATGAGGCTGTAAGTTGCAACTTTCCAGTATATACCATCACTAGTCCAGGTTTCACTGTACAGGTGTTATTTGAGTGTGAATTTCTCTTTCTTTTGTTGAGTGTTGGGATATGTATCCTTGGTGGTTTTCACGCCACCTGAAGGATGAGGAGACCTCGAAAGATGTTCCGCGTCGCGGCGCTCTTCGCCTCTCAGCCGCATCCGGTCCGCCCGGAGTACCTTGGTATCTTATTAACTTGCTCCATCCAAGTCATTTCACCAGCTCCGTTTCCATGCACGTGAAATTATCACAGTACTTAAAGAAACATCTCATGGGATCTGGGCTACAACCTTACTGTGATGATGTAGTTTATTATATGTGCAAGCGCCTTATTAATCTTTACTAGTAGGGGTAACCTTTAGAGTCAAAAAATGTATTTTATGTTATTCTTTTATATGATTAAATTTATTTTTACTGCCAATTCTTCCATAACTGTTCATTATTTTCTGTGTAGATACTCTTCTGTCTAGGTCACTGTTCTGTATGCAATAGTCTTGAAATGCCCATAACTGCACAATAGAAAGGCATTATTGAATAATTAAATTGAATAATAATCACATAAAATGCATTAATAATCTAAGCAATCTAATCTAATCAATAATCTTCTCTGAAAAACTCGTAAAATGAAACTAAATAAGTAAAGGAAAAAAGCCCTCTGACAGGTTCCCAAACCACGAGCCAGTTCATTCGTTAACTGCAGTAGATCCAAATATTTTTATTGGTACTGGACAAAAAATAACTACTTACATCACAAAGATGTTAATAATAATTTATTGCCATATCACGCAACCATTAGCATGTCGAGCAATGTGTCAAGTAAGATGCAAAAGAGTAATAGGTAGGTTCCGTACGTAACAAAGAAATAAAAATAAGAATAACAATTTACATGGGTATGTTTTCAGCATCAGAAAATCATCCATAGATTACATAAAGATCTCTTTCAACCAAAAAACACTTCACTTTACGACGGAAAACCGCTGGGGGCCTCTACTGAGCAGATCGCCGATAGATGGGTCGAATAAAGGTTAAACAGTTTTATTGATTTAGATTCCAACCGTCGTTCAAAGTACTGAAACCGATGGCCTGGAACTCTCACCGCGGTTTGGCCATGTCTGGTACCCATGAGAAAAAGTGTGAGGTTCGAAAAACTTAGGATGCTTTTTCAATAGGACCAGGGCATTGAGTACAAAGACCCCAAATCATATGTAAGCAATCCGTTACTTGAAAACTGCGACTGGCAGGACGAGAGTGGCGGGCGACTCAAAATTACTCTCACTCTTTTTTGGGCGACAAAAATTGTCTGAAGATTGGCATTAGGTCTCCAATACAGGATTCCACAAGTGGCCCTCGACATGAACATCCCATGATACGCCGAAAGGTTCTTGGGATGCAGTGAGCTTTAATTTTGGGATGGAAAAACAAACAGAACTCAAAGCGCCAGCAAGAGCTGAGTTTGTGTACATTAAAGGACAGCCTGCCATCAACTGAAATCCCCAGGAAGCGCGTATGGTCTACTAAAGTGACAAGTGATCCATGAAGCTTAACATCTGGTGGGCCATCATCTCCATTAGGGCGAAACAAAAATCATTGCATCTTCTTCTCGTTGATATTGAGTTCCTTGGACTTCAACCAGAGCTTCAGATGACGATACTAGCGTTGGGTGATTCCAGACACTCATTCTTGTTTTTGCTTCGTACAATGAAATATTTATGTCGTCAACATAAATTATCTGACGAGCATAGATTATCGTCAGCATGGAATCCTCGAGCAAATCGGACAAACCACTGATGAGGAGAAGGAACAAATGAGGCCCCAGTATACTGCCTTGTGGTTCATCGCGAGTGGAGTACATAGGGGATGAGTGGACTGGTCGCCGATCCGAGCACAACAGGACCATCAATTTTCTGTGTGCCAAGTACGTCCTAAACCACTTAAGAGTGGCTCCCGTACTCCACACGATTCCACAGCAGCCAGCAGAACTACGTGTTGTGCTGAATCGAAAGTTTTCGCCAGAATTAGATATAGTTACATATTTGCAAGTACCTTTCAAACAAACATCCAAAATATCAATTTTTCATTTAGCTCAAAAACTAACTCAGAAGAACGAACTTGATTTAATAAATGCGTGAATATTATCAGAAGTTCTCCACCACATATAACTTGGCTGGAGTCATACCGTTTGATTCATGCTAAATTCGCCTCAATAAATGGAAAAATTGATTCATGTTGATGATGAGATCAGCTCTGTGATCAGCTTGTAGCACAATTATTGAAAATGATAAACTGAAAGTAAATAAGGAAGTATGGGATAACTTATTTGTGCCTACAGCGCGTTATCAGCCTACAGACTAGAAACTAACTGTAACGCTGTGTAATCTTATACTTCAATTTTCAACACCCTTGAATTTGGCGTATCACACCAATTATATCGTCAGTGAAAAAGCAGCAGAAATTTGCTAACGCTAGGAATTTTTGCTGCTTGATGGGAGAAGATAAACACAAAACAGTGCTTCCACGACTCAGTTGTCATGAACATAACACTTTCTTAGACCGCCCGGAAGTGAACGATGATGGTTTTCAACCATCACGCTTCTATAGTCCAGGCTAGTAAGTAGCTATTGTAGAGTGCGTGAGGGGGAACCAAAAAACTGACTTCAGGAGTTTGTTTGGAGTGAGGGAAACAGTAAGAGTCCCGGGGCCCACGAGGTGCGCGGTGTGCAGGGGGGACGGAGAAGTTTTGCAATTTTGGTTTTGCTCATAGATCGGCTACGGATGGTCGTAGGATCAATGTTAGCCCCATCAAACAAAAGAGAATTAGATTTCCCACAACACAGTTTTCTTTTACCTCTAACAGTTTTCGAGATATCCACCCGCAAAAGTGAAAAATAGTTGAAAATAATTTTAAAACATTTGTCAGAAACTTTTGTCTTTAACTCTACAAGCTTTTGTTTGACTGATGAGGTCCTGGAGAAGAAGTTGTGGGCTTTACTCACTTTTTTCGTGCCATGTTTCAATTGAATGTTGATTTACTTATTTGTTGAATAAAGGTGGTGTCAACTACATTCGTGCCGGCGGTTCTTCCCAACCGTCATTGGCTGGGAACCGTTGGAAAAAAAATAAGAATATAAATTCAATCGAGTGGATAAGAACTGGTCAAAAATATCGGTTACCAAGCCACAGTGTCAATTAGTCCGGATGTTCAAAAGTTCATTTGGGAGGGACCGGAGGAACTGCCGCGCTTCCGGAAGTGATCACGTCCTGTAGAACCAGAACCCATTAGCGCTCGGGCATCTCGCTAATCCTGTTTCCACTACCCATCAGGGAGTCGGCCCGTTACGTGAACCCATCGTTATCGAGCGATGGAGATTCCCCAAATCCCCGTACCAGACTGATTCTTTAGCAGATTAATTGGCGGTTGATGGGAGATAAATAAAATCTAGACAAATGAACTGACCGAACATGCAATCAATGTTCCACCGACTTCCCGTGGTAGTATGGAGAGATTCTATCCAACGCGACTGTTATACTGACATTTGCGAAAGGTTAAGGATACACGATCTCGCTTACAGTCATCTTTGTACTTATTTGAATCAAAGTTGAATTATTTGAAAAGTTGAGTTAGGTCAAAAATACCAACCTTCCATCTATCTGCCAAGAAGTACCTACCTCACTCATTGGCATAAAAAACATACAAGGTGACTCAGAAATGACTCCCTGCTCCGTTATTTTTCGAGACCCCACCTTATTTATTATGCAGAATTTAAGGTAAAATTAGTCCCAGATATCGAAATACGTTTTTTGACCGCTTGTTTCCCTTTTTAAACCACCTTTCTTATAGAATTCATAAAAATTACTAAATATCTAGCTGTTCATGGTTTTTTTCTCAAGTAAACGAAGATCGTAAAAATTAAGTACCCAGTACTTAATATCTACCCAGTATTTCTTCAAAGTTGAGTATAATCAAAGAAATTTCATTAAAACAATTTTATCCCTCTTAACTTTTTATCCTGAAAATCACGATGTAGACTCGTATGCCAATACGAGTTGAAGCTTCGACAACCTCCTACCAGCATCCGAAGGACAATTTGAAAAACGCTGTAAATGATTACACAACGGTTTTATTATTAATTTACCTGTATAGCGCAGATCACCGTTTTCTGTGGCCAGTACCCTCGAGCTCACCTCCTCCAGGAAAGTCCTAAATGGAGTACTGGAGCCGGCCCGGGGATTGAAGTTTCATATACAAATGCGCGGGATTCAGTAACTCAGTCATAAATATTATTTGTAGTTATTCATGAAGCATGAGGTAAATAATAAATCGTTGTGTAATAATTTACCCGGTAATACTTCAACGTTTGTTCAAGTTGCAAACCTATCAACAAAACCCAAAACAGCCATCATTTTTCAAATGGCATAATATCACAAAACAACCAACTCGACTTCATACAGCCATCCATGATTATAATCAGGTGCTTCCTCCCTAGCGTATCCGGGCCGGATTTATACCGTTTCATTCACGATCATGTTGGCGAAGCTTTTCGGTGCAAACGAACGACTGGTCCTAAAATGCTCCGGGTGGTCTCAAAAAATTCTTTAGTTCGAGATCAATATTTAAAACGTAAAAAAACCATACCCTTCTGTTGAAAGTTTTCGAGCTTCGGCGTTATGAAAATTTCAACCCTGTTTTCCACCCCTTACAGATGACTAGGGACTGGAATTTGCATATTTTGCGTATGTGTGTTTTTATCGTGTATATCGTTCTACTTTTCCGTTTTGAGGGTATCTGAAGCGTTTAGCGTGTGTTAAATTGAAATGTAAATTGCATATTTTGTTCGGAGATTTTTGCATATTTTGGCCGTTTTGTGCATATTTCTGCATTTTTAATCAAAATTGGGGGAGTTTCCCTATTTTTTGACATTCCAATCGCAAATCCTCTAAGAACGAGTTTCTGAAAAGGGGTCATGGATATTCTTAGGCTATTCACCGTTTAATCCGTGTACCTGTTAGGGCTTAGATGCGCCCTTACCATTTATCCCTGAATAGGATTGCCTTCACTTTCGAGCTATAAATACGTAATATTTTTACCCATCGTGTCCTATGATGTCGAGAGGTCGTTTTCTGCCTTGAACTTGCTCCTCAGCGACAATTACGACAGCGACAATTTGGAAAAATCAATTGTGCTATAACTGTGAAAGCGAGTGACTTTTTTTGTATAAATGTAAATATTGTATAGTCGAGAAAAAAGGTGTATACATTTTCATTCCATTTTCTTCCTTGATCCTTTTCTATAATTTTTTAAGGAAGCGGTAATAACTGGAACATAACGTATAGACTACCTGTACGTCTCACAGCAAAATTTCGTTCATTTCAGAAATATTTAAAATTTTTTTAAACGTAATTTTGATTGGGGTGCATATTTTGCCCATCTCGAGCGCATATTTTGGCCAAATTTTATGCATATAATTCGCCGAGCTTCGCGGGGTTATTGCATTTTCGGATTCCACGTACCTTGAAACGTAAACCATCAAATTTTGAGGGGGCGGGGGGAGGTTACAAATTTTTTTTCATGTCCGATTTCAAAGATTCATCATTGAAAATAATAAACCAAGATGATATACTTACCTATATTTTGGATTAGGTATGTTGATAGGTTCTTTTGCAACTTGAGCAAATGTTGAAGTGTTATTGGGTAACTCATTACACAACGGTAAATTATTACACAACGGTAAATTGTTGCACAGCGGTTTATTATACTATCTGCGTAGGAGGGGCATCTATGCAGGTAAATTATTACAACGGTTTATTATTTACCTTATGCTTCATGATTAACTACAAATAAATAATGATTTAATTATTGAATTCCGCGCATTTTTATGAATTTTTAATTCCCCGGCCGGCTCCAGTGCTCCATTTAGGGCTTTCCTGGGGGGAGCCCGAGGGTATTGACCATCGAAAACTGTGATCTACACGGAAGGGGTATCTATAATAAACCGCTGTGTAATAATTTGCAGCGTTTTTTAAATTGCATAACGTATTCTACGTACCTTGAAACGTAAACCATCAAATTTGTTAGGAGGAGGGGGGGGGGGGATTAAAACTTTTAATGCTCTATATTGAAAACAATAAACCAAAACAACGATCGTAACCGGATTAATGGTGTTTGAAAATTGAAAAGTTGATATTCAAATATTTGCGAAATGGGCACTACCTAGCAGATATTCTAAAATAGTATTATTTAATCCATGTTCATACATTCCATAGTTCATACCTACCAGCTGGAGGTATTTCAAGGAGACGAGAAGAAGTAGTATATACCAGAATTTTTCTTCGCGAATTCTCTCATTAGGCCATGCTGCAGATTGCAACTTTCATCTTAACCACATCCTCATCACTCTGACCTAATATTCGCGCATGCGGCAAACGAAGTTCACAAACGAAGAAAGAAAGACAGGCATTATGCAGATAAGAGGAAGAAAGCAGCCTCAATTATTATAGAGATGAAGGTACAGGTTTGAAGGATTTGATGCTTACAGTCATGAAAGGGAGTAGGTGTCCTGGATTGTGGAATAGATTTTTCTGGTTGTTGAGAACCACTTGACCCGGAATTTTAATGGATTTCTCAGGCAGTGGATGGATTCTATTGTTGAATTTTGGTTTATTATTTGCAATAATAATCTTTAGGAATCGAGCATGGACAGAAAAAAAAGCTGCTCCCTCAAAATTTTTGATGGTTTTGCGTTTCAAGGTAGGCGCATAGAACTCGAAAATGCAATTTGAAAAATGTATGCCCGTCCGCCTGATGCCGGTGTTTATGGTCAAACGAATCATCCAAATTAGTCCAAATATGTCGAAGGTCTTAGAAAGTGCTGCAACATCAGAATTTCAAAAATTACTGGGCGGGGAGGGGGGGGGGGGGTTGTGGGGACGAAATGACGCGATAAAGGAGATGGGAGCGGTGGAAAAATACATGTTTATGTATCTGTAATTGCCGAACGTTAGAGAGCTTCTACTTCGACTCTGGTGGAATTTTTGTCGTGTGTGTGTGTGTGTGTGTGTGTGTGTGTACGTGCGTGGGTTTCAGCGTTCTTTTTTCTGTAAAGAAACCAGTTTGGTTTGTTCCGATGGTGAAAATGTGAGTTCTCGAGGTTTTTCGAAAATAGAATTCGCGAATAGAATAAGGAATACCTCGAACAAGCGCGAAATGTCTTGTGAGTATTGAACGGTGCATAGTTTTCATATTCGCAACATTATAAATAGATTCAAAGATGAATGTGAAGAATTCCCAAAAATATGCGTACTTTTTCTTATATGCGGAATTTCTGATAATATATGTTAAAAATAAACTTTTCATGGGTCGATTCACCTTGAGCATATTCCCCAACAAACGGACGAGCAGAGAGAGACCATCGACTTAAAACTGCATGTAGTTTTACAAGATTCGCGAGACACACTTTCAAAATTATAAAGAATGTAATTCGTAGTAGGTAAGATAAGAACAGTGTGTAACTATTATTCAGTAGATGGAGAAGGTAGATAATAGAGTTTCAATCCAACATTAATAGGTATAAGTACCCGTTCTTTAATATTAGGTTTCAAATTTTTGGTTCAGTGCTTCTGACAGACGTGAGATCAGCGGAGTTATCATTGCCCTGTTTACCTACTTCTTGTACCGTACTGCGAGCACAGTGAAGAAGCGATGATGAACGACAGAAACTGTCAAATCTTCTGGCAGAACCGCAGACGGAAGACTGTTACAACATCAATTTAGGGCTGTCAAGACCGGGTCCTTTTGCTGTTCAGAATAGTGAAAATCGGCCACAATGCGGGCGAGATTGTAGACGCACGCTGGCGGCGGGTACCGCTACCGGGGCTGCAATCATAGCGCCTTTGGAAAACTGGCACACAGGAAGTATACCGGAAGACTGGAAGCGACATAGGCACCGGTCGCTGCCGCAAACCCGCGTCTGACCGAATACCTCTCGTGGGGCAACTAAATAACTCCTATTATTATCGGTCACTCCGAGACACTTTCACTTGCTCTTGCAAGAAGTTTAGTGCACCCCACTACGCAGGCTGTTGAGGAGTGTTGTGGTTGAACCTGAGCTCAAGCCTTTTTGGTGACAGCTTTATGCATTGTTCACCCACTTACGTCATGCCAACTTTTTCATTTTCTCTTTATTATTTTGATTCATTTTACATAAGGCTTATAAAAAAATAAGAGGGTTTGATCCACTTGAGTTTGGCCTTGGAAACTGTAGTCTACCACCAAGCATAATTATGGGATATCATTACAACTGGAGGAGGATTTGGATGAAACAGGAACTCTTGAACTCCCACAGTCCAATTCGTAGCATTTTGTTGGTGAAAAGGACGTAAAACAACATTCAAACAACTATAACCAGGAATAGCGAGGCAATATAATAGACTTAGAATATCAATATACAACAAAATGTAAAATCCCATGCAACAGTAGCTTTCTAGTCCGGATAGTGGGATCTTGTACAATGGATAATCCATGCGTACTGTTATCTGGAAGGTCGTCTAAGTCGAAACGCTTCTAAGTAACGGTTTGTCGCAGAATAGCTAACCGTCGATGAGACAGGTCATTCAAGATGTTCCAGGGTCCCATCTGTGGTATCCAGAGCGTAACAGGAAGAACCCAGGAATATTCAGGTGCTACGGTACGAGTACAATGCGAATGCACGACAACGCTTTCCAGCAACCTGAGATGGACCTACGTGCTTGCCCATCACGCAATCTGGGTTACTCAACCTTCACAACAAACTACTGTGAACAGGAGTCAAAAGAACTGCATCGGCCGAACGCGTGGAAGTTTTTTTTAAACCTAAAACATGAACCGGTTCGTAGAGGAAGAAGAATGTGTACAGAGAAATCGGTTATATGGCCTCTAAACCCGTTGTAAATCTGTGCATTCCACAGTCCCACATGCGCAGGACCTTTCCAACGAATGCTAATTATGAAAGTGGTGTGAAACATTTAAATGCGTTTAAAAATGCAGTGTCCTGCTAAGTAGGGAAGAAACCACCATCCGTAATTCCCTGATTTCCGCATCCCCAACTGACCTACTTAGACCGGTCAGGGAACTAATGATACATCGGCCGAACAAACGTGTGAGAGATAATTTTCCAGCTGGCAAGCAGATGTATGGATGAATGTTCCCATAAGTACCCATAAGATCACGCATATGATACATGTGGTTGTCATGATAAAGGGCCCTAAATACCATCATGAAGATCCATACAGTGTACTTGGCACAGTGCCACAAAAAACCATTTGCACAGAATAAAAAGAGACCAACCGAACTAGAGATAGAATCGTTACACCACCCATGAATGTATGAAATTCGCAACGCCAGGACATAGCTCTGTACTCTGTCCGACCAACTCCCGGACGACCTTCTAAGGCCTTTCAACATCCAAACCATTCTCTCTGTGAGCGACATGAACAATGAACATTTACTATGCGCTCTGTGTATGAATGTGCAGGATTATATGAATACAGACAGGAAACACTTGTGGAAAATATGGATCACGGTATTATGTTAACATGATTCACAGACCTTATTGTACTGCATGAATGTATGGTTGTACCGATGCCAATAAATTTATAAAGGGGGGGAACATGTGCTAAATTCACTCAGATTGTCCCGTAACCATAAGCCTATCCAGTTATCTTCATCTCCAAAAATTATGGAATCTCACGACCAGGCACTTGCGCTATTCTGCCAGTTCCGCCTCAAAATATTGTTGAAAGCCAGGAATTTACTATATCCTGTTTGAGGTTAACCCGAATAAAAAATCGCTTTCTTGGAGGATCTCCGTGAAAAAGTTAAGAGGGAGATTCTCTTATCTAACTAGGGCGCACGGAAAGTATTGATGTATGAGGGCGAGTCACGGCTTACAGGCGCTAAAGCTTGGATGCTCAGTCTAGTATCTTCTGCCTCACAAAATATAGGTAGCCGTACTTATATTGTATTATAAATTATTTCAATTTGTTACATTCCGGAGTCACAACTTATCACCAGATGAAAGCAATGGCTCCATTTTGAATAGAGATGGGGGTAGGGGGAGAGAGAGAGAGGGAGAGGGTGAGGGAGAGGGAGTGGGAGGGGGTGAGGGAGAGTGAGAGGGAGAGGGTGTGAGAGAGGGTGAGGGAGAGGGAGTGAGAGAGGGTGAGGGAGAGGGAGAGGGAGAGGGAGAGGGAGAGGGAGAGGGAGAGGGAGAGGGAGAGGGAGAGGGAGAGGGAGAGGGAGAGGGAGAGGGTGAGGGAGAGGGTGAGTGAGAGGGTGGGGGAGGGGGGTGAAAATGTGATCCACATTTTCACCTTATCAACAAAATGTAAGTACCTATGTAATTATTGTACGTATTGTGTAAGTATTGTAAGTAGGGTAGGTTGTGGATCACATGTAGTGCTATTATGTCTTTGATTTTTTGTAGGCCCTGATAAAAGCTCGGCGGTAGAGGTACACTTCTGTGTTTTGACCCTGTTACCGATATTTTACATATTATTAGCATAATGGGAGAGGGAGAGGGTACAACTTAACTCAACCGGTACAACTCATTGCGTCTATAAAATGACCATCTTTTTTTAAAACAATGGTAATTATAATATCATACGGAAAATCATACTCGATTCCTTAAAGCCAAATATAGGTTATAATCAGTTGTTACCTATCAATGATATCTGGGCTGTAGTTTTGTATAGTTACCGTATGATTCACAGTCATGTTGACGAACCTGTTCGTTTCAAACTTCAGACTGTGAACGCACGGCTGGACGTACTGCAATGCTCAGGGTGTTCAAAACAAATCCCAAAGTTTGGAATCGATTTAAAAACGCCATAAAAACCGATCACTTCTATTGAAAGTTTTCGTGCTACGGCGTTCTGAACATTTCATCCCCTATTCGCATTCCATTCGTCCATATTTGTAATCCATATTGGACCAGTTAGACTTCGAATGGGACTACAACCGGATTTCAATAATTTTGGTTCACGGTAACCAAAGAAAGGGGAGCTGTGCCACGGTGTACGGACAGAAATTCCATTTTCTGATTCTACTGATTCTGTTCTTCTGATCCTACCTTGAAATGCAAACCATCTTATTTTGATTTTGGCGGGGGGGGGGGGGGGGGAGGGGGTGTCTATGCTCGATTCCAAAGGTAGATTGTCGAAAATAATAACCCAAAATTGACTTGCTTGGATGATCCCTCGATAATTTAACTTATCTACGCTAAAAGACCCTGGAGTTTGGAGCTCAAAGAACATATTGATATTTACCAACATAAAAATATGCACTCGGTCATTAGTGAGCAAATGTGCATGGATCCGTGTCGTTTGGTCGGACTATGTATTAAATTCCTTTGTAACGACTTCGCGCGAATCATTACCATTTGTGTCGTTTCCAGAAGCAGTGCGATCGCATTATCACATACCTTTGATCAAACCACACACTACCCTATGTGACTACATCAAATGATTTCTGTCTACTCGAAGAGAGAGTTCACCTTCAAAGCGCATAACACGAGTGACAGAAAGCGAACTCGTCCACCCGTATAAGCCCATGTCTCAGAGGTTTATGGGCAACCAGGGTCTCGCCGAGCTCCCAGGTGAGTTTTTCTTTTTACTGATTTCCCAACGCCGTCCCATTTTCTCGGTACAGTCAATCTCCATCAAAAGCGGTGGCTGTACCTCGTCGAATCTGACAAAGAAGTTGCGAGAGAGGCATAACTGATTACACAAGAGGAATTAAGTTGGGGGAAAATGCATAGAACCCCTCTCCGACGCATGTATAAGGTTGTCTACCATCCCGAAAATAGCTAATTAGAGAGTGGGTACCAGTAACAACGACCGTGCAACTACTAAGATTGTTTCTGATGTCGTGTATCTGTTTGCACGACCGGATCGTGACCGGCGGATCATGATCGGTCATCTTTTGACCCATACCTACAATTTTCTCTTCAGTTCGTCAAAATGTCACTGATGAGATCAGCTAAATTGTTTCAGAGACCTCGTCAGTGAGCTTTACAAGCTCTGAGTCTGACACCACAAAGCCACTCTACTACCCAGCATCAAGGATCGACTCAAGTACCCTGGTTTGTTACAAAGTTTAAGTGGGAGTTTGTACATTACAAATCTATTATATGAGGTACTGTAATTTCAATTTATACATCAAAATGTTATTTTTGTATCGCCGTATTTTTGTATGCCTTTTAAGCGTATGGAGTTTTAGCTGTGTTCATTGAGTCAATTTTCTAGGTTGTTTTGTGGGAAGACCGTTTTTAATAAGAGTGATTGCTCTCAATAGTAGCACTTTGAATGACTGGCATCTCTTCGAGTTTCAAAACTCCTACGGCATAATCTTTGTTACTTTCTTCATTCGCCCTCATTATTCAGGAATACTAATAGAAACGTATCCGTTCGATGTGCTCGATTAGTGAAAATATCTCAATGTGCTCTGCATAGTGGAGTGTGATAGTTTGGAGTGTGTCCAAACAAAAGAGATTACCGTGTGTAAAAGCGTTTGTGTGTTGAGCTGTGGCGAGCTTCAAAACGGAGAACCATTATAAATTATATAACCAACAAAGTATATTTTTCTCGGGTAAGAAGGACTTTACAGTCAGAATCACGATGAAAACCCTTTTCACACATTGTTTTTGTCCTGTCTTTCCTAAACCCTTTGGCAAAAGACCAGAGGGTTGGCAAGCCATTAGTATCCAAACCCATTACCAGTCTACCGCTGGATCTACACGAATAAGGTCACTAGGGTCAGACATCAGTTACTAGATACAATTCACACATCCGATTGAGAGAGCTGTAAAGCTATTCTTGTGTTCATTAACAATTATTAAAACCATCTTTAAATTTTCGTGTATAATGTAATATTTCTGATATAAGAGAAATACGTCTCAAAATAGTGTTTATTTGGAAGAAAGAATAGGTACGCGAAGAGAGTTCGTTTCAATTACATAGTTACATAAACGACTGATAGGTACCTAATTAAGTTCCTTCAATTTTAACTCAGTCGAGTGAATGCTGTAAGCGGCAAACTACTTGAGTGGTCTATACAGGAAGCTATGTAGATACCTTTTCTGAGTAAGAAATGACATCCCCCTTAAATCCGAACTTCGAGTTCATTGCCCGAGAGAATCGACAAATTAGAAGAATGCCGCAAAAATCATCAAAATCGACCGATTATTGCCAGAGAAAATATGGAAAAACCGTTTCATACACCGACCTGCACCCCCTTAAAGGAGTGGTAAGACTGAGGAATATAAATAAAAGATACTGTATATTTATGTACTCACTCGTCTCTCTTCTTCTCTTGCCGCGCGAAGATGAGATTCGATGGCCTCCAGATCAATCTTCGGCATCGCCGTCTCGATGTTGTAGACATCGAATCCATCTACAACACATGGACAGTTTCGCTATGAAAATGGGGTAGGCATTCATGTGATTTTTATTTTCAACACGATCTTAAATATGATCTTAAAAGTGACGTCTTCAACCCCGACATACGTCGTAATTTTCGACCGTTTTAAGGCCAAACTTTAAGAAATTCAAAGGAAAATTGACGTTAGACGTTCCATTACAAATGTTAAGTCAGTTTATTGTTATCTACTACGATGTAAGCTGAGACATAATATCTAATCATACGTATACCTAGTTATCTACGATGAATGAAGCCGAATTTTTCTCCATTGCTATTAATTTTAGGGAAATTGACATAAATTGATTTAGTTTTGCATGTAGCACAGGAAAAAAGTTGTCATCATATTTATTATTTGTGAAACGACTACATAGTATAATCTCATGGAAAGTTATGGTAGTACATGCTGTTGATAATTTATTATAATTCACTATTTCTCAATGAAGATCTTGAAACAGGTTGAGGACCTAATAATCTTACTGATAATGGGTGGTTTGGGTCGATTATAACGAGACGTTCCTGTGGTGTTTGAAATAGGAAAATGTTCGCCCTCATTCCGTATACGGCAATTCCGCATAAATATGGCAATTATACGAACTGAGGGTTAGTCGGAAAATGAGTCGATAAAAAAAGTTTTAAAATACAGGTGATTACCGTGCAAACACATTACTATGCCACCAGAAGAAACTACAGCTTACTCGTATCCATAATCTAACTAGGTAGGTACGTTTTAAATTAAACACGGCTATATCAGCCTATCTATAATAGTTTCAACGTCCACGCTTTGATGAACTTCATAAGTTCCGTAAGCTCTATTCAGTGACCCAAGCTCATTAGCTTCACAAGAATTGGATGAGTACAGTCGACAATGTATCGTGTGGTAGGTTTTGTGGACACACTGGCCAACCAACAAAAAAGCAGACATGGGAATGAATACGTTTGGAAATTTATGAAAAACATATTATTATGAATTGGGCATTTGGAGGAATACAATGCGTTCACAATAATTATGTTCAACTTGTAACATGTGATCACGATGACTGTTACTCGCGTTAGTTCGTGGTACCTGTGGCGTCGAAACTGTGAAGTTTAATCAAGTCGGGGGAAATTGATAATTATTATGAAGGAGCAGCACAAATGAAAAACATGTGATCCCCAATTTGAAAGACATTTCATGACGTTTTCGAGCAAGTTAATCTTCACAAAAGCATAGTATTCTAGTAGCAAATTATTGGAATGCAAAACATGGGATATTTCAACAGTTTATTAAATATATTATTAAATATATATAGGGTATATGACTAAGAATTTAACAACTCGTTCTCATACGCGCTGTAGGTCGTCAAGAACATTGAATTTCCATTAGGTAGGTACTCTGATTGATTAGATACTCTTTTGAGTAAAATGCAACTCAGATAGGAAGCGTTCTAATGATTAAACAACCTGTTACAATATCAGGCTTTCAAGGATCTCGAACAAGTAAAGAGCCCATCCGTTATCAAAGCCATGGCCCCTGTACCTGAAGTTATTTACGTCCAGCCATCTGACTTTTCATTCCGCCCCATCTCGGACAGAGAGCAGGCTGTGTCATGCTTCAATACTCACAGGTTTTGCGACGTCTCATCTCGTACGACGTCGCGGCCCACAAACATTTTCTAGGTCGTAGATAGGTACAAATTTTTCTCCTTTTCAACCTGTTCGGGAAACCTTACAATCACGAGTAGATAAGCGCTAAAACCTTGAATGTACTACCCCTACTGTGTGTTGGTTGTGTACTACCTTTCCTTGTTTCCCTCGGTCTTCTACAAATATGGGCCACTAGGTACAGGAGATTAAGATTCCATTACCCCTTCCAACATAGCTTTCTGAACTTCCCCGTCATTCCTGAAGCGTTTTCCCGCTGAAGCCTATTTAGAGCAGTGAATAGATGACTGATGGCGCAATGTTGTGTGTGTGTGCGTGTGTGTGCGCGTGTGTGTGCGCGTGCGTTCGTTCGTGTTACACCCTTGGGTAAACAAAATCTAACTGGATGTTCCCCTTTTGGTCCCTGCCGTGAGCGGGTTTTGGCTGAGGACATGTGTTTGGAAAGTTCACCAGTGAGTGAATTTTGGGTAGGTTCAGTCACAACATAGCGGAGAAGGTAGTGGATGGATAGAGAGGTAAAGAGAGCGAGTGAAGTGAGAACAGTGAGAGGTTGGGAGCGGATGGATGCGCTGCGGTGGTGGAGTTAGATGAAGGGAAGGTTAGCTCCCCGCGGTTTTCACCACAGCAAGCGCCTGGGACGTGGTAGCTAGTACCCCTTGGTTTTCACCACAGCAGATACCAGAGCGGAGTACCCCGCGGTTTTCACCACAGCAGGTACGAGGAAAGGAGGGAGAGAGGACGAGAGAGAGGTTCAAGAGAGAAAGGGTCGAGAGAAGTCGCAAGTCAGGGGTCGGATCGTGGAATGAAGAGCTGGGCCAGAGGGCGAGTTCTTATAGGGACTTCCACCCGTCCCCAGTCCACAATCGGCCGTTACGACCGTTTGAGGCAGTTGGCGGTTGGGGAAAATCCTTGTTGTTGACCAGCTCAACGATCTCCACGTTTATTAGGTAAAATCTCTCGTAATATTACAGGAGTGGTTTCCAAGAGGAAATCATTACTGTCCCAAAAACTTGATGCCTTTACCGACTTGCTGCACGGGTTTGAATTTTTATCCTTACCTACTTGAAATTGTTGATCCATTTTAGCGAATTTTCAAAGAAACGTAAGCTACTGCAAAGGGTCCAAAATTGTCAGAAAATGAATTTTTGAAATTTGTTTATAGGCAAATCCGTTTCAGAGCATCCTGAATTCATCCGTACATTTTAACAAAGATTTATTTGCATACATTATATAAAACTCCAGACGATATCTGACCTTGGGTACATAGGTAATAAAATTCCCAATTTCGCTGAAATGTTCGTATCGCCAAAAAAAAAAAAATATGAGTTCGAAGATGAGTAATTTTCAAAAATTCTAAGGGGGTCACATTTGTTTTTAGGGTTCAAAATAAAATTTGTGTTTTACGGGGGTCAACAATTGGTAAAAACGGCTAAAATCGCGAACAACTTATATAAAATCACTGGAAGTGGTATGGATGGGTGAGTAAAGACAGAAAAAATACCATCTCAGTTGTTTTTCATACAGAATATGGGTAAAATTGGGATTTTTGGCGTCAAAAATTGGTGTTAAGTGCTAAAAGCAATACTAATTCAGCTGACGTTGTTTGGGATGGTGATTCATGACGGAGGGACTATTTCGATGAAAAAAAATTTTTTCTCAAAAAATGCGGGTCAAATTAGATTTTATAGGGGCCAAACATCAGTAGTAACGGCTGAAACCACGAAAAATGATAAAATTTGTGTGGCTTCTCGCTATATTTTTTTTTAACACAATAGCAAGAATATTCCTTTGAAAAAGCGTTCTTATAGCCATGCTGCATGACTGGAACTTATTTTCGCATTAGGTAACACTAAACATCAAACCCTCGCCGTACAATGGAACCAAGCCCGATAAATTTGGGCCGGTGTTCAAACCCTTAGCAAAGGAAAATTGTAGGACCGCGCAAACCTCGCATGAATGGAGGTGGTGGGAGCTGAATTTGACTTAGCCATCTTAAACATTTACGGTCCTACGACACATTGTCTTCTTTCACGAAGTACTACCTAATTACTAGCTTACAACGCCCAACACAGGTGAAGCGTTCATGTAGTTCCTAGTAGACAATCACTGAAGGTATTAGATCTATGAGCAACTGAAGTGGAATACGACATGATAATCAAATGTCATGAGATAAGCGACGGGTCCATTTTCCTCAGTGCCAGCGATGAATTTCTTTCTTCAAAAAACCTTCACGGTGTCCCTGAAGCGGCACTATTCTCCATTTCCACGGTTTCCGGTACTAACGCCCGAATCTTTCGCCAACGTGACCTCTGCCTCACCCTCATCCCATCTGGGCAGCAGCAAGGGGATACCGACAATCTTATCACGTTCGTAACGACAAAACTTCTCTCGGCGGGGATAATCGAAGTTTCGAGACGGGCGCTGGTTTCCGGAGCCCAATTAGCCCTAGTTCTCAATCACTTGGGTTCTTCACGTAATGGGTGCAATTGTCACGAAGGCCGGAATAAGGATAAGTGCTTGGAGAAAAATAGAGGTTATGAAGTGGAGAAAGGTATTGCTGCTACCACAAACAGCACGACTGCAGCATGGTAGTTCGTGAAGCATATTATTATTGTCTGCGTGATTAAACCGAGACCGCGGACGGAATGTTCATTACTGGAAACTATTTAGTGTCTAATTTATTACCTCCGAGACAATTTTAGTCGAATCATAATACTCTCCAGAAGCGATACGTTTTCGGCTGACCGGCGTGACCTGACGAATAGGGACCTGACGAATAGAAGGTACTCTAAATATCTTGGCATTTAGGTTTACAAACGTTATTCACAAGCAAAGCTTCAATTTTAACTAAACTATTTAAAATTGCCAAAGCCCAGTTCCAGTCATGCATCATGACCATATGAGCGAATTTTAAAAGTTAACAACCAAAACTTGGATTTGAACCAGTTTTTTGTTGGAAATAAATTCTGACCGCTGGCACAGTCTTCTAAACCTTGAGACCTCCTTATAATCAATTTTGGGGGAGTCATATTATTTATTTAGTGATTTTGGCCAATTACACAGAATTTTGAACCACAAAAACTCAGTTTTGACCGACTTCTGGTTCATGTAAATTGCCCATCTTCAAACTCATCCGTTCGTTCGCCATTACAAATATTCTGGCGAAATATGGACATTGGATATTTTAAAATTGTAGCAAATGGATCCTCTAGCTCTAGACTCTAGAGACACAAAAAAAGCTGCAAATTATCACACAACGGGTTAGTATTTTCCTGTACATGCTTCTGCTTCCCCCGGGAAAGCCCTAAATTGAGTGCCGGAACCGGCCGCGCAAAAACAGTTAGGTACTTACTCGAAATGCACTTTCCACCGCGCCCATCTCTTGTAACGCGCAATTTCTCCTCCACAAACACCCAACCCGATAATTGTTGAAATTCGGATGCTGAATTCTGGTCGCTGAACCTCAACATATTATTCCCGAAGTTTCACCTAACTGGGGATTCCTGATTCATTGGCCGTGAACAACGAACTTGCATCTATCAACAAATAATAATAGACAGATAAAAAGTACCAATAAACAAAATCCAGAATAATCTTTCTTTAAATAAAAAATAATATCAAGAAAAGATGAAATAACATCAAACTCGATTTTATAAATTGAAAAAACGCTGCAAATTATTATTAAACGGTTTATTATTTACCTGTATAGCTGCTCCTTCTCCGAAGATAAATGTTTTCTATGGTCAATACCTAACCTCGTTTCCTACCCCAGGAAAGCCCTAAATCGAGTACTAGAGCCGGCCCTAGAATGAATTAGATTTTCATAAAAATGCTCAGGATTCAATCATTCAATAATTAATTATTTGTTGTTATTCATGAAGCGTAACGTTGATTAAAGTTAAAAAAGTACCTATCAACAAAATCCAAAAGAGCCATCACTCTTCAAATGGAATACCTAATATTACAGAACAACCACCTTAACTTCATACCGCCATCCATGATGATAATCTGGTGTTCCCTCGCAATGATATCTAGGGCCAATTCCCAATAACATCTATACAGGACCGCAATGGGCCCCCCCCCCCCCCCCCAATTGGAGTTAATCCAACTCCATTCCCAATATTGGGTATCATATTGTTGCTGCGTCCCTAGCAATGATTTCTGGGCTGAACGTATACAATTTGATTCACCCCCCTGCTGATGAAGCCTGTCGGTGCAAAATTCGGGGCCTTACTGTGAACAAACGGCTGGACGTACAATGCTCCGTAAAAAAATCGAGATAACGGCGTCCTAGAAATGTCAACCCCTATTTTTCACTCCTTAGATATGACTGACATTGACGCCGAGCTTCGCGGACCAACTAGACCCAAAATGGAACCTACAAACAAAATTTCATTAAATCTAAAGGGTTATTTCCGCTAGTGTAAAATTACCATACCTTCCAGAGCAGTCTTCTCTCGACGGCCTGATGATGATGTCCTTACATCGAAAGCGCTCGCCCCCAACTCAACTAGCTAGTGACGACGGACTCCTTCGGAAGGTATGGTGAAATTTCATCAATTTGGTTTATGGCTAAGGAAAGTGCGAAGTATGGCGTACGGCGAACGGTGTACGGACAGAAAATTTTGTATTCCATTTTCGGATTCTACATACCTTGAAATGGAAACCGTCAAACTTTGTTGGGGGGGGGGGGGGGGGGTAGAATTTCTTTTTTCGTGCTCGATCCCAAAGGTTCATTATTGAAAATTATAAATAAAAAAACGCTGCAAATCCCTGCACAACGGTTTATTATTTTGTATAGAATACCCTTCCGTTACAGATCACAGCTCTATGTATAGATAACCCGTCTATATAATATGATATGTACTCTTCTATACATATTATGTAGATCGCAGACCCTCCTTAGGTTAGTACCTAACCCCGTACTCGTTACTAGGTACCTACCTAAATCACGAGTTAAATGTTGCTAAAATAATTCTGCCGATGACAAACAGTACCTAACAAAAAGAAACACACATAAGAAAGTTCTGAAAAGAAATTGTTGATGAGGAGTGAAAAAAGTTGCGAAAGTACCTACCAACAAACTCCAGCCCCTTCTACGTAGATGGTATAATGAACCGTTGTGTAATAATTTACCGTTGAGTAATGATTTACCGTAGCAATAATTTACCCATCAATAATACTTCAACGTTTGTTCAAGTTTCACTACCTACCAACAAACTCCAAAAGAGCCATCATTTTTCAAATGAAATAATATCACAGAACAACCAACTCGACTTCATACTCCGCCAATATAATCAGGTGATCCCTAGCAATGATTTCATCTCCGCCAAATTTCCTATTGTGGGCGCGTCTCTGGTTACGAGATTTGGTTTGAATTGTATACAATTTCATTCACACTGGAGTCGAAAATGCCTGTCGGTGCAAACTTCGGGGCCTTACTGTGAACGAACGGCTGGACGTACGACGCTCCGGATGGTCTTAAAAAACTCGCAAGTTCAAGAACTATTTAAAACCGTAAAAATATTCACGTAAAAAAATGGTATAGGCGTTTTGAAAATTTCAACCCCTATTTTGAACCCCTTAGAGATGACTCACAGTAACGTCGAGCTTCGAGGACCAACTAGACAGCGAACGGAACCTATAACCCGAATTTCATCAATTTTCTTTCATGGTAACTAAGAAAAGTGGCCCGTACGGCGTAGGGCGTACGGCGGACAGACAGAAATATTTTTATTGCAGTTTTGGATTCTACATACCTTGAAACGTAAACCATCAAATTTTGAGGGGGGTAAGAATTTTTTTTTTCATGCTCGATTCCAATGGTTCATTATTGAAAATAATAAACCAAAAGTCAAATAGAGATTGTAATTAGCTGCTCCCTATCAATGATTATCTGGGCTGCAGTAACGTGGATATTATTCACACTCATTCGACGGAGCTTTTCGGTGCAAACTTCACGGCTTTACTTTGAACGAACACTTTAGCCCCTATTTTTCACCCCTTATACAGAGATGAATGACAAGAACGCCGAGCTTTGTGGACCAACTAGACTCCAAGTGGAACCTACAAACCACTAATGTTGGTTCATGGTAACTAAGAACAGTGCTGCGCACGCCATACGGCGGATGGATGGAATTTTTTTAAATATAAAAACCAAAAGCAACTTATACGATGTAGAATGATAAGACAAAAAGAAACCTTCAGTTTACCAACAATTTATATTTAGCACGAAGCTTTTCACTCAAGTTCTGAGCATCCTCAGGTACATAACTCGCATAAACGCAGGTAACCAATTATGCTGCAATCTGGTGCCTACTGCAAAAACGAAGGTGTCCCAAATTAGGAGCTACCTTCAATAGGGAGACATTTGTCTAAAGACCTTCAGCATATCTATCATTATTGTTGGTGGATATCATGGAGGACGACACCGTGATGACAATGTGGAACGACCACGATAATCGACATGAATGAATCACGAGCGGTAACTTATTGACGCACTTACAGATTGTTTAATTTATGTCAGATAAGCTGGCAAAAATGCATAACCACGTAGGTAAACGGAGAAAAATTATGGCAGGATTCCGAAGATATCAAACATGCAAATAAAATCGAGTAGCATAAATATTTCTATAGTCGTTTTCCACTGGAGCGGGGGAACAGCTTGCGAGCGTAGATATCGATCAACAAAGCAGCGCTGCGGCAGCCAGTTCTGATTGGAGGATAAATATTTCCGTCGGGAAAACGAATGTGACCTCGTGCATTTGTGCTTTTGAATGCTGAATGATCGCACCAGCGAGAGATTGCTGTTTTCAACAGCGCTCCCTTTTTCACGGGCTCTCATAGATTAAAGCGTGAGAGGAGGTGTACAGTTCATTCCCTGTGCATTTGAAATGCAGTACATGATTATTACTGAGATTGCGGAAAAATCGAGTCTGGTGCACACACCACCGGGAATCCAAGGGTTGCAAAGAGGGATTCGTTAATTTTAGTTACGACTTTTTTTCTTTAGCCAAAAGCGCGTACAATGCAGGATGGGCAATGAGGAGACGATTATCTATAATGTGGGTCCCAACTCCATAGTTTGAGGTGGGATCATTTCTTTAGTTTGAACATTGATTTGGTTGGATCCAACATGGAATCTGTCATCACCAGAATCATGCGTGGAATAATGGGCTTATAAATACTATCGACAGGATGTTGAAATTACAATAGAATAATTAGGTACCTACTACATATTTATCTGTTTTCAATGCAATTTTGAGACCCTGTCGGGATATAGCTATGGTGAGCGGAGAAGAGATAGGAAGGTACGTTTCTTGATGGTCCGATTTGAATGGGAAATCTATGAGTAGTATGAATATAAATACAATCAATTTGCTTGGGTGACAATATTAGTATCAGTGACCATGATTTAATGGTCAGCAATTCAATTCAACGTTCAAAATCAAAGGCCAAGTGTACCACAGAGTAGGCTTATTGCTGCCAATGCCAAACGAACCACATAGATTTTTACAACTCTACTTCATGGGCGGTGAGGACATCAATCGCGTGGATGCACCACACCTTCTACGACTGAAAGTTGGATCTCCGGTTATTCTACTTCGGAATTTAAATCCACCACGGCTGTGCAATGGCACGCGATTGGTCATTAAAAAATTGACGACGAACATTATCGAAGCCACCATTTTGAATGGCCAATTCCGAGCCGAAAATGTTTTGTTGCCACGAATTCCAATGATTCCCACAGATGTGCGGTCTGAATTCAAACGCGTTCAATTTCCTATATTGGCATTCGCAATAATGACAATCAATAAATCGCAAGGCCAAACGATGACTGTTTGCGGCTTAGATTTGGGCACACCATGTTTTGCACACGGACGATAAATTACCTATACGTGGCATGTTCTCGCGTGGGTAAACCATCGAGGTTATTTGTGTTGGCTAAAGGCGGACTGACAAGAAATATCGTACACTCATGTGCTCTTCTAAATTAATACCTACTGATTTTCTCAATTTCATTTTCCTAGTTAAGAATACAAAATATTACTTTCATTTTCTTTACATCTTAGTTTTAGGACATCAAACAATGAATATGTCCGTTATGTTAATGAAATACATTGAATTGAGAAAATGAATGGTTAGTGTTTTTTTTTTGGTTTTTATCGGCGGTCATCGTCTACAGCGCTTTTTTCCTTTTACTGTCATACATTCCATCCCCACACATTATATTCTTTATTTTTTATTTATGAACCAAAATGCTCACTAGAAATAATTTATACGGCAGAACAACGTTTGCCGGGTGAGCTAGTTATATATATATATATATATATATATATATATATATATATATATATATATATATAAGTAGTATCCAAATGTACATCCTGGGCCACTGCCTTAGATCTCTGATAAAAAGTTTTAACATAAAAGATCAGAACACATATTTTCACTTGAATCCTTGATGTTTTTTATTTACACTTGAATCCTTGATGTTTTTTATTTTCACTTGAATCTCTGATAAAACTTTTTTATCACAAAACATCAGAACCAGTGACTTTTTCATTTTTAGCGACTTGAATCTCTGATAAAATTTTTTTAACACAAAACATCAGAACCAGTGACTTTTTCTTTTGGGGGGGTTAGTTAAAAGAATCTCTTTTATAATAAAATTAAAATGTCAACAATTGAAATTTACAAAAAAGCAGCCAAAAAACCCATCTACTCATCATTCAGAAATCTGGATAAGGGAGCTTATGATCTCTTAGCAAATTTTATACAAGATACGGAATATGGTGAAACTGTTGTTGTTACTATTAATACTGAAAATGGTGAATTAAATTTATGTTTACCCAAGAAAATATCTAGTCGACTTCTTGAGCATGTTAGAAACAATCCAGAAAGACACCCCAACAAACTTATTTATAATGGTATTGATAAAAAGACAAAGGCTTTTATGATTGACTTTGAGTAAAAAATATTATAATTGATTACATACATAACCCTGAACCACACTTTTATATAAAGAGAATCTTTATATAAATAATCACCACAAAATTTATAAAAATCATTTTTCTATCCTGAAAACCAAGTGAAAAATAAAAGATCATAAATTTGACAGGAGTGGCCTAGGATGTACATTTGGATACTACTACCATTTTTTCTATCCTGAAAAAAATCAGTAGCATAAGAATTTTTAATGAGCTGTGTTCATTAAAAATAAAATCTCCTTCATACCCCAAGCATTCTGAACTTTATCAATAGATATCTTGAAACAGATTCTCAAACTGCTTCTTCAGTTTGGCTTTATCCTCATTATAAACCAATTTTCTAAGTTGATGTTCAGTAGCATTTTTAGGAACCTTAATATTTTTTTCATTAAGGCATGTCTTTACTTGCTTCTTTGTAAGGAGTGGTGGTTTACCATCGACACCAAATAAAATTTCTCTGTACAGACATTTACAATATCTATACTCCTTCAATCTCTGTAAAACATCCTCTAGTGAGTAAAGGTTTTTATCATAAAATTGAAATTCAGATGTCTTTACCAACTCCCAGAAACCTCCATGTTTTTCACATAAATTTATTGCTTCGTCGCTTAAACCCATATCTCTTTATTTATTATAGAAAATATTTTTTTTAATCTACGGACCCACCTTTAAGTATTCAATTCAGATGAGGGGTAAGTTAAAAGGATCTCTCCAATAAAATAAAAATGGAACACTTTAAATCGTTAAGAGAACTAGAAGATGGAAATTGTCTTTCCAAGAGTGAGTGGTGGGAAGTATCTGAATCTGGAGAACTGACTGATTATTTCGTGAGGAAGTATCATAAGTTTTTGGATTTACCAACTGTGAAACGTAACTTTTTTACCGGAAAAAATAAACTAACTGAAAACATTCTAAATTTTACTCCTTTCAGAAATTCTAGGGTTAGAGTACGAAATGGTAATATTTGTTTTGAATGCATCGAAGAGGATAATCAAATTATGCTAAACTTTGTGCACAGAATATTTGTAAGAGGAGGTCCCATTAGGTTTTTATAAGGGATCCCTTATAAAAATTATAATTTAGTATTTACTTTAATCCTACCTATAATTCCATTTCTTTTTTATTATTTTCTTTTATTATTTCTTCAAGGTGAGTTTTAAAATTGTCTCTACTTATGTTTATTTCATAGTGACCCCAAGCCAAAGTATCTATGCCATTTTTCATTATAAATCTTTTATCATCATGAGCGGAAAGAGCTTTCTTATTCTGTTGTACTGTGGTCACATCGTGTTTTTTCGATTTGAATAATATCTGTTTCTGATAGTTTGGTTCTTTAAAGAATAAGCATCTTTTATAATCCTCTATACTTAAACCCTTATTAACGACATTTTTCTTTACTCCTTTAGATTTTTTCTTCACATCATTAGTTTCGAATATTTTTAAAGCGTAGCACTTTGGGCGAAGTCCAATAAACTCATCCATAATCTTACCTTGTAACTCATCTTTAAATTTCCCCAACACTTTTTTATTAACTTGTGGAACGTTGTAAACATTATTTTTTGGATAGTCAGAAGTATCAAAATGATCCAACATATTTTTCATATCATTATAAAAATCATCCGTTTTTATTTCCATTATTAAACTATCTGTATCTCCGTATAATAAATTTACATCACTTTTATATTGTTTTTTAATTGTGTTGTAATAAAAGTCGTACATACAAGTTTTTGAAATGTCTAGAATACTCATTCCGATGAAAATTGGCTGTTTAAATGTGATATTTACTTTTTCCATGTGTACAGCCGCTAAGTTTTCGGAAAAAATAGTTCTACCTTTAAAGTTTGGTTTTGAAATTAGTTTTTCCAATTTAAAACCATCAGAACAAAGCCTAATATCCACATGTTTACGTACATTCATCATTGTCCTCCCATATACACTATTATTCATATCTTTAAAAAATTTTTCTTCGAATTTTGTTTTGGCTTTTGCTCTAAGATTTGTATTGTAATCAATATAGCTTTTTAACCAAGCACTTTGGCCAAATTCTAAAACCTTATGAATTTTTTCTAATTTCATTCCTAGTTGTAAATACTGTTTTAACGTAATGTAATGGATAACGTATTTTTTCTTATCATACAACGTGCATAAAAGTTTTGATAGTTTTTCATCACCATAGTTATTTTCAGGAGCTAAAGGAAAATCAGAGTGTAAATCGTGGAGTTCTTGAGGATATTTTAAATCAACTTCTAAAATATAACCCTTGGGCGAATCATCAGGAATGGATTGTATATCGAAATTATCTAGATCCATTTTCCATTCAAAATTTCCATAAGGTAAAAATTTACTCATCGCCCAACCGTAAAGATTATTTGCATCCAAGTATTCAATGAAAACAGTTTCTTTTTCTTTGATGAATTGGTCTCCCATATATTTATTATTAGCTTTCGCGTATCGTTTTGAACATTGAGAAATTCCGCCTCTTATTCCTTTTTCTACGAGTAAAATCTTATCATAATCTGTTAACAATTCTATCTTTTGTTTGGTCATTCTCAACATACAGTCCCAAGCGAAACCTGGTGTTGTATAATACCAAGCGGGGTCTAATTTATATTTTTCTAAAGCTATATTTCTAAAGTTTTCCATGATATCTGCTAACAAAAGAACATCAATTTTATTGTAAAGTTCTGTAAATTCTCCCAAATTTTTAATTTTGAATGTAGACCAAATTTCTAGAGCATTTTTATAATCATTTTCTTTAACATTTTCTCCAGTGAGTTTACTGTAGAATTTCTCTATAGGTGGAAGGTTAGTTTCTCGATATTTTTCAACAGAGTCCATATACTCATATGGATAAGCTAATTTTCTAGTAATTAGTTCGAGATGTTCTTTTGGGAAATACTTTTTTATTTCCTTAAATTGATTTTTAGTTAAAGTTTTAGCTAAAGAATCTAAAGAAGCAGAAAGAAATTTAAAAGAATCTATGAATCTCAATTCTATAGTCTTTTTCTTTTTGTGACCATTTTTATCGAGTTCATCAGTTTCATAAGCTATCATTTTAGAAAAGGAAATGTACTTCTCTTCACTTTGCGGTAAAAGTTTAATATCGTAATTATCTTTTTCAAATTCTTTAATAAATAGATGTGCATCGTAGCCAGAAAGATTGTGGAAAAATACTGGAATAAACTTAGGATTTTTATATTCTAAATTACAAATCGAATGAGCTGCTCCTCTGTACATTCCAGTCAAATGTGAGTGATCCCGTACTTTTATACAATTATCAGGTATATTTTCCTTCGAAACTTCTAATTCTTCAATATATATATCTGCTTGATTGTCATCTTTTTTATCGATAAAGTGTTTAATTGTTTTTCTCAGTACATCATGTCTATTTTCAATTATAGGTGGGAGTTCATTAAATTTTCTTTCACAAATGTGGCAACTCTCAGCACTATCGTATTCTCTTTGTTGTTCTTCGGTTAAATCTTTCATGGGAATATTAACGTCATAGTATTTTCTCGCCACCATTAAGGCATCTTTTTTTATTTTTTCGTAAAATACTTTTACCACATCCTGTCCAGAATATTGTACAAGTTTATAATCACCTACATAGTTTTTCCTACTTTCGTCTTCAGCATTTTTCATGAAGTAAACAAAACTGTACGGTTCATGTTTTTGAATGTCATTTGTATAACATTCATCAGGATTTGGTTTGCAGGTATCAATCTTTTGTAACATACATTCAAAATCTGCATAAATTGTAAAAGGTACTTTTAAAGAGTGGCTATAATTTTCAAATTGTAAAATATTATCGTAAGGTTTTGGTAGTTCTACTTTAACAGCTTTATGAACACCACAATATTTTTTATGGTCGTTTAGTTTATCTTGAGTTCCAAAGGTATTCAAGCACATTTTACACAAGTACCTTCGTTTGTGGTGTTTTGTTAGTTGACTATGACCAACCAGTTTCCATAAGTCCTTGATCCAACAATAATGTTCAGTTTTCTCGTTTTTCAAGTACAACAAGTCAACGTGTTTTTCCTTTTCCTCTTTCGTTATTTCCAAGGGAACTATAGTATTTTTTTCATTCAGACAGTAAACATTTATGGAAATCCCAGTTCTTTTCTCAAACTTTTTTACGTCTGTAAGTTTCATAGGAAAACTGATATCTTTCAACGCTTCGTCAAACTCATGTTCCCAACTAATGTACTTTCCTATTCTATACGAATGTTCGTCAGCTGGATGTAAAGCTGAAAGAACAGACCAAAGGAAACATTTATTATCGTCATTTTTCACATTTATAATTGCTTTCCTATTTTGCAGAAAAGCTGGGAGTTCAATGTAAGACGATCCTTTCAAAGGAACGTACTTGTTAACGTTCAGTTCCAAATGCTTGATCTTATGAAGTTGCCAATTAGATCCTTTAATTTCGAATGTTTCCATTTCATTTAGAATTTTCTGTTTCATTTCATCGTAACAGTTTGCAACTTCTGCTGACTGCAATATTATTACGTTTTTAGTTTTGAAATTGAGTTCCTGATACTCCATGTTATTTTTGTTAGTTCCTTTTTTAAATTCTGCGATTAAAACTACATTAACTTTTAGTTTCATTTCTCTAAGTTTCCATTTGATTAAACCTGTTACGGTTCTTTTAATACTGTTCAGAAATTTGGAAGCATCTTTAAATCCTTTCGTATTTTTAATGTCGTAAGTCACTAATCTAGATTTAAATGCCATTTCCTTTTTAGCAATTTCCGTTTTCGGTTCTATGTTTTTTTCAAATACTTTTTCACTAAAATTAAATACTTTGTGTAATTTCCTCGGATTTACAAATACAGGTTTCGCTTTTCTAGGTTTTCTGATAGTCATTGTCCGGTCCGGGTCGTTTTTTCCATGACGCTTAGACTTTAGATGTCTAGCCCAATTTTTATAAGTAGTGCTAACATTGCACTTTTCACAATTTCTTCTCGTATTATCCATTTTATTATAGGATATATAATTTTTCGAATCATTCATTTTTATTAGAAAAGAGATTCTTTTAACTAACCCCTCATTTTTTTGAATTCTTAAAGGTGGCGTCGAATCGACGCCACCTTTTTCTTTTGTCTATTATTGGAGAGATCCTTTTAACTTACCCCTCATTTTTTTAGCCAGTGACTTTTCTAAACATGTAAACTATTTTTCTTAGCTTCTTCATGTATTTAAAAAATTTTTAAATACATGGGACCCATTAAACCCAAATTCTTAAATAGGGTTTAATGGGATCGGTTGAATATTACGAATATTCTATCAACGATAGTCGAAATATTATCACATAACATTTTATTTATATAAAAGAAATCTTTTATATAAATCATTTTATTCATAATTCTAGAATTCTGTTTTTTGTAGTTCTTGAGCATAGAAAGATCCTTCAATATCTTCATCATTTAAATCTTTGATTTTGTATGTTATTGGATTAGTAGAGAGAATATCAGAAACCACAAAAATTTCTCTGGTCCAATTTGCTTCATATTTATTTACAAAAGTTTTTTTAAATCTTTTGATGCGAACCCTATCACCAACACTGAATTTAACTTTCTGTAAATTTTTTTTGTTTCCAAATAATCGTACTGTAACGTCATTTTGATTTAATTTTGTGACTTCTGATGGTTTCATACCAATAGATCTATGAAAATCTTTATAATTGTATTCATTAATTAAATCCTGTAGAAAATCAACCCATTTTTTATCATTCTCAACTTCAAAAAGAATTTTCATTTTACCATTCAATGTACGATTAAATCTTTCAATAATGGCAGATTTTTCTTCATTCTGTGTATGATACATTTTTATTTGGTGATTTTTCAGAAAATCTTTGAAAAGTTTATTTTCAAACTCCAATCCTTTATCCGTATGAAGCAAATTGGGGGCATTATGATTTTGAGATTTTGCTTTTTCTATTATTTTCTCAAAAGCTTTAACAACATTTTTTCCATCCTTTTTCTTCAAGGGTAAGGCCCATGCAAATTTTGAAAATGTATCGATAACATTAAGCATATAGCCGTATCCATCATTCTCTTTTTCATAATTTTTCATGATTATCAAATCAGCAGCCCACAAATCATCAATACCTTTAGTAAATATTGTCCTTTTTTGAAATTTATTTCTTATTGGCTTGTGTAATTCTTTAGCAAGAGATAATTTTTCATCATCATTCAGATCTTCTACTACAGGTTCTTCAGAATTTTCTTTCTCAGGTGAAGTGATAAATTTACTCTTTTTGGTTTTACATTTTGAGCATTTAGCAGCCACTCTCCATCTCCCGTTGATAGTTTGCACTCTTTCTGCATCAATATTATTGGTTCTCTTCTTACATTTATGGCAATAAATAGGATCAGTTAAATCATTATCCATTTTATTATAGGAAAAAAGGTTTTTTATGAGAAATATCTCATAAAAAAGAAGCTCCTCACTCACTCTTCAATCAAATGCAAATAAACTGTAACATTTTCAAATTGCAGCTCATCTCCATTTTCATTTCTACATGATAGTTTAATCTCTTTAATATCTCTCATTCCTTCTCGTATAGGTCTGTAAAGAATCTTTTTATTTGTTTCCATATAAATAGTATTGGGGAGAATCAGTTTCTCTATCAAAGATACATGCAGTAATTCATGTTCGCTATGAAGATGGGAATGCTCATCATGATTAGCAAAACTATAATCAATAATATTACAATGCCATTCAATTAACGAAATAGGTTTGATTAACTTTGGGTTGTCTTCAGAATAGTAGTCCTTATTAACTTCAAAATAATCCCCAGGTGTTTTACATTGTTTAAAATCAAATAGTTCACAGAAATTTCCAAAACGTAAAAATTCAATTAAAACAGGAGATTTAAGAAAAAATCTATTACGATTTGTAGTGTAGTCTACTTTAAAAACCAAACTTTCAGGTTTTGTTTTTTTTAATGTGTCAATTTGTGATTTATATAATGTTTTATTCTTTTCAAAACCCTCCATGAGTTCAGATATATAACTTTTTATTTTTAAATATAATTCTCTTCTAAACGTCTCAACAGTAAATGTGCCATCTAACACATACTCATGATGATACCATACATCTGTAATAAGCAATTTTAATGATATCAATACATCTTTTACTTGAAATGAAAGAGAAGGTGAAGTAAATAATAACTTTACTATTCCAAGTTTATAATTTTTATTGGGATTTAGAACAATTTTTTGAGCAAAAGTTATTTTTAGATCTCGATGTTTATCAGAAATCTTTATTAGAGTCATGCTTTTATTATAGAATACATTCTTTTAACTAACCCCCCAAATGAAAAAAGGTCACTGGTTTTGATGTTTTGTGTTAAAAAATTTTTACCAGGAATTTAAGTCGCTAAATGAAAAAGTCACTGGTTCTGATGTTTTGACTGGGCATGGATAAAGTTTTTTTTCGTATAATAAAGATGAGTAAATACGAGATTGAACCAATTCCGTTTGATAAAAAAGAGGCTAGAAAAGGAATTTTACCATTACCTTTAAGAGCATTAATAGTAGGAACTTCTGGTTGTGGGAAAACAACACTTCTCTATAATCTCATCACAAAATCATGGGGAATCCCCTTTCATTATCTATATATTTTTTCAAAATCTATGGATCAGAATGCATATGAGTTTTTGAGAAGCGCTTATGAAATAATTTCTGTAAAAGATGGTGTGGAAATAGCACAGTTTTTCAGTAATTGTGAAGAACTTTTACCCCTAGATGATTGTCAGTCGAACAGTTTGGTAGTTTTTGATGATTGTGTTAATGTTCAACAGCAACAAGTTATTAAAGATTATTACGTTAGAGGACGTCCTAAGAAAATCTCGTGCGTTTACTTGACACAATCATGGTCAAAAGTTGATAAACAACTCATTAGAAACAATATTAATTTTTTATGTGTATTTAGACAAGGACCAAGATACATGCGAGATATTTATGATGAATATGTGGGAAGTGATTTCACTTATGGCCAATTCAAAGAATTATGCTATTCTTGTTGGGATGAGGACTTTGGTTTTCTAACGATTGACCTAACAAAGAAACGCAGTAACGGGCGTTACCGAAAGAAATTTGGTGAAATATTTTAGATAAAAAATATAGATTTTAAGTTTGTCTTAATTAGGGGAGGCGAATTACCGCCCCTAATTTTATAGGGATTCCCTATAAAAACGCTACACGGATAACTTCAAAAAATCACATTGGGAAACGCTTCAAAAATCGCATTGGGAAACGCTTCAAAAATCACATTGGAAAACGCTTAAAAACGCAAAAATAGCGTTCCTAAAGCGTTTAAGCGTTTAAGCGTTTGAGCGTTTAAACGTTTAAGCGTTTGAGCGTTTTAACGTTTAACCGATTTTAAAAAAAATTTTTCCTATAATAAAAACATGACAACAAAAATTACTTTAGAACAAGCGCTTAGACAGAAATTCAAAGAAGCGCAAAATGAAGTGATGAAGGAAAAAGAAGTCAAACTTAGAGAAATCAAAAAGATTGATCAACCCTCTGAAGATGAACAAATAATTTTCACAAAACGAAAACGTAAGCCCATGACTGTGGCTGAAGCTGATAAATCGATTAAACTCAAGAAAAATTTACAGAAATTAGCAAAACAAGAAAGGGTTAACCAAGCATCTGATAAGGAAACAAGAGAAAAGGCTTATGAACCTATAACTTCACGATTAGATAAGGTAGAAAAAGCAGTGAAACAGACTGATGAAGATCTTGGTAAAAAATTAGAACTCATTCCTGTAATAAAAACAATTAACCCCTTGGCTATCAGTTCACCTAAAAAAGTTACTTTTAAAGATGTTGATGACGAGGTTAAAAGTATTGATAATGATAATGAAGATACTTTAAATCAAAGCTTTTCAAGTGACAATGCAGATAGGGATTATGAAATGGAAACAATTTTACAAAAAAGTGTTAAATTACCAAACTCTTCTGTAGGTCCTTTAGGTATTGGACCAATTGCAGAATTATATATTCTTCATCCTGATAGACAATTTGGAATATACCCTTTAAAAAATCATATCTTTATTGGAAATAAACAGATACGAGTAAATGGAAATGATATTGAAATAGAAAAAATGAAATATTCCGGTACTGAAGGCTTATGGAAGCTCTTAACAAAACCCATAGCTTCTGATATTCCATCCAAAGATGAATACACTAATGAAGACTTTAAAGCTTATACAAAAATCCTCATTCAAACAAATAGCATGTTTCAAAATAATAATCCCGAATCTAAACAACCAAAATCAAGTGTTAGTAAAAAATGGAAAGAAATCATAAAACCTATCTGGGAGTATAGTAAAAAGAAAAAGATTGGCACTGGGTTGATTAAATATACTGAAAATCCTGTAGAATTTAAATATATAGATAATTTGAATCAACTTACACAAAGACTATACTATTTGTATGCGCAAGAGCAGGCAGGAAATAATAATTTTCACAATGAAAAATTGGGAATTATAAATTTCATTAAAGATCAACTGGAGAAAGATATTGATAAACCCAAAGGAACTGAATACTTGATTAAAATTATTAATAATTTACCCAAAAATATGATAAAAAATGGTTCTGGTATTTTCAATACTATTCTTAATAAACTTGGACCTGTTATTCCAGAAATGCATCTCCCAGGTGGTTATCAATATTGTGGACCATTTACTAAATTGGATAAGAGATTAAATAGAGGTGATGAAGGTATAAATAGTCTTGATAAAGCCTGTAAACAACATGACATTTTTTACAGAGATCATGAGAAAACTAGTGATAGGCATCTTGCTGATAAAAAATTGGAAGTAGAAGCTGATAAAATTATGAAAAGTTCAACAAATATCAGTGAAATATTGGGAGCTGCTATAGTAAAAACTGGTATGAAAGCCAAAAGACACTTTGGGATGGGTGTATATTAATTTTTTATAAGATTCACATCTTATAAAAAAAAACTTTTTTTCCTATAATAAAATGATTACACATCAAATAAATTTGTCAGAAATACAAATGAAAAAAATAAGATCTGCTTATAAAAAACGTGTTCCAGTAAAAGTACGACTGGCTTTTGCAGATATTAGTGGAAATGGAAATCATAAAATCCTGTTAAATGAAACTCAGAAAAAAAAGCTAGATAAATGTATCAAAAACAAAAAAGGGTTGGAATTGGAAATGAATTATGATCAGTTGCAAATAAATCATTCAGGTGGGTTTTTACCCTTACTTTTTGCAGGAATTGGTGCTCTTGGGGCATTATTGGGTGGTGGAGCTGCAGTAGCTTCCAGCGTTATTGATTCTAAGCATAAATCTGCTGAAGAAGCAGAAATCAAACGCCACAATTTAGAAATGGAGAGACTAGCAAAAAATGTAAAAAGTTTAAGTATCGGGTCTGGAATGAAGAAGAAAAAAACTATTTCAAAACCTAAAAAGAAACCTAAAAAGAAACCTACCAAATCAAAAAACTAAATAGCTTCCAGCCTCTTACCAATTTTGATATTGAAAGATTATCGAAAGAAATGAAAATTAAAAACTTCAGAGGAGTTTTCATGAAGGATGATTTACCAGAGAAAGTGAACCACACGGAATGTGGAATTATAAATCTAGAAAATTCTGATGAGGCTGGAAGCCACTGGACTGCATTTCATAAAAATAACAATTTAAAATATTATTTTGATTCGTATGGTAATGCACCACCACCAAGAGAACTTGTTCAATATTTAGGTTCAGAAAATTTATTTTATAATGAGGAGCAAATCCAAAACCAATATGATCCGCCTATCTGTGGACATTTATGTTTATTAATTTTGAAAAAGCTATCAGAAGGACACGATTTTGTAAATAGCATGAGAACATTGAAGGAAAATCTTAATTTCTTTTATTAAATTTTATAGTCTTGATATTTTTATAGAATTTCGATTCTATAAAAAAAATTTTTTTCTATAATAAAATGATGTACACAAATAATAATGAAACACCTTCAGCCCCTGAAGAATTTACTCCAATAACTCATTCTAGATTATATCCAAAAATAATTTTTCCCGAGTTTAATGAGAACAATTATAGAATCAATCGAATTATCAATCAATACAAATTTTTAGAAGATGAAGTGAAAATGAGAAATGGTTTGAAAAAAAAATATGGAAAAATATCCAGCACTCTTTACGGTACTGAATTTTTATTCGCCCTCTCAGAACTCGGCCTGGTTAATACTTCTATAGCATTACCAATAATAATTCCATTCAGTGCTCCAATTTCTGTAGGATTGACAACCTTATCGATAATATTAAGGACTTCAAGCGGATTTTTCAATAAAAAAATTAATAAACATAAAGAAATTGAGCTTTTGGCAAAAGCTAAATTAGATTCGATTGAAGAAAAGTTCAGAAAAGCAATTAAAGACGGTAAAATATCTGATGATGAGTTCAATGATATTGAACAAGAAATAAAAAATTATATAAATATGAAAAGTACTATTCTAAATGAATATAATAAAAATAAGAAAGAAATTAAAAGTGTGGATCCTATCAAACTATCACTTTTGAAACATGGGGAAGTTTTCAGAACTGGATTTTAATATTTTCTATTCCGCTATCTTGATATTTTTTATAGAATTTCGATTCTATAAAAAAACTTTTTTAAGAGTTTTAAAAGAAATTTTTAAATGTTCTCGACTTGTATTCGTCTTTTCATCGGACCCGTCTGGCAGACGGGTCCGATGTATTTACTGTTAAAAATCAAATTGACTTGTATTCGACTTCATAGTTAATCATCCGAGAACGACGATTTAAAAGGTGTTAGTATTATCGGAATACTAATCATGTGCTACTGACTTAGATCTCTGATAAAAAGTTTTAACTGATATCAAAAGCCGCAGCTCACATGTGAGCCGCGGCTTTAAAAATTTAATACGAGATCAAAGGAGACAATAAACTGAAACTACCTAAAATATATCAGAACCAGTGACTTTTTCTTTTGGGGGTTAGTTAAAAGAATGTATTCTATAATAAAAATGAATCAAATTAAATCAATCTACTCAAAATACGATTCTGAAATCACAAGGCTTCAATATCGAAACTTTAATCCTGAATCTAATTTGGAATTTAACTCTGAGAATAAGAGAACGGTTTTCAAATTGCTTCTAGATGACGAGTTTCTTAGCAGCAATATTCAATATTACATTGCTGGAAAATACATTCCTAAAGATGCAACAAAAACATATGGAATCAGTGATACAATAATGATGGTAGACAATTTTGTTGCACACCTTTTTTCCAAAATTGAAGTAAAAAAGCACAATACGGTTATTGATGAAATTGAAGAACCAGGTATTGCTAGTACGGTGATGGGTATAGCTTCTTTCTCAGGACCATCAAACTATAATGGTAAATTAATGAATTCTGGTTTCAATTCTAAAGTGAATGGTGGTGGAAATTTCAACGCGAATGGTAACTTGGCTGATTTAGGCCTTGGATTCTTCAGCGATATTGCACCAATTTATAAGGGAGGATTTGAAATTACATTCATTAGAAATTCTGATGATAATGTACTCTTCCGTTACAGTACCTCTCCTGAAGGTGTGGAGGGAAAAGTAGAAATTAAAACTTTCTGCCTAAGAGTCCCAATAATTGAATATGAAAGTGAATCCAAAGCTAAATTAATTGCTGAACTCTGTACTTCTCCTTATTTGTTTCACTTTAAAAAATTACAATGTATCGAACAAAAAGTTACTGGAAAAACTCTAAACTTCAACATTACAAATATTTACAGAAATGTACAGAATCCGATCTGGGGATTTGTTGCCTTCCAAACTGCCAGAAAAAATGATCAAAAGAAAAATAATTCCAAATTTGATCATTTGAATGTTAAAAATATTAGTTTTGAAGTAGCAGGAAAAAGTTATCCTGAAGAACATTTGAATTTAGATTGGAGTTCAGGGGATTTTAGTTTAGCTTACACCATGTACACAGATTTCAAAAGAATAGTATGCCAAGACTCATCCCTTCCATATCATGAGCCTCAGTCCTTCAAAGAGAACTATCCAATATTCAGTGTGAATATGACTAGACAACCACAGTCCATATCTGGACAAAAAAGTAATATAATTTTACGAGCAGATTTTGAAAAGAATGTGCCAGAAAACACTTTTGCTTACGTAATTTTGGTTTCAGAAGTCACTCTCAACTATATGCCACTTAAAAATATTATAAAAGAGGAAATCTAAAACTTACCTTGATAAGAAAAGGGGGGAAAAAAAGGATAAACAATATAAATAACAATTTTTTTATTGGGAACATTCTCAATAAAAAATATATCAGACACATTATTTTGCTTCAACTCCAACTGGTAATATTTCCTCAGATATCCTTCAAGAGGCTCACGCGTGAGCCCTCTCAAGGTTACAGGCTGATCTTAATATTACTGTAGTTGAGTCCAGAATATTTCAGCTCAGAATGTTCTCTGGAATGACCTTCTAGGAGCTCACGCGTGAGCCCCCTCAAGGTTAACATTCACTATCACTGTAGTTGAGCCCAAAAATGAAATACTCAACATTTTAAGTTTTTGATGGTCTTTCACAATCACTCCAACTCTTCTCAACTTCTTACTATAACTCAAGGACACATGTAGCTTTTCTTTTAAACAGAGATTCCAATCCTCTCCTGTGATCTTCATATGTTGAAAATACACTTCCAAGTAGTATCCATAAACAGCAGTAGTATAAAAAAGTCTTGATGTTTGCTTCTTTATCAAATCACCAGATTTAATAAGGTAATTCTCTACTTCCATAATGTTATTTTGATTAGGAAGTTTCACCTTTTCCATTTCATGGTCAAATACAACAAATTTGTGTAGGTACTGATGCATTTGATCTGGAGTTCTTGATATATTAGACACTTTTGGGATTTTCAAAAGCTTTTGAAAATCACATTTTCTACTACCTGGTAGACTCACATTGTTTTTCGTGATTAGTTCTCTGGCTTCACTTGCACTAACACAATTTTTCACTTTCTGCACGAAACTCAAACATTCCTGGTGATATTGTTCCACTTTTAAAATTTCTTCACAGAAATCATAATCATCACAATAAGCTAACTTTAAATATTCAGGAGGTTGTGCCATGTTGAACAGTTGAGGAGAAACTGATTGTGAATATGGATATAGGAATTGAAAGCGAACTATCTGAAATGGGAATGCAAGGTCAACTAGCTGGCCTCCTTTGAGATAGTGTACGGAATATTAATCTCGCATTATTTATCATTTCCTTTAGTTCACACGCAACAAGCTAGATAGCATGAGGCTCTAGAAATCCTAAGAGTTTTTTTAATTTAAAAAGGTGGCGTCGATTCGCCCCCACCTTTAAATATATTGGGTTTTAAATTATTTTCGTACTGTTGAAAACTTTTAGACCCGGTAATTTACCAGGTCTAAAAAAAAAAAATATTTTCTATAATAAATAAAGAGATATGGGTTTAAGCGACGAAGCAATAAATTTATGTGAAAAACATGGAGGTTTCTGGGAGTTGGTAAAGACATCTGAATTTCAATTTTATGATAAAAACCTTTACTCACTAGAGGATGTTTTACAGAGATTGAAGGAGTATAGATATTGTAAATGTCTGTACAGAGAAATTTTATTTGGTGTCGATGGTAAACCACCACTCCTTACAAAGAAGCAAGTAAAGACATGCCTTAATGAAAAAAATATTAAGGTTCCTAAAAATGCTACTGAACATCAACTTAGAAAATTGGTTTATAATGAGGATAAAGCCAAACTGAAGAAGCAGTTTGAGAATCTGTTTCAAGATATCTATTGATAAAGTTCAGAATGCTTGGGGTATGAAGGAGATTTTATTTTTAATGAACACAGCTCATTAAAAATTCTTATGCTACTGATTTTTTTCAGGATAGAAAAAATGGTAGTAGTATCCAAATGTACATCCTGGGCCACTCCAGTCAAATTTATGATCTTTTATTTTTCACTTGGTTTTCAGGATAGAAAAATGATTTTTATAAATTTTGTGGTGATTATTTATATAAAGATTCTCTTTATATAAAAGTGTGGTTCAGGGTTATGTATGTAATCAATTATAATATTTTTTACTCAAAGTCAATCATAAAAGCCTTTGTCTTTTTATCAATACCATTATAAATAAGTTTGTTGGGGTGTCTTTCTGGATTGTTTCTAACATGCTCAAGAAGTCGACTAGATATTTTCTTGGGTAAACATAAATTTAATTCACCATTTTCAGTATTAATAGTAACAACAACAGTTTCACCATATTCCGTATCTTGTATAAAATTTGCTAAGAGATCATAAGCTCCCTTATCCAGATTTCTGAATGATGAGTAGATGGGTTTTTTGGCTGCTTTTTTGTAAATTTCAATTGTTGACATTTTAATTTTATTATAAAAGAGATTCTTTTAACTAACCCCCCCAAAAGAAAAAGTCACTGGTTCTGATGTTTTGTGTTAAAAAAAATTTTATCAGAGATTCAAGTCGCTAAAAATGAAAAAGTCACTGGTTCTGATGTTTTGTGATAAAAAAGTTTTATCAGAGATTCAAGTGAAAATAAAAAACATCAAGGATTCAAGTGTAAATAAAAAAACATCAAGGATTCAAGTGAAAATATGTGTTCTGATCTTTTATGTTAAAACTTTTTATCAGAGATCTAAGGCAGTGGCCCAGGATGTACATTTGGATACTACTTATATATATATACATATCATCTTTTTACACAGTAGCACGAATATTTCTTTGAAAATTCGCTCTTATAGCCATGCATTCAATTTCAAATGAAACTTTTCTTATTTTAAAATGAACCTAAAACCTATTTGATGTAAAAACGTTAAGAAACGAAACTGAAATTTTGAATTCGAAAAACGAAATTTCTATCGGTGAACAGTTCGTCATGCAGCATGACCACATGAGCGAATTTTCGGAGTAACGTACCGCGGTGTGTTGAGTCAACTATCGTAATTGGGGCCAATTCATACTGTGCGACCTCTACGTAAACAGTTGAATTTTCATGATTTTTCTCCCAGAAAAATTCAAGTTTAATCTCCTTTTTTTGTGAGGTAAAAAAAAGAAAAAAGGAAATAGTGTTTTTTGCCTCTATTCACCATTTTACAACTCTTGGCGAACTTATTCAGTTGTTGGTGATTTATAATAGTTTTTACCGATTTTAGCGGTTTTTCACCCCAAAATCCGACCTTTTAATTGTGAGAATTATTCACAAAACTTCACAAAAATTCCCAGAATTTCTTATCTCGTAGGTACCCAAAATCGGTTCCATCTGCCAACAAGGCTCGGTACCATGCGGAAAGAGATATATAATATTAAGATATGTATATAATTATTATATAAAGAGATATAACATAATGTTGTATACACACGTATTGAAGAAGTTAAAAGCCTGGATTTGTTTCAGAATACTCTGAAACGGCAAAGAAGTACCTAGCTACTACAAATTTTGGATACATTGCAGTTGCTAATCTTCAAAAATTCGCAAAAACATAGTGGCGAAAAAAGTTTTCAATTTGACGAGAAGAACTTATGAAACAACAATAATCTATGAACAAAAACATTACGAAAATATACCTTCGCCCACTGAATCCTGGAAATTATGGAAGTGAGTGACATTTGAATAACTTCAGTGTTAGCCGTTTTGTTCCGTAACGGCTACCAGACACCATGTGCGTGTTCAAACGTACACTCCCATTGGAGTAAATAAGGGCTCATTCCGGTGGGAAATTATCTCATAAATTAGTTCAACCACAACCTCAGTTCAACCCACTTTATTTTTGAATTATCCAGACACTTTGATGAAGTTCAGTTCAAGCTTTTAATAAACAGCTTGAAGTTCCTTCAATGAGTACATAAATATATGCAAAACAAAGAAGAGAACTTTAACGAATTTATCGACGATAATTATATTTTATTTATTAACGAACAAGAGCGTCTTCATGCGATGACTATATAACAAGGAAACAACTATCGGACGAAAAAAACCCCCGAAAGAATACCGAAAAAACGGTTAAATTGATGACACAGTACATGAAGATGATGAATACGAGTATAAACCAGGATCAAAAAACACCTCGTTATCACGTTTTGCTGTCTCGCAGTTTTTTCCGCCCAAGGAGCAAGGACATGTGACAATGGTAACCAGGTGGCATTACAAAACTGCTCAATAAGGAAATAGTTTCAGGGGCTACATTTAAAAAAAAACTACAGAACACCTAATACTTCGCAATTGAGGGCAATTGGATAGAAAAGGAGACCGGCACGAATCCGCCCTTGGAGCACTATCCTTCATGGCTGTTATGTGGGGTAGAAAATCGGTTTCTGCCATGACGTCCAATGTCCTTGAAATATTGTGTTTCAAGATACTCCTTCAATTAATACTGGAGCCTGTTTTGAAGGGAAATATAGTGAAGCTTTGACAGTTTGTAGTTATCAGGACCAAACATTTCGTAGTGAACCAATAATTCTAGTACCTAAAGTAAAAAATGGTTTTTCCTTTTGGTTTATTATTTTCAATAATTAACCTTTGGAATTGAGCGTGAAAACATTTTTTAACCCCCCCCCCCCCCCCCCCCACGGTCAAAATTTGATGCCGTTTCAAGGTATATAGAATCCGACAATGGAATAAACAAGTTTCTGTCCGTCCGCCATACGCTGGTTACCATGAACCAAAATTAATTTAATTTGGTCTGTAGGTCCCATTTGGGGTTTAATTGATCCACGAAGCTCGGCGTTACTCTCAGTCATCTCTAAGGGGTGAAAAATAAGGGTTGACATTTTCCGCCGTAGTCTTTTTTTACGTTTTTAAATTGATCTCAAACTAAAGAATTTAGGAGACCTCATGGAGCATTGTACGCCCAGCCGTCCGTCTGCACCGAAAAGCTTCCATAATACGATCGTGAATGAAACGGTATAAATCCAGCCCAGATATTATCATTGTCAGGGAACACCTGATCATAATCACGGATGGCTGTATGAAGTCGAGTTGGTTGTTTTGTGATATTATTTCATTTGAAGAATGATGGCTCTTTTGGATTTTGTTGATCGGTACTTTTATACTTAAACAAACTTTATGCTTCACGAATAACTAAAAATGATTATTAATGATTGAATGATTGAATCTGCGATTTTTTATGAAACTGTAATTCGCGGGCCGGCTCCATTACTCGATTCAGGGCTTTCCTGGAGGCAGCTTGAGGGTAGGTATTGACCATAGAAAACAGTGATCTACGCGAAAGGGGCATCTACACAGGTAAATAATAAACCGTTGTGTAACAATCTGCAGCGTTTTCCCCAGAAAGTACGAATTTTCAATGTCTCTTTCCATGAGGGCTACGAAGTATGCAATGGAAAACTATGTAAGGGAACGTGGGGCTCATTGAAATATGGGGCACAGTGAAACAACAGCTCTAATTGAAATATGAGAGGGATATTCGAGGATTTAACACAAGACTGCTACAATACAATGTGCTTCACCCAATATCTTTCGGTCTCGAGGCCTGTCTCTTTTGGGCAGCCATCATACAAAGTGCGTTTTTCGCCTAATGGCGTAGATCGTTGAAGCAGTCTTTTTCTTCTTGTTTTAAGACGTATGTAAAAACGATTTTCATTGCATACTATTGTTGTTTTGAATCAGTTTCTTGTGTAGAATAAGCTGCATGGTTTCCATTGTGTTCTAATGTTTAGTCAAACTGGGAATAAGAAAATATGCAAAGCTGGCGACTGGGGCAGATTGAAACATTTAAGACGAGGCTCATTGAAGCGCTTTAAGATGCCCCAGTCAGACGTTTCAGTGAGTCTCATCGCTATAACTAATCATCATCGTAACAGGAAATTCTTCAATTTGCTTTTCATTCTTTCTAGGATGGTGCAAAACTTAGTGAGAAAACCTGGAAGAGGTATTTGTTCGCTGAGGATATGAAGGAAGCTGTTTCTTTGGTCAAAAATGGTACCTAAATCTGAGAGCTGACATGAAAAATATTAAGCATGTCACACTTTACTGATAGGTAATCCTTTGGGAATCCTGAAGGGAATCCTTTGGCCCTGCAATATAATGTGAGAAGTATTCTCTTCTGAACAAGAATTGCTCTTGAAGGCATATGTGACAAGGTATTGAAAGATGATGTAGGTATGGTCTTCGTTACTACGTACTGCATCATTTCAGCATAGGAAACTCCCTTCCTCCTGCAGTGATATTTCAAAGGGTCCAGTTCAAATAAAAAAAGATTGAAGGTGGACCCCCTGGAACTCTTGGCTGGGCAATTCAAGTTATATCAGTAACAGGGAGTTTCAAACCTAGTTACTATCTTGGTCCTGTATTGTTTTTTGCATCTCAAAATAAATAGCTTTCTGAAAAAATGCAGCTGATTTTACCCATCCAACACCTTTTGTGTTTTTGTTTCACTGTGCCCCATGGGTCGTTTCAACGCACCCCACATATGGGGCACAATAGAACAAAATTCCGACAGCAATAAAATTTTTGTTGTTGTGATGACTGTGTGATACACAACTAACTAGAGACTAATGCAATATACTACCGATATGTTAGAAAGTATTTCTATACCTTTTAAACTACAATATAAATATTTGATATTGAAGTCAAGGGGAAAAAAAGTGTTTTATTGTGCCCCTCGGTCCCCAACACAGTACACAGTAATGTGCAGTAGAAAACTGTGTACTGTGCACTATGCATAGCAGTATCCTCCGGTGGCGGAGCATCAAGAACTAAGAATTATTTAAATCAGTCGATCGATTTGGTTATTATAACTAGTATTAATCATCTGTGTTGTCATGATGAACAATGCTTGATCTCTATAGAATGATTGGTGGACTAATCAGAATCGACATTTTTTTTACAAGTTTGGGGTCGATTTTTCCATATCCTACGATTCATAGGACTGTTTGCTCATCAGAAATGCTCCGAGAAGATGGAAATGTCCGGATCCTCTCATTGTGAAATTGAGTGATCTACCAAAATGATCAACGATTGCTTCCGAGTCATTGTTTCTGAGGCGGAAGCTTTGTTTTCACATTCGAGAGGAAAACTTTTTGCCGCCAAAAGCAAAATCTCCACTTGCGTATTGCGATTAGATTATGTACGATGTTTACGATTGGAGCTTTCTGAACGAATTTGGTTCCGTCAGTGTGTCCACCAACCCTTTTGTACATGTACAACTTCCTCAGTTCAAATCAGATTTTGCTGAAATATTCAGGAATCATGCGGGTTGGGCCCTCAATGATCTCCTATGAATTTCAGAACGATCGTAACATTGGTATGGTCACTGCCTATGCGTAATAGCGAAATCCATTTTTCTTCCATCATTCATTTTGGTTTATTATTTTCAATAATGAACCATTGGAATCGAGCAAGAAAAAAAAATTCTTACCCCCCCCCCCCCCCCTCAAAATTTGATGGTTTACGTTTCAAGGTATGTAGAATCCAAAACTGCAATAAAAATATTTCTCTCTGTCCGCCGTACGGGCCACTTTTCTTAGTTACCATGAAAGAAAACCTTCGAAAACTTTCGATTGAAGGGTATTGTTTTTTTTAACGTTATTAAATTTGTTTTGAGCTAAACAATTTTTTGAGACCACCCGGAGGATTGTACGTCCAGCCGTTCGTGTGCACCAAAAAGCTTCGTCAACACGATCGTGAATCAAACGGTTAACTCCGGCCCGGATATCATAACTACGGAGCATCTGATTATAATCAAGGATGGCAGTATGAAGTCGAGTTGTTTGTTCTGCGATATTATTTCATTTGACAAGTGATGGACTACTGGATTTTGTTGGTAGCTACTTCTGAAACTTGAACAAACGTTGAAGTATTATTGATGGGTAAATTATTAAACAATTGCTAATTATTACACAACGGTGAATTATTACACAACGGTAAATTATGACACCACGATACATTATTACACAACGGCTCATCTACCCAAAAGGGCCTGGATTTTGTTGATAGGTACTTTTGCAACTTGAACCACCGTTGAAGTATTATTGATGGGTAAATTATTACAGAATGGCAAATTATTACACAACGGCAAATTATTACACAAGGGTAAATCATTACACAACGGTAAATTATTACACCACGGCAAATTATTACACAACGGTAAATTATTACACAACGGCTCATCTACCAAGAAGGGGCTGGATTTTGTTGATAGGTACTTTTGCAACTTGAACAACCGTTGAAGTATTATTGATGGGCAAATTATTACACAACGGTTCATTATTCTATCTCCGTAGAAGGGGAACCATATAGAGGTAAGTTATTACACAACGGTTTAGGTAGGTACCTAGTAACGAGTACGGGGTTAGGTACTAACCTACGGAAGGTGTAGAATAGTACATATGTTATATAGAAGGGTTATCTATACAGAGAGCTGTGATCTGTAACAGGAGGGTATTCTATACAAAATAATAAACCGTTGTGCAGGGATTTGCAGCGTTTTAAAATGGATACCCTTTTGATGGCTCGAATTTAAAATGTTTTGAAAGTTTCTCACTTAGGTACTGTTAATCTAACTGGACGTCCAGGAGGAACTAGACTTTAAAGCCTTAAAAACTGTCTCTTCGTACCTGGACCAGAGGCGACTTACCACACCAGTGTAGGGAGCTTTGTCTTCTTCGTTTGTGGCTACATCAGCAGTCCCTCAAGGAAGTCACATCGGCCCTTTGTGTTTCCTGCTGGCAATAAACGGTGTTGTTGGTGGTCTGGGGCCTGGTGTGGAGTGCCTTTTGTTTGCAGACGATCTAAAAATCTTCCGTCACGTCGATTCTCCTCTGAGCTGCGGCTTGTTGCAGAGAGCAATCGTGAGCCTTGAGTGCTGGTGCGATGAAAACAGCCTCTTCCTGAACCCTTCGAAGTGCTCAGCTACCTCGTTTAGCCGTTCAACTGATATATTTGTGTATGACTATAATTTAGGTGGTGCTCCTCTGAGAAGGGTTAGTGAGACCACGGACTTGGGTGTACTATTGGATTGTAAGTTGTCGTTTTCTGGACATAACAACCATATTTCTAACGGAGCCTTAAGGGCTCTTGGGTTCCTGGAGCGACATACAAGGGATTTCACAGATATTCCTGCTATATCACTGCTTTACAGAGCACTGGTACTCCCGAGGCTTGAATATGCCTGCACAGTCTGGTCTCCCTTCTGCGCAACCCATATTTACAGCCTCGATAGGGTGCAGAACAGGTTTCTGCGATACACAACCTTCAAGCAGGGAATACAACAACGCGATGTGAACTACAAGTCATTGCTCGTCGCCTGTAACCTGCTGCCTTTGAGTACACGACGTTGCATTGCTGACCTCGTGCTGCTCCACAAGTTGATCAATCAACGGTTAGCTAAATTTCCCTGCTCTGCTGGAGGAAATCTGTTTCCTGGTGCCTCGCCCTTGTGCCCAGTCATCGTTGTTGTTTAAATTCCCCTTTTGTGCATCAAACTACCTGATGAACCGTCCATTAGCTCGTCTTCCCCGTTCTGCAAACCTCCTACTTTGCACATACCCCGACTATGATTTTTTCTCCCATTCTTTGTTTATACTAAAATCAGTAATCTACTCATCTCCCGTCGCATTCGATTAAGTGTGTACTACTTGTTACCACTCATTATCATCATCCATTAGTATTATTATTATACCACGACTTGTTCTACTATACACAACTTGCTTGCAATTGGGCTCGCCCGTACTTTACCAAATAAACAAATAAACTGAATTCGTTTGCATACTCATAATTTATTCAGACTTCACGTTTAACGGGAGTCGTTATTTGATAATAAGGATTATGAAGAAACTACCGTCCACGTACTAGGCAAAGCCGTACAGTTTACAGTGCTTAAGGGCGACCCGCTATAATGAAGGAATTAATTTCCTATTCAGGTGACGTGGAGAATGGGGATAGGGGTCTTCACGTCCTACCTTTCTACGGAGGCCATCTCCTTCATAAACGATCGGCTCGACGTGTTCCACCAGCTTTTCCACATGAGGCGTAGGAAGAGATGGGTCGAGACCTGGAAGTACTTTCTCATACATATAACTCGGTAGGTTAATATGATTGTGTGAGGATGATTGTATTGGCGGAGGAGGTTTTATGTAATAGTCGATCGAGTTTTAGTCTTGTTCGGGTTTTATTACAAACGCGGAATTAAGGAAGACATCGGTCTATTCCGTCAGCTGCGAGACTGGTTTTAGAGGTGCTGAGAATATTATATAGGTAAAGATAATTAAGCTTTACACGTAAACAGCCGCTCGTAAAGAGCACGACTCTCTGATTCAGACTAAATTGCCGTAGCTCTTACTAATGAGAAAAATATACTAGCTGAGGGGTCCGCTCTCTAAGTGCCTCACGCAATTTTGAAAATAGGCTCAAGTTCTGCCTATATAACACGCTTGATAGCAGCTATTTTTCGTAACGTTTTATGGCTAAACACTTATCAGTCGCTGTAAGGATGATTGATAGAGCTTCGAAAATTATTCCATTCGATTCAGCGTACTGGAAAACATGAAAGATTATGCATTTTTCTTATGTGGCGTTCCCTCGCACCATGGTGGCTCCAAAATTATACAACCAATTATCGAGGCCTAAGGGGTATACTGTCAAAATTGCATGTCAAAATACCCAAAGTTACGGCTTTTAGTGCAGTACAGACATTACATACTTGTATGTTTGACTTGTGATGTCAAAAAGTGGAAATTCCTCCCGGAAGAGCGTGAAATTCAAGGATACAAATTCGGGGATTCCGGGATTCTAAAGGCAAACGGAAATCGAGCAAAATCAGACCATTGGTTCGTAAGAAATTGATTATCAAGGATTTCGCGTTTTCGCATGCGCAGTGGTCATACCAATGATTCGAGAGTTTTGAAATTCATAGGGGATCTAGGAACTAAGTACACCTCAACTTACCTACAGAATTTATTCCTGAGAAATTGAGTAGGTACCTGGGGTTCACGATATCGCATGTGCAGTGGCCGAACTGATCTGCTCGTTCTGTAATTAATAGGGGACCATATAGATGCTACAACTCAATTATACCCACCAAATTTGAACAAAATCTGAAATGCATGGCGGATCATCCAGTACCGAACCCGCGCGGTCCCTGAAAATGTCAGTCCAGCTAGGATTTGAACTGAGATATTGAGAATTGAGATTGAAGTTACGTGTGGCAAAGTGAACACATAAAACCCGAACCAGATTTGTTCAAGGTGCGAATGTACCTATCACAATCTGCGTAAAGCTATAAAGATTACAATAATGTTGCTGGGTGTATACCGTATGATTCACACTCATGTTGACGACGTTTTTCAGTTCAGAATTTAGATCCTTACTTTGAACGACCAGCTGAACGTACAATGCTTTGGGTGGTCTGAAAAAATTCTCAATTTCGGAATCAATTTAAAAACGTCATAAAAACCGTTCTGTCGAAAGTTTCCAAGCTGCGACTTTCTGAAAATTGCAACCCCAATTTTTCACCCCTTGGAGATGACTGCAGTAACGCATAGCTTCACAGACCCACTAGGCCCCAAGTGTGAGTTGCGCAAAAGTAAAGTGCTCCATCTGCCAAAAGTGTAAAAGTTGAGATTGCTACGCCATGTTGTTCTATTTCGTGTCCTCTACAAACGGCATAAAGGATTCACTGAATCCTACTCAAAAATGCGTTTGGAAACCCGCGTTTGTTTCACGATAATCCAAATCCTATTTTTAAGATGTTTCAAAACCAACTCCAACTCCTAGACGGTTTCAAGGCGCCCAACTCCCTCTCCAATAGGTACCTTGCTGCGTAGAAAGGTGTCGGTACCAAGTGTACCTAGTCTCGTGACGGGTGCACTTTGCCCTCGAAAACATATTATTTTCGAATTTTTTTGTTTCTTTTCGTTGGAAACCAGTACAGGAGTGGGGAAGGGTTATTCTACGATTTTAATTAGGTATTCACAGTTCAAAAACATGGCTTAGACCGACCTGTTACGTGGGATCCATAGTGCAGGTAGTTGGGAACACAGCGAGAAAAAAGTTCATCAATTCATCAAATTGAAAAAAAGGGGGGAAACATAAAACAAAAAACAAAGATAAACAGATGAGGTGAGTAATTCTTCAGTTATTCATTTAAATAACTGAATGTTTGGCTATCAGATAGGGCCCAGTACCTACACTTCAACGTCTACATCAGTTTACCTTACCTCTGCTACGTCTTAGGTACCTACTAGGTATTCGATAAAAGAAGGTATTGATTCTGAAATTTCGAATAAATTCGTTTTTTGATGCTTCAACTTAATCAGTTTTCAAATTTCGGTTTGATTCTTTCTACTTTCAGTTTGAAATCTTCAACTTGATGCTATTTCAGAATGCTTCAAATCTATTGGATGTGTTCCAAAATGCTCCAAATCCAAAAACCAAACCTGTGTGCTTCAACTCCAAACTAAATCCCCAATTTCCTCCAAAACGATTTATTTATTTTTTGTAAACGCGTCTGCAGCCTAGCTTCTTACGTCCTCCCGGACAGATTAAGCTTTAAAAAAAAACTTTGTTATACGGCGTCTGTAGGCTGAGCTGCAGCTTTTTGCGTTCCCTGAAGATCGAGTTGCTTGCCTGACAGAGCACTTTGATTTTGTACAACTCATGTGACCTACAAACCGAATTTCGTTAGTTTTTGGTCATGGCAACTGTTAAGGGAAGTGCGAAGTACGGCGACAGGAAAGACATTTTTCTATTCCATTTTCGGATTCTACGTACCTTGAAACGCAAACCATCAAATATCAAGTTTTGATGGGGGGGGGGGGGGGGGAGTACTCTCGATTCTGAAGTTCATTATTGAAATAATAAACCATAAAAAGCAAATTACTTTACTGCATTACCAAGGCAGCAACAGTAAAACCCAATCCCGTACAAGGGCGAAGGTAGAAAGTTCGTTGACTATAGGAACAATTAAATGCCCCGCACTAGTAAAAAGCGAGGGTAGATACCCCACGTTTCTTATAGGAAGGACGAGAATAAAGAGGACGTGGAGTGGAGGGGCTTTCGTAATTCAGGCTGTCTTCCACAGATGGGGGTCGTCTTTATGAAAGTTAGCGACTCATAATAGCTTTGCCTGATAAATTTCCCGGGACCCATTTTGAGCTAATTTTTCTCTCAGTGCTCGATAAATTCTGAAACTAATATTTCTAAGTCGGTTTGTTGTGCAAGTGACAAGACATAACAACAACATAATAATTCTGTTAAGCGTTGGATAATTACCATCATAGGTATGTCCAACTTGAATCTAACATCAGTTTTTATCAATTGTAACAGTGCGGCTGTTCTCGAGTCGTTTTTTGGTCCGTTGGAGACGGGATCGGTGAGCGGAAGCCTAATCGATATCCCTTCCCGGTGATGATCTCGAGGGCCCACCTCCACTGTCACACTCTGTCACATGGTAGCAGAGCGTGGTATGGTAGTGTGCTCTGAGCAATTCACCATACTCCATCCACTTTTTGTGGGCTTACCAGAAGGATAAGCCCGAAGGTTTCCCAGAAGGATTCCTTTACTAACAACCTGTCCCTTTGATAATACATACATCTATTGGCTTCCTCACCCCCTTTCCCACCTTTAGAGTGTCAGTATAATTGAAATATACTGAGCTCATTTGAAGTCTATTGATGCCATTCCCCAATTTGCAAGTCCCAATAGTTGTTCCATCCTAAAAACCTGGAGGTTGTCCAGATGAGCATAGTTCACTGGACAACAACCTCTGACAACCTTATCTGCCAATACTCGTATGTAGGACCTTTGTTCTCCACCAGTAAAATATTAATGAGGTAGTACCTACCATTGCGATGGAGGTTAGTTACCTTGAAGTTGCTCAGATGTCGTTTCCTGAACCAGAACTTTGTACTACTTTCCATTCCCCCTTTTCCCTATCATACTTCTGCTACCCAGAAGTATGTCATGTGGGGAGGAGTGTGACAGTGCGGCTGTTCTCGAGTCGTTTTTTGGTCCGGTGGAGACGGGATCGGTGAGCGGAAGCCTAATCGATATCCCTTCTTAACCGGTGATAATCTCGCTGGTCTAGGAGGGGGACTCTCGAGGGTCCACTCCTACTGTCGCACTCTGTCAAACAATTCACTATTCTTCTATGGTGGTGAGATTCCTAGTAACATACCTTTCATTGTTACCTCTCACCACCCAATGCAATTTATCTGCAACGCACAATTTATCTGCAATCTATAGCGGTTACTATTACTGTGGGATCTACGTACACATAATTTTATGCTCATGGGGTCAACCTAAATTAAATCTTTCAAGAATATTTGGTATGTATCAATGCACGTACCTATTTCATTTCATTTATGACTATCATCGTCATGTTACTGATCCCACGTCCCTTCTGGCCTCCAAGTACCTTATCCTTCATTTGATACAGAATTGGTAGGTATGAAATTAATTGTAGCTACCCAGTACTCGAAAGTCACTGATAAAATGCTGAAAATTAATCAACCTTCAGCGAGATATTCAGAGGCAAAGGGAGGTAGTGACCAACGGCCTTATCAGGTGGAACAAGTTCCCGTGAGATCACCAAAGTTATGACCCTTGTAGCTGTTGGGCGAACCCCTCTCCACTCAAGGGGGGCGAGGCAATGAGTAGCCAAGTAAAGAGCGAAATGATCAGACCGAATTCAGATCATTGGAGAACAGCTGATCACGTCCGAGACGCTGGCAGGGCATTCGGACGAAAAGCACCAGCCTGGAATAGCTGTTACTTCACTTCATCTACTTCACTTCAAAGGGAGGTAGTAAGGTTCAGAGCAAGATAGTCAGCATCAAAACACCTTGAGGAGAATCATCAAAACAAGATTCACTATATATATATCTTCCACCATAAAAAACCGGACCCTTATAATCAATATTATAATCTCTATTATTTTAGGCTCAGCCCTTCAGAAATGAATGAAGCCTTATGTATTTGCTTTTCCGTAAAACAATCTATTGCATATCAATGCCGGGTTAAGAATTTCGTAAGAATAATGAAAATCATGGATGAGCCAAAGCGACCTACCAAGTACCTAAGCAAGTTTTTGCAGTAAGAATCTGATCTTGGAAAACTTGGGAGAGGTTGCATGAAATCAACAAATCATTGTAACAAATTGCCGTTCGTACCAAAGTTTCCAGGTTGGAATCTACTTCAATTTAAAAAACGCTGCAAATCCCTGCACAACGGTTTATTATTTTGTACAGAATACCCATCTGTTACAGATCACAGCTCTCTGTATAGATAACCCGTCTATATAATATAATTATGTACTACTCTATACATATTATGTGGATCGCAGATCCTCCGTACCTAACCCCGTACTCGTTACTAGGTACCTACCTAAATCACGAGTTAAATGTTGCTAAAATAATACAGCCGATGACAAACAGTAACTAAAACGGCAAAAAGAAACGCAAATAATGAAGTTCTAAAGGAAAATTGTTGATGTGGAGTGAAATGGTGGGGTGTGGGGTGAACCGTTGTGTAATAACTTGCCCATCAATAATACTTAAACGGTTGTTCAAGTTGCAAAAGTAGGTACCTGTCAACAAAATCCAGCCCCATCTAGGTAGATGAACCGTTGTGTAATAATTTACCATTGTGTAATAATTTACCCTTCAATAATACTTCGTTTGCTCAAGTTTCAGAAGTAGGTACCTACCAACGAAATCTAATAGTCCATCACTTATCAAATGAAATAATATCGCAGAACAACCAACTCCACTTCATACAGCCATCCTTGATTATAATCAGGTGCTCCCTAGCTATGATATCCCGGCCGGATTTATACCGTTTGATTCACGATCGTATTGACGAAGCTTTTTGGTGCACACGAACGGCCGGACGTACAATGCTCCGGGTGGTCTCAAAAAATTGTTTAGCTCAAGAAAAATTTAATAACGTAAAGAAACCCATACCCTTCTACCGAAAGTTTTCGAGATACGGCGTTCTGAAAATTGTAACCCCTATTTTGAACCCCTTAGAGATGACTAACAGTAACACCGAGCTTCGAGGACCAGCTAGACCCCGAACGGAAAATATAACCCGTTTTTCATCCATTTTTTTTCATGGTAACTGAGAAAAGTGGCCAGTAAGGCGTACGGCGTACGGCTTATGGCGTACGGCGGACAGACAGAAATATTTTTATTGCATTTCCGGATTCTACAAAGGTACCTTGAAATGTAAACCATCAAATTTTGAGGGGGGTTAGATTTTTTTTTCTTTTTTTTTCATGCTCGATTCCAATGGTTCATTATTGAAAATAATAAACCAAAATCATTACTGGCGGGAATCCAACGTCCACCTATGGCCGTTGGCGCTATAATACCTAATGTAGCTGGTGTTGAACGATCTTGGTCACAAAAATAACCTTCTTGCTTCGTCGCGTTAGCACATTTATTTCTAAACGGGCAGTGGATTCTTCTACTGCCCCAACATCATGCAAAAATCAAAATATCTGTTAGAACCAACTGCATACCTAATCTGTTCGACTTTGTCTTTACGTGGTTTTTAGTAAGTTGGCTGGAAGGTTTTGTAGCTATTGCAAATAAATATTTCATTTATCTCCAAAAAACCCTAACAAATTCAGGCTGACAATCAATCGCGAGGTCTCAGGTAATTACAGGTGCGAATGTGATAAGCGCTTCAACTTCGCAACCAATATCCGAGCTGCGAACTCACAAGACGGTTGGAGTATGTTTTTACGTTATATATTATACCCCTACAATATCATATCGAATTTAAATAATTATATTCACCGGCAATTTGCTGATGGAAAAATAAATAAGAAAGAAGTAATCACCGCAAGTAATGGGTTGTTTAGGGGTTTCCACGTGGTTTTTGCCACCCACTCGTGTCACTGTGAGAGTTGCGGAGGGTCACGGAGTGTAAACATTGCGCAAACTTCGTGAAACTGAAGCTCATTACAACGGGAGCTCTTGGGAGCTTTTAATGTATGACTTTTACGACCTCCACCCCCAAATGAAAAAACACCTATGTAAATGTAAGCAATCAAGTAAGTGCTCCGAAGTTTAGTTAGTTCCTCATACCATCGTGCAGCTAGATCCTCGGTATCTATTCCTGGTGCATACATTCAGTTTCTAAAATACTCATTTATTGTGTGATCAACAAAAAATTATGGAAGTTGTTGAACCTACCTGTATGATTAGTATGATTATTATGCATGAGGGATACCTGATTTGGTCGCTTCATATTAATCCCAAACACAACCCTGTTGTAAAAATTTACCCGCCGAATAAACCTCCTCAGCCGCAAGAAGGATTGACAAATGGCGAAACACCGAGCATGCTACTTCGGCGGGCGAAATGCAAATCAATACTTTTGCGACTGAGGAGGTTTTTTGGCGGGTAAATTTTTACAGCAGGTTTTTGTGGGGAGGGAGGGGGGGAATCTTACATCTTTTTGCATTGATAAGTGAACATTATTTCCCCAGGTAGGTACTTACCTAACAATTTTTTCAGTAGATACCTACTTACTACCTAACCTTTTACCTACGAATTACATCACTCGCGACGAAACCGTGGACACCCGTTTCAAAGAATAAAAACGGAGTTATTGAAAGGTTGTCCACCAATACCCGAAAAATACACTGCTTTACCGGTTTCGATGATCAAACCATGGTCAGTAACAAACAATAACAGAAGGCACATTGGAGAGAGGTGACCTTATAAATAGTGCCAAAAAGTGAAAGGCGGTCGATTGGGATTGGTTGCGACGATGACAGGAAAAGGGACCAAAGTGAAGGGGGTCGATTCTGTTGGCCATGGAAGTGGCATATGTACAAACCAGGCTTTACAGAAATGAACCCTCATGCAACTAGGTTGTCTTGTCTGCCAAAAATTCATAAAGTAGGAGCACCAAAGAGACAAGTTGTATCATACATGGGTGCTCCTGCTTATAAGTCGACGAAAAATTTAAATAGTTTGTTCAGAAGCAAAATTCAATTTCATCCACAACACACTGTTCTAAATTCTTACGATTTGGCTACTAAAATTAAGGATATTCAAGTGCCTCCAAATGCTAAACTAGCATCTTTTGATGTGTTCAGCCTCATTACCAACATGAATGTCGATAGATGTAAAGATGTTGTTAATAGGTTGATTCACGATTCTAGTTTAAACGTGTTCGAAAAAGATCAATTGTGTATTTAATGTCTGTCTGTATGGATCAGAATTATTTCTTGTTCGATGGGAAATACTACATTCAATCAGGGGTTGCAACAGGATCTCCGTTATATCCGTTGCTTGCAGATATTTGTATGGGTTTTCTTGAAAAACAAATTTTCCAGAAATGTAAATCAGATAGTCTCCTTTATTGGTATAGATACGTAGACAATATCATCATTCTTTGGAAAGGGACTGAAAGACAACTTGGTTCGTATCATACAAATTCGTATCTTACAAAAATTAATAACGTAGATCCATTCATTAACTTCACCTTAGAATTCAGATGTAGGACTCGTAATCATCTATATTTTCTTGATCTTTCCATTTCGTTGAATAATGGAAAACGTGAGTTTTCAATAAATAGGAAAGCTACCTACTTATAGCGATATTACCATTCATATTACTTCAAATCATCCAGTAGTCCACAAACATAATGCTTTCCATAGTATTATTAACAGACCTTTATCTATACCAATGAGCGAACAGAGTTTAGCTAAAGAAAAGTTAAATATTAAAAGTATAGCGGCGAATAACGGCTGTGATGGAGATCTCATTGATACTATATTATGGAATAGGGTTCGTGGGGGGGGGGGGGGTTATGGGGGTGGGGGAGTTTCAAATTTAGTTAGGGTAGCTACGACTGAGGAGATTTGGTATAGGTACCTAGGTACCGTATTATAGAAAAATTTTGGACAAAATTGGTAAAATATTAATTTCTAAAAGGTTTAAAGTAGGATATAAAACTAAAAATAATCTCAAATCTTCACTAAGTTCAGCAAGTTCTTGGTCGCTTGGAGTTTTTCGGTTTCGCTTCATAATAGTGGATAATTATACGGTTATTGACGCTGTTGTATCCTGATATAATTTGAATTTAAATTACTTTCCGCTGCCGCCCTTAGTGCGAGTTTCCCCCGTAGCGCTAGGAGTTTATGCAACAGGGTTTTCTGAATAAAGAAGGCATTGTTTTTTTTGTTCCTCCGACGTACGAGTTCTCTCTCCTTTCCCAGTTTTGAAATAATTAGCTTCCTAATTAAATTCTCATTTTAAGGATGCTACGCTGGCGACGAGTGTTTTACCGATCCCGAGAAGTTTGTGAACGTAAAAAGGACGGCGTCCAGATTTGAGGTTTTACCGTTTTGCGGCTTCGACTTTATCGACGAACCGGCCTACGCCATACCAGGCTCTGAGACTCAACCGGCTATTACGTTGCTTCCACAACTTCCACTGCCTATAATTTTCGAGGTTGGAAAGGGTTCGTGGAAAATTTTCCACAAAAGAATGTTGAATACCTTAATCACGTATTCCGTGACGGACACTAAAATCAAGAAGTCGTATTTGATTGCTTCATTGGGTGATAGCGTTTACAATCTTCTGTGCAGTTTGTGCGTTCCTTACGAGCCAGACCACGATTCTTTTTCATTTTACGCCCTAACAACTGAGTGATCATTTCTGTCCAGTTACGCCAGCTTTTGCGGCTCGACAGTCGTTTTATAGTGCCATACAAAATGAGGATGAAGATGTAACCTCATTTTCAGCTCGTGTTCGTTCGCTGGCATCGCTTACCCATAGCTCTCAAGGATAAGATGGAAGAGGAGCTTACCAGATTGGTTAAAGCTAAAATTTTAGAACCAGTCGATCACAGTGCCTGGGGAACTCCGATCGTTCCGGTGTTAAAACCCAATGGTAAAATTAGAGTTTGTGAGGATTTTCGCCTCACTTTGAATCCCCAGCTGGAATGTACAGGCCATAGTTTGCCACGGGTGGACCACCTGTGCGCTGATTTCGGTGGCTCAACCGTATTTTCACGAATTGACCTTGTTGATGCGTACCACGAGTTAACTTTATCGGAGCCATCAAAAGTGTTGACTACCATAAATACCCATCTGGGATTATTTAGGTATACCAGACTGTGCTTTGGCGTAGCTTCTGCACCCCACGCCTTCCAGAAAGTTATGACGTCATTATTTCGGGACGTAAAAGGCGTTGGATCTCAAATGGACGACATTTATGTTACAGGCAGAACAAGAAAGGAACATAATGAGAGATTGCGTCAAGTTTTGCAGATTTTGGATGCAGCGAACCTCAGGGCCCAGAATGAAAAGTACGTTTTTGCCCAGCCGTCAATTCAATACCTTGGACATCGTTTTGACAAGGATGACTGCTACATGACAGACGAACACATCAAATGCATCGTCGAAGCTCCACCTCCCACAAACGCCACGACACGACGCTCAAGTCATTCCTGGGTATGGTAACTTTTTACCTAAAGTTTGTTAATAATGCAGCAGACGTACTTCAACCTCTCTATGATTTATGGAAGAAGGACACCAGATGGTATTGGTCCATCAGCTGTCATAATTCATTTGAAAAGATTAAGAAAATCTTAACGTCACGGCCAGTTCTTACTCATTTTGACCCGCAGCGCAATCTATGTTTGACGGTCGATGCATCAAATAAAGCCGACGGGGCAGTACTGGCTCATAAATTCAAAGACGGAGCCAAACCTATGCTTCGCAGATTCTTTCCGAATCTCAAAATATAGAGAGAGAGGCTTATGCAATATATTATGGTATCATGAAATATAAAGACTTTTGTTACGGTAACAGACCATCGCCCGTTACTATATATTTTGGAGATAAAAAAGTTTTGCCCATTTTTGCAGCCAACAGAATACAACGTTGGGCCTATATGATTTCAAATTTTAATTACAAACTCAAATGTGTCCGTTCTGAGGAAAATTTTGCGGGCTATTTGTCAAGAATTGAATGGCATTTCAAGAAAACACATTCCGATCCATTTGAAAAAGTTTCCTACCTAAATTACATAAATGAATCATGCCATTTTCGATTGGATTGGCGTGGAATCCAGAAGGAAACCCGCAAGGATCCTGAACTTGCTAAACTAGTTTACCTGCGCATGAATGGTAAACCAATCCCTGATGAAATCCCGTTTCTACCATTCAAAAGGAGAGAAAATGTGGACAAAGGTTTGTGTCATGTGGGGATACCGTATCATTATTCCAAAACTTTTTCGCTCATCAGTCCTCAAGAAACTCCATGAAAACCACTTTGGGGTTACCAAAATGAAGGCTTGCGCCCGTTCGTTCTTTTGGTGGCCTTCAATGGATACCGAGATCGAACAGTCTGCTGCTAACTGTGAGATTTGCCGACATTTCCGAAGCACGCCCCCAAAAGCTGTCTTAAAACCATGGCCCACACCAAGAACAGTGTGGACTCGACTCCATACTGATTTTTTGGGACCAGTAAGGAACCAATTTTACTGCTTCGTCGTGCAAGATTCCACTTCAAAATGGACTGAAAATTTTTGTGTAACCTCGCCAACAGCCATGGTTGCCATAGACAAATTACGTCAAATTTTTTGGACTACCCCGTTTCATATCTTCAGACGGTGCAAAATGCTTCACAGGAACTGAATTCAGAGACTTCCTCAAATATTATGGAATAACCCACCTAACGGACAGCCCTTCCATCCACAACCAAATGGATGTGCTGAAAGCCCAGTAAAAACTGTGAAATCATGCATAAAAAAGTCTCTGGCTGATAAACCCCACAAAATATCACTTCAAGCTGCTGTCAACAATTACTTATTCCAGTACCGGAACACCATTCATGCCACTATTGGCGAAACCCCGGCCAATATGCTTCTCAGAAAAAAAACATTTACGTCTTTCGACCTGCTGTTGCCGTCCACTGAAGATCTCGTTATGACAAAGCAATTCTCAATCGTGCAGCAGGGAGGTAGTAGACAGTTGCATCTCAACCCCGAAAACGAGGTGTGTGTTAAAGATTATCGCAGCGAACGTCCTACTTGGGCAAGAGGAAAAGTCATAAATGTGTTGGGTGACCAAACATTCCTCATCAAGACGACTGACGAACAGCTTTGGCGCCGACATGCCGACCAGATTTGGCCTAGCACGCCAACGAGGCCTCAGGACGTGAACCAATCTCAGAAAGCCGATCATCCACCTGACAATGACGATCCGGAAGAAGATGGACGTCAAGCGGAACCATTACCACAAACCTCACCAGCCCCAACACCTACTTACGTCATCACCTGAAAAATCGAAGACACCCAAAAACCCTCAATCCACCTTTATAATATGCACCTTTCCCCTGTCCAAGGACTAAAACTCTTGAACTCAAGACTGCATTTATTTCTAATTGAAATCAAGTAGGTACCACTGTACCAGAGATAATTTCTTTTTCAGTTTTTTAAAATGTCATAAAGTTTCGATTGATTAATTTTTCTTGTTAAGAGATTTATTTTATTTTGTATTCAAATCTAAAATGTCAAATCTTGCGGTGGAGAGATGATGTATCCTGATATAATTTGAATTTAAACTACTTCCCGCTGCCGCCCTTAGTGCAAGTTTCCACCGTAGCGCTAGGAGTTTATGCAACAGGGTTTTCTGAATAAAGAAGGCATTGTTTTTTTTGTTCCTCCGACGTAAGAGTTCTCTCTCCTTTCCCAGTTTTAGTCATGATGGTTTAGTCATGAACAACTGGGATCGGACATGAGGTAAACAATTAACCCACCTAAAAATTTTATGGTTTCCGTTTCAAGGTTTCAAGGTAATCATAAAATTCGTTCAGAGTGAGGCCCTGAAATGTACCTTCGTTAAATGCGAGTTGAATGAAAATGAAACGTTATACATCCAGCTCAGATATATTATCATTGCAACTTAGGGAATAGCTGATTATGATCACGCGTGCGGCTGTTTAAAATCGAGTTGGTTCCGTCTTCCGTGATATTATTTCATTTGAAGAATGATTTCTGGATTTTGTTGATAGGGTACTTTTGTAACTTGAACAAATTCGGTTCATTAAGTAGGTACCTAATGATAACATTCTTGAGCCCATCGCGTATTTATGAACTGTAATTACCCGGCCGGCTCCAGTAATCGATTTAGGGCTTTCCTGAGGAGGAAGCATGAGAGTAGGTATTGGCAAGAGAAAGCAGTGATATACGAGTAGGTACGCAGACGGAGCATCTACACAGGAAAATAATAAACCGTTGTTTAATAACTTGCAGCATTTCTTGTATTCTGACTAAAGGTTGTTGATTATGATGGTTGTATTTTATCTTCGTTTATGCTAGTTTACACTGGGTGCAATAACTAAGGAAACACAGTTCCCGGCAGAGGAATTGGGCAAGAAACTTTTGAGAAGTCCAAACCTGCCTGGCACGTCTATAAGTGTTTCTCAAATTCCTTTCTAGCGAACGAATTTGTCTTATATGGGGTCGGCTTGTTGTTTTAAACTGCATCAGCGTGCAACTCCTCCTAGTATTTATTTCTATCTCCGGTACAACATTCATTCGAGTTCCCCGATTGTGATGGAAGGATAAGTTGCTTCCTCGGGTTAGGAAGCAATATGCATAGATATTTTTTGTTTCTATCTGATACCCTACTGAAGCAGGTTGTGACTACAAGTGGCAGTCATCTTCAAACTTGCGATATCGTCGGTCATCACTAGACATCTTCTCCCGATGTTCATCAACCATTCCGAAGTGCCAAAATACTATTTCGGGCTTGTAACAATTCGCTTTTGTTTGAAAGGATATCGTATTCAGATATCCGAATGTGAATTTGAATAGTCTGAATAAAACCGCTACTCGATGCATCTGTCCATCCAGTACATGCCTACTACCTCGATGCTACCTTCCTACCTATATGGTCAAACTGTGATTCAAAATCCCACTTTTTAATTAGGTACTGCTTAGGTGTGCGGAATGATTTCCATGTGTACCGACCAGTTATGTACGCTATTATAACTGAAGATACCTACATAATCATTTGGCATCATAAATAGATACGGTACGTACCCTTAGTTAGAGACCGAACTGAGCTACTTAGGACGGTTTTCTCTCGTTTCCTGGTGTCACCTTCTCCTTTCTCAGCTTCTTCAACCTCCTCGCAGGTCTTTGTCCCAGGAGATGATTTCGTGGCGACGTCCACAGGACATTTTTGAGGCAGCTGATTGGTATTGGAAGAAGCTGGTGGCAGAGGTTTGACTAAAACTGGTGACAGTTTTGGGCTGGTGGGAGCCACTTTTGGCGGCGTCGTCACCGATCCTCGTCGCACCACTTCCATGTCACGGTTGAGTGGTTTCTCCTGAAATCATTATCGTAAACTTATGAGACTACCTATTAAAATTACCATTACACCCAAACTCCGAATTGTGAATCAATATTATGTTGCTTGACTTTTAAGAACAGCTATAAGGCCCTCTTGAATGTGGAAAGCTTCATATCACTTTTATTCATATTCCATTTTACCATACATATCATTAGTAAAGAGTGCTGATGATCTAAATATGATAACTATTGGTAATGCGTCTCAAAAACGCTGCACAACGGTTTATTATTTTGTACAGAATACCCTTCTGTTACAGATCACAGCTCTCTGTATAGATAACCCGTCTGAATAATATGTACTAGTCTATACATATTATGTAGATCGTAGACCCTCCGTAGGTTAGTACGTAACCCCGTACTCGTTACTAGGTACCTGCCTAAATCACGAGTTAAATGTTGCTAAAATAATTCTGTCGATGACAAACAGTAACTAAAATGGCAAAAAGAAACGCAAATAATGAAGTTCTGAAGGAAAATTGTTGATGTGGAGTGAAATCTCCCCATCACCCCTTGTGAAATCGCCCCTTGTGCGTAGATCACTGTTTTCTGTGGTCAATACCTACCCTCTGGTCAAGTATAATGAACCGTTGTGTAATAACTTGCCCATCAATAATACTTCAACGGTTGGTCAAGTTGCAAAAGTACCGATCAACAAAATCCAGCCCCTTCTTGGTAGATGGACCGCTGTGTAATAATTTACCGTTTTGTAATAATTTACCGTTGTGTAATAATTTACCGTTATGTAATAATTTACCGTTGTTTAATAATTTGCCGTTTTGTAATAATTTACCATTGAGTAATAATTTACCGTTGAGTAATGATTTACCATTGTGTAATAATAATTTACCCATCAATAATACTTCAAAGTTTGTTCAAGTTTCACTACCTATTAAGAAACTTCAAAAGAGCCATCATTTTTCGAATGAAATAATATCACAGAACAACCAACTCGACTTCATACTCCGTGATTATAATCAGGTGATCCCTAGCAATGATTTTATCTTGGGCCAATTCCCGATTGTTAGCGCTTCCCTGGTGACGAGATTTGGGCTAAATATATACAATTTCATTCACCCTGCCGTCGAAAATGCCTGTCGGTGCAAACTTCGGGGCCTTACTGTGAACGAACGGCTGGACGTACGATGCTCCGGGTGGTCTTAAAAAGCTCGTAAGTTCGAGAACTATTTAAAACCGTAAAAATATTCACGTAAAAAAAGGTATAGGCGTTCTGAGAATTTCAACCCTTGTTTTGAACCCCTTAGAGATGACTGACAGTAACGTCGAGCTTCGAGGACCAACTAGACCCCGAACGGAACCTATAACCCGAATTTCATCAATTTTGTTTCATGGTAACTAAGAAAAGTGGTCAGTACGGCGCCGGCGTACGGCGGACAGACAAAAATATTTTTATTGCATTTTCGGATTCTACATACTACTTTGAAACGTAAATCATCAAATTCTGAGGGGGGATTAGATTTTTTTTTTTTCATGCTCGATTCCAGTGGTTCATTATTGAAAATAATAAACCAAAATCTGCAAATCATTACACAATGGTTATCATTTTCCTGGATAGAAAACTACGCAGAGCACTGAATTCCTGTTAGTCTGAGACCTTGATTTGGTATAGGATTGGGTTTTGCTGTACATACCTACGTACCCACATATTCTCATACACTCAGACACGACAAAAATCACAACATTTTTGAAGTATAGGCTGTTCAACGTTCGGCAATAATTACAGTTGTTACATAAATATGCTTTTTCCACCGCCCCCATCCTGTTACGTGCCATTTCGACCCCACGAACTCCCCACTCGGTCATTTTGGTTTATTATTTTCAATGATAAAACATTGGAATCAAGAATGGCGGAAAAAACAGTTTAGCCTCCCTCAAAATTTGATGGTTTCCGTATCAAGGTAAATAGCATCCGAAAAGAGAAAAAAACAAATGTCTGTCCATACACCAACCACCGTCCGACACACTCTTCTTAGTTACCATGAACCAGAATTAATTAAATCTGGTTTATAGGTGCCATTTGGGTCGGTCGGTGACTGTCAGTCATCTCTATGGGGTGAAAAATTAATAGAGGTTGGCATTTTCAGAACGCCGCGCCGGCCGTAGTTCGAAAACTTTCGATAGAAGGGCGGTTTTTATGATGTTTTTGTTTTCGAACTTGAGGATTTTCGAGACCACCCGAGCACTTTACGTCCAGCCGTTCGTTCACAGTAAGGCCCTGAAGTTTGCACCGAAAAGTCTCATCAACATGACTGTGAATCATACGGTACCTATACATAATTGCAGCCCAGTTGATAGATATCATTGCTAGGGAACAACAATGTGAGGGGTGAGTTCGTGACCGAATTCTGAATATAACCAGGTTATAGGATCTTGGGAGGCGATGACCTGGTCCTATAACCTTGTAACAACAATGATTAATTTATTGTAGAATTCTTGAATCCACCGTATATTCGTGAAACTGTAATTTCCCGGCTGGCTCCAGTACATGATTGAGGGCTTTCCTGGGTCAAGCACGAGGCTGACCACAGATAGCAGTGATCTACGCAGAAGAGGCATCTACATGGTGTAGCATTACAGCCCGCTAAAACTTCAGGAGTGGAATCTACAGCTAATTTCCAACAAAAAGTTCCTCATAGACTTTTTTAATCGCCTTATTTTTGGAGTATTTTACTTTAAAGATTTTTCGTGTTTTCGACCTTATTTCACTAAAATGGCTAAACTACCTACCTTAAATTACGCTGAAAAAAAAAAAAAAATTAAAAATAAGGACACAGTTGGAAACAGCGATGAATTTCCTATCAGTATGTGGCCCTAAATTTTCTCGAACGTTCAAAATACCTATATTCTCAAATGGCTCTACATAAAAAAAAATGGCTGCTTGAATTTGGACGCGAAGGGAAAAACTTCTTCAGAACCTCAGCTTTCCAATAGCGTGGTTATTTTTCATTTTACTGCACTAATTGGTGGGGGGGTTGGGGATGGGGAATCACTTTTGAATGCTAAAAACGCGCGTTTTTCGAGGAAATCGAGCGTTTTAGGGTAAGTACCACTTATGACTTGACTCGACCTGACCATGACTAGAGGAGTTAGGAGTCGTTTTCTACGTCATTTTTCACACAGAATAGAATGGAGGCACTCCCGAACCTCCCGACCGTAACAAAACTGTTATAAACCAGTTATAACGTAAACCAGTTGTTTACCATTAAACGGCGCGATGCATTAAAAATCCCGTCAAGTGAGAATAACAGCATTTGTTAACAGATCAGCTAGGCGATGTTGAAGAGAGGCTGTTTTGCACGTCCTTGTTCGTATCGAAGTTCAAAACACCAGTTTGTTCTACAGTCCTTACTAATTTTTAATTTTAGGTCGTAATCTAAGGAAATTATGACTATTTTAGTGGTATAAGGTCGAAAACACGAACACAATCTTAAAATTAAAAATGCTCCCAACAATTTCTTCCCCCTTAGATTTATTTTTATTACACCATGTTGAACACTTATTAGTAATACATTGTTGAATTAATTCTACTATTGAATGTGTTCATTTTTATAACCACTGAGAATAAATCTTATTCATTCCACGGCGTTAGATCTTATGGTTTTTTTTGCCTTCATTCTTCTTAGCAAGTCATCCACGCGTCATCCAGCAACTGTACAGCTTCGGTGTTGACATGACCTCTTAGCCGCGGCGGTGGCCCAATGAGCACACTGCAAACTACTCACAAAATAAGAGGGTAAAAAAAGTCTAAGAGGAAGTTTTTGTTAGAAATTAGCTGTAGGATCGACTTCTAAAGTTTTAGCGGGCAGTAATGTTACATCCTGTTGATGCCTCTTCTGCCTAGATCACTGTTTTCTGTTGTCAATAATTATCCTCTTGGTCCCCTCAGGAAGGTAGGTACTAAATCACGCAATGGAGCCGGGTAATTACAGTTTCATGTATGTGCGGTGGATTTAAGAATTCTATCATTAATATTATTCGTTATTATTCATGAATCAGGTTTGTTCGTTACAAAAGTACTTATCAACAAAAACCAAAATAACCAATGGTATTAAATCTAAAGGGTCATTTCCGCTAGTGTAAGAAGTAATATTACCATACCTTCCGGAGGAGTCCGTCGTCACTAGCTGGTTGAGTACTGGAGGGAGCGCTTTCGACGTAAGGACATCATCAGGCCGCCGAGAGAATACTATTCTCCGGAAGGTATGGTAATATCAAATAACCATTATTCTTCAAATCATATACCTACTTACAAATCACTATGTTTATCACGTTAATTTCAGATTCTGATGTCTCAGTATACAATAAGTTCAGCTGGGGTTAGTTACGTACACGGCGTAATTATTCAGAGCAAGCGCCATTAGCGCTGTGTAAGAGTTGCAAACACTACTTGCAAACACTAAAGTCACCAAAGGTTCACACTGCAGTTGACACCTGCAGTTCCTACCATTTTCGATACCCCCACCCACCACCAAACCATTTTTCTAGACTATGAAATTCTTATAAATTAAAAGTAAAAACTAGTTTTTCAGAGTCCACGAATTCTTAAGGGAATTTTGTAAATAATTGTTGTGAATAATTGTTCGGTTGTTATCATTATTATAATATTCAGTTATTATTAGTTTCTGCTTCATAACGATATTTTTCTACGATCTGCAGAGTGGTGTTCATGATCAACTTGTTCCTACTCTTTTTGATACAGTTTAATATAGTTTTCACATCTAAAGCAGTAACAATCTAGTTTCCATGAGTTCTATTAATTGCACTCTTTATGTCTTACCATTTATGTACATTCATTCATAACGAATGAATGAATGTATGCATGTATGAATTTGATAGTAATAACGATTATTATGATGATACAATTGAACGATGACCACTGAAATCCACAACATCTTCGACAAGTACAAATTCAACTTCAGGAGTGAAGTTTTAGCGATCGTGGGCTTTTACAAGCTTCTAGTAATTTAAGCTTGTTAAATCAGTTAATGATTACTCCTGCTGATCCTATAATGAGTAATAATAATAAGGAGACACAGTAAACACCCTCGTAAAATCCACTGTACCTCCAGAGGGATGTTCAGCTTAGGACGACAGTATATTTCCTTTGGCCCTTCTTCTGGATTCAATTTGTTAATCGCGTCGATATCCTTTTTTACATTTTTGTTGTAGTTGTTAACGTTACTGCTCAACGGAATCGGCTCTATTCCGATGTTATTGTTGAAATTGTCGTTCAGCTCATGGGCCAGATGCTGAAATCCTGGATAATTTGGGTTGGCAAAGCTTTTTCTTGTGAGCGTCGGCTTATCTTCTTCCGAATCACTGCTTTCACAACAGCTGCTGTCACCTGAAAACAACATTATCGTCTGGAGTTATTTCATTTGAAATATACAGCACATTCTCATGGTCTAACGACGACTAGCCCTCAAAATTTGTCTCAACGTTATGAGACCCATTCGGAGGGTAACTTACCGAAGAACAAGCACACTGACAGAGTGAGAAAAATACACAGAAATATGAACAATTCGGATTTAGAATAAGAGACTAGTTACAAAATTTGGTGTACAATAAAAATCATATCTCTAAGTTATGGTTTCTAATGGCAAAGCTCTTAGGGTTCAGGTGACAGAATTATGAGAACCGTGTACTTACGGAGCTGTGAGTTTCTCCAAAAAACAACAATAATGCACAATTTACAGCACAGTCTATGCTGAGAAAATAGATACTTGTGAATAAATTGTGTTTGCATAACTTGCTGCTTTGCCTTACACTACGCAACTGAAGAGTTGGGCGGCTTACATCAAGGGTTTGCAGGCCTAACGGCATTCAGACCGAACCTCAACAATACACCACCACAGGGGAAAAACGGGCTAACACCTTGTTTTTCAATTTTTCAGGGGGGCTGTTTTAGTACCAAAAACGCTATTGGGAACAGCTGAAATGCTAAATCTGGACTTTTCCAACAAAGATTAGGTCCGAGGTATCAGGGACTTCAGGGTCTTCAGGTATCAGGGAACATGTTGATGACAATAAATTGAAAAAATATCGTATTTAATGGAAATAAAAAATCAAAATACACTCAAAACCCCCTTCGTACAGGGGAAAAACGGGCTAGCAGAGCAATTTAATGAGCATTGCGGGTTAGTTTGGAGAAGAATTTCTTCGCTTTCGCTCCGCAGAACTGCATCAAGTGCTTGAGATCGGCCTGTTTTTCCTTTGAAAGTTTGATTCTTGATAAATTTTCGGGAAGATTAGGTGAAGTTTTCGCTCCAACACAGCTCTTCTTTTTCGCGCCTCCCCGATTTTTTTTGGGGTTCGGAATCACAACCGAACTACAAAATGCTGCATTGTAGGAATTGCGATTAAAAACCAACCTTGGGTGACGGGCTTCGACCACTAATTCACGCAGGGGTCTAGTTTTCATGGGTGATTTTTTTTCGAAGCGTTTTTCAAGGAAAGAAGTCCAATCCCTGACCATGTAGCTGTCGACTTTTTCCACTTGAAAAGGGCGCGGTTTGATCCTGGAGGTCTTGAAAACGTCAAACCACTCTTTGGGGGTCTCAGCCGGGGATTTTTGATTGACCAACGCCATATCCTTGTCGCACTCCATGTACGATTGGCCTCGCACGGGAAAAATGACGGTGATTTTGTCAAATCTCTTCAGTTGGCACGTCAGATAATGTAGAAAACGAATAACCGTCCAATTCTTGTTCTGTCCACTGCAGCTGTCAGCGAAGATTGTGAGCTGGCGTACTTCTGGGAGCAAGTGGTGGGTGACATAATCATAAATGAACGAACAAACCTCGATGGCTCCTTTCTTCGCTACTGTCTCTGGATAAGCATAAAAGACGACATCCTGATCTCCCAGGCGATGGACGTTGAAAGAATAAACTGAGAGCTGTCGTCTGTAGTACACGTCGTAAGTGGCGATGTTTGGGGCTGGTAGGTTTTTATTGAAGTCAATGCAAATCCCTTCACAAGCTGGATCAGGACGACTCTTCCGTCGGATGGCGGTCTTCCTGTGGTAGAATGTTTGCGCTTTTCGCAGGTGGAGCTCGTGCTCGTTTTTCAATTTTTCCAATTGACCGGCGTCTTGACACTCCTTGATCTTGTTTTTCATTACATCACAAGTGCTGCATGTATCCTTCCTCGGATAACCAAAACCGATGTTGAATTTATTGGTGAAGACTGTGCGATAAGTTTCGTAACTCACAGGGGTCTCAATGTATTTAGCCATGTACAAGTTGTGCATTTTTTGAACGTTCAAGTCTTCAGAAAGGTAGACTTTGCGAGTCTTTTTCAAACTGTAGTGACTCTCTCGTCCTTTGAATGACTTTATATGAGCTTCGATGTTGTTCATGGCCTCGTCAGAAACTTTTCTAGTGCTATTTTTGTGTGACCCACGTCTGTCTTTCGGCGGTAAACCAGTTTCCAGGAGGCTTTTTTTAATCGTCTCAAGCCTTCTCTTCGTAATGCCATCAGGGATATGAACGCAGCTCTGCATACATCCTCTTCGAAGGTTCCTTCAGAGCGACAAACTCGCACACGATAGTGATAGGAAGACATCCTCAACTGAGCATTCATTTCATCCTCAGGATCTTGAATAGCTCTGCTCATGACAGGCGTCACTGAAATGAGCCCAGATAGGTACGAACTTTGCTCATTCGAGTCACGCATCTGATTGAACTTGCGAATGATAGCATTCCTTTCGTCAATGGTAATTTTTTCGAAGCATCGATAACGTGTACATCTGCAGCTCTCACCTGTTTCATGCCCCTGGACGCGCATCTTCTTTGCCACGTTCCTCATCCGTCCAGTGATCTTCCGTTTGCGGGGTTTCTTCTCCATTCCACATTCTTCTTCGCCAGAAGAAGCCGGTAAAGTCTCCATCACACAACTTTTAATTAACACTATTCACGAAAAACTGGGAAAATGACGGGATTATCGCTCGAGAAAGTTCACAGGTGGAAATGAAAACAACAACAAGTTGCGAATAGAGTCCAAAGTCACCGTGAAACACAGAAAAGTGAGTGTGACAACAGAAAATGCAAGAGGAGCGGGAGGAGAGAGGGTGGATCCCACGTGAAGGTCAAAAGATGGCCCGTTCTTCCCCTGTACACGTTTTTTCAAACGCATTTCTCGATCGTTAGGACCCGTTTTTCCCCAGATTTGGGGCGACCACCGAACTCGCCATGCCAAAATCTATCACAAACCGTCTTTTACTCATTTCTCGGAAAAATTCGAGTTAGCCCGTTTTTCCCCTGTGGTCTTATTCCAATAACAACAATTTATATGAAATACGGTCGATAACGTCATCACACTCATAAGTATATATACAGGGTGTCCCCAAAAACGCCCCCCCCCCCCCCCCCTCTTCCGAAAATTGTTATTTATGGAGTTAGAAAACAATTTTTTTAATCAACATTTTTTTTTGTGAGGATCTCAAAAAAGACAATATTGCGCATTGCACAACCATGCGCAACGTACACCAACTTCGTTTTTTCAAATGGAAACCCCTTTTTTATTGCAGATTCGAATTCTACGCAAAATTTCATGAAAATTTTACCCCTCAACCGATTTTTTGATAGCGTGCAGATGATCAACTCCATGGTAGTGCCAAAATGCGGATGTATGAAGTACCCAAGTGCGGCACATGATATTGTAGTACTTATTGTTTTATGCTGAATCACGTGGTAGTGTCCGTTTCCTGATTTGACGCATTTTAACCAAATTATCATCGACAAAACTCATTTTTTCTGAAAAAATACTGCCTTTTTTAAGAAAAAAAACCATTCTGTCTACCTGGAAACCTTTTCAGTTCGAGAGAGAGTGATTTTCGCTGAATACATAAGGCTTTCAAGGTGAGAGTGGTGAAAAGGTTTCCAGGTAGGCAGAATGGTTTTGTTCTGTAAAAAAAGTCAGTTTTTCTGCTAACTAAATAAACAAAAAAATACTACTAAAAATACTACAATATCATGTGCCACACTTGGGTACTTCGTACATCCGCATTTTGGCACTACCATGGAGTTGCTCATCTTTGCGCGCTGGCTGAACGGGTTGCGCGCTATCAAAAAATCGGTTGAGGGGTCAAATGTGCATGAAATTTTGCGTAGAATCGAATCTGCAATAAAAAATGGGGTTTCCATATGAAAAAACGAAGTTGGTGTACGTTGCACATGGTTGCGCAATTGCGCAATATTATCATTTTTGAGATCCTCACAAAAAACCTGTTGACAAAAAAAAATTTGTTTTCTAACTCCATAAAATAACGATATGGGGGGGAGGGGGGAGGGGATTTTTGGGGAAACCCTGTATATATTAGTTTGCGTTACTCTAGACGATATCTGACTTTGGGTACATGATAAAAATTCCAGATTTCGCAAAAATGTTCATATTACCAAACAAAAGTATGAATTCGAAGACGAGAAAATTTAAAAGATTCTAAGGGGGTCAAATTTGAGTTTTTAGGGGTGAAAAATCGTTGAAACGGCTAAAATCACGAACAAGTGATGTAAGATCTCTGAAAGTGGTATGGAAGGGTGAATAAAGACAGAAAAAGACTAGTTCGGTTGTTTTTCATACAGAATAGGGGTCAAATTTGGATCTTTGGGGGTCAGAATTGGAAGCAATACTGATTCACCTGACGTTGTGTCGGAACGTGATACACGGCAGGAAAAGGGACTATTTCGATGATAAAAAATTTTCTCAAAAAAGAGTGGGACAAATTTTACTTTATAAGGGTAAAAAATCCGTGAAAATGGCTAAAATCACGAAAAAAGATGCATTTTTATGAAAAGTGGTATAGTTTCTCACTAAGTATATCATATTTTTGCACAATAGCGCAAATTGATAATTTCTTCGAAAATTCGCTATAGCCATGCTGCATGACTGGCACATCTTCATCTTTTTTTCACTCCTTTTTCTGTCCACTGCAGAAAATTACAATTTTTCCACCCGAAATCGATATTGACGAGAAAGATTATTTTACCGTAATTTTCAGAACGTGACACATAAGTGAGCTCCCGTAGGTGAAAAAATACAATTTCGAGACAAAAATTCGTATTACAAAAATTATCCATATTTATATTATTGTAGAAATTCCTCATGTCGTGCAAAAAGTAGTGCATGAACGACGTGAAAGCACTACCTACTATCAGCAGGAAGGAGTAATTACACCGGCCTCAAGTTGATCAATTACTCAAGTATCATTATCCAAATCCTATTTAGTTTAATTCCCCCTGTGTGCCGTTGTTCATACTGCAACAACTGCATTGTGGTACTAATGAGACCGACTAAACAGCTGAAATTGAGGTTTGGAATGATAAGTATCGAATGGATATAAAAAATATCAAACAATATTTTTACTGTGATTGGGGGGAGAAAGGACACGGATTCGATTATTCAAATGCTGGCATACGGCAAACTATGTTGACATTTTTTCCAAACGGTGTGATTTGAAAAAGCAAGAAATGAACGATTGTCAATTTATTTTAATTTTAAAAAAATGAAAACTAAATTTACTATGAGATGTTTTGTTCTGTTTACATTAAGGGCGGGGAAACCTTTTTTTTCATTTAAGGAGTTTCTCTGGTCATGAGAGATAAAAAATGAAGGTATACTCGGGACCAATAAATAACTCGATAGGTAATAGAAGCCACCTACCTACCTACGAGCCACGTTCTGGGTGGTGTCAGTCAATTCGATAAATAATGTATTTTTCACCGACTTCACAAAATGGGTTTGAGTTATTATCAAAGATTCGACGAACTTTGAAATAACTGAAACATTAGCACTGAATGGTGATCCAAACTAATTCTATCGACCTCAAGAAATACCTTCAGAAGGAGATGAGTTGGCAGGAGAAGGAGTTTCTAAATGATTCTGATCACTTTCCCTCCTCAGGTCCAAGGGCTGAAACTTTGCAGGGTTATAACTATCTTGATTGGAGCTCAAATTTATTGTTTGGTTCTTGTTGCAGTTGTTGTAGTTGTTTATCTCCTCGTCCTGGTTCAGGGGTCCATTCCAAGCCCATTTCTCGCTAGAAAGACGGAATCATAATATAAAATTAATAAAAATAAAAATTGATAAATTCTGAAGCATGTTATTCAAAATACAAGCGAGTACAAACAGGGCTGAACAAAACAACGAGAAAACTAATGACCAGAATAAGATAAAATTAATGAATTGAGAATTAATTAGGTAGTGAAGAAGAAGAGCAGCAAACTCTCAACCACCCTTATTGGTACATAATTTGTAATGAATGAATTGATTTTATTTGGACATTATTCTCAATACTAAATTTCGGAGTCGACCACGAAAATAAGAACTAAAATTGTCAAAACTCTGGATTTCCAAATTTTTTCGCAGCTCCAAAATTTTTAATAGAAGGGCCCATTGTAATTGATAAAATCCTCCTAAACTTCGCTGAAGTCAAGCATGATAATTATTATTGGGTTCACTGATCATCCCAAAACTTCCAATCGTAATAGCATGTATTTATTACCTCGTTTTAAGATATAACTTACTTGCTCTGAGTAAGCGACTTCTTGCCACTGGAAAGTGTGTTGTTGCTGTTGTCGTCTGTCGAGCTGCAACAAGAGTGAGACTTTATCAGCTTATCATCCAACAACTGTCACTTAATGCGTTCAACAGACCTTCACGGCCTTCTACTGAAGACTTGAAGGTCAGAACAATCTTGTAAGATAGTTCTCAATATGAATAAATCTGCTCATACTGACAATGAGGGGTTCTCATGACTTCAGTTTATATTTATGACTTCTGTTAATAAATGAAAGTAGGTTCCATTCTAAGAATTTGGAGACCACGCTCCTACGGCATTACTTTTTCTATGAGCCTTCAGAGTTCGGGAATACGGAAGAAATGAAGGTATTTGAAAGGTAAGATGTTAAGCTTTTTGTCGGGATGAATTTGAAGCTAATGAGACTGAAAAATGCTGCCAAAATATTCAATAGGAGATAAGACTTCATACTTACATGGTACCACCTGTGGACAGACCATTTTCAATGATGACGGGTGGAGCCTCGACAACAAGTCGCATCACGTCCTGTAACAAATATTTTTATCCGTGAGGAAATTATGACGGAAGAGACCATCACAAAGGGTAACACACAAAAAGCGCTGCAAATCCCTGCACAACGGTTTATTATTTTGTACAGAATACCCCTCTGTTACAATCACAGCTGTCTGTATACATAACCCATGTATGTAATATAATATGTACTAGTCTATACATATTATGTAGATCGTATACCCTCCGTAGGTTAGTACCTAACCCCGTACTCGTTACTAGGTACCTACCTAAATCACGAGTTAAATGTTGCTAAAATAATATTCTGTCGATGACAAACATTAACTAAAATGGCAAAAAGAAACGCAAATAATGAAGTTCTGAAGGAAAATTGTTGATGTGGAGTGAAATAGATGCCCCTTCTGCGTAGATCACTGTTTTCTGTGGTCAGTACCTACCCTCGTAGTCAAGTATAATTAGCCGTTGTGTAATAACTTGCCCATCAATAATACTTCAACGGTTGGTCAAGTTGCAAAAGTACCGATCAACAAAATCCAGCCCCTTCTTGGTAGATGGACCGTTGTGTAATAATTTACCGTTTTTTAATAATTTACCGTTCTGTAATAATAATAATAATAATACTTCAAAGTTTGTTCAAGTTTCAGAAGTACCTACCAACAAAATCGAATAGCCCATCACTTATCAAATTAAATAATATCGCAGAACAACCAACTCGACTTCATACAGCCATCCTTGATTATAATCAGGTGCTCCCTAGTGATGATATCCGGGCCGGATTTATACCGTTTGATTCACGATCGTGTTGACGAAGCTTTTTGGTGCACACGAACGGCTGGACATGCAATGCTCCGGGTGGTCTCAAAAAATTGTTTAGCTCAAGAAAAATTTAATAACGTAAAAAAAACTATGCCCTTCTATCCAAAGTTTTCGAGCTACGGCGTTCTGAAAATTGCAACCCCTATTTTTAACCCCTTAGAGATGACTGACAGTAACGCCGGGCTTCGAGGACCAACTAGACCCCGAACGGAACCTATAACCCGTATTTCATCCATTTATTTTTTTCATGGTAACTAAGTGGCCAGTACGGCGTATGGCGTACGGCGTACGGCAGACAGACAGAAATTTGTTTATTGCATTTTCGGATTCTACAAACCTTGAAACCATCAAACCATCAAATTTTGAGGGGGGTTAGACTTTTTTTTCATGCTCGATTCCAATGGTTCATTACTGAAAATAATAAAGCAAAAAACAACACACGACAACAAAATGTGGGAACTCAAACAAAAATGAATAGCTTCGCAGAAAATTAAGGATGAATGCTCAGGGATGTTATTATCATGAATTATGAATTATTATTTTTGGGGTGGGGGATCATCCCCAGATCCACATAGGTAATCACCATAGGTTATTTCGATAGGGCTCGAGTTCATATTCGGATTTGATGATCCTTTTATCCGGCTGATGTATGTGCATGCAAAATACGTATCTACATAAAAATACGGCAAACAATTTTTTAAAATTTAATTTATCATGTACATAGGAACTATAGTGTTCCCTCATAGTGCACATTATGTACAGTTACATTAAAGCAGGTATATATAAAACATTAGGTAATACAAAAATATTTACATTAGGTAATACTTAAAGAATAATATGTAGGTACTTAAAAACACAGTTTAACAATTTATTAAATGTTGAAGGTTTAAAAGGTCAATAACAATATGCTGCTGGGGGAGGGGGTTAAAACGAAAATTTAGGGGTGATAGAGAAATAAGAAGAGTAGGAAAAAAGGAGGAAGGAGATAGATCAAGAGGACTGGCTACTCAGATACGCGCGCGAGCCTTGAATGACCCCAGAGCAGGAATAGCCCTTATGGACACCGGCAAGGAGTTCCATAGTTTCCCACCCGCCACTCTAAAACTATTTTTTTAAATTTGCTGCAATTGGCTAATCAGACGGACAGTGTGTAAACGTTGGGATCGGCCGAATTGGATGAAGTCTGCAGATACGATGGTAATGTGAACTGATCAGGGTGTAAAATCTTAAACATTAGACACAGACTTCTATTTTTCAAATAGTTTAGGAAATTGCAGCCCAACAAATTATTGGAATGTCGGGAGATGTGGCTGCGCGGTTTCAAGTTATAAACGTAGCGCGTGCAGTTGGTAAACATAACATTAATTTTGCGCGATGAGCAGTGGCCCTGAGACAGACTGAACAAAACGTCACCGTAGGTAAGTAGTGGTAACACAAGTAATTTTATCATGAGGGCTTCAAGTGACGAGGGAGTGAAGAATGAAAGTCTTTTAAGAGTATGAAGTGCAGCATACGCATTTTTACAAAGGTACCTAATTAATATGTTGTTCCCATGAGAGATCGTAGCTTAACGTCACTCCAAGGTTTTTTACAGTTGACATGTAAGGAGAATGATAGAATTTAATGATACCTGTGGGAGCACTGTAATATTCAGTTTAGACTTTGAGAAGATGATGACTTGGGTTTTACTAGGATTGAGCTGCAGAGAGTTATCGTGAGAATAACTTGAGATAGCCATTAAGTTAGAATTCATTTGAGAAATTATTGTTGTTGGCAGTTGACGTAGTGGGCAGGTTAAATATAGCTGTGTGTCGTCAGCATATTGTTGGAATTTAGAAAATTTTAAATAAGCAGGGAGATCGCTAATGCACATGGAAAACAATAGTGGCACAAGGATGGGTAGTGGAAGAGGAGACGAAAACTTTTTGGCTGAGTAAACACTCTGTGTTCGTTGATTCAGAAATGAGTCAATGAAGTTCAGAGCGGAGGATGAAAATGAAAACTCATCACACAACTTATGGAGTAGAGTACTGAAGCAAATCGTACCACAAGCATTTGAGAAGCCTAAAAGTACCATAAGCGTGGCCAGATTATCATTGAATCCCTCCCTGATTTCTTCTTTTATCTGAAGTAGGGCTGTCATGGAACTGTGTTGTTGCCTAAACCCTGACTGACACACACTGAGTAGCTGATTTTTGTTAACGTAGTCATAAAGTTGATTATACGTCAACTACTCAAGCAGCTTGGATAACACAGATAGAGATAGGCCTCAGGCCAGATAATGATTTAGGATTCGGGACTTTATTAATGGGAATTACTATTGCTTGCTTCCATGCAGATGGAAATTTAGAAGACGAGATACAAAAACTTAGAATATGAGTTAGAAACGGAAGAATAATGGAAATTAAGGTTAGCAAAAAGTGTAAAGGGATGTCATCGTTTCCTTTAGCAGGCGGATTTATGGAGGAAATAGCAGATATTAGGTACATCAGTTTACTATACATTTTTAAATGCGAACCCCTCGAAGTTAGTTGCAAACGGAGGAGCTGATTGAGAACTAAGTGAATGGTTGTTAGAACGCGTGAAATAAACATTGAGTTCATCAGGGCAAAAATCTGAGGATTCTGAGGCCTTCCTTTCAGCGCTGAGACCAGCCTTCCTGATTTTCGGCCAAAGCTTTTTAGGACGTTGTTGGGGCTTGAGACCTTAAATATACAATTTTTTCTTAGCTCTCCGAGCCATAGACTTGGTTTTATTACGCTGAATCCGATACAGTTCCTTATCCTCAGGTCGTTTACCACGGTCTTTCCATTTCTTGTGCAAAGTGTCTCTGCGTTTAATCGCAATGCCAATCTCTCTTGAGAACCGGGGGGTTTCAGATCTAGTGACTGCTATTGTTTTCAGTGGGGCAAACATGTTCATCAAGTGGTGAATAAGAGTAGTGAAGGTTTCAACCATCAGATCTACCTCAGAGAGTTAATATATTATGGAATCCCAAGGGAGTGTACCTGCGTAAGTTATAAGTAGGCCCTTGTCACTATTTTTGAAATACCTAAACTCTATGAGTTGTGGTTGGTATTTGTAAGAAGGCAGTCTATACCCAACTACTATTGTCACAACAAACAACAACTTAAGCACTCCTAAATCTACAACGGCTAATAAGATGAATACAACACTAATTAAAGAAAACTAAACCTTTTGGAACGCAACGGGAACTACTTAACTAACTATATTGTAAAAATCGGTATGAGAGTCACTTTTCTCACAAGTCAATGCACTACCATCCCAGATTGCAATCAACGAACGAACTCCTCATTTCCTTGAAACATCTCAACTTTTCACCTCGGTCTTTTCTCTCAACTGATATCCAGATGTTTTCAATAACCGACCTTACTTTTCCTGGAGGCGCTTCGAGACAAGTAGTAGGTACATATTTTGGTTCGTGTCGCCAACAACTATACAGCAATGAGCTGACACCCCCGGAACGTCGAAAAGCTGGACCCCAACTACTTTTGTAGGCTGCTTAATTATGGCTAGGTCAATTGTAGATGCACCAAGATTAGTTAAATGGGTTGGACCACTTGATAATGTTGTTAGAGAGAGTGGAGCAAGCATAGAGTGGAGCCTATTGAAGTTCGCACCGTCATAGCTAAGATTGGCGTTAAGATCCACAAGAATAATTACATGATCGTAAGAGCAAATCATAGAACTCAAAGGACATTCCAGTTCCAATATATTGATTTTGGGATCTGGAGGGCGGATATTGCAGCAATGAGAAGCTTGCCTCAGCAAAACGTAATTCAACGAATAAAAATTGAATCTCTGAACTACGTATCAAAATCAAGGATGACTTTGTACTTCAAATGTTCAGCTAAATAGAGGGCTACTCCACAGCCTCTCTTCTTGTTTGAACTAGATGGACGATCTTTACGAATTAATTTAAAACCAGATATTGCTACAAGTTTGTTTGGTATACTTTTCTTCAACCACGTCTCTGAAATAGCCACCGCACTCAGTTTGCTGTCGGGAATTGTAATTTTAATCTCGTAAATATTATCTTGAAAGACTGCCAGAATTGAAATGGGCCACTGTAAAAACATGTTTAGAATATCCGCTGACACGGTCAGCTATAGTGGGATTGAGAGTGGACCCGTTCAATAATGAATCCTCGAGTGAAGAGCCAAGTGAGATGTCAAAAATACTATGGAAGAGGGAAGGAACTGCAGCCAGAGACATCAGGATACGGGCCTCCCGCAATACCAGAGCCAAAGCATGGCGCGCACGAGTAATAGCCAGTCAGGAAAAAGGGAACTGTAGTATATAGAAGAGAGAAAGACAGAGCACAGATTACAAAAAGAAAGCAATAGGAATTTCGGAAATAGAAACAGTGAACAGGGTTGGAAGAAAAGAATAACAGCATGTTAATGATATTTGGAAATGAAAAATTCAAATTGTGATTTCAAGTAGGTAGGTATGGAATAAGTAAGTTGATCAAAATCAAGAAGAATTTAAGCTAACCAAAAAATCGAGTGAACTAACATGGGGCGGCTCGCTCTCGAAATAATGACACTAACATAATAAAAACGCTGCAAATCTGTGCACAACGGTTTATTATTTTGTACAGCATACCCTTCTGTTACAGATCACAGCTCTCTGTATAGCTAACCCGTCTATATAATATAATATGTACTATTCTATATGTATATATCTTATGTAGAGCGCATACCCTCCGTAGGTTAGTACCTAACCCCGTACTCGTTACTTAGGTACCTATCTAAATCACGAGTTAAATGTTGCTAAAATAATTCTGTCGATGACAAAAAGTAACTAGAACGGCAAAAAGAAAGGCAAATAATGAAGTTCTGAAGGAAAATTGTTGATATGGCGTGAAATGGATGCCCCTTCTGCGTAGATCACTACCTTCGTGGTCAAGTATAATGAACCGTTGTGTAATAACTTGCCCATCAATAATACTTCAACGGCTATTCAAGTCCGATCAGCAAAACCCAGCCCCTTCTTGGTTGATAAACTGTTGTGTAATAATTTACCGTTGTGAAAAAATTTACCGTTATGTAATAATTTACCGTTGTGTAATAATTTGCCGTTGTGTAATAATTTACCATTGTGTAATACTTTACCCATCAACAATACCTCAACGTTTGTACAAGTTACAAAACTACCGATCAACAAAATCCAGCCCCTTCTTGGTAGATGAACCGTTGTGTAATCATTTACAGTTGTGTACCTAATAATTTACCGTTATGAAATAATTTAGCCTTGTGTAATAATTTACCATTGTGTAATAATTTGCCGTTGTGTAATAATTTACCATTGTGTAATAATTTACCCATCAATAATACTTCAACATTTTTTTGTTCAAGTTTCAGAAGTACCTACCAACTAAATCCAATAGTCCATCACTTATCGAATGAAATAATATCGCAGAACAACCAACTCGACTTCATACAGCCATCCTTGGTTACAATCAGGTGCTCCGTAGTGATGATATCCCGGCCGGATTTATACCGTTTGATTCACGATCGTGTTGACGAAACTTTTTCGTGCACACGAACGGCTGGACGTACAATGCTCCGGGTGGTCTCAAAAAATTGTTTAGCTCAAGACAAATTTAATAACGTAAAAAAACCCTTACCCTTCAAGCGAAAGTTGTCGAGATACGGCGTTCTGGAAATTTCAACCCCTATTTTGAACCCCTTATAGATGACTGACAGTAACGTCGAGCTTCGAGGACCAACTAGACCCCGAACGGAACCTATAACCCGAATTTCATCAATTTTTGTTCATGGTAACTAAGAAAAGTGGCCAGTACGGCGCACGGCGGACAAAAAGAAATTTTGGTTTATTATTTTCAATAATGATCTATTGGAATCGAGCATGAAAAAAAAAACGCTGCAAATCCCTGCACAACGGTTTATTATTTTGTATAGAATACCCTTCTGTTACAGATCACAGCTCTATGTATAGATAACCCGTCTATATAATATGATATGTACTATTCTATTATATAAAAAATATTATGTAGATCGCAGACCCTCCGTAGGTTAGTACCTAACCCCGTACTCGTTACTAGGTACCTACCTAAATCACGAGTTAAATGTTGCTAAAATAATTCTGCCGATGACAAATAGTACCTAACAAAAAGAAACACACATAATGAAGTTCTGAAAAGAAATTGTTGATGAGGAGTGAAAAAAGTTGCAAAAGTACCTACCAACTCCAGCCCCTTCTACGTAGATGGTATAATGAACCGTTGTGTAATAATTTACCGTTGAGTAATAATTTACCGTAGTAATAATTTACCCATCAATAATACTTCAACGTTTGTCCAAGTTTCACTACCTACCAACAAACTCCAAAAGAGCCATCATTTTTCAAATTAAATAATGTCACAGAACAACCAACTTGACTTCATACTCCGCCAATATAATCAGGTGATCCCTACCAATGATTGGCCGTATTCACAAATTCCTATTGTGGGCGCGTCTTGGGTTACGAGATTTGGTTTGAATTGTATACAATTTCATTCACATTCACACTGGAGACGAAAATGCCTGTCGGTGCAAACTTCGGGGCCTTACTGTGAACGAACGGCTGGACGTACGACGCTCCGGATGGTCTTAAAAAAATCGCAAGTTCAAGAACTATTTAAAACCGTAAAAATATTTACGTAAAAAAATGGTATAGGCGTTTTGAAAATTTCAACCCCTATTTTGAACCCCTTAGAGATGACTCACAGTAACGTCGAGCTTCGAGGACCAACTAGACGCCGAACGGAACCTATAACCCGAATTTCATCAATTTTTTTTCATGGTAACTAAGAAAAGTGGCCCGTACGGCGTACGGCGGACAGACAGAAATATTTTTATTGCAGTTTTGGATTCTACATACCTTGAAACGTAAACCATCAAATTTTGAGGGGGGGTAAGAATTTTTTTTTTTCATGCTCGATTCCAATGGTTCATTATTGAAAATAATAAACCAAAATTCTAACCCCCCTCAAAATTTGATGGTTTACGTTTCAAGGTATGTATAATCCAAAACTGCAATAGAAAACGCTGCAAATCCCTGCAGAACGGTTTGTTATTTTGTACAGAATACCCTTCTGTTGCAGATCACAGCTCTCTGTATAGATAACCCGTCTAAATAATATGTACTATTCTATACATATTATGTAGATCGCAGACCCTCCGTAGGTTAGTACCTAACCCCGTACTCGTTACTAGGTACCTGCCTGAATCATGAGTGAAATGTCGCTAAAATAATTCTGCCGATGACAAGCAGTAACTAAAACGGCAAAAAGAAGCGCAAATAATCAAGTTCTGAAGGAAAATTGTTGATGTGGAGTAAAATAGATGCCCCTTCTGCGTAGATCACTGTTTTCTGTGGTCACTACCTACCTTCGTGGTCAAGTATAATGAACCGTTGTGTAATAACTTGCCCATCAATAATACTCCAACGGTTGTTCAAGTTGCAAAAGTACCGATCAACAAAATCCAGCCCCTTCTTGGTTGATGAACCATTGTGTAACCAAAATGAATGTAACCAATGTTGTAACCAAAATGAATTGCTTAACCAAAATGAAAACGATGCAAATGCCTGCACAACGGTTTATTATTTTGTACAGAATACCCTCCTGTTACAGATCACAGGTCTCCATATAGATAATCCTTCTATATAACATACGTACTATTCTACACATATTACGTAGATCGCGGACCCTCCGTAGGTTAGTACCTAACCCCTTACTCGTTACTAGGTACCTACCTAAACCGTTGTGTAATAATTTGCTTGTATAGGTTCCTCTTCTACGGAGATAGAATAATGAACCGTTGTGTAATAATTTGCCCATCAATAATACTTCAACGGTTGTTCTAGTTGCAAAAGTACCTATCAACAAAATCCAGCCCCTTCTTGGTAGATGAGCCGTTGTGTAATAATTTAACGTTGTGTAATAATTTACCGTGGTGTAATAATTTACCGTTGTGTAATAATTTGTCGCTGTGTAATAATTTGCCATTGTGTAATAATTCACCCATCAATAATACTTCAAAATTTTTTTGTTCAAGTTTCAGAAGTACCTACCAACAAAATCCAATAGTCCATCACTTGTAAAATGAAATAATATCGCACAACAACCAACTCGACTTCATACAGCCATCCTTGATTATAATATGATGCTCTGTAGTTATGATATCCGGGCCGGATTTATACCGTTTGATTTACGATCGTGTTGACGAAGCTTTTTGGTGCTCACGAACGGCTGGACGTACAATGCTCCGGGTGGTCTCAAAAAATTGTTTAGCTCAAGACAAATTTAATAACGTAAAAAAAAACCATACCCTTCTCCGGAAGTTTACGAGCTACGGCGTTCTGAAAATTTGAACCCCTATTTTGAACCCCTTAGAGATGACTGACAGTAACGTCGAGCTTCGAGGACCAACTAGACCCCGAACAGAATCTATAACCCGAATTTGATAAATTTTTTTTCATGGTAACTAAGAAAAGTGGCCCGTACGGCATACGGCGGACAGACAGAAATATTTTTATTGCAGTTTTGGATTCTACATACCTTGAAACGTAAACCATCAAATTTTGAGGGGGGTGTTAGAATTTTTTTTCATGCTCGATTCCAATGGTTCATTATTGAAAATAATAACCCAAAATTATTAGTAAAATAAACAAAATTTTCGTGATCTGTATAAGTCATCTGCACCAATCCATCTGACGTTTCCATTCACAGTCGAGGTCTTCCGCATTTCCATCCTCTTCGAAACTTCGTGGTATAGCATTGGACGCAGATGAGTGAGGTCCTCCGCTGAGCCATCTGAGGGGTGGGGGGGGGGGGCACTGGTGACATTACCCCCGGGCCCGGTTTTGAAAAACACAATTTTGTTGAAAAAATTAAATTAAAAAAAAAAGTTGTAAGGGGAGAGGGAATATGAAAATAGAGGACAAATCAGTAGGTGACTGCTCTGCAAATACTGAAGTGTTTTGTGCGTATTCTGCTAGTGCACCAAGAAAACAAGTTAGCAGTAGATTTTGAGTACACCATGTAATTTGAGGGAGTTATGGTCATTTTAGTAAGGTCGAAAACACGAAAAAAATCTTAGAAGTGAAAAAAATCTCGAAAACAAGGGGTTATAGAAAAAACTCTACGAGACACTCTTTTTTTTTGGAAATCAGTTGTAGAATTGATCCCTGAAGTTTCGTCGTTCTTAAACCGAACACTCGGTATATTATACATAAGTACATAATATTATATGAATCTGTAAGAAATTGATCATTCCTCATTATCCACATCCATCCTCCTCCCATTGATTTTTTCCCCCCTCTCAAAATAGCATCTTGATGCTATATATGGTTACGGAGGTTTTTGTGTGTTTTAGGAACTTGCTAAGAAGTGAAAAAAAAAAATTTAGTAAGCTGTTAACAAGTTTAAAAACTTTTTTCTTTTTTTTTGGGGCCCGGAAGCTTTCTGCCCCCGGACCCGATTTTCTCTTCACGGCCCTGGTCCTCGGTAATCACAACGCCTGATTACGGCCAGTAGCTTCTTGGCGGCGAAAACTTCTCATATGTAGGAGAGTAAGTTATGGTGACTGGGCGCGGTCTGTTGGCTTTTGGCGCAACAACTGTCTCCGTCTGTGAGTTCCGTGCGGTATGCATAGGTAGCGCTGGTCTCCCTACACGTCTCGCCTTAGAAAAACACACCGCGAACGAAGCTATTAGCTTCGTTCGCGGTGTGTTTTTCTGACGGTCAGGGAACCGTCTGAAGCCACTTTTCTGATCGTGCCAACACGCATGCGCCACCAATACCAACTTTCAAACTCACAATGGACCGGGTACACCGCGAACGCTTGGGAAGGAAATCTGACTGCAACCGCTGTGCAACCTGCAAATGTCTAACCTTCCTGTGTGGTGTCGTCGTCGATCTTGATTTTTTTCTCCTTTCTGACGTTTGTTAATTTGTTATACAAATCATACCTATTTAGGTTTATCGAAAGGCTGTGACTCGTGCACGTGTGAGAAGTTCATATGTTATCATTGATCTCTGCTAATTTATATCTTCTTTTTATAACAATAATACTAACGTTCGTCCTATAGGTCATCGTTGATTTCGGCTAATTTATTACTTTTTTCATTCTTCTACTTACTCAAGTCTTATATTACGATTATTCCTATGCTTCTGATGAATGGGTAGACTATCTTCTATATGTTCCTAGTTGTAATATAGTTCCATGTTTTGCTTCGAGTATTCATCTCTTACCAATGTTATGCATTCCTTTATCTCAACTTGTACTTAGTCGAAGTACTTTTAATAAAAATAAATCGAAATCTCTGTAGTTTTCTTCCTAACTAATGACCTAATGGGATGTTTATCAAATTCGGTGATACCAGTGTACTTCTGTGGAATAATTGGTGACTGAAGAAATACCTAATCGAAAGTTTGAAGTTCGTTGTTAGGTAGGTACCTAACTAATTTTGCTGATAACTGACTACACATTCTTCATGTGCTCATTTTTTGTTAATATAGCTATGCATTCGGTTTCCTCAAGGGTAATCTGATAAAACGGCTGAAATCACCGGAAACGTCTACAAAAAAAGGTAGCATAAACTGTGAATTCAGCCAGAAAAATACAATTTCAACAATCGAAGATAATTTTTCAAAATTAGGAGTCTTCGAGTGGGCATTTTGGCAAAAACCAACAATAAATTGCTAGGCCAGTTCTTGGAACACCCACCGTAATCGTAAAATTAGGTAGGTAAGTGGCACTAAGTTTTTCAATTGGGATATTCAACTGACCACCGACGCACGAAATAAATCTATAGGCAGCAATTTTGTATGTCCATTACAATTTTTTTGTTAACCCCTCTAGTTATTTGTGCCAGTAGAATTTGCGGCGTTTATCGTTATGGTAGGAAACTTGATTCAGGGACATACAAGTGCTCACTATAAGATCAGTCGTTGAAGGATATGGTGATTGAAATACAAAAGCTTGGGTAGTTATGTAAACAATACTATAATAAATGAATTCAAGACGCTAGTAGAGATGCCAATCTGTCCCTAACAGAACGGCCAGTGACGTCTTCTGGATGAGAATGAACAAAAAAAGTTTCCTCGTCCTATACAGGAAAAACTTCTTCCGATAGTTTTCATTTTTTTTTCACTGGATGGAGTAAGTCCAAATCATCTTCCGATGACACCTCGATAGGAGTGATCGACCCCCCATCACTGGATGAACTCATCGCGAGAAGTACCAATGTACCAAAACGCAAGTGAGAGAAGTGGGTAGGGTTATTAGAATGAACACACAGAACGAACGACGGTGCGATGAGAAATGATTTGATTGGCTTAAACGGGCGAGCGGTAGTGGGGGGCGAGCAGTCAGAAAGGAGTACATCGGAAAATCCGCGGACTGATCTGACGGTCTTGGAACTGTCTTCGAACCGCCAGAAAAACACCGCGAACAGCATCCTATGGATGCTATACAGTCCGAGACGAGTCCGCAAGACCACCGCGAACGCCAAATGATGGATCTGACGGTTTGAAGACAGTCAGATGGCCACCGCGAACGAACCTAATATCTCCTATTTATATAAGGGCAATTTCAACTTATCACTTACCTATGAAAGAAGACACAGCCGTCTCGAGTTTCTCGTCTTTAGATTCTGGTAAATCATGAACACAGATTCATGCTGCGAGACTTTTGATCAAGGATGACCATATTATTAGATTGCTTTCGAAAAACGCTCTCCAGTGACTGAAGGTCTCAACCATGGAAGAAACTAGGTACGGGCTTTACTGCATTCACAATGGTGGTTTGAAGTAGGGAAACCATGTCAGGGTCAAGACCCTTTACCGATATGATTGTGTTAGTGATTTCCTCGGATATCGATGAGTTGAACTCACTTTCTGGAAAATCGAGGATGCCGTCAACTGGTAGTACGTTCATGCGGCGCTTACGGAAGGGTTTATCTGAGGAGGAGATGTCGGGAGTACTGTACCTCGAAATGGTGAGGAATGGGTTTTCCTTCGTTGTTATTTACTAAACACTATTTAGACTTGAACAGCTGAGCTTCTTTGAAGGTTTAGGCAAGAACTGAGTAACAGAACGTTCGGTGGAATTACATTGAAGCACCCCAGGGAGTTGTTCACGCAACGGCCGCCATTACAGGTGTAGTCAAATTGGTCACCTCAAAAAGGCCAAATTTGACTCGTGCAGTGTCTACCTTTTGACTCGGGCGGTTGAAGGGGTGAGAGCAAGGCTCTTCTGCGCCTCATCCCCGTGCAGTGGAGGGGAGTCCCATATATACCCCCACTGCCTGCCGCCATGACACTTATCCCTGAGACCTTAACAGAGACGGAGTACCTGCGATATTTGTTTAGTTTCAGTTTGAGTTAGATAGTTAATTGAGTTAGAGATTGTGACAGTGAGTGTAGTAGAGTTGAGTAGTAGTTTAAATTCCCTTCTGATTGCCCCCTGTGAAGAAGAGATGACGCGGACTGGAACTTGGAAACGGCTTTGATTTGGACAATTCGCTATAATAGTCGAGCAAGAGAGGAGAGAGACGAACCGGCCAGGAGGCACGTCTGAACGCAGGCGTGTGGACCCATACTGCTGCGGAGTGTCTGTTACAGGAACCCGAGCAGCCAAGGAAGGACTGGATCAGAGCCCCAGGAATCCTCCCTGGACCAGAGCCCCCAAAGGATCATCCCTGGACCACACGGACCACCGTTCCAGAGAAGGTAGGACCCAACATCCCTTAATTAATCTTTGGTACTTAAGCGATATCTGTCGCGTATTCAGGCTTTCTGTGCATCACACTGTCTGGAAGGAGAGTTACAAAGGGTCTTGTCCCGTCTGTTCCAGCAATTTCAACACATCTCATTTGGCCCCAGAAACGTCCCCTATTCCTGTACTGTGGAAGTCCTTGAATCCACGTTGAACCCACCATCTGACCCCACGACTCTGGTGCTACATCTAACACATCATCTTGCTCACATTGCTAATTGTATCATTTGACCGTAATAATTGCTTACGGTAATAATTATATCTAACTTGCTGACCGTAATAATTATATCTAACTTTCCGAATAATCGCGACTATTCAGCTTCACATTCATATTATGTTGTTAACTTTTGCACAACCCCAACCCCATACTTATATTGTCTTCGTTCCTATAATAAATTCAATTGCATTCATATATTCATCTTCTTTAGCATCCTTATCAGTATCAGTAGAGTCATAGTTCGAACAGCCAACAGGCATCAAAATCTAGTAGCTTTTCTAGTTTTAACTTCTCAGCCTTCCAGTAACCTGTACCTGGAGTCAGTTCCTGTGCAACGCTGACTGCGGGGCCGATTGCCAACCTGCGAACTTCAGGTAATGTACTTGTAGAATTCCACCTGCAAATTTATGCCCTAGCTCGCCATCCATCCTTGACACACAGAGGTAGGAATTCAACGAGCAACCCATTACACAGGCATCCAAGCATAGGTACCCACTATAATGTTTGCCTGTGGTCTGTAAAAAGGTTTCGTTTAGTTTATAAAAACTTCTGATATCGAAAGTTTCGAGTGAAGAAGTTTGAGGTGGTTGCAGATATCAGAAGAGCTTTTTTGCAAATAGGGATAAAGGAGAAAAGCCGTGATTTCTTGCGATTTCCATGGAGGGACAAGAATGGGAAGTTAACTGTTTATCTACACCGCAGAGTAGTTTTTGGAGTAGTGTCTAGTCCACGCAACCATACAGCACCAGCTGAATGAAGTCAAGAGAGAATGTGAGGAAAAAGAAGTTCCTAAATACTCTAACACCACTTAAGATGTTCTGAAGAATAATTTTTATATGGACAACCTGATTTCCAGTTTTAAAGAAGAAGCAGAGTTGAACGATCGCAGTCATGGATGAAGGGAAATTCGATCTGCGATGCTGGGAGTACACAGGGCAGAAAGCAGAAAGTGACATGAGTAAGGTATTGGGGCTCGTATGGGGTCGGAAGCAGGACACTCTGGGAGTAAGTGCTGATAGCATTAAAGTTATAGATCCAGATACAATTACGAAGCGTAATGGCCTTCCCTCTGTTCATAAAGTATTTGATCCGTTGGGTACTTCTTGCCCAGCTGCTATCCAGCCGAAGTTGTTGATGAGGTCCATTTAGAAAGACAAATTAGGTTGGGACGACGAGGTAGGCGAAGGTGTTCGCAAAAATTTGATGGAAGGATTAAGGAGTTACCAGCGGTAGCTGAAATCAGTATTCCGCGTTGGATATCTGGGGTTGAGGGATCAGCTAGGTGGAGCTTTCATACGTTTGGTGATGCTAGTGAGTCATCTTATGCTGCAGCTGTGTTCCTCAGGGTGGAAACTGCATTCGAGGTGAAGATTCAGCTCACACAAGCTAAAAGTATAGTTTCTCCTATAAAAAAGGTCTCAATTCCTAGGCTTGAGTTGTTTGCAGCGCTTGTAGGTGCTCGTTTACACGCTTCATTGGTCAGCTGTTTTCCGGAAGATTGCTAGTCATACTTTTGGATAGATTCGATGACAGTTCTATCATGGATTCAGCGAGGTGACAAATGGGCTACTTTTTTTTGGAACATAATATAATAGATAGTTTTATTGTAGAAAGCCTCAAGGCCATTACAAGGTTGGCGAGCGTACAAGTTTAGATATAATATAGAATACCTAGATTAAAAAAATAAAAGTATTTTTGGTAAAAAAAATGAGCGAAATTAATACAACTACTAGAAAAATATTCACTATTAAATTTATTGCTTCTTGTCCATCACAAGGGTTATGCAACCTTCAAACAAGCACTTGAAAAAGTGAGCCATCAGTTAAGGTACACATCCACACGCGGAGATAGTTCTCAGAAATCCAGCGCAGACCTCAAGAAACTCATCCGCAGATAGAACAGCCCGACCAAGGAAACTGCCACGCTCAGCCCGGAACACAGCACAATACAGTTTGAAGACTATAATGGAGTTATTAGGTTGAAGATGAAGATTTCCTATAGTTTAAGACAGTGTGAAGATTATAATGGAGTTATTAGGTTGAAGAAGACGATTTCCTAAAGACCAGACAGTTATGATTTTAGTTTCCCCATCGTTTCGCCTAGAAATCACCCTGCAGTCGACCTCATTATACGAAGATTTCACGAGATAGAGTGTCACGTAGGACCACAGGGGCTTCCGGCGATGTCAAGAGAACGGTTTTGGATATTAGGAAGTCAAAGGATTGTAAGATCGGTCATTTCACGCTGTGTAACTTAGAGGAGGTAAGATGTGCAAAGGATCCAGCAGCTTTCGAAATAATCGGAGTGGACTTGGTAGGACCAATTTTCTTGAAAGGCAACAAGAAGGCCTGAGTTTGTCTTTTTACGTGCAGAGTTGTCAGAGCCGTACATTTGGAGTTGGTTACGTAGTTATTCACGGATGAATTTTTATTGGCGTTATGTAGATTTGTTTCAATGAGAGGGCGACCAAAGACTATTTTCTGTGACAGTGGGACAAATTTCAAGGGAGCAGAGAGGCTCTGCGGCAAGTACAACACTGGGACCAGGTTCCAGAGTATTGTAGTACAGACAGGGTGACCTGGAAATTCATCCCTCCTACAGGTGCAGATTGGTAGTACAGGATGATAGGATTGTTGAAGAAGTGTTAAGAAAGGTTTTGAAGAGAGCGACGGACGACAAGCTATCCAGAAATGGAGACAATTTTATCGATTGGGAGAGAATTTTGAATGCATGACCTCTCACATATTTTTCGAATGACCCATCGGAGCTGATAGCGATGCCAGCGGTGTTTATTCAAGAGGTTCAGGAAGAATGTGTACCTGAGTGCGATGTTCTAGAAACTGGGGATCTGACAGAGAGATTAGGATACTGCCGAAGACTGAAGGAGGAGCTTCGGAGAAGTTTTCAACCCGAGTATTTAGGGCAGTTAGCTCTGAGGGCTTAGGACAAAAGAAAGACGATAAGTGTTGGTGATGTGGTGGTCACTGAAAATGACCACCTTAAGTGAATAGATTGGCCTCAGGTAAAGTTGTTAACCTTCTTCAGGTGCAGACGAGACTACCCGGCATGTACAAGTTCAGACATCACCGGTAGAGCAGTTGCGGCCTGTTCAACGGTTGTACCCGCTTCTGGAGGCACAAGAGCCAGCCGAGAGCAGCTGATCACCGTCGCCATGAGCTGCAGAAGCTATCCCTCACCGCCCTGGATAACTCTGGGGGAGGATGTTGGCGACACGAACTGAATATGTACCTACTATATATCTCGAGAAGCTACTCCGGAAAAGTACCTACTGTCGATGATTGAAACATCCCGAAATGAGTTGTGGAAAAAGACAATCGGCCGAGTTGAAAAGTTGGGATGTTTTCAGGAAAATAGGGAGTTCATTGACTACACTATCTGAGCGGCATTGAATTGAATTTTGAGAAAAGTGACTCTTGTACCCTGTACAAATTTGATAATATAGTAGTGCCCGTTACGTTCCAAAAGGTTTAGTTATGCTTTCAGTAGTGTTGTATTCTTCTTTTTATTAGAAATAGTACATTTAGGAGTGCTTAATTCTGACACGTGGCGCCCAACGTGGTGCAACGCGAGGATAATTTAAGGCCACCAGAGTACATTTATCAAGAAGATGAACACGCTTTTGAGAAAAAACGCGAGGTTTCCCAGATCGCTTTCAACTAGCAGGGGGAGGCTCTACTAACACTCCTAGAAACAGAGGTCCGCGACATTCAGCATATCAAGGTCGGTTGGAACATCCTGGTAGGTGCCTGGAACGATCTCAGTGGGGAAAAAATAGTGGAGCAGAATATGTTTGTCGAGGATCTAATAATAGAAGAAATAGACGGTGGGGTGGTAAGTACGGAAGCCTACCGAAATAAATACGAGACCCTCAGATATCTAGTTCTAGAGCTCGATCGCGACCATGAAAACAGAATTTCATATAAGAGTCAAGAAATACTAGAGCACGAAGGAAGTTGAAGTTACCAAAGCTAGGGTTGAGAAGGATCCGCGACCTCAAGGAATGGTTACAATTTTGGAGCCAATTCAAAAGAATTCACTAGGATGAGACGCTTTACTCAGATGGTAAATATAATTTCCTGTTGCAGTCCATATGCATTTTTTGTGAAGGAAAACGTCCTAATGTAGACTGCTTGAAGGCTAGGGTCAGTAGCAGAAAAGAACCAGATCATTAAGACAAGCATTGTTGTTTCTTGTGCATGAAAGCCAATCACGTTGCAAGACTTGTTTTTTGACAGGTTTAACAGAATACCGAGCCTGAGCGACGAGTATCTACCCCCTCAGCAACGACCGAGAAGCAGAATCAGGTTTTGGCGAACATGATGAGTGATGCTGGAGTTCCCATACCCACGCTTGCGGATGATTTCCACATAGGTAGGTACCTTCGTCATTGAAAGAATTTACACAATCCTGCCTATTTCTATTTTGAACCAAATACACAATGTGATGCTTCCAACTCGACCAATGTCACCTAATTGCCAAAAATGGCCCCAAAAGTCATTACAAGGGCCTTTTGATCAATTTTGGATTTTGGGATTTATTCTTCTAAAATTAAAATATCCCCTCGTGTTTTGCGTTAAGACCTTTTTGAACACTCTTCGTGTCCGTCTTTGTCCGCAAGTCCTTGAAAGTCGAAATCAGCTAAAAATGAGTTGTTGGGGCATGATAAGCCTTATGAATGAATTTCATCAAAATCTGACTGGAACGTGCGTTTGCACATGAGTGATTTGAAATATTTGCAACACCCATAAACCCCGGTTTTGGTCAACATATTGAGATGAAATTCATAGGAGTTATTCGCGAAAGCACCAATGTATGCATTTTATAAAGATTGGGCTATAATTTGATGTTTGCAAGATAGGCATTTTATTACACATATCAACATTGATTTGATATTAATGGAGTTGAATATTCAGTAATACCTATAGTAGTTTATAGGTAGCAATTTCTATCGTGTTTAAAATGGTTACGAGGACGATACATTAATTAAAACACTTATGTAGGTACTAATGTGTACAGACACGAATGTGTCGTTGTACGACACGTGTGTGTGTGTGTGTAGTATTGGCAATCATTTTGGGGTCTAACTGTTCATACCAAAATTCTGAAATTATTATAGAATACGAAGGACTGCCACGTATCCCTTGCAACGCATGGAAGCTCTGGTAAGAGTAACACGATCAAGAATCCTTGGATCGGTTTCTTGGTTAGGAGTTAGCGCTCTACAAAATATGGTATCTATGGTGATGTAAACCCACTAAGCAGGCATAAAGACAGACTATAGCCATTTTTCGTTGCAAACAATAACATAACATAGCAAGGCAGTGGATTCATAACAAGAAGATTCATAACCGGGATGCGGTGACTAACAGTCTAATCAAGTCTGAGCAGATGGCGATCTTGGAGATTAGGCTGTAAGAAGACGCGAAGAGATAATACAGTTGTAAAGAGTGAATGTGGCAGTTACTGTCTGAGTTTTTATGAGTTCATAACAGAGGACGGAAAGACAGCACTTTCCTTTGTCCATTTCACATGGAATTTTCCTTTTCTGCACAGCAGTGAAGGAAACCACCTCGCTCCTGCTATGACCTTTGTCGGCAATTTCCGTATATGAAGACTTCCACGTATATTTCCCTCTTGATGGTGGTATTTACAGCCTTATTCTGTCCCCAGCTTCTCGTATACAATACATTATGTGTAGGTACATGCATGAATCGTTCTCATTTGGTGACCTTGTGTCACCTACGGCAACGTTAATGCTACTCAACAACCAACGAAAATGTGAGAAACTCATTATAGCTAATGCCTCCACGCGTCTCTCAGTCAGGTACGACAAAGCCCAGTTACAACTTAACTCATAATACCCGTACAACTGATCCGGAGTTGAGAGAGCAGTGACTATTATTTAATGAGAGCGAAACTGAAATCCTCGCTATTCTTATGCGGCAACCCGCAATACTTTGGTGTTCGTTCACTTTGTCTAACTAACTCCGCTTTATTTTACACAACTACCCGGACCATCGTCCCAAACGAATGATCCCCAAGAAGGTACAGAAAGGCTTACAAGCACATTTTCGGGCAGAGGAGTTGAAACGTTACACCCTAATATGATCCTTTTTAGTCATTTAGATTAAGATGAGTAGGGTCTACCAGTAACAGATATATCATGGTAGTAAATATCCCATGATCGCAACAGGGAACTATCGTTACTTATCCAAGACCTCAATTTCAATTATTTGAATATTCAACTCAATCAATTCAAGTCTACAGATCATAAATCCTATGGGCATTCAATTCTCATAACACCAAATATAGCCATATTTAAGGGCTGAAAAATAGGGGCTGAAATTTTTCCAGGCGGTCAGTAATGAGGCTCAGTTGATTCAAATCATGAATTGTTTTATGAAATCGAGTATGCAATTGTCTGCGGTTGTGAGATGCTGTGAGTCCAAGGAATGGAGGCAGTTTATAATGGTTTGTTATTTTCACTAATGAACCTTTGAAATCGAGCATGAAAAAAATTAATGTCCCGTCAAAATGTTATGGTTTGCGTTTCAAGATACGTAGAATCCGAAAATGGTATTAAAACATTTTTTCTGTCCGTCTGCTGTACGAGTCCCTTTCTTTGATTCCCATGAACCAAAATTAATTAAATTGGGTTTGTAGGTCCCATTTGGGGTATAGTTGATCCGCGATGCTTGCCGTTAGGTATTGTCAGTCATCTCTAAGGGGCGAAAAATAAACCATCGTGTAACAGTTTGCAGCGTTTTATAGTATTTTTATACGCAAGGTGTTGCGTACACAGTAGGGGCTTTACACTGGACGCTGCACGAGTGAAAGTAAATCATGACAACTATAAGCGAATGAATCGCACACCGTACTTTTGCAATTCTCATTTTCACTCCCATTGCTCAACATGTTCACTTCAAACACATAACATTCAGAACTAACAAGACGGCTGTTGCCAAATAAAATTCAAGTAATATGTTGTGTCATCATGATTGCGATGAAGTGTCATCATGATTGGGACACTTCATCGCAAATTCATTCTCAACCAATTATAGCTTGAGGGCATTGTCATATTCATCGTGGTTTGAAGAGACCTTGAGTGTCCAATTCGATTCAAGTGGTAGTAACACTAGTAGGGTGGCCAGGTTTGCGTGGGAGGAGGGGTATTTGGCCGGTGAGGGGTCGATAACCATGGCACGCTTTCGTTCCATTCACCATCGCGGGCCTTTCACGACGCAAGGGTCACGGAATTACCCAATGATCGATATCTGAACTTCAATGTTCCGCTTTTCAAAGGACCATTTTCTCCCACGAAGGGCCACCAAATGGGTGAAGTTGCATCAAGGAGCTTCATACACACAGTGCCCTTCTCATCAACGCCGATCATGTATAATCTCATGAGTTACTAAACAGCATCCATAATTTAAACTATAGTTTCAATATCGTTGGTTGGTCACTCGGTTCATAACCCGGAGGGTGTAGGGAATAGAAGAGTGGCACGAAAACTATGAACACGTGCATGAGAAGAAACATTGCTTTTTGAATTCATTATTACATTTAATGCGTTTTACAGTGTACATAAATATAATTTCTTTGAAAGAAAGTATAGATATAGCGCTCCTGGGAACTTGGAAACTCTTGAAGCGGCTGTACGTCTGCGGTGCAACAGCAGAATTCGCACAGTCAGAAGAAACATAGGTACAGCAAATTTTGGGATGAAAGGAGTATACCCCTCCAATCACCAGTCATAGTTATTGAAATTGCAGCTTGTAGCAAAGACCGACAGGAAAAAACGCTGGAAGATATATTACACAATGGTTCATTAGTTTCCTGTATAGATACCAATTCTGCGTAGCTCACTGTTTTCTTTTTGAGCATAATCAGGCCATTTATGACATTGAGCATCTCGGATTTGGGCATGATCGCTGAAAATTCCATCAAAATCGGATTCGAATTTGAGGAAGCTAAGCGGCGATGGCAACGATCTGCGGACACATACAGCCGGATAGACTGATATCGAACCAAATTTGTTCAAGTAGCAAAAGTACCTAAGTAACTACCTATAAAAAATATCCAAAATAACCATTATTATTATTCGAATGAAATAGTATCACGGAACAACCAAATGGATATATTATCCGCAACCTAGCAATCAATCTAGCAATGATAATTAAATCTGGGACGTTATGTATACCGTATCATTCACACTCATGTTGTTTTCGGGGCCGATATCAGGACCTTGCTGAGAAAGAACGGCTGGGCGCTAAATGCTCCGGGTCGTCCCAAAAACTTCTCAAGTTCGGAATCAATTTAAAAGCGTCATAAAGAAAAAAAAAATCAACTGATATCAAGAGATGACTGACAGTAACTATCCACTACAGGAACTACAAACCAAATATTTCATTAATTTACTCTGGCTCGTGGTAACTAAGAAAAGTGCGAATAGAACTACGGTGGACGGTGGGTGGCGCATGGACGACGGTCAGAACTTTTTTATTGCATTTTCGGAAACCATAAAATCGGTTCATGCATTCTGATGAAAAGTTCCCTATAACCTTTTTTTGTCTGAACGGTAAACCCCCAGTTGTAAGATTTTTCGTGCTTTCGACTTTAAGTCACTAAAATAGCCATAACTCGCTTAATTTAAGGAATAAACCGAAATGTGATTAACCATCGGAAGGAGAATTACGTTTCTCATCTCCCTTACGCTAAATCATGTTTTGGTTTATTATTTTCAATAATGAACCATTGGAATCGAGCATGAAAAAAAAAATTCTTACCCCCCCTCAAAATTTGATGGTTTACGTTTCAAGGTATGTAGAATCCAAAACTGCAATAAAAATATTTCTGTCTGTCCGCCGTACGCCGTACGCCGTACGCCGTACGGGCCACTTTTCTTAGTTTACCATGAAAGAAAATTGATGAAATTCGGGTTATAGGTTCCGTTCGCTGTCTAGTTGGTCCTCGAAGCTCGACGTTACTGTGAGTCATCTCTAAGGGGTTCAAAATAGGGGTTGAAATTTTCAAAACGCCTATACCATTTTTTTACGTGAATATTTTTATGGTTTCAAATAGTTCTTGAACTTGCGAGTTTTTTAAGACCATCCGGAGCGTCGTACGTCCAGCCGTTCGTTCACAGTAAGGCCCCGAAGTTTGCACCGACAGGCATTTTCGACTCCAGTGTGAATGAAATTGTATACAATTCAAACCAAATCTCGTAACCAGAGACGCGCCCACAATAGGAAATTTGGCGGAGATGAAATCATTGCTAGGGATCACCCGATTATATAGGCGGAGTATGAAGTCGAGTTGGTTGTTCTGTGATATTATTTCATTTGAAAAATGATGGCTCTTTTGGAGTTTGTTGGTAGGTAGTGAAACTTGAACAAACGTTGAAGTATTATTGATGGGTAAATTATTACTACGGTAAATCATTACTCAACGGTAAATTATTACACAACGGTTCATTATACCATCTACGTAGAAGGGGCTGGAGTTAGTTGGTAGGTACTTTCGCTACTTTTTTCACTCCTCATCAACAATTTCTTTTCAGAACTTCATTATGTGTGTTTCTTTTTGTTAGGTACTGTTTGTCATCGGCAGAATTATTTTAGCAACATTTAACTCGTGATTTAGGTAGGTACCTAGTAACGAGTACGGGGTTAGGTACTAACCTAAGGAGGGTCTGCGATCTACATAATATGTATAGAATAGTACATATCATATTATATAGACGGGTTATCTATACATAGAGCTGTGATCTGTAACGGAAGGGTATTCTATACAAAATAATAAACCGTTGTGCAGGGATTTGCAGCGTTTTTTAATGAGAATTCAATGTATGATAAATAAGCCTGAAAATCAAACTTTGTAAAATCTTGGACGTAAAAAGGTCCTAGTGATTCTACCCTTTTCTTCTCACTGTAACTCTAAAAGTTGGCCCAGAAGCTCAGCTTTTGAACGGTATGATCAAAAAATGTTTTACAGTGGACTCGTGAGATGAAATCTTCGTTTCCGTGCCAAAAACCATGGATTTTTCAGTTTTTCGAGTTCGCGTTTGTCGCGAAATCGACATTTTTACCATAAATTGTTAGGCAGCAATCTTTTCATGATTTTTGTCAGAAAACGTTTTATTGCATTTTGGGCTCCTACATACCTTGAAACGGAAACTATCCAATTGGCGGGGGGGGGGGGGTTAATTTTTTTTTGTTTTTCATGCTCGATTCTAAAGGTTCTAATTGAAAATAATAAAACAAAAACTGAGAGAGGTATTAAAAGCTAAAACAAGGACTGACGATCAGTAGATTATATACAACGTTAGTTGCTACGTGTACACAGCTAAACTAGCAGTATTCATATATTCCACGATGAACAAGACTAAAAGGGTCAGGCAATCCTGAATTGGGGCAATATTTGTGTAAAGTGAACATGAGCGTGGCATTTTTCTTTCCACTTTGCAGACTAATGATATTTATTCTAATGCCGGTGGTATTTTTTTGATAGGCCATCAGATACTTAATTACTTCAAAGAACACGATTTGAACCGAAGAAATCATTGCCTCCTGATCTTCATTTATTCTTGTCAAACAGGTTCTGGTTGAATTCAGAATGAATTTTTATACAATAATATTATGCCCTGTAATATACATACAATATTATACATAGATGACTGGACTTGAATGATGACTTGTGTATGTCCGTATATTAGGTTCAGTTGACGTCAAAATATGACGTAAATTGCCACAGGCGCTTTTGTATATTGTAAGGACAGGAGAGTGGATAATTATTAGTGAGAGGTATAAATACCTAAATGGTTTATAATAATTAGGAGAGAGAGTGAGAGAAGATATTTATTCACTACAAAAGAAAGATAAATACATCCTTCCATAGGAGAAAAACAAAACAACAAGGATACTAACACCCAGTATAATACATTTCCGGCGGTGGTTGGAGCACCTTAACGTTAAGTTATACTAGTTTTGTCAATAATGATGAACCAAATGATGGTTAACCAATGATAACTATCAGGTATAAGTAACCTAGTACCTAGTTACCCAATGATCATTGTTTCTAAATAACAATGATATTAGCAATGAAGGAGGGAAGGGTTGGACAGTTAGGTAAGTGGACGACACTTCTAGGACAACATCCAGCTGAGAAACGTCTTTCAAGAGGGTAGGCAGTATACCTTCCACAAATTGTCACTTCATTCAAATTGTACCTAATTCGTTGATGTAGGAACCCACAGTTAACAGATACCAAATGTACGGTACTACCACATCCATTGACAACTACACCTCAAGATTACGAGTATCTACCAAACGAGGTATCGGACGAGTTGGGAGTGGTATCCACAAGTTCAATGTTTCAAAAAGAGATAATAATATCGTCTGCTCGATCGCATGAATATACCGTTACTACAATCGCATAATATACATTTTGGAGATGGCACTGCCAAAAATACAAATGAAAATGTCATAAAATTAGGTCATATAAATAGGCAGGTATTCATGCGCATATTACTTCACCAAACCATCAATCACTGTGGAATTCGTTGGGAACTATGAGGAACGCAACCACGGTGATCCCTCTGATGCCTCTCTTCGTTTTTATGAATACGGGTCTATGAAATACTCATTTCTTTAACTATTTTTCCACTAAAATCTGCTAGTGAAAGCAGGATCCGCATGAATGGTATGATCCCCACAAAACATTAATTTATTGCAATGCTATTTTTTAATATATCAATTTTTTCGTACTATCTCGACCATTTATCATTATCATTCCTGAAAAAATTTGCACTCTCTATTTGGTCAACTTACGAGTATAAACTACCTAAGTAAAATGATATTCTTGAAATTGATATTCGTGCAACCCACTACTAACAAAATTATATACCTACCTTTCCGCACTTCCCCAAACTTGGGCCTCGGAAGTTGCGCCCAGCAACTCAGACGCTCCTCACCTTCTCGAGCCCAAAATTGTGGAAACCACTCAGGAGGCAGGTTCAGGTGTTCCGGAAAACAGCGTTAGTTAGTGGAAACCTCCTTATCGATTTCGTGATCACAAAGGGAGTTAGAAAGCTTTCCCCATACAATATTAACGGAGAAACGGAGTACGGCACTGTTGAGGAGTGAGACGGCGGGGATATCCCTGCAAGCAATAGGAAATTCCGGAGTTGCCCTCAATGGAATTCTTGATGATGGCCACCGGTCGATATTCGGGTCTCCGGTGACCTGAATGGATACGAATTCTGCAGCCTGATGCCTCTCTTCGTTTTTGTGAATAAGGGTCTATGAAATACTCATTTCTTTAACTATTTTTCCAGGACCAGCTTAACAATGTTCATAATGGGCCAGGCGCATACAAAATAAAAACTGTTCGGACGTAGGTACATAAACGCCCGAAGTAGTGCGTCTGGTGTCCGCTCGAGCGCTAGCTGCGGCTAGCGGGTTCGATCAGATCATGCTGTTTTTTGGGTCTTAGAACGAACGAATATAATTGTGATTATATTAGTAAATTGCAGCAAGCATCGCGTCAGCCATAGGCGGTGCAATTTCGGTCTGTCGGTCCAGAGTTTTGAAATACGTTCTTTCATGTAGTTCTTTGGGTTTTGCAAACCTGAGCTCCTCTCGAACGGCAAGATGGCGTTCAACCTCCGAAAGTGAAAGTGGTGAAAAGTTTTATCGTTGTTATAAATAGTATCTAAGTTAATCGTTCTTACCCGTTGTGCAATTAAATTCGCTCAAGTGAATTTGGACTGTGTTTTTCGTTCCCGATCAAACAATTTTGGTGCCGAAACCCGGGAATTTAGTGGAATAGCTGAGAACATTCCAGTGTTTCACTTTCGTTCCTTTCGTTCACTTGACGATGAGTTCCAACGTGGTCATCCCCGATCGAGGAATTGAGGTCTCAGCCAGAGTCATCAAGAGGTTTAAGGCCGATCAAAAGGCGCTTTATAAAACACTCTGTTCATGGGCGATTAAAGCCCAGTCGTTGTTGAAGCTGTCACAGTGGTCCGAGGAGGCCCGATCATGTGCGGGCGATTTGACGAAAGCTGCCGACAGTCTGTTCTCGCAGATCGAATCCGCCGATTTCAATTGGGACGTAAGTGAGTCGCTTTTATCCCAAGTAGCCGATCTGCAAGTGGCGTTAGAGATACGACTACCCACACCGACTTTGCAGCCTTTAGAGCGTTTGTCGGAAAGTTCGAACGATCAGAACAAGCTCACGTTCAATGCAGTAAAGTACATGAATGTTATACTGCCTACAGTTCCATCATACGATGGGAACATTACGAATTTCGCCTCATTTCGTGGTTTATACGATCGAGCGGTTCACAATGTACCGTACCTACCGGACGAGATTAAATATCAGGCGCTCGTCGAGAAGCTGGTTGGTCAGGCTGGTTCGACCCTTACTAGTTATCGTTCCGACGGATCGGACTATCAGGCTCTTTATAACTCCTTGATCGCGGAAAATTCCGGTCGGTATCGTCTCGCACGTCGATCCTTTTCGAACCTTAAATTCGTACCTACTATCAAAGAAAATGATGTGCAGCAGTTGGAAGCGTTCCTGAGTGCGGCCCGGTCTTGGATCCGTTCAATGGAAGAGGTTGAGACACACAACCTCGAGTCGTTCCTGCTGTTTGAGGCTCTCTTCGCTCGCATCGACACCACGCTGGGGGATAAATTTAATCGTCAAGAAATGGAGGTCGAGGATGTGGTTCCGACTCATCGGAAACTGCTGGAGTTCCTAGACAAGGAGCTCAAGATCGCTCAAATGATCCCTTCGACCTTTCAGGGTTCATTCGATCGTGATAAAAAATCAAATTCGGCTCAAAGACAGGCCCGTCGATCCTCCCCTACTCCTCATTTGTTGAGCATTCAGGAAGATACACTTAGACTCCGGTGCCACTATTGCGAGGACCACCATTTCCTATATCGCTGCCCCAAGTTCTTCACCGTTCCCGTGGAAAAGAAGTGGGAATTCGTTCGCCTACACAAGCTCTGCGAGAACTGCTTTTCCTACCGACATGACAACGTTCAAGACTGTCCTTCTCGACGACGTTGCGGCTGTGGACGAAGACATCATGCCTGGCTTCATTGTTCAAAAAGGGAGGTAATGTCGAGGGGTGCTCAGGGTCTTCCTCCCCAATCTGATAGTTCAAAGGGGGGATCGTGCCAGAGGCGCAATTCGCCTGTCTTGGCACAGTCACCACCGGTTACGAGCACACCGGCCCTCTCTGAGATCAACTTGTGTAAGTGGGCCTCGGAGGAGGTCGGGGGCTCAGAGGTGGCTGACCCTCTGTTCCGTTCGGCTAGATCTTTTACCGATTGCGAATGGGGCTGCCCCACTGGATGGGATCGAGCCGATCCTCCGACCCGTTCTGTCCGGAGTGATCGGTCTGATCCCTCCAGGGGGAAAGATGCTATAATAATCGATCCTTGTTCAAGTCGCACTAAAATATTCGTTCGTTCCAATAGGGCCCATTGCATTGATCATAATAACCAATCCGGTCCCACAGGTAGGATGTTCGATCGTAAGTTCCCAGGCAGTAGCTCGGCTGCCGCTTTAGGTAGGCGCATGTTCGTACCTAGGACCACTGAGGAAGGGGGCCCCACTCCGTTGAAACCTTGCGGTGATATACCCAGGAGTGGAGCTTCCCATTGCACTACTCAGCTGGTTAGTTCTAAGTTAGTTCATAGAAGTCCCTCTTATTTGGTGCAGCCTTCCCCAGTAGGTGTTAGGTCAGGCGCACACGACGAGCCTCACCCGTCGAACGTAGCGGGACACCTTCCGGAGTCTCATACGTTCAGTAGTAGGGAAATTATTTTCCGGGACCAAGTTAGTTCAGGTGCCCAGCTAGTGGCGGGAAGTTCTCTTCCTGCGCTAGGTTCATTATCTAGATCATGTATTAGGCGTCCACGATCAGGAGGTTTAATACCCACCGCACTGGTGCACGTGTCAAAAGGGGAAAAGGCTAGGGGCCTTGTGGGGCGCGCGCTCCTGGACACTGGGTCGGAGGTTAATATAATCACCTCTAAATTTTGTCGAGCGCTCAAATTGAAGGTTTTCCCCTCAGAACGACGCATAGTGGGAGTAGGGGGAAATTCGCACGCTGTTCCGGGATTTACTTCATTCGGACTGTTCACACGTTCAGGTAGGCACATTTCAGTCACCGCTTTCGTCTTGGACGAGGTGACTGCTCCTATCCCGTCAAGCAGTTTCTCTATCGATCGGTGGCCCCATATCTGGGAGTTAGGGTCTGAATTGGCTGATCCGACTTTTTATACTAGGGGTGAAGTTGACCTTTTACTAAGCGCCGATCTATTCATACAGCTCATAGAAGAGGAACGCGTACCTCCGGTGGGTAACTCACCATGGTTGTTACGTTCTGAAGTAGGCTGGTTAGTGCTAGGTCGAATCGAATCACAGAAGGGGCAGATAGTGAAGTTCGGGGATAAGAATCACCTTCAGTGGTTCATTCCTACCGAAGCCCCTTGTCAAGTTTTTCCCTTAAAGTCCGAAATTAGCGCTCGTTCCAATCCCGCTCTAGTGAGTACAACACAGCCGGCATGGAAGGACGTTCGGTCAGCTGAATATCGTAAGTGGGCCATTCAGGACATTATTAGAGCACTTCAACTAACCTTGGGTGGAGGCAGTGTACGAAAGGGAGAACATTCAAGGGAGGCCCCTGCTCCACCTAAGGAACGTCGCTCCCCTCCTCCTCGTTCAGGAGTGCCACTTTTTCATTCCAAGGGTGCTCTGTTAGATCCGGTACGTAATTTATTCTCGGTAGTGCCCCCTGTGGAGTTCTCATCAGTTAGTCCACCATTGTTCAGTTTGGTTTCAAGGGGGGTAGTACCTAATAAGGTGAGTTTTGGATCCCTGAGTTCTGCACACATACAGGTTCAGAGTTCCGTTCACGAAACCGACGTACTTCTTAAGCGAATGTTCGAGATCGAGTCAGTCGAGGAGGTGGAGCCTTGGACACCTGCCGAGCGGGAGGCTGAGAACATTTTCTTAGATCAGGTGCGCAGGGACGGTTCAGGTAGGTACACCGTTCCATTGCTACTTGCCCAGGATCGGAATTCGCTAGGTCATTCTCGATCAATAGCCCTACGGCAACTTTACAGATTGGAAAGCAAATTTAGGCGAAATCCTGATCTCGTTCCACCGTATAAAAGGTTCATGAATGAGTATGCCGCTCAGGGGCACATGAGACCTGTCGATCCCCCGGTGCCGGGTCTAGCTCATTATTATATGCCTCATCATGCAGTTCGTCGCCTGGGGGACCCAGCAGATAAGATCCGTGTCGTTTTTAATGCGTCCCAGCGGACAGCAAATGGTCGATCACTGAACGAAATTTTACATGTGGGTCCGAAGTTACAACCGGACATTTGTGATATTCTCCTCCGATTCCGCTCGTTCCCCTATGTGTTCATTGGCGATCTTAAACAAATGTTCCGCCAAATTTTACACCCGAGAGAGGATCAAGATCTTCTCCGTATTGTCTGGAGAGATTCCCCGGATGACCCTGTTCAGGATTTTGCGCTCTGTACAGTCACTTATGGTACAGCTCCGGCTCCGTTCCTGGCGAACCGGACCTTGAAACATTTGGCAGAGACTCAGGCCAAAGACTACCCCATGGCCTCTATAGTTCTACTCGAGCAAACCTATGTGGATGATGTTCATGGAGGAGGTGCCTCGATCAAAGAAGCACGTGAGGTTAGGGACGAACTTATTGCTCTGGTAGGCTCTGCAGGTTTTGAGATGCGAAAGTGGGCCGCTAATCACCCCGATCTGCTTCAGGGTATTCCCCAAGATCATTGCCTGATATCGGGCGAAACAGTGGACTTGGATCCCACAGAAGGCACGCCCCTTAGAATGCTAGGAGTGGCCTGGGACCCCCGTACTGATACGTTCTTCTTCAAGGTACCAACCACACCTGTAGTTCGAACCAAGAGGGAGCTGGCTAGTGAGGTCGGTAGAATTTATGACCCCGCGGGCTGGGTCATGCCAGTTTCGGTCTTCGCTCGAATGATCCAGCGTGAGGTGTGCCATGCACGTTTTGACTGGGACGATCCACTTCCCCTCTCCTTGGTTACTGACTGGTCGAACATTGCTAGATCCATCGATACGCTCTCAGAGCTGAAGATTCCCCGTCACGTTCAGGTTTCTAGTCCCATTCAGTGGCTAGTAGGATTTGCGGACGCCTCTGAAAAGGCGTATGCAGCTGTGGTTTATCATGTTTGCGCACAAGGAGCTTCATTTGTGACCCGGCTAGTCACCGCTAGAGCTCGAATTGCCCCCATAAAGCAGGTTTCAATACCTAGGCTAGAACTGCTCGCTGCCGAATTGCTCGGAAAGACCATGAACAAGATTCGGCCACAATTCGCTCATGCTCAATTGGTTGCGTGCTCTGATAGCACAATCGTTCTGTCCTGGCTCACAGCCGACCCAGCGCCGTTATGGAAAGTATTTGTGGGAAACCGTGTAGCCAAAACTCTCTCTTGCTTGCCCCAGGAGCTTTGGTTCCACGTTCAGACGCAGGACAACCCCGCTGATATAGCATCTAGGGGAGCCCTGCCCAACAAACTGATCAAGAATGAGCTTTGGTGGAATGGTCCTCATTGGTTGCGCTCAGACCGGTCCTTGTGGCCTATTTGCAGAATTAGGCCCAACCTCAGTCAAACAAGTGTGGCTGAGGAGATCAGGACGGTGAGGTCGCATGCCACCGCTCTGGAGACAACTGACGAGTTGGAGAAAAAATTCAGCTCATTCGGTCGGCTTAGAAGAGTGGTTGCCTGGATCTTACGTTTCGGACGAAACTCCCGCGTTCGAAGAGTTAGGTGTGCAACAGTTCAGAGAACGCCGATCGAACCATTGGCAACTGAAGAACTGCGGGCAGCTGATCTAGTTTTAGTACGACGCGCACAATGTCGACACTTTCAGGACATTTATTCCGCCTTAGACCGTTCCACTCCCCGTACCAAGCTCATGAGACAACTCGCTATATTTCGATCACGAGAGGGCATCATTAGAGTGGGGGGCCGTTTGGAGCATAGCACTAGTGCATTCGAGACTAGGCATCCTGCACTTTTACCCGCCAAGGACCCACTCACCCAACTTCTCATTCGTCAGGCTCATGAGAGCTGTTTGCATGTCGGCCCGAGGGCGACCCTAGCTCACCTGCGTACGAAGTTCTGGATTATAGATGGTCGGAATGCGGTCGCTAGAACTCTTGCAAAGTGCACCCGCTGCTTTTCGATCAAGCCCATATCTTTTCAACCAGAAATGGGTCAGCTCCCATCAGGGCGGGTTCAGGGAACGTTCACATTCGATCAGGTCGGCATTGATTACGCCGGCCCATTTTCGGTCTCCGTAAGTGGTCTCCGTGGGGCACGAAAAGTAGAAATGTACTTGGCCGTGTTCGTTTGCTTTGCCACCAAGGCGGTGCACTTAGAAGTAGTTATGGATCTGAGCACTGACAGTTTTCTGCAGTGCCTGGAAAGATTTATCGCTCGAAGAGGGGTGCCCTCCGTCATTTGGTCGGACAACGGTCGCAATTTTTTGGGGGCAGCCAACCTCCTTAGGAACATTAGGATTGCGCTGGAGACAGGCGTATCGATCACGCTTGCCGAACGTTTGGCTGCTAGGGGGGTGAGCTGGAAGTTCATACCACCAAGGGCTCCTCATTTTGGGGGGTTATGGGAAGCTGCGGTCAAGTCAGCAAAGCGACTTATTAGGGTAAATTTGCGCGATCATACGGTCAATTTCCAAACGTTCAGCACTATAGTGGCTAAGGTCGAGGCCATCCTTAATAGTCGGCCTCTTGTGTTCCAATCCGCCTCGCCGGATGATATCCTCGTTCTTACACCAGGTCACTTCTTGATACAAAGACCTCTTACTGGAATCTGAAGGCTGCCTGGACTCCAGCTCGCGCCTTATTCCCAAATGGCGGTTTGTGAACCAGACCGTACAGGGCTTCTGGAAGAAGTGGAGTAAGGAGTACCTGCTTGATCTGCAGGCACGGGCCAAATGGAATACTCCTGACCGACCCCCTGTTTTAGGAGATGTAGTGTTGATCATGGACGACAATCGTCCACCGCTCTCTTGGCCCATGGGCGTGATTACCGATCTTCATGCTGGGTCTGATGGTATTGTTCGGGTAGCCAAAGTTAGGTCCACCAATGGAGAGCTGACACGTCCATTGGTCAAGCTTTGTCCCTTGCCCAAGGAGCAGTCCGAATGACGGGCGTCATTGGGGGGGGAGGATGTTCGGACGTAGGTACATAAACGCCCGAAGTAGTGCGTCTGGTGTCCGCTCGAGCGCTAGCTGCGGCTAGCGGGTTCGATCAGATCATGCTGTTTTTTGGGTCTTAGAACGAACGAATATAATTGTGATTATATTAGTAAATTGCAGCAAGCATCGCGTCAGCCATAGGCGGTGCAATTTCGGTCTGTCGGTCCAGAGTTTTGAAATACGTTCTTTCATGTAGTTCTTTGGGTTTTGCAAACCTGAGCTCCTCTCGAACGGCAAGATGGCGTTCAACCTCCGAAAGTGAAAGTGGTGAAAAGTTTTATCGTTGTTATAAATAGTATCTAAGTTAATCGTTCTTACCCGTTGTGCAATTAAATTCGCTCAAGTGAATTTGGACTGTGTTTTTCGTTCCCGATCAAACAAAAACCCTTCATGAATTATGTTATTTTAGTAGCTATAATACGAGTACATAATCATCTGGTAACACACTCACAAAAAATAAATAACATAAAATAAAATAACAGTCACCAAGTTCGAAAACGGGTTGGTTTGAAGCCTGGGACGTGTTTGGCCGGGGCCTAGCGGTGAAATTCATACGACATCCTCATCACGGTGTCAGTTGTCGCCGCATGGATATCGTAAACCGGCAGAATGTTGAGGATTCGTAAGTTTGCCGCTTTGATGCCTTCTGACCAATCAGGAGCTTCAGAAATGCATATGTCTTAGTGAGCCATTGATAGAAGTCATTCAAAAAACGGGTTGATGTGAGGAGAGGATTGTGAGGGGAGGGGGGCAATAAAGTTATCGTCTCCAACTAAACTCATGCAGTCTCACAAAGCTAAATAGAGGCCCTTACCATAACTTTATAAATAAATTATAGGAAACCTTTTTTGTGACTATCGTCGTAGCGTACAATTTTTTTTTTTAATAGGCACCTAGTTTCGAACTTGTAATGAATAAAGAACCTCTACGGGAAGGGAGGCCAAAGGTAGCCGAATGAAAAACAAATTGAGTTATTTATTCTTCAAACCTGTTCAATAAGAACAACCTACCGAGGGAGTGGCGGTGGTGGGGGTCAGTAAGGGGGGGGGGAGGAGATTGCTGAACGTAGCCAAATGGAGGCAGGTACCATAATCCCATTAATTATTGTGTAAAATGAATGATAACCAGCCTTTTTTTCCAGTTTTTTGGGAGTTGGAGAAATTTCGCAATCTTTTGAAACGCTGTATCTCGGTATGTATGTGGTAAAAAACTAAGTTTTACCGGTGCAAAATGTAGAAATTTTAACGTTCTACAAAAGTTGAAGGGTGATCTAAGTCGTAGGATGCAAGGTAAAAATGTCACAGAGCAAAAACCGAAAAAAGGGCATAATTTCGCGGTTTTTCGGCCTTCCCTAAGTTTCCACAGGATTTTTTGTTGAATAAATTGTATTATTGAATACCCACAAACCTCCAGTTTCGTTAAATTCGTATTTTATCAGCCCCTCCCCCTCCACCCAAATTTTAGTACCTGCCAACTTATATCATTACGCTAGAAAACAAGAATGAATATTTGCTTTTGGTTTATCATTTATAGCTTTTTCAAATTGAATTCGTCCTTTTACAAAATGAATTAGTCCATTTACAAAATGAATTCGTCCTTTTACAAAACGAATTCGTCCCTTTTCAAAATGAATTAGTCCTTTTACAAAATGAATTCGTCCTTTTACAAAATGAATTCGTCCTTCATAAAGAGGGCCCAAATCTTGAAGGTAATAAGGGCGGCGTCTGGGGCTCTGGAAAACGGTGGCGGTAGGCATGCGGTCTTTATGCAAGGGCGCGGAAATCTTCTGCATGTCATTCCTTATCTCCCGCACATCTTCTCAATGGAGCTTCCTTACATTGGCTTTGTATGAATGTCTTGCCAACTTTCTGTAAATTTCTTGTATCAATTATTCCTTGTAAACTTTGTAAATTTCTTCTATTACATATTTATTAACTATGCAAACAAATGCAATAAATTATTATTCTTCGAGAAAAGGTATCTGCATATCATTTGGTCTGGTTACCTTCAAGATTTGGTCCCTCTTTATGAAGGACAAAATTCATTTTGTAAAAGGTCGAATTCGTTTTGTAAAAGGACGAATTCATTTTGAAAAAGGAATAATTCATTTTGAAAAAGGACGAATTCATTTTAAAAAAGGACGAATTCATTTTGTTAAAGGACGAATTCAATTTGAAAAAGCTATATAATAATAAACCTTTCGAATCGACGATGAAAAAAAAAATGTTACCCCCCTCCCCAAAATTTGATGGTTTACGTTTCAAGGGACGTAGAATGCGAATATCGAATAAAAAAATTCCGTCCGTCCGCCGTCCGCGGCTTTTTCCTTACTTCCCATGAACCAAAATTCACGAAATTTGGTATATGGGTTTGGGCTTGGTTTTGGTATTTGGGCTCTAGTTGGTCCTCGAAGCTCTGCGTTACTGTCACTCCAAGGGGTGAAAAATAGGAGTTGAAATGTTCCCTATCGCGGAAAATTGAAATTTGAGGCGTGGGTTTTCTCGCATTTTTAAATAGCCTGATTTTTTCTGCATTTTTGAGACCATCCGGAGCATTCTACGATGTTGCCATAAAATTTGCTATACAACTTGCTGTAAAGATCAGGGTGTATGCAGGCATCAAGGTGGGTCGAGAGCGCATATCACTTATCTCCTGCTAGCTGGACGATATAGCGTAGTGGTTTAACTGACGAACTGATACGCTAAAGTTCCCGAGACCGAAACCCTACCGGGGCTGAATATTTTTTTCACTACACATCAACAATTTCCCTTCAGAACTTCATTATTTGTGTTTACTTTTGTCATTTTAGCTACCGTTTTTGTCACCGACATTACTGTTCTATACAAAATAATAAACCGTTGTGTAGGGATTGATTTGCAGCGTTTTTAATAACAAGATTCAGACTAGACTCAACAGATGATAACTTGTTGAGTTAGTAGGTGGATTCGCCGCTAGAGCGCTTAGTGCAGGCGAGTGTGCGGTGAACTTCAAACCCGCGCGGAACTGGTAAGGCCAAGAAACTGCAAACCGTGCGAAACTGGTACCGACATTGGATTGCTGCCGTTCTTCGTCTTTGCGCAGAATTTTTGGTAGGACTCCCCTATCAATGCCGTCTACTATACTGAAGTAATCAGTAAACTCGCCTAAAACCTGATCCCAGCTTTCAGAACTATAATTAGGTGTCATTTTTTTATAAGCAGTAATTGTATTTCTAATAGCAGACCATGTGTGGAATGACTAATGTTTTCTTCACAGAATTAATCCACGCTATACGTCCCAGACTCATCAAAACGCTTTGTTCCAACCCGCCTTTGAGTTGGTGTAATCTCGAGGTTCTGAAGGCGGATATCTCGGTTTCTTCCGTCGCAAGCAGAGTAATTAATTTAGTTTGTCACCTCCCTCGCCCCCGCTCACTCCCCTTTCTGTATCAAAACTTGTTCCATATATCAGTTTTTCATGTTGAACAAAACGGAACCATGTATCAACCGGAGATGTGACACTTATTAAATTTTTTCTCCGCTCTTTCTCTGCACTCGGGGTCTTTCATGACCTCTAATGAAATGTCAAAAGGAGAAAAGAGCCTTAATTGTCTGTATAGTTACAGTAAAGGCGTTGGAGGCGACCTACCAAGAATTATGTAACGAGAAAAATGGTGCGTATCAGAATAATATTCTGATTATGGCAGCTGTTCCAGCATTACTACGCCCTCCATCACCCTGGAATCCGCGCCAGCTGGGACCTTGTAAAAACACGGCACTTCTGGCCCAATATGAACACCGACGTTCGCAACTGGGTGCTTGGGTGCCAGAAGTTCCAGCGCTATAAGGTCTCGGCCCACCCCCACGTCCCCCCTCAACAAATAGATGACGCGCTTCCTGTCGAGCACTTACACCTCGACATAGTCCTCCTTCCGAAGGGAAGCGCTACGTCATGAACGACCATGCTACCAACTGGGTGGAGTGAATCCCACTCCCCCACATCTCCATGGACACCGCTGCCTCTGCTTTTCTCCACGGCTGGATAGCTTGGTATAGTTGCCCGCGGATCCTCACAGCTGATCAGGGCAGGCAGTTTGAGTCATCACACTTCACATCCCTCCTACGATCTCTGGACATCAAGAAACACCGAACCACGGCCTATCATTCCCAATCCAACGGCAAGGTAGAGCCGTGGCATCCCATCATGAAACAGGACATTTCCATCTCAGCCGACACCGCCTCATGGACAAAGGTCTTACCATACATCCTTTTAAGCCTGCGCACTTCGGCCCGACCAACCGATGAGATTAGCCCGACCGAACGTACTTTCTCTTCTCCTTTACAACTGCCCGCTCCTCAAGGACCCGTCAATTACCAGAGTACAAACACACACGACTCCCGTTACCGGCACCTCTTATCCCAAACGTTTTTACAGCGCAACCCATATGTACCTGAAGGAACCCGGAATCCACAAAACTCTTCAACCCCTTTACGTCGGCCCCTTTCAAGTCATCCGCACTGCACAAACCACCGCTACTCTGTTAATTGACGGGAAGCGTTAAGGTGGGATTCGAATGACGCGGCTGGAACGACTGTAGCCGCGCGACTCGAGCCGTGCGACCCAGAGACGCGTATATGACTTCCAATCTCGCGATTCTAGCCGCTATGAACGCCACACGTGACTTCCGATTGCTTGACTTTAGTACCTACGTTAGCGCCATGGAGAGTACATCGCTGCAGTTGGTGTCGTCGTTATTCCAGGAAGAGGAAGAAGAAGAGCTATTGCTGCTGGACCTTATGAAAAACAGGCGTAATCCTCACCCAATGTACTTGGCGAGAGAAACCTAGGGGTTTCAGAACATTCTTATAAAGAAGCACCTTCTGAAGGATGAAACCGTGTTCAGGAAGTTTTTCCGGTTAAATTTTGAACAGTTCAACTATTTTAACACTTATTGAACCAAAAATAACAAGCGAGTCATGTGGCAACGTCAAGCAACCCATCAGCCCTGCTGAAAAACTGGGAGTTACGCTCAGGTAAAGCAATTTAATCGTAATAATTATTATACAAAAAAGATGAAAGGTAGGTATTCTAAATTCAACACTCAAGTGAAATAACGGCCAGACGCATTTGTGATTAAATGAAGTTCATTGTCGACGGCGGAAGCAGGTACTGTTGTGAGGTGCAGGTCCGGTGCAGAATCTGTGGGAGGGCGGGAAGAGATTTCAGACAGCTCAAGTTTACCAACAATCTCACTAATTTGCATTTTGGCACGGATTTGATTTGTACTGGACAATTTTTTAACCGACATAGCCATACTTTTGAAAAATGTGTCAATGGGGTCCTCTTCCGTGGGTTTAGCAAGTACGGTCGATAATAATTTGGCTCTGTCTTGAGAATTTTTCTTGTGAACTATTCTCTCGACTTTCCAGCCGCGTGGGGCGACGCGGCTAGACTGCTCCCCGAGAATTTGAGCCGTGCGATTGCGAGCCGCCTCGTTCAAGTCGCTTCGGCCGCGTGGCTGCTAGCGCGCCATTCGAATGGGTTCCATTGTATTACTGTCAAAGCAGTCCTACTTCACAGCCGCGCCGTTCCAGCCGAGCGGCTACAGTCACTTCGGCCGTGTCATTCGAATCCCACCTTTTACACCGCACCACTCGCCCGTTGCAATCGGGCTCACGTCCTCGCAGATCCCCAACCACACCAACCCGCACCAGGGGAAATTCACATTCTCTCCTCTGCTCTCCACCATGTCACAACTCCCTCGCCAGCAGTCTCCCGACCCCAATGTCACTGCCGTCCTGCGTGACGTCTGGGTTCCGACCTCCCTTCGCCGCTCCATCACTCGCCCGGGCCTCCTTCACTGCCGCCATGGGGCCCCCCTCCGAGGATCACTGGATTACCTCCCTGGCCTCGGCAGTGGCAAGTGTCCTGGTGGGCTATCATTCGCGATTATTATACTGGGAAAGCCACCGAGAGGCAAGACCCCTATGTTCCCCAGCATCCCCACAAGCGGCCACCAGAAGGTAGGGCACCACCACCCGCTACGACTGCCCAGCTGCTGGGGATATCCCCCATTCGCACCACCAGGAAAATATACAGGCCTGGACGACGCGAGCGACGGACAACCGCGACCTTCCTGGTGGCCCCAGCCTATCGCCCCGCTCCGCTGCATCACAACGGGGCCTCAGGAAAGTCTCCAGCTGAATGGGTTCCACCAGTATTCGGTTGGAAACATCCTGAGGTCCCTGACTTTCTGCCGTACACCGTGCTGCTCTGCTATCTGCGACGCCGCTCCACCTGTACATACACGCAATTCATTGCAAATATCTTCTCTCCAGTTCTAGGCCTCAATTGTATTGCATTTATATTTTCCTGCCTTCAGCACCCAATCTCAGCTTTCGCCATCAGCTCTTTTTGTTCTCTTTGACTTCCATGTTCCTCGATTTATAAGTCTAACCTGGGGGGACCTGTGTCATGGTACCCTTACAGAATACCATTCAAAATGTACATATTTAGATTGTCCTAAATAAACCAAGTGAAAGGAGAGCCTGCGTGACACAAGTGGAATAGGTAGTACTCCCCCTCCATCAATCCCCCAACGGCTCCTAATGACCAACGGCGGACCGGGGGAGGGTAGAATAGCTCCTATAAAACCCGCTCTTCTCTTCTCACCCAGCTCGCCATTCTATGCTCAAACCTCAAGTCGATGACTTCTCCCTTCCTCCTCAAATCTCCTTACCTTTCTCGCCTAATAGAACTCAGAGTGGTGGAACCGTCTGGGCACAACCTCTAGGGTTTCTAGTTGTTGTAACCTCCCTGGCTTTGCCATAGGTGTAACATTTCAAACGCTAGCTAACCAACCTCAAGCTTCATATCTAAAAACCTCACCGATCCCAGCCAAGCCTCATTCTTCTATCACCACAGAAGGATATGGTTTATTTTTACGTTTTTGAATTGACCTTGAACTAAAGAATTTTTTGAAACCACCCGGAACATTGTACGACCAGCCGGTCGTTTCCACCGAAAAGCTTCGTCCACACGATCGTGAATCAAACGGTATAAATCTGGCCCAGATATCATCGCTAGGGACCACCTGACTATAATCACCGATGGCTATGTATGAAGTCCAGTTGGTTTTCTGCGATAATTTTTCATTTGAAAAATGATGGATCTATTGAATTTTGTCGACAGGTACTTTTGAAACATGAACAAATGTTGGAGTATTATTGATGGGTAAATTATTACACTATGGTAAATTATACCATCTACGTAGAAGGGGCACCTATACAAGTTGATTATTACACAACGGTTTATTATTTGCCTTATGCTTCATGAATAACTACAAATAAATTATGAGTGAATTATTGAATCCCGCGCCCGATTGATGGCTCTTTTGGATTTTGTTGATAGGTAGGTACTTCTGCAGCTTGAACAAACGTTGAAGTATCGTTGGGCGAATTATTACACAACGGTAAATTATTACACAATGGTTCATTATACTATCTACGCAGAAGGAGCACCTATACAGGTAAATTATTACACAACGGTTTATCATTTACCTTATACTTCATGAATAACTACAAATAATTAATGATAGAATTATTGAATCCCGGTCATTTGTATGAAACCTTAATTCCTGGGCCGGCTCTAGTATCCATTTAGGGCTTTCCTGGAGGGAGATCGAGGGTACTGACCACAGAAAACAGAGTGATAATAAACCATTCTTTAATCATTTGCAGCGTTTTTTTCGTTGCATTTTCGGAGTCTACATATTTTTATGTACCTTGAATCGGAAACCACCAAATTTTGAGGGGGGATACAAATTTTTTTTCATGCTCGATTCCAAAGGTTCATTATTGAGAATAATAAACAAAAAGTTCCAGTAATGCAGCATGTCCATATGAGCGAATTTTCAGAAGAGGTAACAGCATTTTGCCGACTTTCAGCGACTTTTGACCACGAAGCACTCATATTTGACGTCCTTTTTTGGGAGAACATAATATTATCATTGACTACTGAAACAGTATTCTTCTGTCTTGAGCCACATTTGGTGTAACTACATTTTGTAGCCAATTTCCTTTTTTTTAAAGATTTTCGATCCACAAAAACTGAAATGTTACATATTTTTGGTTTATTATTCTGTGAATAATACACCTATGTATTCGCTCAGCAACAAGAATTTTGAACACCTCCTCAAAATGTTTTCTTTTAAATTTCAAGGTGCGTAGATTCCATTCGGTCCGTCCGCCGTATCATCCATATCTACCTTTACTTTCGATTCAAAGAATTCGTTCTTTCGCACAAATGCTCCATTTGGGCCCTTAGTTGTGTCCCGAAACTTTGCAGCCCGATCGGAATATACCCAAAGGTGATAAGGGTGAAAAGCGGGTGAAAAATGGGAGTTAAAATAGGGTTTTTGTAACTGGAGCTTGTGAGGTATCGTTGTCCATGTTTTTTGGGGAGAGGAGACCGAAATAAAGTTGATTCTGACCAAAGAGCGGAGAACTGAGGTTCTAACAAAATTTCAGCCTTACATTTACATTACATTTTGGTCTAAAATCGTCGTTCTTTGGCACACAGGCTCCATTTGGGTCCCAGTTGTGTCCTGAAACTTTGCAGCCCGATCAGAATATACCCAAGGGTGTTATAGGTGGCAAATATAAATACAAATTGGGGGTTTTGATGTTTTAGTAACATGAGCTTGTGAGGTATCTTTTTCCATGTTTTTTAGGGCGAGGAGAACGAATATGAAGTCGATTTTGACCGAACAGCGAAGAATTGACGTTCTAACAAAGTTTCAGCCTTAAATTTACCTTAAATGTTCGTCAAAAATTGTCGTTCCTTCGCACGCGGGCTCCATTTCGGCCCTAGGTGTGCTCCAAAGCTCGGCAGCCCGATCGGAATACACCCAGAGGTGTTATAGGTGAAAAGTAGGTGTAAAAATAGGGTTTTTCGAGGTTTTGGTTTTGGTTAGTTAAACATTAAGATTGGAGAATGTTTTTGTAACACCGTCAAAAAATGTTTTCTTTTACGTTCCAGGGTATGTAGATTCCAAAAATGCGATGTCCTCCGCCGTCCGCCGAATCATCCTTATTTTCGGTCTAAAAAAAAAAAAAAAATCGTTCTTTCGCACATGAACCCAGGGCTCCATTTGGGCCCTGAATTGTATCCCGAATCATTGCAGCCCGATCGGAATATACCCAAGGGTGCTACGGGGAAAAAATGGGTGCAAAATTAGGTATTTTTGAGGTTTTAGTGAATTTGGGCTTATGAGGTATCATTTTCCATTTTTGTTAGGGTGAGGAGACCAAATATGAAGTTGATTTTGACAACTGAGTGAAATATTGAGGTTCTAACAAAGTTTTAACTCTCAAAATTTAATATTTATGGGTCAAAATCCTGTGAAAATGGCTGCAATTACCAGAAATTTGTATTAACAGGTGAATCAAGACAATTCAGTGACAATTTCACTGACCGAAAATAATTCGTAAAAATAGCAATTTAATATACGAGTTTATAAAATCATCAAATCAGCTTTGTGGGTCTCTTCGCTGAGGTCCCATTCATGCCGTACTCAGTCGAGAATGATAAACCCATGTGACAAGAACTTCGCAATTTTTTTTTCGAGGTATCAGTGACAGTGAACATGAGCGTCTGATGTATCGTTTTCATGGATGTTTTCATGATTTATGAGACTGCAATTCCCGGGCCGGCTCCAGTAGTCGATTTTGGGCTTTCTTGTGTGGTGGGTGGAGTGGGGGGGGGGGGGGGGGTGCAGATGGTAAGTATTGACCACAGAAATCAGTATCTACGCAGAAGGGGCATCTATACTGGTAAACTTTAAACCGTTGCGTAATAGTCTGCTGCGTTTTTGTTTTCGAAAATTGCTCACTTCACTTTACATTTTTGTTTGCCATTAAAAACGCTGCAAATCCCTGCACAACGGTTTATTATTTTGTACAGAATACCCTCCTGTTACAGATCACAGGTCTCCGTATAGATTACCCTTCTATACAACATATGTACTATTCTACACATATTATGTAGATCGCGGACCTCCTTATAGGTTAGTACCTAACCCCGTACTCGTTACTAGGTACCTCCCTAAACCGTTGTGTAATAATTTACCTGTATAGGTTCCAGTTCTACGGAGATAGAATAATGAACCGTTGTGTAATAATTTGCCCATCAATAATACTTCAACGGTTGATCAAGTTGCAAAAGTACCTATCAACAAAATCCAGCTCCTTCTTGGTAGATTAGCCGTTGTGTAATAATTTACCGTGGTGTAATAATTTACCGTTGTGTAATAATTTACCGTTGTGTAATAATTTGTCGTTGTGTAATAATTTGCCGTTGTGTAATAATTTACCCATTGTCGTGAGTCCCTCCCGGAACTCCAACGCACTACAATTAGTTCTCGCCAAAAATAACCTGTAAAAATAAGGCTCTGGGAATAAACGGTAAGAGTGGGGCAACGGACGCAGGACCCGGGACTCAACCTGAAACCCCACCTCCAGGGTGGGGACTTCAGGGTCTATATAACCCCGGATCCTGCGCCATTTTCGCCATTCTACATCTCCTCTAGCTGCTGGCTACTCTCTCTCTCTCCTCAAACCTCCTCTCTTAAAATTCACTTCTCAAATGCTCTCCTAGTAAATTCACACACACAGTAAATTCACACTCACCCATTTCATCAGAGTTAGGTGGAGGTCTCGCCCTTAACCAACCCTGATGAAACACACTACACGCTCGGTGGAGGTCCGCCCTTAACCGCACACACTCGCTACACCAATTTACCATTAAATTCACTCACACACATTTCATCAGGATCAGGTGGAGGTCTCGCCCTTAACCGATCCGGATGTCACACACTACACGCTCGGTGGAGGTCCGCCCTTAACCGCACACACACTCACTTAAATTCAAACACACACATAAATTTAGTCAGGTATGGTGGAGGTCTCGCCCTTAACCAACCTGACGAAATTTATCACACGCTCGGTGGAGGTCCGCCCTTAACTGCACACACACACACACACAACCAAATTCCACGCACTTCATGCATTCAAATTCTCTAACTTAAATTCACTTCTAACCTTTTCAACACATGCTCGGTGGAGGTTCGCCCTTAACCGCAAACACACCAAAAATCAACACACAACAATTTTAGCTTTAAATTCACTCCTATCCTACATCCAACTACCTCCACCTATCATGGTGAATTTTACATCAACCTAAATTCACCATAGTGACGTTCCCGCTTCCTTCTTCCCCTCTCATCATGGAGTCTCCCGACGTCACTTCGCCACCCCTCTTGACGGCGCAAACCACCCTGCAGGCCGCTGCGACACCGCCCGCCGACCCCACGTCCGCTGCGACACCGCCCGCCGACCCCACGTCCGTTGCGACACCGCCCGCCGACGTCATGACCGCTGTGTCCGCACTCCCCTCCACCCTTCCACCGTTCAACACGCACGACCCAGCCCTATGGTTTTTCCAGGTCGACGCAGCCTTCTCCGCCGCCGCTGTCCGTAGCCAAAAGGTCCGCTACTCAAGGGTCATCTCGCTCCTCCTACGACGTCCTTCGCAGCCGCCTCACCTCCTTGTATCAGCCGTCGAAATACTCCCGCATCGCTGCGCTTTCGCAGCCCCAGCACCTCGGCGACCTCAAGCCGTCCCACCTCTTCCGTCGCTTGCATCACCAGCTCCGCGACGTGATGACGTCTGACGTGACGCACACTTTCTGGCTCAAGGCCCTCCCCTCCCCATTCCAAATCGCACTGGCCAGCCACCTCGACGCAGCCGACGACGATCTCCTCCGCCTGGCCGATACTATCCACGACTTCCCCTCCGCCGCAGTGGTAAACGAGGTGCGCAACCCCAACCCTCGCCCGACATCATCCGACCGCACAAAACGCCCCGTGTCGTCCGACCGCCGAGCTCGCTACTCTTCCGCCGACGGCCGTCGGACGGCCCCCTCCGACCGACGTGGGCGCTCGCCCGCACAACGTCGGGACGACAAACCACCGCAGCGCCAACCACCCCCCTCCTCTGCACAACAATCTCGGAAGCAGTGGCTCCCTGCGGACCCCCCCCAACCGCTGCTTTTACCACGTCAACTTTGGCGCAAAAGCACGCAACTGCCAACCGCCCTGCGCCTTCAACGCGGCGCCGGGAAACGACTTAGCCCATCGGTAAACCCAACGGGCCCCCCTCCACGCACCCTCGGGGGGGACCGCACAGCCTTTCCCCCCGCCAACATCGCCTCCGCCGCGACGTACGCCGACGCCGTCCGCTCCAACCGGACGACGCCTCCCCACACCGACGACCGCTCCCTCGCCGCCGCCCGCCTGACCCGGGCGACGCACCCCGCAACCGCCCCTGCGACACCTCAAACCATCTGCGACACCGCACCCACAGCACTCCGCTGCATCTGCAACACCGCACCCACAACACTTCGCCGCACCTCCGACACCGCAACTTCCCCCCCTACCCCACTCACCTCCGACGACTCGCCGCATTGGCGACCCCACTCCACCGCCGCTGATCCTCTCCTACGCTGACGCCGTCCGCACAACACGAGCGACGCCTACTACGTACTCCGTGGCCGCCACAACAGGCCCCGCCGCAGCCGCAACCTCCACACATCCCACACCCGCATCCTCCGCATCCAAGACTGTCGCCGTCCGCACGACACGGACACCGCCTCCCCAGCACTCTGCAACCGCCGCAACCAACGCTGACGCCGTCCGCACAATGCGGATGACGCCTTCCCCGCACTCCGCATCCACCACAGCGGCCTCTGCCGCAGCCGTGACCTCCACACATGCCGCAGCCGCATCCTCCGCAACCACCGCCGACGCCGTCCGCACGACACGGACGACGCCTACCCAGCGCTCCGCAACCGGTGCAGCGACCTCCACCGCAGCCGCAACCTCCGCTCATCCTACGGCCGCACCCTCCGCAACCAACGCTGACGCCATCCGCACGATACGGACGACGCCTACCCCGCACTCCACAACCGCCGCTGCGACCCCCGCCGCAGCCGCACCCTCCGCACACATCGCAAAGGGAACCTCCACACCCGACGCAACGCCGTCCCCACCAAGCAACCCCGCACCTTCCAGACACAAGCGCCGCAACCGCCGCCACCGCAACACCGCACCTACAACCTTTGCCGACGTCAACCCTTCAACCCAGCCAACACAACCCCCCCCCCCCCCCCGCAAACAGGTCTCCTTCACCCTACCTACCAACCCTCACAACCCCCTTCCCTCCCCTCAACCCTCTCCCACCGCCTCTCCCACAGACGCTGTCTACCCCCACCTAGACCCTTCCCACCAACGCCTTTTCGTCCGATGCGAGCGAACGCAAACCCCCTTCCTCGTCGATACTGGGGCGGCCCTGTCCATCTTCCCCAACTCCCTCCTCCGTCGGCAAGCGCGCTGCGACCGTCAGCTTCTCTACACCGCCAACGGAACCTCCATTCCCTCGTACGGCACATACGATGTTCAAATCATTCTCGGCAAACTCGCCTATGAATGGACGTTCACCGTGGCGGACGTGGAGAAGCCCATCCTGGGGGCCGATTTCCTTGCGTATTTCGGTCTCCAGGTAGACGTCAAGCACGCGCGCTTGCTCGACCCATCCACTCACACCCACCTCCACGGGTTTATAAATTCAGTTACCCCTACAACTCGTACCACCCAACTCCTCCACTCCTACAAACCCCTGCCCCGGCCTTCAGCCCACCTCAACTCCGTACAACACCACATCGAAACGACAGGACCACCCCTCTCCGCCAAAGCCCGCCGCCTCCACCCCCTCCAGCTACAACAAGCCCGCGATCACTTTAATAAGTTGATCGCGGACGGCATCATCCGCCCCTCAAACTCCCCATGGGCGTCGCCCCTCCACGTCGTACCTAAACCCGACGGAGGGGTACGACCCTGTGGGGACTACCGCCGCCTCAATTCTCGTACCACCCCTGACTTGTACAATGTTCCCCACCTCCGCGACTTTTCTTCCCACCTCCACGGCGCTACCATTTTCTCCACTGTCGATATCGCCCGCGCATTCCACCACATCCCCATCTACCCTCCCGACGTTCCCAAGACAGTGATCATCACCCCATTCGGATTATTCCAATACGTCAAAATGGGTTTCGGCCTCCGCAACGCGGCCCAGACCTGGCAGAGGTACATGGACCAGATCCTCCGGGGTCTCCCATTCGTCTTCTGTTTTTTTGACGATATTCTGATCGCCTCACGATCCCCGGAGGAACACCATGATCACCTCCGCCAGGTCATGGCTATTTTCGCTGCGGAGCGCCTTACCATCAACAAAGACAAATGTTCCATCGCCCAACCTACTGTTCGCTGTCTTGGGCACCTCGTCTCCGCCTCCGGGATCACTCCCCTCCCCGAAAAAGTAAACGGGATGCTCAATTTCCCGCCCCCCCCCCCCCCCCCCCCAAACCGCTACGGGGCTACGACGGTTTCTGGGAATGATCAATTTTTACAGGCGGCACATTAAGCATGCCGCCCAACGCCAGAAACCGCTCGTAGCTGTGGTCCCCCAACCCGCACGCAAAAATGACCGCCGTCCCATCGAGTGGACCCCCCAACTTAGCGCCGCCTTCAACAAATGCAAGGAGGACCTGTCTGCCGCCGCTCTTCTTGCCCATCCCAACCCCCACGCCCCCCTATCCATCACCACAGACGCCTCCGATTGGGCCATCGGGGCAGTCCTCCAACAACACACTGGCGCCGGCCCCCAACCCCTCGGGTTTTTCTCCAAGACCCCATCCCCCCGCCAACAGAAATATTCAACGTTTGACTGAGAGCTCCTCGCCATCTACGAAGCCATTCTTCATTTCATTGACTTCGTGGAGGGCAGGCAGTTCTCTGTCATAACGGATCATAAGCCCCTCACCCACTCACTCCTCCAAAGAAGGAAAACCGCCTGACCCCGCCGCCTCCGGCAGCTTGAGTTTATCGGACAATTCACGTCCGATATACGATATCTGCCGGGGGCGGAGAACTGTGTGGCGGACACCCTATCCCGCCCCACACCGGCGCCAGTGGAGGAACTGCTCCCCTTCCCCTCACCGCAAGTCATAGCCTCCCACCAAACACCAAACTCCGACCCAGCCCTCGCCAATCTCCTCTCCGCCAACTAGCTCGAACAACTGCCGCCCCACAACCTCTGGTGCGACGTGACGGCCGACTCTCCGCGGCCGTACGTCCCACCGGACCTCCGGCGGCAGTTGTTCGACCATTATCACGCCCTCCACCACCCCGGCATCCGCGCCAGCCGGGACCTTATAAAACTAAGGTACTTCTGGCCGCACATGAACACGGACATCAGAAATTGGGTCCGTGCGTGCCAGAAGTGCCAAACGTTTAAGGTCTCGGCGTCGCCCACCGTCGCCCCCCAACCCATTGAAGACGCGCTGCCGTGGGAGCACGTCCACTTGGACTTAGTAGGTCCCCTTCCCCCTTCGGAAGGAAAACGGTACTGCCTCACCATGATTGACCGTGGAACAAATTGGGTCGAGTGTATACCACTCGCCCAAATTTCCGCGGACGCCGTCGCGACTGCGTTCCTATCTAACTGGATCGCCCGCCTACGGCTGTTCCGGGGAACATCACGGTCGATCAGTGGAGGCAGTTCGAGTCCGCCCTCTTCACCGACCTACTACGCTCCTCGGCATCGCTAAAATCCGCACCACCCCTTACCACCCTCAATCGAACGGCAAGATAGAGCTGGTGGCACCTGGTCCTCAAACAAGCAATAGCACCTCCGCCTCAACCCCCTCTGGACTAAGCACCTCCCATATATCCTTCTTAGCCTCCGAACTTCCCAGCGCCCCTCTGATGACGGTCAGCCCGGCCCAGGTGGTCTGTAAAGACCCGATACGCCTGCCCGCTGACGTTTTTTTCCCCCCGCCACCCCGTCAATTAACAGGGACCCCCCCCCCCCAAGCCTCAGCCCCTAAAACCGACACCACTTACCCCCAAACGTTTCCATTCGGCAACACACATGTACCTCAAAGAGCCGGGAATGCATAAAACTTTCAAACCACTTTACGCCGGCCCCTTTCCCGTAATCCGCACCTCAAACACCACCACCGCCCTGTAAATTGACGGGAAACCCTATAACGGTCCGGCTAGTCCGCTGCAAACCCACACCTGTTCTCCCCCGATCCCGCTACTCGTCACAGTCTCCCTCCAACCACCGACCATGTCACACCACCAGCGCTCCCCGTCACCTCCGTCTCAATTCCCGAATCACGAGTCGCCCGACTACCCGGATATCGACTCGGATCCGGTGATCGCCGCCATACTCCGCGACGTCTTCGCCTCAGCACCGCTCTCCTCCCATCCGTCCGTCTCCCGAGCCCCCTCAGCCGCTTTCGTTTCCTCCCCCACGGATTACCGGACTACCTCCCCGGCCCCGGCAGCTACGCTTACCCCGGTGGGGCCATCATCCGCGATTTGGAAATCGCACAGGCCACCGGGGTACACGAACCCTACGTCCCGCACGACCCCCGGACGTCCGATACCCCGCCTACCCCCCCACAGCCTCCGACTTCGTCTTCCCCCTTCAGCCTCCGCATCCGGCGGTAGGTACCGCCAGCACCCCCGCGCCCCCCCCCCCCCCCCCCCCCTCCCACAAAAGCTGCCGGGGATATCCACAATAGCCTCCGCCGGGCACGTCCGGCTCGGGAGACGCGAGAGGCGGCGACGCTATGGCCCGGCAGCCCAGTTTGACCGCCCCGCCCGTCCGTTTCACGGCGGGGCCTCGTGTGGCTCGCGTACCGTGTGTCCAATTAATTACACAAGGCACGCGAGACCACCACGCCCTACCGTGCAAATTCACGCTCGTATCGCTCGCTCGCTCGACTTTCCTCACAATCCTCTTTCCTCTATTTATCCTACATATACCACTCCTCCCTCACATTCTGCGCGGCCTCCCCCATTCCCAACCTCCCTACCCCATACACCTTCATCCTATCAGCCGTTATATACGCAACCTGTCAAATGCGGACACAACTTAACATATGCCACATTCATATGTCAATATTGTCAATACTCGTAACTCTCAGCTACCTCTCTCCGCCTTATGCACACCTATATATGTCCATATCGCCCCGCTCCAATGCACCTCCCTCTACTATCTCAACCAACCATATCCAAATTCGCTCGTAGCAGCGTACCTGCTTCACCTCACCCTCTTATTCACATCACACACCCTCATGTTCATACTCTGTACGTAACACATCAACCCGCTGTACATACCGCCTTATCTATAAGCTTCCAACCACTGTACATACCGCCTTATCCATAAGCTTCCAACCACTGTACATACGCCTTATCTATAAGCTTCCAACCACTGTACATACCTCCTCACCCTCCTTACCAATAAGCCCTCTCCCGCTGTACATACCACCTTATCCATAAGCTCCCAACCACTGTACATACCTCCTCACCCTTCTTATCGATAAGCTCGTCATTAACCTCACAACCTCTGTACATACCACCTTATCTATAAGCTCACACCCTCTGTAATTACATCACCACATAGTATCCTAGCACGAAAGTCCTCCTAGTAATAAGTCGCCTTCAGCGTCCTGATTGTTTGCCGTCGCCCTCAGCACCTGTAATCTCTTTCCGTACCACATCGCCATCAGCTCCACATTGTTGTCTCCGCCTTCAGCACCTGTAACCCTGCGCCTTCAGCCCCACTACTGTTCTCATTGCCTTCAGCCCTTGTAACTCTGCGCCCTCAGCTCCTACAATTTTGTTTTTTTCGCTCAAACTGGGGGGACCTCTGTCGTGAGTCCCTCCCGGAACTCCAACGCACTACAATTAACTTCTCGCCAAAAACAACCTGTAAAAATAAGGCTCTGGGAATAAACGGTAAGAGTGGGGCAACGGACGCAGGACCCGGGACTCAACCTGAAACCCCACCACCAGGGTGGGGACTTCAGGGTCTATATAACCCCGGATCCTGCGCCATTTTCGCCATTCTACGTCTCCTCTAGCTGCTGGCTACTCTCTCTCTCTCCTCAAACCTCCTCTCTTAAAATTCACTTCTCAAATGCTCTCCTAGTAAATTCACACACACAGTAAATTCACACTCACCCATTTCATCAGAGTTAGGTGGAGGTCTTGCCCTTAACCAACCCTGATGAAACACACTACACGCTCGGTGGAGGTCCGCCCTTAACCGCACACACTCGCTACACCAATTTACCATTAAATTCACTCACACACATTTCATCAGGATCAGGTGGAGGTCTCGCCCTTAACCGATCCGGATGTCACACACTACACGCTCGGTGGAGGTCCGCCCTTAACCGCACACACACTCACTTAAATTCAAACACACACATAAATTTAGTCAGGTATGGTGGAGGTCTCGCCCTTAACCAACCTGACGAAATTTATCACACGCTCGGTGGAGGTCCACCCTTAACCGCACACACACACACACACAACCAAATTCCACGCACTTCATGCATTCAAATTCTCTAACTTAAATTTACTTCTCACCTTTTCAACACACGCTCGGTGGAGGTTCGCCCTTAACCGCAAACACACCAAAAATCAACACACAACAATTTTAGCTTTAAATTCACTCCTATCCTACATCCAACTACCTCCACCTCTCATGGTCAATTTTACATCAACCTAAATTCACCATACCCATCAATAATACTTCATCGGTTGTTCAAGTTGCAGAAGTACCTATCAACAAAATCCAGCCGGATCGCACACCCTCCGTAGGTTAATACCTAACCCCGTACTCGTTACTAGGTACCTACCTAAATCACGAGCTAAATGTTGCTAAAATAATTCTGTCGATTGCAAACAGTACCTAACAAAAAGAAATGCACATCATTTTTCAAATGAAATAATATCACAGAACAACCAACACGACTTCATAGGTACCCCACCAATAAAATCGGTTTCACTACCTATCAACAAACTCCAATAGAGCCATCATTTTTCAAATGAAATAATATCACAGAACAACCAACTCGACCTCTTAGGTACCCCACCAATAAAACCGGCGCGTCCCTGGTGACGAGATTTCGTCTGTTGTATACAATAATTTCATTCACACTGGAGTCGAAAATGCCTGTCGGTGCAAACTTCGGGGCCTTACTGTGAACGAACGGCTGGACGTACGGTCCTCCGGGTGGTCTTAAAAAACTCGTAAGTTCAAGAACAATTTAAAACCGTAAAAAGATTCACGTAAAACAAAGGTGTAGGCGTTTTGAACATTTCAACCCCTATTTTGAACCCCTTAGAGATGAATGACAGTAACGTCGAGCTTCGAGGACCAACTAGACCCCGAAAGGAACCTATAACCCGAATTTCATCAATTTTTTTTCATGGTAACTAAGAAAAGTGGCCCGTACGGCGTACGGCGTACGGCGGACAGACAGAAATATTTTTATTGCAGTTTTGGATTCTACATACCTTGAAACGTAAACCATCAAATTTTGAGGGGGGGTAAGAATTTTTTTTTTCATGCTCGATTCCAATGGTTCATTATTGAAAATAATAAACCAAAATTGAGCCGAAATGCGAAAAGGTCCGCGCAAAGGTTCGCTGTTTGGTCTTGTAGCCAAGGTCAGATATCGTCCGGACGACAAAGGTTTGTATACCTATATATACCTATATACCTATATTTGCACTAAGCACATAAAAAGGTTAATATATGGATACATAATTATTAAATACATAAATGTAAAGAATGTTAAATACTTGGGATGAATAAAAAATGCTGCTATGGAAAGGAATCGGAAATTTGTTTAAAAATCACTTTGGCTATTCACTTAATATTTTGGACCCCTTGGAAATGCGTCAGTTTTCATCATTCCTTCGAAAATTTAGATGATGACAATGCAATAGACGTGCGGCCAATGTGAAGACGACTTTTACAAGGCACTGATTTACTGCTTTTGGTTTATTATTTTCAATAATGAACCATTGGAATCGAGCATGAAAAAAAAAAAAATTCTTACCCCCCTTCAAAATTTGATGGTTTACGTTTCAAGGTATGTAGAATCCAAAACTGCAACAAAAATATTTCTGTCTGTCCGCCGTACGGGCCACTTTTCTTAGTTACCATGAAAGAAAATTGATGAAATTCGGGTTATAGGTTCCGTTCGGGGTCTAGTTGGTCCTCGAAGCTCGACGCTACTGTCAGTCATCTCTAAGGGGTTCAAAATAGGGGTTGAAATTTTCAAAACGCCTATACCATTTTTTTACGTGAATATTTTTACGGTTTTAAATAGTTCTTGAACTTGCGAGTTTTTTAAGACCATCCGGAGCGTTGTACGTCCAGCCGTTCGTTCACAGTAAGGCCCCGAAGTTTGCACCGACAGGCATTTTCGACTCCAGTGTGAATGAAATTGTATACAATTCAAACCAAATCTCGTAACCAGAGACGCGCCCACAATAGGAAATTTGGCGGAGATGAAATCATTGCTAGGGATTACCTGATTATATTGGCGGAGTATGAAGTCGAGTTGGTTGTTCTGTGATATTATTTAATTTGAAAAATGATGGCTCTATTGGAGTTTGTTGGTAGGTAGTGAAACTTGAACAAACGTTGAAGTATTATTGATGGGTAAATTATTACTACGGTAAATCATTACTCAACGGTAAATTATTACACAACGGTTCATTATACCATCTACGTAGAAGGGGCTGGAGTTTGTTGGTAGGTACTTTTGCAACTTTTTTCACTCCTCATCAACAATTTCTTTCCAGAACTTCATTATGTGTGTTTCTTTTTGTTAGGTACTGTTTGTCAACGGCAGAATTATTTTAGCAACATTTAACTCGTGATTTAGGTAGGTACCTAGTAACGAGTACGGGGTTAGGTACTAACCTAAGGAGGGTCTGCGATCTACATAATATGTATAGAATAGTACATATCATATTATATAGACGGGTTATCTATACATAGAGCTGTGATCTGTAACGGAAGGGTATTCTATACAAAATAATAAACCGTTGTGCAGGGATTTGCAGCGTTTTTAATCTGAGACTAATCAGATTAATAAAGGGAGAATCTGGTCTTGGGTTTTCGTAGTTACCTTTTGTTTACAAGTCGATTCGGGAAGAATAATGGCAAAAGGAGTGCAGGTGAAAGGAAACGAAAACAGGTCGCGGAAAAGAGACAATTCTATCTGTCCGCCTGTCTGTCTGACAGATATTTTTCAGGGGTAAGAATGGTAGGAAGGTCAGGGCCTCCTCTGGTGACTCATAAGTCCCAGAAGTTATCTCCCTCCCGGAGAAATCAATATCGTTCTAAGAGACGGGAAGGGGGCCCTTTTTCCCGCCCCCGCAAACTCAGAAAAGCGTTTCGTCCCACCTATCGCTTTGCTCTTCCGTCTCGTCTCTCTTGTTCTCAGCCCCTCTCGGCCGAAACAGTATGCCACTTGGTTGATGTAGAAAACCGATTACCTCCAATCGATGAGTACCTGATGGAAAACAGATAAATAGATACACTGACCAAAGAATGCCCGGTCGTTCTAGTTGAATCGATGAGTTTTGAAAACAATCAGTTCGTCATCATTCAGGAAATTAATTAATCAACATTGTATGATGATGAATGGTGTTATATAACAGGCAGTGAATCGATACAGAAAGATATTATTTCAATGTTGAGTAAAAACGTTCACGAAAATGGGGGGTTATGTTAATTTTGTTGGGGTCAGTTACCTCGAAAAATCGGCAAAATCACTAAAACCATTACCAAACAGGCTGCAATTATGACACAATGGTTTATTATTTGTGTCGTGAGTCCCTCCCGGGAACACTCCTATATTATTAAGTTCTCACCAACATTCAAACGCCAAACTAAAGCTCCGTAAATAAAGATATGAGTGGGGACAGGCGACAGAACCCAGGGTTACTCAACCTGGGGCCCCACTACCAGCTCCCTGCAAGGAGCTGGAGGGAGAGGCCCCCAAGTACTATAAAACCCCGGATCCTGGCGCTCAAGCTTCATTCGACACTTCCTCTAACCAGCTCTCTCTTCTCTCTCTTACCTTACCTCCCAGATGATCGGTTGACTACAGCCGCCTGGGAATTTCACCTCCTCTCTCCTCCTCCTTGTCTAGATGATCGGTTGAATACAGCCGCCTAGACAAGGGACCTCTCCTTTCCTTTCCTTCACCTAGATGAACGGTTGACTACAGCCGCCTAGGTGAAATTCCCTCATCCACCTCTCTCTCCTCCAAAAGTCGTAGATGTTCGGTTGACTACAGCCGCCTGCGACTTTTCCTTCTTTACCTAAATTCACTCACTCACCTTCCTTCCACACCGCCGTGATGAAAATTCTAAATTCATCACAGTGGTGACCCCGACGTTCACTCTCCTTCTTCCTTACCACCTTCCCACCCCATGTGTCGCCCCAGTCAAATAGTTCGGTGTCCCAAATTTTAAAATCAATTTAAAATTCAAACAGTTCAGTAATTTTCGCAATTTTGGCCCAACCTCAACCGCACGGAGATCACACCTCTCTCAATTGTATTGCATTTATATTTTCCTGCCTTCAGCACCCAATCTCAGCTTTCGCCATCAGCTCTTTTTGTTCTCTTTGACTTCCATGTTCCTCGATTTATAAGTCTAACCTGGGGGGACCTGTGTCATGGTACCCTTACAGAATACCATTCAAAATGTACATATTTAGATTGTCCTAAATAAACCAAGTGAAAGGAGAGCCTGCGTGACACAAGTGGAATAGGTAGTACTCCCCCTCCATCAATCCCCCAACGGCTCCTAATGACCAACGGCGGACCGGGGGAGGGTAGAATAGCTCCTATAAAACCCGCTCTTCTCTTCTCACCCAGCTCGCCATTCTATGCTCAAACCTCAAGTCGATGACTTCTCCCTTCCTCCTCAAATCTCCTTACCTTTCTCGCCTAATAGAACTCAGAGTGGTGGAACCGTCTGGGCACAACCTCTAGGGTTTCTAGTTGTTGTAACCTCCCTGGCTTTGCCATAGGTGTAACATTTCAAACGCTAGCTAACCAACCTCAAGCTTCATATCTAAAAACCTCACCGATCCCAGCCAAGCCTCATTCTTCTATCACCACAGAAGGATATGGTTTATTTTTACGTTTTTGAATTGACCTTGAACTAAAGAATTTTTTGAAACCACCCGGAACATTGTACGACCAGCCGGTCGTTTCCACCGAAAAGCTTCGTCCACACGATCGTGAATCAAACGGTATAAATCTGGCCCAGATATCATCGCTAGGGACCACCTGACTATAATCACCGATGGCTATGTATGAAGTCCAGTTGGTTTTCTGCGATAATTTTTCATTTGAAAAATGATGGATCTATTGAATTTTGTCGACAGGTACTTTTGAAACATGAACAAATGTTGGAGTATTATTGATGGGTAAATTATTACACTATGGTAAATTATACCATCTACGTAGAAGGGGCACCTATACAAGTTGATTATTACACAACGGTTTATTATTTGCCTTATGCTTCATGAATAACTACAAATAAATTATGAGTGAATTATTGAATCCCGCGCCCGATTGATGGCTCTTTTGGATTTTGTTGATAGGTAGGTACTTCTGCAGCTTGAACAAACGTTGAAGTATCGTTGGGCGAATTATTACACAACGGTAAATTATTACACAATGGTTCATTATACTATCTACGCAGAAGGAGCACCTATACAGGTAAATTATTACACAACGGTTTATCATTTACCTTATACTTCATGAATAACTACAAATAATTAATGATAGAATTATTGAATCCCGGTCATTTGTATGAAACCTTAATTCCTGGGCCGGCTCTAGTATCCATTTAGGGCTTTCCTGGAGGGAGATCGAGGGTACTGACCACAGAAAACAGAGTGATAATAAACCATTCTTTAATCATTTGCAGCGTTTTTTTCGTTGCATTTTCGGAGTCTACATATTTTTATGTACCTTGAATCGGAAACCACCAAATTTTGAGGGGGGATACAAATTTTTTTTCATGCTCGATTCCAAAGGTTCATTATTGAGAATAATAAACAAAAAGTTCCAGTAATGCAGCATGTCCATATGAGCGAATTTTCAGAAGAGGTAACAGCATTTTGCCGACTTTCAGCGACTTTTGACCACGAAGCACTCATATTTGACGTCCTTTTTTGGGAGAACATAATATTATCATTGACTACTGAAACAGTATTCTTCTGTCTTGAGCCACATTTGGTGTAACTACATTTTGTAGCCAATTTCCTTTTTTTTAAAGATTTTCGATCCACAAAAACTGAAATGTTACATATTTTTGGTTTATTATTCTGTGAATAATACACCTATGTATTCGCTCAGCAACAAGAATTTTGAACACCTCCTCAAAATGTTTTCTTTTAAATTTCAAGGTGCGTAGATTCCATTCGGTCCGTCCGCCGTATCATCCATATCTACCTTTACTTTCGATTCAAAGAATTCGTTCTTTCGCACAAATGCTCCATTTGGGCCCTTAGTTGTGTCCCGAAACTTTGCAGCCCGATCGGAATATACCCAAAGGTGATAAGGGTGAAAAGCGGGTGAAAAATGGGAGTTAAAATAGGGTTTTTGTAACTGGAGCTTGTGAGGTATCGTTGTCCATGTTTTTTGGGGAGAGGAGACCGAAATAAAGTTGATTCTGACCAAAGAGCGGAGAACTGAGGTTCTAACAAAATTTCAGCCTTACATTTACATTACATTTTGGTCTAAAATCGTCGTTCTTTGGCACACAGGCTCCATTTGGGTCCCAGTTGTGTCCTGAAACTTTGCAGCCCGATCAGAATATACCCAAGGGTGTTATAGGTGGCAAATATAAATACAAATTGGGGGTTTTGATGTTTTAGTAACATGAGCTTGTGAGGTATCTTTTTCCATGTTTTTTAGGGCGAGGAGAACGAATATGAAGTCGATTTTGACCGAACAGCGAAGAATTGACGTTCTAACAAAGTTTCAGCCTTAAATTTACCTTAAATGTTCGTCAAAAATTGTCGTTCCTTCGCACGCGGGCTCCATTTCGGCCCTAGGTGTGCTCCAAAGCTCGGCAGCCCGATCGGAATACACCCAGAGGTGTTATAGGTGAAAAGTAGGTGTAAAAATAGGGTTTTTCGAGGTTTTGGTTTTGGTTAGTTAAACATTAAGATTGGAGAATGTTTTTGTAACACCGTCAAAAAATGTTTTCTTTTACGTTCCAGGGTATGTAGATTCCAAAAATGCGATGTCCTCCGCCGTCCGCCGAAACATCCTTATTTTCGGTCCAAAAAAAAAAAAAAAATCGTTCTTTCGCACATGAACCCAGGGCTCCATTTGGGCCCTGAATTGTATCCCGAATCATTGCAGCCCGATCGGAATATACCCAAGGGTGCTACGGGGAAAAAATGGGTGCAAAATTAGGTATTTTTGAGGTTTTAGTGAATTTGGGCTTATGAGGTATCATTTTCCATTTTTGTTAGGGTGAGGAGACCAAATATGAAGTTGATTTTGACAACTGAGTGAAATATTGAGGTTCTAACAAAGTTTTAACTCTCAAAATTTAATATTTATGGGTCAAAATCCTGTGAAAATGGCTGCAATTACCAGAAATTTGTATTAACAGGTGAATCAAGACAATTCAGTGACAATTTCACTGACCGAAAATAATTCGTAAAAATAGCAATTTAATATACGAGTTTATAAAATCATCAAATCAGCTTTGTGGGTCTCTTCGCTGAGGTCCCATTCATGCCGTACTCAGTCGAGAATGATAAACCCATGTGACAAGAACTTCGCAATTTTTTTTTCGAGGTATCAGTGACAGTGAACATGAGCGTCTGATGTATCGTTTTCATGGATGTTTTCATGATTTATGAGACTGCAATTCCCGGGCCGGCTCCAGTAGTCGATTTTGGGCTTTCTTGTGTGGTGGGTGGAGTGGGGGGGGGGGGGGGGTGCAGATGGTAAGTATTGACCACAGAAATCAGTATCTACGCAGAAGGGGCATCTATACTGGTAAACTTTAAACCGTTGCGTAATAGTCTGCTGCGTTTTTGTTTTCGAAAATTGCTCACTTCACTTTACATTTTTGTTTGCCATTAAAAACGCTGCAAATCCCTGCACAACGGTTTATTATTTTGTACAGAATACCCTCCTGTTACAGATCACAGGTCTCCGTATAGATTACCCTTCTATACAACATATGTACTATTCTACACATATTATGTAGATCGCGGACCTCCTTATAGGTTAGTACCTAACCCCGTACTCGTTACTAGGTACCTCCCTAAACCGTTGTGTAATAATTTACCTGTATAGGTTCCAGTTCTACGGAGATAGAATAATGAACCGTTGTGTAATAATTTGCCCATCAATAATACTTCAACGGTTGATCAAGTTGCAAAAGTACCTATCAACAAAATCCAGCTCCTTCTTGGTAGATTAGCCGTTGTGTAATAATTTACCGTGGTGTAATAATTTACCGTTGTGTAATAATTTACCGTTGTGTAATAATTTGTCGTTGTGTAATAATTTGCCGTTGTGTAATAATTTACCCATTGTCGTGAGTCCCTCCCGGAACTCCAACGCACTACAATTAGTTCTCGCCAAAAATAACCTGTAAAAATAAGGCTCTGGGAATAAACGGTAAGAGTGGGGCAACGGACGCAGGACCCGGGACTCAACCTGAAACCCCACCTCCAGGGTGGGGACTTCAGGGTCTATATAACCCCGGATCCTGCGCCATTTTCGCCATTCTACATCTCCTCTAGCTGCTGGCTACTCTCTCTCTCTCCTCAAACCTCCTCTCTTAAAATTCACTTCTCAAATGCTCTCCTAGTAAATTCACACACACAGTAAATTCACACTCACCCATTTCATCAGAGTTAGGTGGAGGTCTCGCCCTTAACCAACCCTGATGAAACACACTACACGCTCGGTGGAGGTCCGCCCTTAACCGCACACACTCGCTACACCAATTTACCATTAAATTCACTCACACACATTTCATCAGGATCAGGTGGAGGTCTCGCCCTTAACCGATCCGGATGTCACACACTACACGCTCGGTGGAGGTCCGCCCTTAACCGCACACACACTCACTTAAATTCAAACACACACATAAATTTAGTCAGGTATGGTGGAGGTCTCGCCCTTAACCAACCTGACGAAATTTATCACACGCTCGGTGGAGGTCCGCCCTTAACTGCACACACACACACACACAACCAAATTCCACGCACTTCATGCATTCAAATTCTCTAACTTAAATTCACTTCTAACCTTTTCAACACATGCTCGGTGGAGGTTCGCCCTTAACCGCAAACACACCAAAAATCAACACACAACAATTTTAGCTTTAAATTCACTCCTATCCTACATCCAACTACCTCCACCTATCATGGTGAATTTTACATCAACCTAAATTCACCATAGTGACGTTCCCGCTTCCTTCTTCCCCTCTCATCATGGAGTCTCCCGACGTCACTTCGCCACCCCTCTTGACGGCGCAAACCACCCTGCAGGCCGCTGCGACACCGCCCGCCGACCCCACGTCCGCTGCGACACCGCCCGCCGACCCCACGTCCGTTGCGACACCGCCCGCCGACGTCATGACCGCTGTGTCCGCACTCCCCTCCACCCTTCCACCGTTCAACACGCACGACCCAGCCCTATGGTTTTTCCAGGTCGACGCAGCCTTCTCCGCCGCCGCTGTCCGTAGCCAAAAGGTCCGCTACTCAAGGGTCATCTCGCTCCTCCTACGACGTCCTTCGCAGCCGCCTCACCTCCTTGTATCAGCCGTCGAAATACTCCCGCATCGCTGCGCTTTCGCAGCCCCAGCACCTCGGCGACCTCAAGCCGTCCCACCTCTTCCGTCGCTTGCATCACCAGCTCCGCGACGTGATGACGTCTGACGTGACGCACACTTTCTGGCTCAAGGCCCTCCCCTCCCCATTCCAAATCGCACTGGCCAGCCACCTCGACGCAGCCGACGACGATCTCCTCCGCCTGGCCGATACTATCCACGACTTCCCCTCCGCCGCAGTGGTAAACGAGGTGCGCAACCCCAACCCTCGCCCGACATCATCCGACCGCACAAAACGCCCCGTGTCGTCCGACCGCCGAGCTCGCTACTCTTCCGCCGACGGCCGTCGGACGGCCCCCTCCGACCGACGTGGGCGCTCGCCCGCACAACGTCGGGACGACAAACCACCGCAGCGCCAACCACCCCCCTCCTCTGCACAACAATCTCGGAAGCAGTGGCTCCCTGCGGACCCCCCCCAACCGCTGCTTTTACCACGTCAACTTTGGCGCAAAAGCACGCAACTGCCAACCGCCCTGCGCCTTCAACGCGGCGCCGGGAAACGACTTAGCCCATCGGTAAACCCAACGGGCCCCCCTCCACGCACCCTCGGGGGGGACCGCACAGCCTTTCCCCCCGCCAACATCGCCTCCGCCGCGACGTACGCCGACGCCGTCCGCTCCAACCGGACGACGCCTCCCCACACCGACGACCGCTCCCTCGCCGCCGCCCGCCTGACCCGGGCGACGCACCCCGCAACCGCCCCTGCGACACCTCAAACCATCTGCGACACCGCACCCACAGCACTCCGCTGCATCTGCAACACCGCACCCACAACACTTCGCCGCACCTCCGACACCGCAACTTCCCCCCCTACCCCACTCACCTCCGACGACTCGCCGCATTGGCGACCCCACTCCACCGCCGCTGATCCTCTCCTACGCTGACGCCGTCCGCACAACACGAGCGACGCCTACTACGTACTCCGTGGCCGCCACAACAGGCCCCGCCGCAGCCGCAACCTCCACACATCCCACACCCGCATCCTCCGCATCCAAGACTGTCGCCGTCCGCACGACACGGACACCGCCTCCCCAGCACTCTGCAACCGCCGCAACCAACGCTGACGCCGTCCGCACAATGCGGATGACGCCTTCCCCGCACTCCGCATCCACCACAGCGGCCTCTGCCGCAGCCGTGACCTCCACACATGCCGCAGCCGCATCCTCCGCAACCACCGCCGACGCCGTCCGCACGACACGGACGACGCCTACCCAGCGCTCCGCAACCGGTGCAGCGACCTCCACCGCAGCCGCAACCTCCGCTCATCCTACGGCCGCACCCTCCGCAACCAACGCTGACGCCATCCGCACGATACGGACGACGCCTACCCCGCACTCCACAACCGCCGCTGCGACCCCCGCCGCAGCCGCACCCTCCGCACACATCGCAAAGGGAACCTCCACACCCGACGCAACGCCGTCCCCACCAAGCAACCCCGCACCTTCCAGACACAAGCGCCGCAACCGCCGCCACCGCAACACCGCACCTACAACCTTTGCCGACGTCAACCCTTCAACCCAGCCAACACAACCCCCCCCCCCCCCCCCGCAAACAGGTCTCCTTCACCCTACCTACCAACCCTCACAACCCCCTTCCCTCCCCTCAACCCTCTCCCACCGCCTCTCCCACAGACGCTGTCTACCCCCACCTAGACCCTTCCCACCAACGCCTTTTCGTCCGATGCGAGCGAACGCAAACCCCCTTCCTCGTCGATACTGGGGCGGCCCTGTCCATCTTCCCCAACTCCCTCCTCCGTCGGCAAGCGCGCTGCGACCGTCAGCTTCTCTACACCGCCAACGGAACCTCCATTCCCTCGTACGGCACATACGATGTTCAAATCATTCTCGGCAAACTCGCCTATGAATGGACGTTCACCGTGGCGGACGTGGAGAAGCCCATCCTGGGGGCCGATTTCCTTGCGTATTTCGGTCTCCAGGTAGACGTCAAGCACGCGCGCTTGCTCGACCCATCCACTCACACCCACCTCCACGGGTTTATAAATTCAGTTACCCCTACAACTCGTACCACCCAACTCCTCCACTCCTACAAACCCCTGCCCCGGCCTTCAGCCCACCTCAACTCCGTACAACACCACATCGAAACGACAGGACCACCCCTCTCCGCCAAAGCCCGCCGCCTCCACCCCCTCCAGCTACAACAAGCCCGCGATCACTTTAATAAGTTGATCGCGGACGGCATCATCCGCCCCTCAAACTCCCCATGGGCGTCGCCCCTCCACGTCGTACCTAAACCCGACGGAGGGGTACGACCCTGTGGGGACTACCGCCGCCTCAATTCTCGTACCACCCCTGACTTGTACAATGTTCCCCACCTCCGCGACTTTTCTTCCCACCTCCACGGCGCTACCATTTTCTCCACTGTCGATATCGCCCGCGCATTCCACCACATCCCCATCTACCCTCCCGACGTTCCCAAGACAGTGATCATCACCCCATTCGGATTATTCCAATACGTCAAAATGGGTTTCGGCCTCCGCAACGCGGCCCAGACCTGGCAGAGGTACATGGACCAGATCCTCCGGGGTCTCCCATTCGTCTTCTGTTTTTTTGACGATATTCTGATCGCCTCACGATCCCCGGAGGAACACCATGATCACCTCCGCCAGGTCATGGCTATTTTCGCTGCGGAGCGCCTTACCATCAACAAAGACAAATGTTCCATCGCCCAACCTACTGTTCGCTGTCTTGGGCACCTCGTCTCCGCCTCCGGGATCACTCCCCTCCCCGAAAAAGTAAACGGGATGCTCAATTTCCCGCCCCCCCCCCCCCCCCCCAAACCGCTACGGGGCTACGACGGTTTCTGGGAATGATCAATTTTTACAGGCGGCACATTAAGCATGCCGCCCAACGCCAGAAACCGCTCGTAGCTGTGGTCCCCCAACCCGCACGCAAAAATGACCGCCGTCCCATCGAGTGGACCCCCCAACTTAGCGCCGCCTTCAACAAATGCAAGGAGGACCTGTCTGCCGCCGCTCTTCTTGCCCATCCCAACCCCCACGCCCCCCTATCCATCACCACAGACGCCTCCGATTGGGCCATCGGGGCAGTCCTCCAACAACACACTGGCGCCGGCCCCCAACCCCTCGGGTTTTTCTCCAAGACCCCATCCCCCCGCCAACAGAAATATTCAACGTTTGACTGAGAGCTCCTCGCCATCTACGAAGCCATTCTTCATTTCATTGACTTCGTGGAGGGCAGGCAGTTCTCTGTCATAACGGATCATAAGCCCCTCACCCACTCACTCCTCCAAAGAAGGAAAACCGCCTGACCCCGCCGCCTCCGGCAGCTTGAGTTTATCGGACAATTCACGTCCGATATACGATATCTGCCGGGGGCGGAGAACTGTGTGGCGGACACCCTATCCCGCCCCACACCGGCGCCAGTGGAGGAACTGCTCCCCTTCCCCTCACCGCAAGTCATAGCCTCCCACCAAACACCAAACTCCGACCCAGCCCTCGCCAATCTCCTCTCCGCCAACTAGCTCGAACAACTGCCGCCCCACAACCTCTGGTGCGACGTGACGGCCGACTCTCCGCGGCCGTACGTCCCACCGGACCTCCGGCGGCAGTTGTTCGACCATTATCACGCCCTCCACCACCCCGGCATCCGCGCCAGCCGGGACCTTATAAAACTAAGGTACTTCTGGCCGCACATGAACACGGACATCAGAAATTGGGTCCGTGCGTGCCAGAAGTGCCAAACGTTTAAGGTCTCGGCGTCGCCCACCGTCGCCCCCCAACCCATTGAAGACGCGCTGCCGTGGGAGCACGTCCACTTGGACTTAGTAGGTCCCCTTCCCCCTTCGGAAGGAAAACGGTACTGCCTCACCATGATTGACCGTGGAACAAATTGGGTCGAGTGTATACCACTCGCCCAAATTTCCGCGGACGCCGTCGCGACTGCGTTCCTATCTAACTGGATCGCCCGCTACGGCTGTCCGGGGAACATCACGGTCGATCAGTGGAGGCAGTTCGAGTCCGCCCTCTTCACCGACCTACTACGCTCCCTCGGCATCGCTAAAATCCGCACCACCCCTTACCACCCTCAATCGAACGGCAAGATAGAGCGGTGGCACCTGGTCCTCAAACAAGCAATAGCCACCTCCGCCTCAACCCCCTCTTGGACTAAGCACCTCCCATATATCCTTCTTAGCCTCCGAACTTCCCAGCGCCCCTCTGATGACGTCAGCCCGGCCCAGGTGGTCTGTAAAGACCCGATACGCCTGCCCGCTGACGTTTTTCCCCCCGCCACCCCGTCAATTAACAGGGACCCCCCCCCCCCAAGCCTCAGCCCCTAAAACCGACACCACTTACCCCAAACGTTTCCATTCGGCAACACACATGTACCTCAAAGAGCCGGGAATGCATAAAACTTTCAAACCACTTTACGCCGGCCCCTTTCCCGTAATCCGCACCTCAAACACCACCACCGCCCTGTAAATTGACGGGAAACCCTATACGGTCCGGCTAGTCCGCTGCAAACCCACACCTGTTCTCCCCGATCCCGCTACTCGTCACAGTCTCCCTCCAACCACCGACCATGTCACACCACCAGCGCTCCCCGTCACCTCCGTCTCAATTCCCGAATCACGAGTCGCCCGACTACCCGGATATCGACTCGGATCCGGTGATCGCCGCCATACTCCGCGACGTCTTCGCCTCAGCACCGCTCTCCCCCATCCGTCCGTCTCCCGAGCCCCCTCAGCCGCTTTCGTTTCCTCCCCCACGGATTACCGGACTACCTCCCCGGCCCCGGCAGCTACGCTTACCCCGGTGGGCCATCATCCGCGATTTGGAAATCGCACAGGCCACCGGGGTACACGAACCCTACGTCCCGCTCGACCCCCGGACGTCCGATACCCCGCCTACCCCCCCACAGCCTCCGACTTCGTCTTCCCCCTTCAGCCTCCGCATCCGGCGGTAGGTACCGCCAGCACCCCCGCGCCCCCCCCCCCCTCCCACAAAAGCTGCCGGGGATATCCACAATAGCCTCCGCCGGGCACGTCCGGCTCGGGAGACGCGAGAGGCGGCGACGCTATGGCCCGGCAGCCCAGTTTGACCGCCCCGCCCGTCCGTTTCACGGCGGGGCCTCGTGTGGCTCGCGTACCGTGTGTCCAATTAATTACACAAGGCACGCGAGACCACCACGCCCTACCGTGCAAATTCACGCTCGTTCGCTCGCTCGCTCGACTTTCCTCACAATCCTCTTCCTCTATTTATCCTACATATACCACTCCTCCCTCACATTCTGCGCGGCCTCCCCCATTCCCAACCTCCCTACCCCATACACCTTCATCCTATCAGCCGTTATATACGCAACCTGTCAAATGCGGACACAACTTAACATATGCCACATTCATATGTCAATATTGTCAATACTCGTAACTCTCAGCTACCTCTCTCCGCCTTATGCACACCTATATATGTCCATATCGCCCCGCTCCAATGCACCTCCCTCTACTATCTCAACCAACCATATCCAAATTCGCTCGTAGCAGCGTACCTGCTTCACCTCACCCTCTTATTCACATCACACACCCTCATGTTCATACTCTGTACGTAACACATCAACCCGCTGTACATACCGCCTTATCTATAAGCTTCCAACCACTGTACATACCGCCTTATCCATAAGCTTCCAACCACTGTACATACCGCCTTATCTATAAGCTTCCAACCACTGTACATACCTCCTCACCCTCCTTACCAATAAGCCCTCTCCCGCTGTACATACCACCTTATCCATAAGCTCCCAACCACTGTACATACCTCCTCACCCTTCTTATCGATAAGCTCGTCATTAACCTCACAACCTCTGTACATACCACCTTATCTATAAGCTCACACCCTCTGTAATTACATCACCACATAGTATCCTAGCACGAAAGTCCTCCTAGTAATAAGTCGCCTTCAGCGTCCTGATTGTTTGCCGTCGCCCTCAGCACCTGTAATCTCTTTCCGTACCACATCGCCATCAGCTCCACATTGTTGTCTCCGCCTTCAGCACCTGTAACCCTGCGCCTTCAGCCCCACTACTGTTCTCATTGCCTTCAGCCCTTGTAACTCTGCGCCCTCAGCTCCTACAATTTTGTTTTTTTCGCTCAAACTGGGGGGACCTCTGTCGTGAGTCCCTCCCGGAACTCCAACGCACTACAATTAACTTCTCGCCAAAAACAACCTGTAAAAATAAGGCTCTGGGAATAAACGGTAAGAGTGGGGCAACGGACGCAGGACCCGGGACTCAACCTGAAACCCCACCACCAGGGTGGGGACTTCAGGGTCTATATAACCCCGGATCCTGCGCCATTTTCGCCATTCTACGTCTCCTCTAGCTGCTGGCTACTCTCTCTCTCTCCTCAAACCTCCTCTCTTAAAATTCACTTCTCAAATGCTCTCCTAGTAAATTCACACACACAGTAAATTCACACTCACCCATTTCATCAGAGTTAGGTGGAGGTCTTGCCCTTAACCAACCCTGATGAAACACACTACACGCTCGGTGGAGGTCCGCCCTTAACCGCACACACTCGCTACACCAATTTACCATTAAATTCACTCACACACATTTCATCAGGATCAGGTGGAGGTCTCGCCCTTAACCGATCCGGATGTCACACACTACACGCTCGGTGGAGGTCCGCCCTTAACCGCACACACACTCACTTAAATTCAAACACACACATAAATTTAGTCAGGTATGGTGGAGGTCTCGCCCTTAACCAACCTGACGAAATTTATCACACGCTCGGTGGAGGTCCACCCTTAACCGCACACACACACACACACAACCAAATTCCACGCACTTCATGCATTCAAATTCTCTAACTTAAATTTACTTCTCACCTTTTCAACACACGCTCGGTGGAGGTTCGCCCTTAACCGCAAACACACCAAAAATCAACACACAACAATTTTAGCTTTAAATTCACTCCTATCCTACATCCAACTACCTCCACCTCTCATGGTCAATTTTACATCAACCTAAATTCACCATACCCATCAATAATACTTCATCGGTTGTTCAAGTTGCAGAAGTACCTATCAACAAAATCCAGCCGGATCGCACACCCTCCGTAGGTTAATACCTAACCCCGTACTCGTTACTAGGTACCTACCTAAATCACGAGCTAAATGTTGCTAAAATAATTCTGTCGATTGCAAACAGTACCTAACAAAAAGAAATGCACATCATTTTTCAAATGAAATAATATCACAGAACAACCAACACGACTTCATAGGTACCCCACCAATAAAATCGGTTTCACTACCTATCAACAAACTCCAATAGAGCCATCATTTTTCAAATGAAATAATATCACAGAACAACCAACTCGACCTCTTAGGTACCCCACCAATAAAACCGGCGCGTCCCTGGTGACGAGATTTCGTCTGTTGTATACAATAATTTCATTCACACTGGAGTCGAAAATGCCTGTCGGTGCAAACTTCGGGGCCTTACTGTGAACGAACGGCTGGACGTACGGTCCTCCGGGTGGTCTTAAAAAACTCGTAAGTTCAAGAACAATTTAAAACCGTAAAAAGATTCACGTAAAACAAAGGTGTAGGCGTTTTGAACATTTCAACCCCTATTTTGAACCCCTTAGAGATGAATGACAGTAACGTCGAGCTTCGAGGACCAACTAGACCCCGAAAGGAACCTATAACCCGAATTTCATCAATTTTTTTTCATGGTAACTAAGAAAAGTGGCCCGTACGGCGTACGGCGTACGGCGGACAGACAGAAATATTTTTATTGCAGTTTTGGATTCTACATACCTTGAAACGTAAACCATCAAATTTTGAGGGGGGGTAAGAATTTTTTTTTTCATGCTCGATTCCAATGGTTCATTATTGAAAATAATAAACCAAAATTGAGCCGAAATGCGAAAAGGTCCGCGCAAAGGTTCGCTGTTTGGTCTTGTAGCCAAGGTCAGATATCGTCCGGACGACAAAGGTTTGTATACCTATATATACCTATATACCTATATTTGCACTAAGCACATAAAAAGGTTAATATATGGATACATAATTATTAAATACATAAATGTAAAGAATGTTAAATACTTGGGATGAATAAAAAATGCTGCTATGGAAAGGAATCGGAAATTTGTTTAAAAATCACTTTGGCTATTCACTTAATATTTTGGACCCCTTGGAAATGCGTCAGTTTTCATCATTCCTTCGAAAATTTAGATGATGACAATGCAATAGACGTGCGGCCAATGTGAAGACGACTTTTACAAGGCACTGATTTACTGCTTTTGGTTTATTATTTTCAATAATGAACCATTGGAATCGAGCATGAAAAAAAAAAAAATTCTTACCCCCCTTCAAAATTTGATGGTTTACGTTTCAAGGTATGTAGAATCCAAAACTGCAACAAAAATATTTCTGTCTGTCCGCCGTACGGGCCACTTTTCTTAGTTACCATGAAAGAAAATTGATGAAATTCGGGTTATAGGTTCCGTTCGGGGTCTAGTTGGTCCTCGAAGCTCGACGCTACTGTCAGTCATCTCTAAGGGGTTCAAAATAGGGGTTGAAATTTTCAAAACGCCTATACCATTTTTTTACGTGAATATTTTTACGGTTTTAAATAGTTCTTGAACTTGCGAGTTTTTTAAGACCATCCGGAGCGTTGTACGTCCAGCCGTTCGTTCACAGTAAGGCCCCGAAGTTTGCACCGACAGGCATTTTCGACTCCAGTGTGAATGAAATTGTATACAATTCAAACCAAATCTCGTAACCAGAGACGCGCCCACAATAGGAAATTTGGCGGAGATGAAATCATTGCTAGGGATTACCTGATTATATTGGCGGAGTATGAAGTCGAGTTGGTTGTTCTGTGATATTATTTAATTTGAAAAATGATGGCTCTATTGGAGTTTGTTGGTAGGTAGTGAAACTTGAACAAACGTTGAAGTATTATTGATGGGTAAATTATTACTACGGTAAATCATTACTCAACGGTAAATTATTACACAACGGTTCATTATACCATCTACGTAGAAGGGGCTGGAGTTTGTTGGTAGGTACTTTTGCAACTTTTTTCACTCCTCATCAACAATTTCTTTCCAGAACTTCATTATGTGTGTTTCTTTTTGTTAGGTACTGTTTGTCAACGGCAGAATTATTTTAGCAACATTTAACTCGTGATTTAGGTAGGTACCTAGTAACGAGTACGGGGTTAGGTACTAACCTAAGGAGGGTCTGCGATCTACATAATATGTATAGAATAGTACATATCATATTATATAGACGGGTTATCTATACATAGAGCTGTGATCTGTAACGGAAGGGTATTCTATACAAAATAATAAACCGTTGTGCAGGGATTTGCAGCGTTTTTAATCTGAGACTAATCAGATTAATAAAGGGAGAATCTGGTCTTGGGTTTTCGTAGTTACCTTTTGTTTACAAGTCGATTCGGGAAGAATAATGGCAAAAGGAGTGCAGGTGAAAGGAAACGAAAACAGGTCGCGGAAAAGAGACAATTCTATCTGTCCGCCTGTCTGTCTGACAGATATTTTTCAGGGGTAAGAATGGTAGGAAGGTCAGGGCCTCCTCTGGTGACTCATAAGTCCCAGAAGTTATCTCCCTCCCGGAGAAATCAATATCGTTCTAAGAGACGGGAAGGGGGCCCTTTTTCCCGCCCCCGCAAACTCAGAAAAGCGTTTCGTCCCACCTATCGCTTTGCTCTTCCGTCTCGTCTCTCTTGTTCTCAGCCCCTCTCGGCCGAAACAGTATGCCACTTGGTTGATGTAGAAAACCGATTACCTCCAATCGATGAGTACCTGATGGAAAACAGATAAATAGATACACTGACCAAAGAATGCCCGGTCGTTCTAGTTGAATCGATGAGTTTTGAAAACAATCAGTTCGTCATCATTCAGGAAATTAATTAATCAACATTGTATGATGATGAATGGTGTTATATAACAGGCAGTGAATCGATACAGAAAGATATTATTTCAATGTTGAGTAAAAACGTTCACGAAAATGGGGGGTTATGTTAATTTTGTTGGGGTCAGTTACCTCGAAAAATCGGCAAAATCACTAAAACCATTACCAAACAGGCTGCAATTATGACACAATGGTTTATTATTTGTGTCGTGAGTCCCTCCCGGGAACACTCCTATATTATTAAGTTCTCACCAACATTCAAACGCCAAACTAAAGCTCCGTAAATAAAGATATGAGTGGGGACAGGCGACAGAACCCAGGGTTACTCAACCTGGGGCCCCACTACCAGCTCCCTGCAAGGAGCTGGAGGGAGAGGCCCCCAAGTACTATAAAACCCCGGATCCTGGCGCTCAAGCTTCATTCGACACTTCCTCTAACCAGCTCTCTCTTCTCTCTCTTACCTTACCTCCCAGATGATCGGTTGACTACAGCCGCCTGGGAATTTCACCTCCTCTCTCCTCCTCCTTGTCTAGATGATCGGTTGAATACAGCCGCCTAGACAAGGGACCTCTCCTTTCCTTTCCTTCACCTAGATGAACGGTTGACTACAGCCGCCTAGGTGAAATTCCCTCATCCACCTCTCTCTCCTCCAAAAGTCGTAGATGTTCGGTTGACTACAGCCGCCTGCGACTTTTCCTTCTTTACCTAAATTCACTCACTCACCTTCCTTCCACACCGCCGTGATGAAAATTCTAAATTCATCACAGTGGTGACCCCGACGTTCACTCTCCTTCTTCCTTACCACCTTCCCACCCCATGTGTCGCCCCAGTCAAATAGTTCGGTGTCCCAAATTTTAAAATCAATTTAAAATTCAAACAGTTCAGTAATTTTCGCAATTTTGGCCCAACCTCAACCGCACGGAGATCACACCTCTCTCAATTGTATTGCATTTATATTTTCCTGCCTTCAGCACCCAATCTCAGCTTTCGCCATCAGCTCTTTTTGTTCTCTTTGACTTCCATGTTCCTCGATTTATAAGTCTAACCTGGGGGGACCTGTGTCATGGTACCCTTACAGAATACCATTCAAAATGTACATATTTAGATTGTCCTAAATAAACCAAGTGAAAGGAGAGCCTGCGTGACACAAGTGGAATAGGTAGTACTCCCCCTCCATCAATCCCCCAACGGCTCCTAATGACCAACGGCGGACCGGGGGAGGGTAGAATAGCTCCTATAAAACCCGCTCTTCTCTTCTCACCCAGCTCGCCATTCTATGCTCAAACCTCAAGTCGATGACTTCTCCCTTCCTCCTCAAATCTCCTTACCTTTCTCGCCTAATAGAACTCAGAGTGGTGGAACCGTCTGGGCACAACCTCTAGGGTTTCTAGTTGTTGTAACCTCCCTGGCTTTGCCATAGGTGTAACATTTCAAACGCTAGCTAACCAACCTCAAGCTTCATATCTAAAAACCTCACCGATCCCAGCCAAGCCTCATTCTTCTATCACCACAGAAGGATATGGTTTATTTTTACGTTTTTGAATTGACCTTGAACTAAAGAATTTTTTGAAACCACCCGGAACATTGTACGACCAGCCGGTCGTTTCCACCGAAAAGCTTCGTCCACACGATCGTGAATCAAACGGTATAAATCTGGCCCAGATATCATCGCTAGGGACCACCTGACTATAATCACCGATGGCTATGTATGAAGTCCAGTTGGTTTTCTGCGATAATTTTTCATTTGAAAAATGATGGATCTATTGAATTTTGTCGACAGGTACTTTTGAAACATGAACAAATGTTGGAGTATTATTGATGGGTAAATTATTACACTATGGTAAATTATACCATCTACGTAGAAGGGGCACCTATACAAGTTGATTATTACACAACGGTTTATTATTTGCCTTATGCTTCATGAATAACTACAAATAAATTATGAGTGAATTATTGAATCCCGCGCCCGATTGATGGCTCTTTTGGATTTTGTTGATAGGTAGGTACTTCTGCAGCTTGAACAAACGTTGAAGTATCGTTGGGCGAATTATTACACAACGGTAAATTATTACACAATGGTTCATTATACTATCTACGCAGAAGGAGCACCTATACAGGTAAATTATTACACAACGGTTTATCATTTACCTTATACTTCATGAATAACTACAAATAATTAATGATAGAATTATTGAATCCCGGTCATTTGTATGAAACCTTAATTCCTGGGCCGGCTCTAGTATCCATTTAGGGCTTTCCTGGAGGGAGATCGAGGGTACTGACCACAGAAAACAGAGTGATAATAAACCATTCTTTAATCATTTGCAGCGTTTTTTTCGTTGCATTTTCGGAGTCTACATATTTTTATGTACCTTGAATCGGAAACCACCAAATTTTGAGGGGGGATACAAATTTTTTTTCATGCTCGATTCCAAAGGTTCATTATTGAGAATAATAAACAAAAAGTTCCAGTAATGCAGCATGTCCATATGAGCGAATTTTCAGAAGAGGTAACAGCATTTTGCCGACTTTCAGCGACTTTTGACCACGAAGCACTCATATTTGACGTCCTTTTTTGGGAGAACATAATATTATCATTGACTACTGAAACAGTATTCTTCTGTCTTGAGCCACATTTGGTGTAACTACATTTTGTAGCCAATTTCCTTTTTTTTAAAGATTTTCGATCCACAAAAACTGAAATGTTACATATTTTTGGTTTATTATTCTGTGAATAATACACCTATGTATTCGCTCAGCAACAAGAATTTTGAACACCTCCTCAAAATGTTTTCTTTTAAATTTCAAGGTGCGTAGATTCCATTCGGTCCGTCCGCCGTATCATCCATATCTACCTTTACTTTCGATTCAAAGAATTCGTTCTTTCGCACAAATGCTCCATTTGGGCCCTTAGTTGTGTCCCGAAACTTTGCAGCCCGATCGGAATATACCCAAAGGTGATAAGGGTGAAAAGCGGGTGAAAAATGGGAGTTAAAATAGGGTTTTTGTAACTGGAGCTTGTGAGGTATCGTTGTCCATGTTTTTTGGGGAGAGGAGACCGAAATAAAGTTGATTCTGACCAAAGAGCGGAGAACTGAGGTTCTAACAAAATTTCAGCCTTACATTTACATTACATTTTGGTCTAAAATCGTCGTTCTTTGGCACACAGGCTCCATTTGGGTCCCAGTTGTGTCCTGAAACTTTGCAGCCCGATCAGAATATACCCAAGGGTGTTATAGGTGGCAAATATAAATACAAATTGGGGGTTTTGATGTTTTAGTAACATGAGCTTGTGAGGTATCTTTTTCCATGTTTTTTAGGGCGAGGAGAACGAATATGAAGTCGATTTTGACCGAACAGCGAAGAATTGACGTTCTAACAAAGTTTCAGCCTTAAATTTACCTTAAATGTTCGTCAAAAATTGTCGTTCCTTCGCACGCGGGCTCCATTTCGGCCCTAGGTGTGCTCCAAAGCTCGGCAGCCCGATCGGAATACACCCAGAGGTGTTATAGGTGAAAAGTAGGTGTAAAAATAGGGTTTTTCGAGGTTTTGGTTTTGGTTAGTTAAACATTAAGATTGGAGAATGTTTTTGTAACACCGTCAAAAAATGTTTTCTTTTACGTTCCAGGGTATGTAGATTCCAAAAATGCGATGTCCTCCGCCGTCCGCCGAAACATCCTTATTTTCGGTCCAAAAAAAAAAAAAAAATCGTTCTTTCGCACATGAACCCAGGGCTCCATTTGGGCCCTGAATTGTATCCCGAATCATTGCAGCCCGATCGGAATATACCCAAGGGTGCTACGGGGAAAAAATGGGTGCAAAATTAGGTATTTTTGAGGTTTTAGTGAATTTGGGCTTATGAGGTATCATTTTCCATTTTTGTTAGGGTGAGGAGACCAAATATGAAGTTGATTTTGACAACTGAGTGAAATATTGAGGTTCTAACAAAGTTTTAACTCTCAAAATTTAATATTTATGGGTCAAAATCCTGTGAAAATGGCTGCAATTACCAGAAATTTGTATTAACAGGTGAATCAAGACAATTCAGTGACAATTTCACTGACCGAAAATAATTCGTAAAAATAGCAATTTAATATACGAGTTTATAAAATCATCAAATCAGCTTTGTGGGTCTCTTCGCTGAGGTCCCATTCATGCCGTACTCAGTCGAGAATGATAAACCCATGTGACAAGAACTTCGCAATTTTTTTTTCGAGGTATCAGTGACAGTGAACATGAGCGTCTGATGTATCGTTTTCATGGATGTTTTCATGATTTATGAGACTGCAATTCCCGGGCCGGCTCCAGTAGTCGATTTTGGGCTTTCTTGTGTGGTGGGTGGAGTGGGGGGGGGGGGGGGGTGCAGATGGTAAGTATTGACCACAGAAATCAGTATCTACGCAGAAGGGGCATCTATACTGGTAAACTTTAAACCGTTGCGTAATAGTCTGCTGCGTTTTTGTTTTCGAAAATTGCTCACTTCACTTTACATTTTTGTTTGCCATTAAAAACGCTGCAAATCCCTGCACAACGGTTTATTATTTTGTACAGAATACCCTCCTGTTACAGATCACAGGTCTCCGTATAGATTACCCTTCTATACAACATATGTACTATTCTACACATATTATGTAGATCGCGGACCTCCTTATAGGTTAGTACCTAACCCCGTACTCGTTACTAGGTACCTCCCTAAACCGTTGTGTAATAATTTACCTGTATAGGTTCCAGTTCTACGGAGATAGAATAATGAACCGTTGTGTAATAATTTGCCCATCAATAATACTTCAACGGTTGATCAAGTTGCAAAAGTACCTATCAACAAAATCCAGCTCCTTCTTGGTAGATTAGCCGTTGTGTAATAATTTACCGTGGTGTAATAATTTACCGTTGTGTAATAATTTACCGTTGTGTAATAATTTGTCGTTGTGTAATAATTTGCCGTTGTGTAATAATTTACCCATTGTCGTGAGTCCCTCCCGGAACTCCAACGCACTACAATTAGTTCTCGCCAAAAATAACCTGTAAAAATAAGGCTCTGGGAATAAACGGTAAGAGTGGGGCAACGGACGCAGGACCCGGGACTCAACCTGAAACCCCACCTCCAGGGTGGGGACTTCAGGGTCTATATAACCCCGGATCCTGCGCCATTTTCGCCATTCTACATCTCCTCTAGCTGCTGGCTACTCTCTCTCTCTCCTCAAACCTCCTCTCTTAAAATTCACTTCTCAAATGCTCTCCTAGTAAATTCACACACACAGTAAATTCACACTCACCCATTTCATCAGAGTTAGGTGGAGGTCTCGCCCTTAACCAACCCTGATGAAACACACTACACGCTCGGTGGAGGTCCGCCCTTAACCGCACACACTCGCTACACCAATTTACCATTAAATTCACTCACACACATTTCATCAGGATCAGGTGGAGGTCTCGCCCTTAACCGATCCGGATGTCACACACTACACGCTCGGTGGAGGTCCGCCCTTAACCGCACACACACTCACTTAAATTCAAACACACACATAAATTTAGTCAGGTATGGTGGAGGTCTCGCCCTTAACCAACCTGACGAAATTTATCACACGCTCGGTGGAGGTCCGCCCTTAACTGCACACACACACACACACAACCAAATTCCACGCACTTCATGCATTCAAATTCTCTAACTTAAATTCACTTCTAACCTTTTCAACACATGCTCGGTGGAGGTTCGCCCTTAACCGCAAACACACCAAAAATCAACACACAACAATTTTAGCTTTAAATTCACTCCTATCCTACATCCAACTACCTCCACCTATCATGGTGAATTTTACATCAACCTAAATTCACCATAGTGACGTTCCCGCTTCCTTCTTCCCCTCTCATCATGGAGTCTCCCGACGTCACTTCGCCACCCCTCTTGACGGCGCAAACCACCCTGCAGGCCGCTGCGACACCGCCCGCCGACCCCACGTCCGCTGCGACACCGCCCGCCGACCCCACGTCCGTTGCGACACCGCCCGCCGACGTCATGACCGCTGTGTCCGCACTCCCCTCCACCCTTCCACCGTTCAACACGCACGACCCAGCCCTATGGTTTTTCCAGGTCGACGCAGCCTTCTCCGCCGCCGCTGTCCGTAGCCAAAAGGTCCGCTACTCAAGGGTCATCTCGCTCCTCCTACGACGTCCTTCGCAGCCGCCTCACCTCCTTGTATCAGCCGTCGAAATACTCCCGCATCGCTGCGCTTTCGCAGCCCCAGCACCTCGGCGACCTCAAGCCGTCCCACCTCTTCCGTCGCTTGCATCACCAGCTCCGCGACGTGATGACGTCTGACGTGACGCACACTTTCTGGCTCAAGGCCCTCCCCTCCCCATTCCAAATCGCACTGGCCAGCCACCTCGACGCAGCCGACGACGATCTCCTCCGCCTGGCCGATACTATCCACGACTTCCCCTCCGCCGCAGTGGTAAACGAGGTGCGCAACCCCAACCCTCGCCCGACATCATCCGACCGCACAAAACGCCCCGTGTCGTCCGACCGCCGAGCTCGCTACTCTTCCGCCGACGGCCGTCGGACGGCCCCCTCCGACCGACGTGGGCGCTCGCCCGCACAACGTCGGGACGACAAACCACCGCAGCGCCAACCACCCCCCTCCTCTGCACAACAATCTCGGAAGCAGTGGCTCCCTGCGGACCCCCCCCAACCGCTGCTTTTACCACGTCAACTTTGGCGCAAAAGCACGCAACTGCCAACCGCCCTGCGCCTTCAACGCGGCGCCGGGAAACGACTTAGCCCATCGGTAAACCCAACGGGCCCCCCTCCACGCACCCTCGGGGGGGACCGCACAGCCTTTCCCCCCGCCAACATCGCCTCCGCCGCGACGTACGCCGACGCCGTCCGCTCCAACCGGACGACGCCTCCCCACACCGACGACCGCTCCCTCGCCGCCGCCCGCCTGACCCGGGCGACGCACCCCGCAACCGCCCCTGCGACACCTCAAACCATCTGCGACACCGCACCCACAGCACTCCGCTGCATCTGCAACACCGCACCCACAACACTTCGCCGCACCTCCGACACCGCAACTTCCCCCCCTACCCCACTCACCTCCGACGACTCGCCGCATTGGCGACCCCACTCCACCGCCGCTGATCCTCTCCTACGCTGACGCCGTCCGCACAACACGAGCGACGCCTACTACGTACTCCGTGGCCGCCACAACAGGCCCCGCCGCAGCCGCAACCTCCACACATCCCACACCCGCATCCTCCGCATCCAAGACTGTCGCCGTCCGCACGACACGGACACCGCCTCCCCAGCACTCTGCAACCGCCGCAACCAACGCTGACGCCGTCCGCACAATGCGGATGACGCCTTCCCCGCACTCCGCATCCACCACAGCGGCCTCTGCCGCAGCCGTGACCTCCACACATGCCGCAGCCGCATCCTCCGCAACCACCGCCGACGCCGTCCGCACGACACGGACGACGCCTACCCAGCGCTCCGCAACCGGTGCAGCGACCTCCACCGCAGCCGCAACCTCCGCTCATCCTACGGCCGCACCCTCCGCAACCAACGCTGACGCCATCCGCACGATACGGACGACGCCTACCCCGCACTCCACAACCGCCGCTGCGACCCCCGCCGCAGCCGCACCCTCCGCACACATCGCAAAGGGAACCTCCACACCCGACGCAACGCCGTCCCCACCAAGCAACCCCGCACCTTCCAGACACAAGCGCCGCAACCGCCGCCACCGCAACACCGCACCTACAACCTTTGCCGACGTCAACCCTTCAACCCAGCCAACACAACCCCCCCCCCCCCCCCCGCAAACAGGTCTCCTTCACCCTACCTACCAACCCTCACAACCCCCTTCCCTCCCCTCAACCCTCTCCCACCGCCTCTCCCACAGACGCTGTCTACCCCCACCTAGACCCTTCCCACCAACGCCTTTTCGTCCGATGCGAGCGAACGCAAACCCCCTTCCTCGTCGATACTGGGGCGGCCCTGTCCATCTTCCCCAACTCCCTCCTCCGTCGGCAAGCGCGCTGCGACCGTCAGCTTCTCTACACCGCCAACGGAACCTCCATTCCCTCGTACGGCACATACGATGTTCAAATCATTCTCGGCAAACTCGCCTATGAATGGACGTTCACCGTGGCGGACGTGGAGAAGCCCATCCTGGGGGCCGATTTCCTTGCGTATTTCGGTCTCCAGGTAGACGTCAAGCACGCGCGCTTGCTCGACCCATCCACTCACACCCACCTCCACGGGTTTATAAATTCAGTTACCCCTACAACTCGTACCACCCAACTCCTCCACTCCTACAAACCCCTGCCCCGGCCTTCAGCCCACCTCAACTCCGTACAACACCACATCGAAACGACAGGACCACCCCTCTCCGCCAAAGCCCGCCGCCTCCACCCCCTCCAGCTACAACAAGCCCGCGATCACTTTAATAAGTTGATCGCGGACGGCATCATCCGCCCCTCAAACTCCCCATGGGCGTCGCCCCTCCACGTCGTACCTAAACCCGACGGAGGGGTACGACCCTGTGGGGACTACCGCCGCCTCAATTCTCGTACCACCCCTGACTTGTACAATGTTCCCCACCTCCGCGACTTTTCTTCCCACCTCCACGGCGCTACCATTTTCTCCACTGTCGATATCGCCCGCGCATTCCACCACATCCCCATCTACCCTCCCGACGTTCCCAAGACAGTGATCATCACCCCATTCGGATTATTCCAATACGTCAAAATGGGTTTCGGCCTCCGCAACGCGGCCCAGACCTGGCAGAGGTACATGGACCAGATCCTCCGGGGTCTCCCATTCGTCTTCTGTTTTTTTGACGATATTCTGATCGCCTCACGATCCCCGGAGGAACACCATGATCACCTCCGCCAGGTCATGGCTATTTTCGCTGCGGAGCGCCTTACCATCAACAAAGACAAATGTTCCATCGCCCAACCTACTGTTCGCTGTCTTGGGCACCTCGTCTCCGCCTCCGGGATCACTCCCCTCCCCGAAAAAGTAAACGGGATGCTCAATTTCCCGCCCCCCCCCCCCCCCCCCAAACCGCTACGGGGCTACGACGGTTTCTGGGAATGATCAATTTTTACAGGCGGCACATTAAGCATGCCGCCCAACGCCAGAAACCGCTCGTAGCTGTGGTCCCCCAACCCGCACGCAAAAATGACCGCCGTCCCATCGAGTGGACCCCCCAACTTAGCGCCGCCTTCAACAAATGCAAGGAGGACCTGTCTGCCGCCGCTCTTCTTGCCCATCCCAACCCCCACGCCCCCCTATCCATCACCACAGACGCCTCCGATTGGGCCATCGGGGCAGTCCTCCAACAACACACTGGCGCCGGCCCCCAACCCCTCGGGTTTTTCTCCAAGACCCCATCCCCCCGCCAACAGAAATATTCAACGTTTGACTGAGAGCTCCTCGCCATCTACGAAGCCATTCTTCATTTCATTGACTTCGTGGAGGGCAGGCAGTTCTCTGTCATAACGGATCATAAGCCCCTCACCCACTCACTCCTCCAAAGAAGGAAAACCGCCTGACCCCGCCGCCTCCGGCAGCTTGAGTTTATCGGACAATTCACGTCCGATATACGATATCTGCCGGGGGCGGAGAACTGTGTGGCGGACACCCTATCCCGCCCCACACCGGCGCCAGTGGAGGAACTGCTCCCCTTCCCCTCACCGCAAGTCATAGCCTCCCACCAAACACCAAACTCCGACCCAGCCCTCGCCAATCTCCTCTCCGCCAACTAGCTCGAACAACTGCCGCCCCACAACCTCTGGTGCGACGTGACGGCCGACTCTCCGCGGCCGTACGTCCCACCGGACCTCCGGCGGCAGTTGTTCGACCATTATCACGCCCTCCACCACCCCGGCATCCGCGCCAGCCGGGACCTTATAAAACTAAGGTACTTCTGGCCGCACATGAACACGGACATCAGAAATTGGGTCCGTGCGTGCCAGAAGTGCCAAACGTTTAAGGTCTCGGCGTCGCCCACCGTCGCCCCCCAACCCATTGAAGACGCGCTGCCGTGGGAGCACGTCCACTTGGACTTAGTAGGTCCCCTTCCCCCTTCGGAAGGAAAACGGTACTGCCTCACCATGATTGACCGTGGAACAAATTGGGTCGAGTGTATACCACTCGCCCAAATTTCCGCGGACGCCGTCGCGACTGCGTTCCTATCTAACTGGATCGCCCGCTACGGCTGTCCGGGGAACATCACGGTCGATCAGTGGAGGCAGTTCGAGTCCGCCCTCTTCACCGACCTACTACGCTCCCTCGGCATCGCTAAAATCCGCACCACCCCTTACCACCCTCAATCGAACGGCAAGATAGAGCGGTGGCACCTGGTCCTCAAACAAGCAATAGCCACCTCCGCCTCAACCCCCTCTTGGACTAAGCACCTCCCATATATCCTTCTTAGCCTCCGAACTTCCCAGCGCCCCTCTGATGACGTCAGCCCGGCCCAGGTGGTCTGTAAAGACCCGATACGCCTGCCCGCTGACGTTTTTCCCCCCGCCACCCCGTCAATTAACAGGGACCCCCCCCCCCCAAGCCTCAGCCCCTAAAACCGACACCACTTACCCCAAACGTTTCCATTCGGCAACACACATGTACCTCAAAGAGCCGGGAATGCATAAAACTTTCAAACCACTTTACGCCGGCCCCTTTCCCGTAATCCGCACCTCAAACACCACCACCGCCCTGTAAATTGACGGGAAACCCTATACGGTCCGGCTAGTCCGCTGCAAACCCACACCTGTTCTCCCCGATCCCGCTACTCGTCACAGTCTCCCTCCAACCACCGACCATGTCACACCACCAGCGCTCCCCGTCACCTCCGTCTCAATTCCCGAATCACGAGTCGCCCGACTACCCGGATATCGACTCGGATCCGGTGATCGCCGCCATACTCCGCGACGTCTTCGCCTCAGCACCGCTCTCCCCCATCCGTCCGTCTCCCGAGCCCCCTCAGCCGCTTTCGTTTCCTCCCCCACGGATTACCGGACTACCTCCCCGGCCCCGGCAGCTACGCTTACCCCGGTGGGCCATCATCCGCGATTTGGAAATCGCACAGGCCACCGGGGTACACGAACCCTACGTCCCGCTCGACCCCCGGACGTCCGATACCCCGCCTACCCCCCCACAGCCTCCGACTTCGTCTTCCCCCTTCAGCCTCCGCATCCGGCGGTAGGTACCGCCAGCACCCCCGCGCCCCCCCCCCCCTCCCACAAAAGCTGCCGGGGATATCCACAATAGCCTCCGCCGGGCACGTCCGGCTCGGGAGACGCGAGAGGCGGCGACGCTATGGCCCGGCAGCCCAGTTTGACCGCCCCGCCCGTCCGTTTCACGGCGGGGCCTCGTGTGGCTCGCGTACCGTGTGTCCAATTAATTACACAAGGCACGCGAGACCACCACGCCCTACCGTGCAAATTCACGCTCGTTCGCTCGCTCGCTCGACTTTCCTCACAATCCTCTTCCTCTATTTATCCTACATATACCACTCCTCCCTCACATTCTGCGCGGCCTCCCCCATTCCCAACCTCCCTACCCCATACACCTTCATCCTATCAGCCGTTATATACGCAACCTGTCAAATGCGGACACAACTTAACATATGCCACATTCATATGTCAATATTGTCAATACTCGTAACTCTCAGCTACCTCTCTCCGCCTTATGCACACCTATATATGTCCATATCGCCCCGCTCCAATGCACCTCCCTCTACTATCTCAACCAACCATATCCAAATTCGCTCGTAGCAGCGTACCTGCTTCACCTCACCCTCTTATTCACATCACACACCCTCATGTTCATACTCTGTACGTAACACATCAACCCGCTGTACATACCGCCTTATCTATAAGCTTCCAACCACTGTACATACCGCCTTATCCATAAGCTTCCAACCACTGTACATACCGCCTTATCTATAAGCTTCCAACCACTGTACATACCTCCTCACCCTCCTTACCAATAAGCCCTCTCCCGCTGTACATACCACCTTATCCATAAGCTCCCAACCACTGTACATACCTCCTCACCCTTCTTATCGATAAGCTCGTCATTAACCTCACAACCTCTGTACATACCACCTTATCTATAAGCTCACACCCTCTGTAATTACATCACCACATAGTATCCTAGCACGAAAGTCCTCCTAGTAATAAGTCGCCTTCAGCGTCCTGATTGTTTGCCGTCGCCCTCAGCACCTGTAATCTCTTTCCGTACCACATCGCCATCAGCTCCACATTGTTGTCTCCGCCTTCAGCACCTGTAACCCTGCGCCTTCAGCCCCACTACTGTTCTCATTGCCTTCAGCCCTTGTAACTCTGCGCCCTCAGCTCCTACAATTTTGTTTTTTTCGCTCAAACTGGGGGGACCTCTGTCGTGAGTCCCTCCCGGAACTCCAACGCACTACAATTAACTTCTCGCCAAAAACAACCTGTAAAAATAAGGCTCTGGGAATAAACGGTAAGAGTGGGGCAACGGACGCAGGACCCGGGACTCAACCTGAAACCCCACCACCAGGGTGGGGACTTCAGGGTCTATATAACCCCGGATCCTGCGCCATTTTCGCCATTCTACGTCTCCTCTAGCTGCTGGCTACTCTCTCTCTCTCCTCAAACCTCCTCTCTTAAAATTCACTTCTCAAATGCTCTCCTAGTAAATTCACACACACAGTAAATTCACACTCACCCATTTCATCAGAGTTAGGTGGAGGTCTTGCCCTTAACCAACCCTGATGAAACACACTACACGCTCGGTGGAGGTCCGCCCTTAACCGCACACACTCGCTACACCAATTTACCATTAAATTCACTCACACACATTTCATCAGGATCAGGTGGAGGTCTCGCCCTTAACCGATCCGGATGTCACACACTACACGCTCGGTGGAGGTCCGCCCTTAACCGCACACACACTCACTTAAATTCAAACACACACATAAATTTAGTCAGGTATGGTGGAGGTCTCGCCCTTAACCAACCTGACGAAATTTATCACACGCTCGGTGGAGGTCCACCCTTAACCGCACACACACACACACACAACCAAATTCCACGCACTTCATGCATTCAAATTCTCTAACTTAAATTTACTTCTCACCTTTTCAACACACGCTCGGTGGAGGTTCGCCCTTAACCGCAAACACACCAAAAATCAACACACAACAATTTTAGCTTTAAATTCACTCCTATCCTACATCCAACTACCTCCACCTCTCATGGTCAATTTTACATCAACCTAAATTCACCATACCCATCAATAATACTTCATCGGTTGTTCAAGTTGCAGAAGTACCTATCAACAAAATCCAGCCGGATCGCACACCCTCCGTAGGTTAATACCTAACCCCGTACTCGTTACTAGGTACCTACCTAAATCACGAGCTAAATGTTGCTAAAATAATTCTGTCGATTGCAAACAGTACCTAACAAAAAGAAATGCACATCATTTTTCAAATGAAATAATATCACAGAACAACCAACACGACTTCATAGGTACCCCACCAATAAAATCGGTTTCACTACCTATCAACAAACTCCAATAGAGCCATCATTTTTCAAATGAAATAATATCACAGAACAACCAACTCGACCTCTTAGGTACCCCACCAATAAAACCGGCGCGTCCCTGGTGACGAGATTTCGTCTGTTGTATACAATAATTTCATTCACACTGGAGTCGAAAATGCCTGTCGGTGCAAACTTCGGGGCCTTACTGTGAACGAACGGCTGGACGTACGGTCCTCCGGGTGGTCTTAAAAAACTCGTAAGTTCAAGAACAATTTAAAACCGTAAAAAGATTCACGTAAAACAAAGGTGTAGGCGTTTTGAACATTTCAACCCCTATTTTGAACCCCTTAGAGATGAATGACAGTAACGTCGAGCTTCGAGGACCAACTAGACCCCGAAAGGAACCTATAACCCGAATTTCATCAATTTTTTTTCATGGTAACTAAGAAAAGTGGCCCGTACGGCGTACGGCGTACGGCGGACAGACAGAAATATTTTTATTGCAGTTTTGGATTCTACATACCTTGAAACGTAAACCATCAAATTTTGAGGGGGGGTAAGAATTTTTTTTTTCATGCTCGATTCCAATGGTTCATTATTGAAAATAATAAACCAAAATTGAGCCGAAATGCGAAAAGGTCCGCGCAAAGGTTCGCTGTTTGGTCTTGTAGCCAAGGTCAGATATCGTCCGGACGACAAAGGTTTGTATACCTATATATACCTATATACCTATATTTGCACTAAGCACATAAAAAGGTTAATATATGGATACATAATTATTAAATACATAAATGTAAAGAATGTTAAATACTTGGGATGAATAAAAAATGCTGCTATGGAAAGGAATCGGAAATTTGTTTAAAAATCACTTTGGCTATTCACTTAATATTTTGGACCCCTTGGAAATGCGTCAGTTTTCATCATTCCTTCGAAAATTTAGATGATGACAATGCAATAGACGTGCGGCCAATGTGAAGACGACTTTTACAAGGCACTGATTTACTGCTTTTGGTTTATTATTTTCAATAATGAACCATTGGAATCGAGCATGAAAAAAAAAAAAATTCTTACCCCCCTTCAAAATTTGATGGTTTACGTTTCAAGGTATGTAGAATCCAAAACTGCAACAAAAATATTTCTGTCTGTCCGCCGTACGGGCCACTTTTCTTAGTTACCATGAAAGAAAATTGATGAAATTCGGGTTATAGGTTCCGTTCGGGGTCTAGTTGGTCCTCGAAGCTCGACGCTACTGTCAGTCATCTCTAAGGGGTTCAAAATAGGGGTTGAAATTTTCAAAACGCCTATACCATTTTTTTACGTGAATATTTTTACGGTTTTAAATAGTTCTTGAACTTGCGAGTTTTTTAAGACCATCCGGAGCGTTGTACGTCCAGCCGTTCGTTCACAGTAAGGCCCCGAAGTTTGCACCGACAGGCATTTTCGACTCCAGTGTGAATGAAATTGTATACAATTCAAACCAAATCTCGTAACCAGAGACGCGCCCACAATAGGAAATTTGGCGGAGATGAAATCATTGCTAGGGATTACCTGATTATATTGGCGGAGTATGAAGTCGAGTTGGTTGTTCTGTGATATTATTTAATTTGAAAAATGATGGCTCTATTGGAGTTTGTTGGTAGGTAGTGAAACTTGAACAAACGTTGAAGTATTATTGATGGGTAAATTATTACTACGGTAAATCATTACTCAACGGTAAATTATTACACAACGGTTCATTATACCATCTACGTAGAAGGGGCTGGAGTTTGTTGGTAGGTACTTTTGCAACTTTTTTCACTCCTCATCAACAATTTCTTTCCAGAACTTCATTATGTGTGTTTCTTTTTGTTAGGTACTGTTTGTCAACGGCAGAATTATTTTAGCAACATTTAACTCGTGATTTAGGTAGGTACCTAGTAACGAGTACGGGGTTAGGTACTAACCTAAGGAGGGTCTGCGATCTACATAATATGTATAGAATAGTACATATCATATTATATAGACGGGTTATCTATACATAGAGCTGTGATCTGTAACGGAAGGGTATTCTATACAAAATAATAAACCGTTGTGCAGGGATTTGCAGCGTTTTTAATCTGAGACTAATCAGATTAATAAAGGGAGAATCTGGTCTTGGGTTTTCGTAGTTACCTTTTGTTTACAAGTCGATTCGGGAAGAATAATGGCAAAAGGAGTGCAGGTGAAAGGAAACGAAAACAGGTCGCGGAAAAGAGACAATTCTATCTGTCCGCCTGTCTGTCTGACAGATATTTTTCAGGGGTAAGAATGGTAGGAAGGTCAGGGCCTCCTCTGGTGACTCATAAGTCCCAGAAGTTATCTCCCTCCCGGAGAAATCAATATCGTTCTAAGAGACGGGAAGGGGGCCCTTTTTCCCGCCCCCGCAAACTCAGAAAAGCGTTTCGTCCCACCTATCGCTTTGCTCTTCCGTCTCGTCTCTCTTGTTCTCAGCCCCTCTCGGCCGAAACAGTATGCCACTTGGTTGATGTAGAAAACCGATTACCTCCAATCGATGAGTACCTGATGGAAAACAGATAAATAGATACACTGACCAAAGAATGCCCGGTCGTTCTAGTTGAATCGATGAGTTTTGAAAACAATCAGTTCGTCATCATTCAGGAAATTAATTAATCAACATTGTATGATGATGAATGGTGTTATATAACAGGCAGTGAATCGATACAGAAAGATATTATTTCAATGTTGAGTAAAAACGTTCACGAAAATGGGGGGTTATGTTAATTTTGTTGGGGTCAGTTACCTCGAAAAATCGGCAAAATCACTAAAACCATTACCAAACAGGCTGCAATTATTACACAATGGTTTATTATTTGTGTCGTGAGTCCCTCCCGGGAACACTCCTATATTATTAAGTTCTCACCAACATTCAAACGCCAAACTAAAGCTCCGTAAATAAAGATATGAGTGGGGACAGGCGACAGAACCCAGGGTTACTCAACCTGGGGCCCCACTACCAGCTCCCTGCAAGGAGCTGGAGGGAGAGGCCCCCAAGTACTATAAAACCCCGGATCCTGGCGCTCAAGCTTCATTCGACACTTCCTCTAACCAGCTCTCTCTTCTCTCTCTTACCTTACCTCCCAGATGATCGGTTGACTACAGCCGCCTGGGAATTTCACCTCCTCTCTCCTCCTCCTTGTCTAGATGATCGGTTGAATACAGCCGCCTAGACAAGGGACCTCTCCTTTCCTTTCCTTCACCTAGATGAACGGTTGACTACAGCCGCCTAGGTGAAATTCCCTCATCCACCTCTCTCTCCTCCAAAAGTCGTAGATGTTCGGTTGACTACAGCCGCCTGCGACTTTTCCTTCTTTACCTAAATTCACTCACTCACCTTCCTTCCACACCGCCGTGATGAAAATTCTAAATTCATCACAGTGGTGACCCCGACGTTCACTCTCCTTCTTCCTTACCACCTTCCCACCCCATGTGTCGCCCCAGTCAAATAGTTCGGTGTCCCAAATTTTAAAATCAATTTAAAATTCAAACAGTTCAGTAATTTTCGCAATTTTGGCCCAACCTCAACCGCACGGAGATCACACCTCTCTTCACACCTCCGCACAGCCGCACGCCCATCCGCTCCCCTAAATTGCGAATTTTAAACTCAACAAATTTTATTTTGAGTTACAGCCATGGACCCGAACTCCCCGTCGCCACCGCTCCTGCGTCCAGCCACTCTGCAGCCGCCCGCCGCTGCGACATCCGACGCATTGGCCGACAACCATTTCTCCACGCTCTCCCCGCCAACCTCTGCAACATCAGCCGCCTCCGCCGCCACCGCCGCCGCTACGGCCGCAGCCGCCGCCGACGTCATGACGACATCCGCAGCGTTCCCTCTGTCGCTGCCCCCCTTCTACACGCACGACCCGGCGCTTTGGTTTTTCCAAGTGGACGCAGCGTTTTCGGCCGCCAACATCCGCAGCCAGAAAACCCGATATTCCCGGATCATTTCGTTGCTGCCCTACGAGATCTTACTGCAGACTTCCGATATCTCCCCCGACGCCGCCGCTGCGTACGACGACCTCCGCAGCCGCCTCATCAACACCTACCAGCCGTCAAAACTCGCCCGAGTCGCCGCCCTCTCCCAACCTCAACACCTCGGCGACCAGAAGCCATCCCACCTCTACCGACGGCTGCGGCACCAGCTGCACGACATTATGACGGCCGACATCGCACGTACTTTCTGGTTGCGCGCTCTTCCCCACCCCATACAGATGGCCCTCGCCAGCCACCTAGACGGTCCCGATGAGCCCCTTCTGCGACTCGCGGACACCGTCCACGACTTAGCCGCAGCCGCCGGCGTCGGCGAAGTACACGCGCCCCGTCATCCCCCACCTCTGCGTGACCGCACCGCCTCCCGGGGTCGCAGCCGGACCCCCTCCCTCGACAGACGCAGGCCCACTTCCACTGATCGCCGGCGCTACCCCTCCGCCGACCACCGACGCCAGCGCTCGCCGGAGCGACGCACCACCCCTCCCCGTGAGCTACGTAGGGGAAAGTCCCCAACGACCGCACCCCCCTCCACTACGAGACGCCCCACCAAGACTGACTACCTCCCCGCGGACCCCCCCCCACCGGTGTTTCTACCACGTGAACTTCGGTGGGGAGGCCCGCAAGTGTCAGCCCCCCTGCTCCTTCCCCTCCAAGCAGGGAAACGCGGACGCCCGCCGGTAAACCCGGCGGGCCCCCCTCCTCGCCAACACGGGGGGGACCATGACCGAACCCCCCCCGCCCGCATTCACACCGCCACCACCAAGCCCCGCTACCCCTCCTACGCCGCCGCCACGGCTGCCAACCTCCCGGCCGCGCCTGCAGCGCCGCCGAAACCCTCACCCCACCACCAACAGACCAACCCCTCCCCGCCCGCCACCAGGGCAACCAACCTTCCGGCCGCCACTCACGCCGCCGCTACCGTTCCCCCACCCCGGAACGGCCCCTCCACGCCCGCCAACAGGGCAGACAACCTTCCGGCCGCCACTCACGCCGCCGCGACCGTTTCCCCACCACGGAACGGAACCTCCACGCCCGCCTCCAGGGCACAGCCCCCCCTGGCCACCACTCACGCCGACACCTCCGTTCCCCCCCTCCGGAACGGCAAAAAACCGCCTCGCGTGTCATTCGGGAGCGACCAAACGCCGCCACCGCAAATTCCCACCTCCGCCATATTACACAACGCCCTCCCTACCCACCAGCGACTCTTCTTGCGCTGCAAAAAGACCAACGTCCCTTTCCTGGTGGACACAGGGGCGGCGCTGTCCATTTTTCCCAACAATATCCTCCGGCGTCAGGCGTGCTGCAACCGGCAGCTTCTCTACGCCGCCAACGGTACCACCATCCCCTCGTACGGGACGTACCGCTCATCGATCTACATGAGCGGTCTCGCGTACGAGTGGGACTTCACCGTGGCGGACGTGGAGAAGGCGATCCTGGGGGCCGATTTCCTCGCCTACTTCGGCCTCCAGGTCGACGTCCGCAATGCGCGCCTGATCGACCCCCAGACCAACAAACCCATCCCTGGATTTATCCACGCAATCAACCACCCCCCCACACAATTTGAACGCCTCCTCCTCAACTACCGCCCCCAGCGCCGCCCCTCTGCACACATCTCCACTGTCCAGCACCATATAGAGACCACAGGACCACCCATCACCGCAAAAGCCCGCCGCCTACACCCCCTTCAGTTGTCAAAAACCCGCCAACACTTCGACAAACTCATTGCCGACGGTATCGTCCGCCCCTCAAAATCCCCTTGGGCTTCTCCGCTCCACATCGTGCAGAAGCCCAATGGGGATATCCGCCCCTGCGGGGACTACCGGCGGCTTAACTCCAAAACCACACCGGACCTCTATAATGTCCCCCACCTGCGAGACTTTTCGTCACATCTCCATGGCGCCACCATCTTTTCCACCCTTGACATTTCACGAGCATTCCATCACATTAACATCCACCCTCCCGACGTCCCTAAAACCGCAATAATTACCCCGTTCGGTTTGTTTGAATATGTGAAAATGGGCTTCGGGTTAAGGAACGCGGCGCAAACATGGCAGCGGTATATGGACAGTATCCTGCGAGGCCTACCGTTCGTATTTTGCTTCCTCGACGATATCCTGATAGCCTCCAAGACACCGGAAGAACACCTCGCCCACCTACAGCAAGTACTAGACATCTTTTCTACCGAAGGCCTCCTCGTCAACACTGACAAATGTGTCCTCGGCCAACCCTCCGTCCGCTGCCTCGGCCACCAAGTATCCTCTGACGGCATCACGCCCCTCCCGGACAAGGTCCACGCAATCATTGACTTCCCGCAACCCCGCACGGTCACGGAGCTCCGCCGCTTCCTGGGTATGCTAAATTTTTACCGTAGACACATAAAACACGCCGCACAACATCAACAACCACTCATACACGCCATTCCCCAACCCTCCAAAAAAAATGATAACCGCCCCATCACCTGGACCCCCCAACTTTCCGCCTCCTTCAAAATTTGCAAACAGGACCTAGTAGACGCCGCTCTATTAGCCCACCCCGACCCTCACGCTCCCCTTTCCATCACTACCGATGCGTCCGATTGGGCCATCGGGGCAGTGCTCCAACAGCACACCGGCGCCACCCCCCAACCCATTGGCTTCTTTTCAAAAACTTTATCCCCCACCCAAAAAAATTACTCTACCTTCGACAGAGAACTCCTCGCCATCCACGAAGCCATCAAGCACTTTCGTGACTTCGTGGAGGGCAGGCAGTTCTCTGTCATTACAGATCACAAGCCCCTGACCCACGCCCTCCTTCAGAACCGCAAGTCCGCCTCCCCGCGTCGCCTCCGGCAACTCGAGTTTATCGGACAATTCACGTCCGATATCCGATATTTGCCGGGGGCCGACAACTGCGTGGCGGACGCGCTATCCCGGCCCACCCCTACCCCCGCGCCGATGGCGGAGCTGCTGCCATTCCCTTCCCCACAATCCATCAAATCCAAACAAGATCCAACCTCTGACCCCGCCCTCTCCAACCTCATTTCCGCATCCAAGTTGGAACAGCTGCCTCCCCTCGACCTCTGGTGCGACGTGACGGCCGATTCACCGCGCCCTTACGTCCCACCGGGGTTGAGGAGACAGTTGTTCCTCCACTACCATTCCCTTCACCATCCTGGCATTCGGGCGAGCCGGGACCTCATCAAGACGCGGTACTTCTGGCCCCATATGAATACAGATATTCGTAACTGGGTTCTGGGGTGCCAGAAGTGCCAGCGTTTCAAAGTCTCGGCCCACCCGCATGTCCCTCCTCAACCAATCCCCGACTCCCTCCCGTGGGAGCATGTACATTTGGATTTAGTGGGCCCCCTTCCCCTGTCCGAGGGGAAGAAATACTGCCTCACGATGATCGATCGTGCCACCAACTGGGTGGAGTGCATCCCCCTCTCCAACATCACCGCGGACACCGTCGCAACGGCTTTCCTCTCTCAATGGGTTAGCCGTTACGGTTGTCCGCGGACAGTCACGGTCGATCAAGGGAGGCAGTTCGAATCGGCCCACTTCTCCGAATTACTACGCTCCCTCGGGATCCGAAAAATCCACACTACCCCCTACCATCCCCAATCCAACGGGAAAATAGAGCGGTGGCACTCGGTCCTGAAGCAAGCCATTTCTACATCAGCAAATTCCCCCTCCTGGACAAAATCTCTCCCCTACATTTTACTCAGCCTTCGAACATCCGCCCGTCCTTCAGACCAAACTAGCCCCGCACAAAACGCATTTAAAGACCCACTACGTTTACCGGCCGACATTTTCACTCCACACCACACACCGTCAATTAACAGGGAACCGCTACACTCAACAACACCGACAAACGACACCACTTATCCCAAACGATTTTTCACCACCAAACACATGTACCTGAAAGAGCCCGGCATCCATAAAACTTTCCAACCACTTTACGCCGGGCCCTTTCAAGTCATCCGCACAACACATACCACCGCAACCCTGTTAATTGACGGCAAACCTCATACAGTCCCGTTAGCCAGGTGCAAACCCGCACCTGTGCTAACCCCAACACCAAACACTATCAGTCTCCCACCGTCCGTTCGCGATGAAACATCACCTCTTCCCGCAACACCCGTCACCTCCGTCGTTTCCGGATTTCGACTCGGATCCGGAAATGGCGGCGATTCTCCGGGACGTTTTTGTCCCGGACCCACTTTCCCCCCTACCCCCTTCGCCCGGGCCTACCACACCGCTTCTTTTTCCTCCGCCACGGATCTCCGGGTTACCTCCCCGGCCCCGACGATGGAAGTACCCCCAGTGGCGAATTCTACGCGAATTTCGCGTAGCACAAACCACGGGGGTACACCCTCCCTACACCCCCACAGACCCCCTGATGGATTCCATCCTTCACGAGTTCCGCCTTGCGGAACTCATGCCTCCCCCACCCCCCGTTCAAATTACAAACCCCCCCGTCAATTTCGACAAACCACCTCCCGTACCCGTTCAAATTCCAAACCCCCCCATACCATCCACAAAACCACCACCCCCCTCTCAACCAACAATTTTAAAGCCCCCCGTTTTAATCCCCCCGCAATTTTCCATCTTCGACCCCCCTCCCTCCCCTCCATCGTCGGGGATATCCCCAATAGTTCCCGCCGGGACGAAACGGCCCGGGCGGCGGAACGGACGGAGGGAGCGTCCCCACACCCCCCTCGTCCCGGCGGCCAAGTCCCCCGCCCCGCTATGAGCAATCACGGCGGGGCCTTGAGATTCCGGGACAGTGCTGGTGTCTCATCAACCCACTCGCTCTGTACCGAAACTCGAGGCCCCCCCGTGGCCGCCTCACCACGACGACCGCCGGCGACTGCCCCCAACACACTACACTCACACACACACCCACTACACTCACACACACACACACACAACCACTCGCCACATACTGTCCACACCCAGGAAACGGCGGACCCGCACAACCGCCTCCCACGTATTGACCAAATTTTGGCACACCTCCCAACTTTTGTACTTACCCCTTTATCTTCTGTAAATTTTCCTTCATCCCTTGTACATACTCACCCGTCATCTGTAAATACTCATCCATCAACTGTAAATACTCGTTCATCCTTTGTACATACTCCATCCTCATCATTGTAAATACTAAAACACACATTGATCACATTTATAAATGCGAAATGTTTATATCTGTCGACTCATCATCACCCAATATTTATGCCTTATGCCACACTTACCATATACTTAGTCTGTCTTCTCCTCTACTTACCATGTCTTATACTCTACTTAGTCTGTCTTATACTCTACTTACCATGTACTCTGTCTTATACTCTACTTACCATCTACTTACTCTATGTTTACCATTCCTTCCCATGTACTTACCTTATATATACTATACTTCCTATCTACTTACCTACACTTAAGCCTCCTAGCTTTAAGACTGGCCTTCAGCCCAACCGCCTGTTTGCATCGGCCTTCAGCCCCTGTCACCTTGCGCCTTCAGCACCACCTTTTGTTTGCCGCAGCCCTCAGCTCCTGTCACCTTGCGCCTTCAGCTCCACCTTTTGTTTGCCGTAGCCCTCAGCTCCTGTCACCTTGCGCCTTCAGCTCCACAAATATTGGTTCAAACTGGGGGGACCTCTGTCGTGAGTCCCTCCCGGGAACACTCCTATATTATTAAGTTCTCACCAACATTCAAACGCCAAACTAAAGCTCCGTAAATAAAGATATGAGTGGGGACAGGCGACAGAACCCAGGGTTACTCAACCTGGGGCCCCACTACCAGCTCCCTGCAAGGAGCTGGAGGGAGAGGCCCCCAAGTACTATAAAACCCCGGATCCTGGCGCTCAAGCTTCATTCGACACTTCCTCTAACCAGCTCTCTCTTCTCTCTCTTACCTTACCTCCCAGATGATCGGTTGACTACAGCCGCCTGGGAATTTCACCTCCTCTCTCCTCCTCCTTGTCTAGATGATCGGTTGAATACAGCCGCCTAGACAAGGGACCTCTCCTTTCCTTTCCTTCACCTAGATGAACGGTTGACTACAGCCGCCTAGGTGAAATTCCCTCATCCACCTCTCTCTCCTCCAAAAGTCGTAGATGTTCGGTTGACTACAGCCGCCTGCGACTTTTCCTTCTTTACCTAAATTCACTCACTCACCTTCCTTCCACACCGCCGTGATGAAAATTCTAAATTCATCACAATTTGTATTGGAAATTAGCTGTAGAATCCATTCCTGAAGTTTTTAGCAGGGTGTAACGCTACACTCTGTAGGTGCCCCTTTTACGTAGATCACTGTTTTCTGTGGTCAACATCTACCCTCGCGCTTCCCCAAGGGAAGCTCTAAGTCTAGTTCTGGAGCCAGCCGGGCAATTTTTCATAAATATGCAGTGGATTCAAAAATGCGATCATTAATTATTTGTTCTTATTCACGAAGCATAACGATACAGCCATCGTGAATATAATCAGGTGTTCCCTAGCAATGCTATCTGGGCTCGATGTATGTACCATTTCATTCACTTTCACGTTGACGGAGCTTTTCGTGAAGGAACGGCTGAAAGTACAATGCTCCGAGTGATCTTGAAAAATGCCCAAGTTCGAGATCAATTTAAAAACGTTAAAAAAATCGAGTTAACGGCGTTCTTGAAATTTTAAATCCTGTAAATCCTGTTTTTCACAGCACCTTACAGATGACTGACAGTAACGCCAAGCTTCGCGGACCAACTAGACCCAAAATGGGACTAAGAAACCAAATTTCATCATTTTGATTCATGGCAACTAAGAAAAAAACAAAGTTCGGCTGGCATCGTACGGACAGACATTTTGGTTTATTATTTTCAATAATGAACCATTGGAATCGAGCAAGAAAAAAAATTCTTACCCCCCCTCAAAATTTGATGGTTTACGTTTCAAGGTATGTAGAATCCAAAGCTGCAATAAAAATATTTCTGACTGTCCGCCGTACACCGTACGGGCCACTTTTCTTAGTTACCATGAATCAAAGTTGATGAAATTCGGGTTATAGGTTCCGTTCGGCGTCTAGTTGGTCCTCGAAGCTCGACGTTACTGGCAAGGGGTTCAAAATAGGGGTTGACATTTTCAAAACGCCCATACCTTTTTTTACGTGAATCTTTTTTACGGTTTTAAATAGTTCTTGAACTAACGAGTTTTTTAAGACCACCCGGAGCATCGTACGTCAAGCCGTTCGTTCACAGTAAGGCCCCGAAGTTTGCACCGACAGGCATTTTCGACTCCAGGGTGAATGAAATTGTATACATTCAGACCAAATCTCGTTACCAGGGACGCGCCGACAATCGGAAATTGGCCGGAGATAAAATCATTGCTAGGGGCCACCTGATTATATTGGCGGAGTATGAAGTCGAGTTGGTTGTTCTGTAATATTATTTCGTTTGAAAAATGATGGCTCTTTTGGAGTTTGTTGATAGGTAGTGAAACTTGAACAAACGTTGAAGTATTATTGATGGGTAAATTATTACTACACAATGGTAAATCATTACTCAACGGTAAATTATTACACAACGGTTCATTATACCATCTACGTAGAAGGGGCTGGAGTTTGTTGGTAGGTAACTTTTGCAACTTTTTTCACTCCTCATCAACAATTTCTTTTCAGAACTTCATTATGTGTGTTTCTTTTTGTTAGGTACACTGTCAAACCATCAACTGAGTGGGTTGATTTTTTTTCTTTTTTCTCTTTTAGCGAATTTTCAAAGAAAATGAAGCTATTGCAATGGCTTCGAAATTTAAATAATATAAATTTTTGGAAATTTTCTTCATAGAAATCCGTTTCAGACCATTCTAAAACGATTCCTGAAATTTAACACTTTTTTATATGTATATATATATATATATATATTTATATATTTATTTATATATGTGTCACTCCAGACGATAACTCTCGATAGAATTGAGATAAACAGCTCAAATTTGCACAAAAAATCTATCTTGGCAATCGAAAGGCTAAGTTCGAAGATGGGCGAAATTGGCCTACTCTAAGGAGGGTTTTGGCGCATTTAAAGTGCGCAAAAATTACCCAAAAATCCCCAAAATGTTATTTTCCAACAAGTGACCCCTCATTTTAAAGGTTTTTGCACGCTGAACACGATGGTGGAATCGGATTTTAGATATCTTGATCCGTTCTCAAATTAGAGCATTTAAAGTGCGCAAAAATTACCTAAAAATCCCCAAAATGTTATTTTCTAACAAGTGACCCCTCATTTTAAAGGTTTTTGCACGCTGAACACGATGGTGGAATCGGATTTTAGATATCTTGATCCGTTCTCAAATTAGAGCATTTAAAGTGCGCAAAAATTACACAAAAATCCCCAAAATGTTATTTTCCAACAAGTGACCCCTCATTTTAAAGGTTTTTGCACGCTGAACACGATGGTGGAATCGGATTTTAGATATCTTGATCCGTTCTCAAATTAGAGTATTTAAAGTGCGCAAAAATTACCCAAAAATCCCCAAAATGTTATTTTCTAACAAGTGACCCCTCATTTTAAAGGTTTTTGCACGCTGAACACGATAGTGAAATCGGATTTTAGATATCTAAATCCGTTCTTAAATTAGAGCATTTAAAGTGCGCAAAAATTACCCAAAACTAGGATAATCTTTAAACTCTTACCCCCACCCCCTTAGAGTGGTCAGATTGAAAAATGTGAGAAGTATTAATTGAAGACGAGAGTTCGAAGCAAAAAAGGGGGAGGCAAACGATTAGTACAACTCCTTGAATTTACCCACAGCGATCAAATAAATAAGCACTTAGTACAATTACGTAATAAACAAACGGTAGAATCAGGATGGACAAAACGTACAAATTAAAATAAATACGAAGAGAATATACATAGAAAACCAAATTTTAGACCGAAGTTTTCCTTTATTCAAAACCATAGCCATTAATTCGAATATTTCTTTGAAAATTCGCTCATTAAGTCATGCTGCATGACTGATTTTTTTGTGCTTGCTTGATTTTTCGTTATTGAAAATAATAAACCAAAATGTATAATTCACCAAGACTGGTATAAAATGGGGACTCGATTTAGAAAAAATACAATTTTAATAGCCAAAATATTTGGCGGTTTGAAGAAAATCTGGGTTTTTATGGGTGGAAGGTTCAAACATTCGACAGTTCAAGTCGATACAGGTGGCGCCTGATGAGTTGGTCTCAAAATTGAGATAGGTAGTTGAACAGGAGACAGACTGAGGACACTATATCCCCACCCCTCTATGAATTGATCTTAGAAGAGGGGGGTCAAGAGAACCCAGCCTGTCTCCAATGCAACTCAATTCATTCGGGCCAACTCATTGTGTTAACTCAATGTTACTCGCAAAATTGCTTGTATGTACGGTCATGCAGACTGGCTGGAAAATTTTAAGCCTGGTCGACATATATAAAATTCAGCAATCTCGATGTTCAAGGGGGTGGGGAGGCTAACATTAAGAATTTTCCGTTTTAAAAACTCGGTTTTTCGTTGGTTTCCGTCACTAGCCTGAATAATCTCAAAACAAATATTTCCATGTTTTTTCTCATAGTTTATGACTTTTTAGGGTAAGGGGGGGGGGGGGGGGTAAATTACGGTTTGCGATGCCTGATCTTCATTTTTATCCGATTTTAATGGTTGTTTCTGCAACTGAATCAGTTTAGACCAGGTATCTGTACGAACAAAATCACTCGCGAAGAAATCGCGGAAACCCATTTCAAAGAAAAACGGAGTTACCTATTGAAAAAAATAGTCTATTTCCACTAATGCACGAAAAAATGCGAAAAACGCTGTTATACCCGGTTTCGGTGATCAAACCATCGTCAATAACAAACAATAAGTTATTTTTCGTGTATTAGTGGAAATAGATTATTTTTTTAAATAACTCCGTTTTTCTAGGTATCTTTGTCTTAGGAATATTTCCACTGAATATGTATTAATGGTTTCTTATGTAAGAAGTAGTTTTTTAAGTACTGTAAAATCAATTAGCAATTCCAAATAGAATTTGTCACATTTTGAACATCTGTCATCGTCATGTTAGGAATTTGTGTGAGAACAGGAGCCATATTACTTGCGCTTCATTTTAGCTAGTTTAGGCGGGTTACAACTTACAATGAAGAAAGGTAATTTTCGCGGACAATCGATTATAAAGTTGATAACAATAATAATGACTTGGGGATGAAAAACCTACTAACATAAATCATTTTGGAAAAATATATAGACGTGAGTTGAGAATGTGACTCTTACATTTGCTACGATGAAGCGAAAGTAACTCTGCCCCATCCTCCCGCTAGAGGGGCATTGTCGTGTTAGTGCGGGCTGATGATAGTGAGGTTAGATGAAAATAAACACCTTCGAATTACCGAGTAAAGGCCCTTATGAATTCCAACCATAGTGTGTTTGCAGGTGGCCTGCGAATTACCTATACAATTTACGTAAGCTGCTGTGCTCCGTTCAAATAGAGTTTGTCAAAAGACTGTTGGCCCGATTTGTCAAGTCAACTGCATCTGAAATGAAGCTCTGAATGCCACTAATGTGTTGGAAATGGCAAAGTACGCGTAGCGAGGAATGATCCATTCGGGAGGAGTTAGGCGGCTCGAGTGACACCTTTCATCAACGCTTCGTTGGCTTTGAATAAGAACAGTCGGGAGACCTGAAGTGGAGGATGAGAGAATAATTCTCTCTTGTATGAAACGAATTCTGAATCTGAGACGCGGTCAAACGAAAGTGAAACGCAGGAAGGTTTCTGGTTTCAAGACTATGTACTCGGTTTATTTATTTTCCCACATATTCCGAACCACCTATTCACCGTTCGTAAGGAACGTGCCGTAAGAAATTTCAAATAATACGTATTACAACTAATAAAAAAGGTTTTTCGCGAGAATTCACGCTACCATACCTAGCTCCAACATTGTGTAACGTTTGAACTTCTTTTGATTAGACATTTCTTTAAATAAAAGTAAAAGTAAAAGTAAAAGTAAAAGTAAAATTAAAGTAAAGTAAAATCATTTTAGTCTTCTCGTACAAATGCCCTGACTATTTCTTTAAATAAAGGATAACTTAACCGTCTATTTCTATCAATAAACGCATTTGTTTTTTTCTTTCACGATTTTATTGAGAAAAACGCTGCAAATGATTACACAACAGTTTATTATTACCTGTATAGATGCCCCTTCTGCATAGATCACTATGTTGTGGGTCAATGCCTACCTCCCTGGAGCTGGCCCGGAAATTACAGTTTCATAAACATGCGGGGGATTCAGTAATTCAATTATTCACAAACCCTCGATAATTTTCGCTTCTCCGCTTCCAATTTCCTAATTTTATCATCGTATTGAATTGCATGCAATCCACTGACAACCACTGATTTCCAAATGAATTCCAATAAATTAACCGATTGATTAAAAACCAATTCAAATTAAAATCAAATTCCAATTGAAATCCAATTCCAATTGAAATAGGTATCTATTGAAAACCATTGGAAACCCTTATTAAACTCAATTAAATTTAATTTTCAAATTAAAATCCCATTCCAAATATTGGGCACAAGATTGTTGCGGCGTCCCTAGCAATGTATTTGATTCACCCTCCTGAAGACGAAGCCTGTCGGTGCAACTTCGGGTCTTACTATGAACGAACGGCTGGACGTACAATGCTCCGGGCGGTCTCAAAAAACTCCCAAGTTCAAGAACTATTTAAAAACGCAAAGAAAATTGAGGTAATGGCGTCGACTGGAGATTTCAACCCCCTATTTTTCACGCCTGAGATGACTGAAGTGGCTGTATACTTTCACTTTACTGTCATTTATCGCTATTGTAGGTTTTGGTACCATGGCGAAGCCAATTAGTGGCGTCGACAAATCCAAAAACAGCTTATTTGTCGTGGATACGCGTTGTATTAGTTTTACTGGAGATAAGTGAGGCTACTAGTCAGCGGACCCACTAGTTTAATCGTGGAGTCGTGGGTGGGGTAGAAGTGGAGGACCAACACATGGACAATTCTAAAATAAAAAATTGTTCTCGTCGCACTCATCGATAAAAGATGAACGTACTCCGATAAAGCCATCTCATACATATATAAGAACAACACCCGTCCGTTCTCAAAGTTGGTTTGGTTTCTAATGACAAACGACGTTTTCCATTTCAGTATAGTCAGAAACTGGGAACACGGGGACGTTGTCGCTGGAAGCACACCTGGTGCCTCACCTCGAAGTTTGTCATCAACATTTTTGTTGTGGCCCAGCTGTTCCGTCACTAATGGTGATTTAATTCTAGTGCTGGCGTTGCTAGAAGGTTAACTGAACTTTCAGTTTCTCAGGAAGCAACCTCATGTTCTCATGATATCATTATTTCCATCTATACAACATCACACCAATGTATGGTAGACACGACTATTTCCAACGCTAATCTTTGGTGATTGTTTGGTTATTTTTTGCTGATATTCTGTAGAACTCCATTATTCTGTGAAGTTGGGGTAAGCAGGAAGGTAGGTACTACAGTTCAACAAATCGGCTAAATCTTCTGTGAGTATCCTTATTTCCCTTGGTTTCAGGTGGCAGGTATGGTTTTAGAACCGTTGAACGTAGAATAAAATATTCAAAGCCTGCTTCAAATGGGTGAGGGCGGGGGGGGGGGGGGGGGAGAAAATAAAATGTACCCTGACAAGTCACGTAGTCGGTGGATTATTAGTTTGCGAGTAGAAGAACAGAGGAAACGCCGCAAGACATGCAGTCCAGTGATCCTTGGGCGCACGCTACCAACCAACTCGGAGAAAATCTTCTTTTCACGTCTTCCCTCTGCACAGGCTTTGCTCCTCTCGTACTAAAATACACACCAGAGTGAATGAAGGGTAAAAGAGAAAAATATACCCGAACTCCGCTTACGTTCTAAAGGAAAATATCTCTCTCGTTACGAGTTTTAGTAGAAAATAGCTTCCAGAGGGTTGTCAGGCTTCCTAGTGGCAGCAGCTTCCAACTAGTTATCGTGCATATAAATTCCCAGTGAATTTACAAGCTTCAACATAGTGTAAGCTGAATGATATTAAGATATTCGTTCCAGTTAAAATTGGGCAGAATTTACTGCGCATCGAATGGAAGCCAAAGATACTTATATGCTGCCTCCCAAATATCTTCTTCCATATCTTCTATTTTTACTAATACTGAATATTGCATCCCCTGCAATTCAACACTGTTTTCAGTAACAACGATGGAATTGAACAACAAGAAAAACTTACCGCCCCAAAATCTGTTGTTATCTGTACGTTTTTAGATAACTGTAGCCCGAATATTGAATTCTGAAAATATAGAAATTAATAAATAGCTCAGTACATGCTAATAATAAATTAAATAGAAGTTCCCATCTGCCCTTCGCCGTGATTATGCTTTTGGGCATTTAGATTTTCGTAAAACATGGAAACTCAGGGTGCTGGCTCCATCTGGGTAGGAGATATTCATGGAAAGCTTCCGGAATCCTAATATTGAAACTTGAAGGCAAAATTTGGCCTTCAAGCCTTGGTGTAGAAAATACTAAAATAGGTTTAAAAAATACGCATGTTCTGAAACTAGGTATCTTGAAGGGTATGATTTTGTTTTCATCCAGCTGTTCGTTCATAACAAGGGCTTGAAGTTCGAAATCAATAAACGTCACCAACATACGTATGAATCAAACGGTAAACAGCGAAATGCTATAGTTTTGAATAGCGGATTCAAATCCCGCATGGTTCTGTGAAATCGAGTTTCTCGTTCTGATATATGATTGTTACCATAATTATTTATTATACATTATTATTATATCATACCTACTTCTATACATTTAAGGCCAACGGAAAAGAAGCAGATGGTTTTGGCTGTTCGTTGGTAGGTAGGTGGCTCAGAATAAGTTGGCCTAACGATTGGGGTAGATGAACGAGGTGCGGTAGGAGATTTCATCTTGTTAACTCGTTTATTCCGTACGATCTATTCTCGAAGAACTCATCCATCGCTAATAATTGCGTTCTTGATCGTGGAGGATCGTGATGTAGTGACGTAAAGCTATATCACATTATACAGTATTCAAAGTATGCAACATACAATCCTATAGTGCAAGTTAAAAACTTAACGAAACGGAATTCCGAATGGGCACCAGAACCCTGGACTGGGATATGGAATCGAAATGGCACATGAAGGGGGAATGCGGGAAGAATTGCTGATAAGCCTTTAAATGAAACGATATGGCACACATATAATGTATAAATGTGCGACAGATAGATGACCCCTAATATCTCCACTCTATGGTCAGTAGTAGGTTGGTAATTTGAAAAGCAGTCAGTGTATCATTGTGGGGGTTAGTGATAAACTTCAGTCGATGAAACTGGAAGAAAAAAATTCCAGTCATGCAGCATGGCTTAAGGAGCGAACTTTCAAAGAAGCAGTTTGAGAATTCGAGAAGTTAAATGTTCATCTCCCAGAGCACTTATTACGGCCTGACTGGAGACTCGTTGAGAGTGGCACGTCATGCAGAAAAAATATGTCAACAAATCATTTTTGGTTGTTTTGAACGAAATAATTGTGATTTTGATCACTCGAAACAGTATGAACGTGCTGCTGAAACTACTTGCAATCGATTTAGCGACCAACAAAACATGGTAAACGACACCTCAAAACATTAAAAGTATTAAATTTTTTTGGATTTCGGACTATAATTTTGTAAATTTAGTCGCTGGGTACGTCTAATCGGACTGGGACCAACTGCAATCGATTCAGCGCTCCAAAAAACATTATTGACAACACCCCACATGCCTATGTTGCTGAAATCCTTTTTGCTTTGATTTTGTGGACCAAAAATGTGTAAATGTGGACCACTGCGAACAGTGCGATCGGGCTGGGTAACGAACTCATCATTACTCTTGCGGAGACGGATTTTTCTAAGCTGCAACGAATTTTTCACCATGGAAATTAAGGGACTTATTGTTCGGAATGACACATTCGGAATGACACACACACACACACACACACACACACACACACACACACACACACACACACACACACACACACACACACACACACACATAATATATATAAATACATACGAAAAAGTAAACATCTATCATTTAGATCTCCGATGCATGAAACAGATTTTGGAAGGGTTTCCGGTTCACAGAGAGCATCACTTTCTTTGAAAATTTGCTAAAAATCCCTGTGGTGTGGACAAATTAACCTACCTTAGGAATTTATCCTTTGTGAAGGCATACCCGTATTACACATAGATAAAGTAGCATGAACTTTTCCCCGCTTGGAATTTATAAATGCAGATGGATATCAAGGACTAACGAACTAATCGAATTGTAAATATAAGCGTGCGGACGATAAATATGAAACATGAACGCTATTCCGACCAAAGCAGTGTAGGCATACAAATACAATCCCGAGTCAAATGCATGTATAACTATTCAACGATACTGTCCACGCTGCGGGGTGTGACTATAATCTTCCTAACTACGAGGGTATTTGAATGGGAATTCTGGGTCGGAATAAAACAATTTTCTGTCAGATGCCATCGTTCTGACACGGACCGAGACACCATTTGTAGGAATATTGCGATCAAACAAGTAGGGTGCATGAATTGGATGAGTGGGGTAAATGAATTAGATCATCAGGGAGAAAAAAACGCTGCAAAGTCTTTGTCACATGGGTTTATTATTCTACTTGCATACCTAGAGAAATGTTGGCTGTTCATTTATTGTTTGTGTCATGTGTAATAAATCAAATAGCTATTTTTGATGGTTTCCACCAATTTTGGCCCCAAAAATCACGAATTAGGCTCCTATTTTTGAAAAATTATCGTCGATAATTTAATTGTCTTGATTCGCCTGTTGATACTACTTTTAGCGTTATTATACAAATTTACGGTGAGATTTTTAGTTACAACCTCAATTCGTCACTCTTTATTCAAAATCAACTTCATATTCGGCCTTCTCGCCCTAAAAAACCGGAAAACGATACCTCACAAGCTCATGTTACTAAAACAGCATAAACCCCATTTGTACACCCATTTTTTACCAATAACACCCCTGGGTATATTCCGATCGGCCTGGAAATTGTCGGGACACAACTAGGTAAGATGCTCAACTAAGGGCCCAGATGCAGCCTGTGTACGAAAGAACGAATTTTTTAGACCAAAAATAATGTGGATATGAATGATACGGCGGACATTGCGTTATTGGAATCTACGCACCTTGAAACGTAAAAGAAAAAAAATTGAGGGAGTGTTCGAAATTTTTTTTGCTGAGCGAATACATAATTTGTGTGTGTGTGTGTGCGTGTGTATTCACGGAATAATAAACCAATATGACATTGGTGACGACACGGATAGTCTCTGAAGTTCGGAAATTGCCGGAAAACTGTTTACTGACAGAAAGGAAAAGGTTGGTAATCAGATTTGGCCTTGTGGCTTTTGGAACCCTCTTGGAGTGGACGATCTTGGGCAAAATAGAACGTGATCCGGAAGAAAAGTCCATGCAGGTTTCGTTAGATGCCATTGAAAAAACCGAAATTGAGTGAGATGGACAGGTACGTCGATCAAGATTTACGAATTACCAAGGGACTGGTGAGCTGTCAGCCGTCTAGGAATCCATAGGAAATAGGAAATTTTGAATGAACTACCCAAGTACGTATTGTGTATTACTTCCATGTATGTAATTCGGTTATGTTTAGTTAGGTTCATAGATAATTTACCCAACATGCCATAGAGGATATCGATTTAGGAAGAAGTACTCAGTTTACATAAGGTGAATAAGTAGATTCTTCTGCTTATGAAAACAACGGGAAATATGACTCACCATACTCGGCACTGCATCGCTCGCCCCAGGCGTCCTGGCGGGTTGTCACACGGCCCCCAACTGTCAGATGTTGTGACGGCGTGCGGGGTGCCATGGAGGAGGAGGGGGCGGGGGGGGGGGGGGGGCTGTAGAGCGCATGAGCTATTTTCCCGACACATCGAACTGGCGTTCCTGCTCTGGTTCATGCCGCCCCCCTTTCAACCGAGTGGTGGCAGAGGCGCCGCGCTATCCAGACTGAGTCCGGATAATCTCTCATTCCAAATACCGAAATTCGAAAACGATAATTTCATTTGAATCTGTTCATTGTAAACCCTTTCAGTGGGAGCACCCATTTTCCTGTAGTCCAAAAATTATTTCTTTTAGGCCCCTTTCAAACGGGGAGCCGCACGGCTCGTGCTCGCGAGCAGGGGAAGGCGCGTGAGGCTGAAATGCATTGAGTGCAATGGAGCTTTCACATGGGGAGCGAGAGCTTTTAGGGCTGTGCACTTCGAGCCACGCGCCTCGGGCTCTTCCATGAAATGCAAAGGGGAGGATGCGGGTATCCACTCGAAGATTGAAAACGGCTCTCGCTCCTCAGTTTATTGCTGTCCATTGAAGGATTCTCGTCAGGCCCCTTTCACACGGGGAGCCGCACGGCTCGTGCTCGCGAGCAGGAGGACGGCGCGTGAGGCTGAAATGCATTGAGTGCAATGGAAATTTCACATGGGGAGCGAGAGCTTTTAGGGCTGTGCACTTCGAGCCACGCGCCTCGGGCTATTCCATGAAATGCAAAGGGGAGGATGCGGGTATCCACTCAAAGAGCGAAAACGGCTCTCGCTCCTCAGTTTATTGCTATCCATCGAAGGATTCTCGTCACGTCAAAATTCTTTCTTGCTTTCTTTTTGATTTCGAATATGGATGTAGACGTGTAAATGTTAATTAATTCCGTGTGTTCGAAATTTGTTGCCATCCTGTCGAAGTTGATGATAAAGCGTGGCGAAAACTCCTGCTTCATCCTGCCGTTAGTACATAGGATGGACCCACCACCGTCTGGAACTTCGGCGTTTTTGGCGTCGAAGACGGCGGCGACGATGAAGAAGGTAAATAAATGGCCAAAGCACGCATGTGATGCTTCTTCAATTGGGCGGAACTAGCGACTGAGCGCTCGAGAGCCAAAAACGCTGCAAAGTCCTTGTCACATGGGTTTATTATTCTACTGGACATACCTACAGAAATGTTGGCTGTTCATTTATTGTTTCTTTCATGCGTAATAATCGAAATAGCTATTTCTGATGGTTTCCATTAATTTTATTAATTTTGTCCCCTAAAACACAAAGTAGGTACTTTTTTTTGTTTGTTTGTAGAAATCAATTTTCCACTCTTCGGTCAAAATATACTTCATATTCGGTCTTCTCGTCCCCAAAAACATGGAAAACGATATCTCAGAAGCTCATGTTACCAACATGTTGCTAAAACGCAAAAATTATTACCTATTTTTATATACATTTTCACCCCTGAGTATATTCCGATCAGGCTGAAAAGTTTCGGGACACAACTAGGGCCCAAATGGAGCATGTGTGCGAAAGAACGAATTTTTTAGACCGAAAATGAAGCCGGTACACGTGATACGGCGGACGGACATTGCATTTTTGGAATCTACGCTCCTTGAAACGGAAAAGAAAACCTGGGAAATCGTCTGAAATCACCATCAATTTGTATAATAACACTGGAAGTAGTATCAACACGTGGATCATGACGGTTAAATGGCACTACCAATGATCAAAGATAAATTGAAAAAAAAAACAGGAGCGTGCCTACCTAATTCGTGATTTAGGGGCCAAAAATGGTGGAAACCATCAGAAATAGCTATTTCAATTATTTCACATGAAATAAACAATAAATGAACAGCCAACATTTCTGTAGGTATATCCAACAGAATAATAAACCCATGTGACAAAGACTTTGCAGCGTTTTTTTTTTCTCCAAATTATCTCTGATTATTGGTAGTGCCATTTAATCGTCTTGATCCACGTGTTGACACTTTTGGTTTATTATTCTGTGAATAATACACCTATGTATTCGGCCAGGAAAAACTTTTTATAACACCCCCTCAAAATGTTTTCTTTTCCGTTTCAAGGTGCGTAGATTCCAAAAATGCAATGTCCGTCCGCCGTCCGCCGTACGCCGTACGCCGTCCGCCGTACGCCGTACGCCATCCGCCGTATCACGTGTACCGGCTTCATTTTTGGTCTAAAAAATTCCTTCTTTCGGAAACATGCTCCATTTGGGCCCTAGTTGTGTCCCGAAACTTTTCAGCCCGATCGGAATATACCCAGGGGTGTTATGAGTGAAATGGATATGAAAATAGGTTCTTTTTGTGGTTTAGTAAAATGTCAGTAACATGAGCTTTTGAGGTATCGTTTTCCATGTTTTTTGGGACCATAAGACCGAATATGAAGTCGATTTGGACCAAAGTGTGGAAAGTTGAGGTTCTACCAAATGTTCAGCTCCCAAAAATGATTTTTTTATGAGTCAAAAACCTGGAAAATCGTCTGAAATCACCATCAATTTGTATAATTATAGGTACTAGAAAAAGTGGATGTGGATCAAGACGATTAAATGACACTACCTACCAATAATCAAAGATGATATGAAAAAAAAAAAAAAAAAAAGGAGCGTACCTACCTAATTCAAGTTTTGGGGGCCAAAATTGGTGGAAACCACCAGAAATATTGGACATACCTACAGAAACGTAACCTTTGGAATCGAGCATGAAAAAAAAAAGTTTAACCCCCCCCCCCCCCCCCCTCAAAATGTTATGGTTTACGTTTCAAGGTATGTATTATTTTACGTTTTTAAATTGATCTTAAATTAAAGAATTGTTTGAGACCACCCAGAGCGTTGTTCATGTGCAACGAACAGCGTCGTCAACATGATCGTGAATCAAACGGTATAAATCCGGCCCACACATCATCGCTAGGGAGCAACTGATTATTATCACGGATGGCTGTATTAAGTCGAGTTGGTTGTGCTGTGATATTGTTTCATTTGAAAAATCATGGCGCTTTTGGATTTTGTTGATAGGTGCTGTTGCAACTTGAACAAACGTTGAAGTATTATTGGGTAAATTATTACACAACGGTTTATTATTCACCGCACTCTTCATGAATAACTACAAATAATTAATGATTAAATTATTGAATCCCGCGCATTTGTATGAAGCTTTAATTCCCGGGCCGGCTCCTATACTCCATTTAGGGCTTTCCTGGACGGAGCTCTGGGGTATTGACCTAAAAAAAACACCAGAAAAACAGTGATCTACGCAGAAGGGGCAGGTAAATAAAAACGCTGCAAAGTCCTTGTCACATGAGTTTATTATTCTATTGGACATACCTACAGAGATGTTGGCTGTTTATTTACTGTTTCTTTCATATAAAATAATTGAAATAGCTATCTCTGGTGCTATCTCTTTTTTTTTTTTAAATAAATTATCTTCGATCATTGATAGTACCATTTAATCGTCTTGATCCACCTGTTGACACCTTTTCCAGTGTTATTCTACAAATTGATGGTGATTTCAGAAAATTTCCCAGGTTTTTGAATCATAAAAATCAATTTCGGGAGCTGAACATCTGGTAGAGCCTCAATTTTCTATTCTTTGGTCAAAATCGACTTCATATTCGGTCTTCTCAACCCGAAAAACATGAAAAACGATACCTTAAAAGCTCATGTTACCAACATGTTGCTAAAACGCAAGAAGTACCTATTTTTACCAACATTTTCACTCATAGCACCCCTGGGTATATTCTGATCAGGCTGAAAAGTTTCGGGACCAACTAGGGCCCAAATGGAGCATGTGTGCGAAAGAACGATTTTTTTAGACCGAAAATGAAGCCTGTACACGTGATACGGCGGACGGCGGACGGTGGACGGCGGACGGCGGACGGCGGACGGACATTGCATTTTTGGAATCTACGCACCTTGAAACGGAAAAGAAAAAATTTTGAGGGGGTGTTATAAAAATTTTTTGCTGAGGGAATACATAGGTGTATTATTCACAGAATAATAAACCAAAACCATTGTGAAATAATTTGCAGCGTTATACACCTAGATGTGCGTGTGCGAGTGTGTGTGTGCGCGCGTGTGTGTGTGCGCGCGTGTGTGTGTGCGCGCGCGTGTGTGTGTGTGTGTGTGTGTCTGTGGGTGTGTGGGAGGGTTTGGTATGTTGGGGGGAGGGGATAAACTTGCCTGATACCCCTCATCTTGGAACCATGGTACGCTACTGAATAAAATAATCATTCTACAAGACCGGAAGCAGCCTTCTCCTCTCCTCAAGCGTAGGTATGATCTACCTATTGATAGTTCGGCAATTATAGATGTTTAGGGCATATTCTCACAATTCGATTTTGGCTTACATAATTTATTTGAAATTTAGAGAGCACACGGGAATCGTGATGCTAATTTACGTGGAATACAGGAGGGTCGCGTTAAAGTCCTCCACAGAATGTTTCCTCCATAAATCGCCTGTTTTAGCTCGGAAAGTGTCCTTGTTGGTGAGTCAGCACTACATTTCTACATAACTTCTCAGTCGGAACATAATAAACATGAAGCACAAATAAAGGGGAGTTCTGTATTCCAACAATGTATGGAGGCGCCTACATTATTCTCCTGGAGACGTTTTTGCCAGAAAAAAATGAAATAAAATCTCAAGGAAAAACTGGGAAGATTCAAAATTCCTTACCCGTAGAAGACAGAAACCACCTAACTTCTCAACATCACTCCTTCACACGTTTTTTCCATTCCCAACTTTTTAAATCAAGTTATACATTTCCCTTTTCTCGTCTCAGGAGTTTTTTCTCCGAGTAATGACGGCTCCCTTTGAAAATGAAGGGCAAATGGAGCCCTGTGAGGCGAGGTTACTTTGCAGGCAAGCTCGTAAGTTTGACACACGGCCGGGAAGAAACACAGCTTGCTATAGCTTCGGCTCCCTTGCTTTTTTTCTCCTTCAACCGCCCATTATTTGTTCCTTGAATATTGCATCAGTGGTTGGTGTGACGTTGAATCGAATCCCTCCTTTCCGCAGTTATTTTAAAAGTTAGCCTCCGTCTCTTGTTCCTGGCCGTGAAAGGTTTGAGCGGGGAAGATAAAACTTTTCCAGTTCGATATAAACTTGCCATTTTATAATTTTTACGAAATTTTCGATGGACCCTGAAAACTATGAGTGGTGGTTCAACCATTTAAAATTCATATCGGGGCAATAGTGCTTGCTCCCACATAATTAGCTCACACAGATAATTCATGCACCTAGCTACCTTCTATACACATCAGCAACGGAGGTATTATGTATCACTCTCCTAATTATTCATAACCAGCTGGATCACCCGTGCGTCGCACGGTGAAAAGGCAGTACTCCGAGTGCCAGTACTAACGTTTCACCTACCCACCAGGCAACATTCCCTACATCCTCTTATAACGGACGAACGGTTCGTCACACAGAAATCGTTTAGATGTCGTTGGAATCAGCGAGAAAATCTCTTTCCGTCAAATCCTATTTCGTCTGAAACCGCTTCCAAAAGTTATACCGCTCACGTCACGCTCTTAGTTATAGGGAAATCTAAACATTCTATCGTCTTGAAGGACCAACGAGTTCACCATGAAGGAGTCGGATTCTGAAAAACCCATGTAGCCTATTTACTCGCCAGTGCTTGGAAAGCACGCTGGAAAAACCCGCATCAAGATCCGTTATTCAGTCGTTTCGCCATCTACTAAAGACATACATACTTACATATATATAAAAACAAGTTTTATAGATAAGAAGATACTATTTAAAATTAAAACTCTTGGGCCCGCACTTTGTGGACATCCTCTTTCACAAACTACACTTCACTGACACTGCAAAGCTCAACTAAGGGAAAGGTGGACTTCATTTCAAGTTTAGTTCCTCCTACACTTGATCTTTTCTTAGTTCGATTCTTACTAGAATCAATTCCATTTTCATCTAATTTCTTTTGCTTTTTTTGTGGCACTAGAGTGAAAGCTATACAAGTGAAGTTCAATCTAACTTCAACGTCAAAGTGTGCACTTTGTGAATACACTCCTAGGAATGTTGAGGGACCCCATCATCAATCAACCACAGCAGAGGAACAATTTCTCAGTTAAATTATGTAGTGAGTCTGATAAAAAAAATAAACTGGCCTGATGGATGAAGTGCCCAAGTAAAATGTAATGAACCTTTAGAGCAGGTGACAGCGGTTGATTCGTAGATTAACATTGATTTTCCACTCTGGTGGTACGCTGTGAAATTATTAGTCAACGGGAAACCAACCCGCGAACTGCGTGTCTGTCCAATGATTTCCAACTGACCCAATTGAAACTTCCAGCGACGGAGCCAGTTCACTCGTCGTTCGGAGCTTCGGTAGAACAATGTGACTAATCAGAGAAATAGCGATGAGAGATGTATCCACCGTGACAACGCTTCCGTCAGTAGGAGTTGACAGTGACGGCATTGGAAATCTATAAACTATCCAGAGTTTAGACTGGGGAAAGAGCTCGAACGCAAGATTTCATTGTACTTTCTACGGTGACGTCATTGGGAAAAATATTAATTCCACAAAGAACATACGTAACCAGTCGTTAGTGACACTGACATTCGGTTAGAGGCGACATGAATGTCAAATTGTTACGGCCAATTCACAGGCATATGATCAGCTCTGCCTACTTTGCGAATAATTAGCTTTGCTAACTAATTAGCTTTGCGAATTTGCGAATGTACCTGCATTGTGAAACGCACGGTTAAATAGATGTATAGAGTTGCCATTATTGTTCTGAAACTTTACCTAATCGTACAATATATCACGTACCTACGTGTTCCTGTTGGCTGTTGAATCTAATCCGTACAAAGAATATTTGTCCAGATTTTGGTTCATATGCGTGTAGAGGTCTGAAACTTCAAACTTGATAGCTAACCTAGGAACAGAAATGGCCATCGTATTTGATGCACCTACTCAGAGGTACCCATAAGTATGCACCTATGTTTATGAAAATGTATACAAATGTTGACGATAAATTACTATGTACGAAAATTTGGTAAGGGCAACCGAAATAATGCATAATGTATGTTTTATTAACACTCTATGCATTGTAATAATAATGATAATAACTTCTGTATTCCCTGTAGTCAAGTGAAACGGCTCTTTCATACTCACTTTAGGGGGATTGGAAGTTCTAAAACCCAAAAATACACTATCGTTTGTTGGTAAACGTTGATCTAGTCAGCATTCGTATTTGTAAATTAATAGGTATTTTAGTTGCAGAGCTCCACAAAAACAAAATCATCGTAATGACATAGACCATAATAGTGACCTCATTATAATTAAGTATTCTAATCTGAGACTAAAACTAGAGTTGTTCTACAATTCGATAGTCGAACGGTTATTTTTGACATTTTCATGTCTTTGCCCTGGCACATAGCACAAAAAACTGTCACAAAATTGCGTAACGAAATTGTGTTACAGTGCCTTTATAATGATTTCCGCTTACAACGACCCCGTTGTTAGGTTTGTTCATTTTCTACACTTTTTAACCCACAAAAATCGTTCACCACTCGTTGGAAAGCTCTCGATTTAACGAACATTTTCATGTTCTCCATAACATATTGACTATACGAATAGCGGAGCTATGGGCATAACTGTTCTCATATTTTGTTTACAAACTAATGATCGTGAGTGTAGAAGATAATTAATCCGGAATCGTCTATTTTATTGAAATTAGGTACCTACCTCTTAATATTAATAATGTCAAAAGCAATAGGTAAAGACATGAAAATGTCCCAATGCGTTGCAGACTCGTATGCAAGCGTTTTTGCTGTTTCTGTGATTCTGTTTCATTCACGTTTCACGGTGCGTACATTCCAAAAACGCTGTTTCTTCTTTTGAAATAATGAGGCTTTGGAATCGAGCATGAAATAAACAAATTCTCAAAATTTGACGGTTTACGTTTCAAGGTATGGAGAATCCGAAAAATGCAATAAAAAAAATCCTGGGGGGAGCTCGATGGTATTGACCACAGAAAACACTTTTGGACTAATTTCTTCAACATTTTTTATACATGCAGTAACCCATATTCACCCTTTCACCCGTGACGATAGCCGTACAGTATCGTCACAGGAACTGTTTCTTTGGAATCTCTGGATCTCAAAGGATCTTCAGTTCTTCGGCTTCTATCATTTCTGGAGCCTCCAAGGGCAAGTCAGTTGCCCTGAAGCCTTTTCATCGGTGAGTCATTTGAATATCATCTAATAGCCAGCAGCCCCCCAACCCTTGCGGTTCAACCCTTCTATTCTAAATCTTAGAATCCTCCCTTAGAACTTTTACCTAAGCCTTTACCTTTACAGGAGAAATACAAGTTTCCTGGTTAAATCTCAAATACTTGTTCTCGTTCCTCAAACCTGATAGCCTTAATTACCATTAAGAAGGTCAGCGGGAATTAATATCCCTATAACATAATTCTTAGCCTTATTGACTGGCAGAATTTATGATTGCATTTTTAGTGAGATCACTCGGACTTCAGCAATTGAGTTAGAAAATCTCTGTTATTGAACTGGTTCACCCTAAATTTTCCTCCTCTACCAAGTCCCAGTATCTTTCTCACCACGAAATTCTATATATATAATTACTTCTATATAAGTAAGTACTTATCGGGTTTTCCTCCAAGGGTGGTACCAGCATATTTCACGGGCTATTTATGCAGGGATTAGTTTCGCTGTACAGCAGCCTTTTTCTGATTTTTCAGCTAGCCCAACACTTTCCCAGAAATTTCTCTCAACACTGGAGTTTTTTGTGAGTCGAGGGGACGATGGTATAGTCGCGATAGACCATGAGCAAACTTCGGTAATCTCCAGGTTCCAAGTTAGTACGATCAGAACGAAAGCAATTGTTGATGATTTATATTCCGCCACTTCATACGTATTACAGAAAGCTTTTATGGAACCGGAGGTAAAAATCTGTTCGAAATGGTTTTGAGCTACTTATGACTTAAGCCGCATCGTTTCAATTTCCTCGTTCTTATCGCGGTTTAAACGAATTATTCCCTACCGAACAAATATTTAGCAACTCGTTTCGAGTTTGTTGAGCCGTGATCGGATCCGTTCAATATAGTGAAGCCCAGTAAAGTAGAGGCCGCTAACTCCTTCCATCCTATGGTTTTAGCTTTACGTGACCAACAGCTATTTGCAGGCCACCCCCAACGGGCGCCGCTCTGTCTAAATCGTATCTGTACTTTCATTCAAGTAATTTCATCTTGAAAGCTATAACAATGTTGGGAAGATTCCCATCAGTTTTAGGCTGCTTTTAACAAGACCCATCAGCCTCGAATAACAAATAAGTAAAGAAAAGTAAAGGTAAAGTAAACAGCCATTCCACGCTGGGGCTTTACGTCCGACTGCCCTGCCAGTGTCGCGGACGTGATCAGCGGTCCTCCAATGAGAGGATCAGAATTCGGCCTGATCATTTCGCTCTTTACTTGGCTACTCATTGCCTCGCTCCCTTCAAATAACAAATAATATCCACAAGATCTAATTTAGCCTCCTCAATTTTAAACGACGTTTGTTATCCTGAATGGCTGACCAAAAAATAGTGCGATGCATGATAAATGTTTTAGCGGTTCTCCTTAATATTTAGCTAGAAAATTATATTATAAAAGCATGTATTTGCAAGCCATGAAACGAGTATCTTGAATGACTTCTTGAATAGAAACCTTAGCTAAACACGCTGGGCCATCAGCCCTAGCGTAGGCATTCTGTGGCGGTCTAGGTAGCCTGTAAAGAAATATGATGTCATGAAGCAGGACCTCATTAATTTCAAAGCTATCTAACCCATCTCCAGGAATTCAAATAATCAGCTGAATCGACTCAAGTTTTCTTGCAAAAATGAATTGAATGCGTATAGTGATAGTCGTCAACCCATTTGTTGTTGACCGAAGAATTAAAAAAGTTTGTAGGATCACCTCCGTCCCGAATGGGGCCCGCAAGCCAATTGATGATCAGTGAGGCAAGGTGCCAAAAAGTAAGAATCACCGTGTACACCGTGGATTTTTCTTCTTTGGTTCATTATTGAAAATGATAAACTAACATTCTCAAAGCTCCCTCATTCTCAGCAATAACATTGTAAGTGTGAGCTGAATTATTATGCCTTCCTGCAATATCCTTCAAGATACGGAGATCTTAAGGGCCCATTTTTTAAAGTTATCTACGTGAAAAATATATTTTTTTTTATACCTCTCAATATCACAGAGGCCAGAGACTGCATGAACTGCTTACCTGCAACAAAAGGGTGTAGATATAGGAAATAATAGCAATAATACAAATATTCGATATCATGGGGTAGGATTCTCGTAAGAGAGGATGTTGGAAGGAGGAATATATTGGGCAACGGGTAGCATCCAGCTGGATGAATATGTCTAAGGATAGGTACATTTCCACCTTAATTTATCCATTAGTACTGGAAAACCTTAAACATTGTAAAAAGATAGACTCCGAGGTTGTCGTTTTTAGGTCCTGTATTGTGTTTTAGTATCACCGAAATTCATGGTGCATGGTATAGAGGTGTAAGAATATTGGATTTTAAGAGGGAAAAATAATGAACCGCTAGTGATGTTAAATATCAAATTTTGATATTCGAGCAGAATACCACTCCAGCTAGTAACCCTTGCTCGAAAATAATAATTAACTGCATCGCATTCAACCCATTACCTAATCAACAATCACGTCAGGATTAATAATGGAAATCACTTTCATCATTGTCTGTCCTCTGGGGTACGGGCTGATTAATTCGGGATGTACATTCATCGAATTTCAGACTTGAGACAGGAAGATTTATTATCAATAAAAAATCGGCCCCCTTTACGGCGATTTCCCTATTCCTGGAGTTTAGCCAACCGACGCCGAAGTATAACCAACCCTCACGAGGGGTTGGATCCCATTAAACGGGGCTCGACCGCCCCAAACCAGCTGTTGTGTCTTCAGACGGCGAGCTCGATTGAAAACGAAGTTCATGATTTCACGTTCAAGACTTCTCTTGCTATTTCCCTCGTTTTAATTAGGCCAAGCTCCTTTTTCTCCACGATGAAGAGTAATTATATTTTCTGTGATGATGCCACGTAACTTTCAGAAGGAACAAGTCATTTGTGATGGTCTTACTTCTTGGTGCTCAAATTAAATTCAACGCGAGTTCTCCGCTGGACTTGAAAATATGGAGCTTCGGATGAATCACAGAATGGACGGGACAGACGGAGAAACAGAAGCAGCAACTATGTATATAGAAGAAAAATCAATACATTTCTTTATTTTCGTCAGTTGTTACAGCTATCCATGTCGACTAGATAGATAGATCCTTCATGGGAATGAACGATTGGTGCTATCCGAACATTCGTCTAAACGTACTATATAAAATTGCCTAACTGCAATCCCCGTATCCTCGTTACACACGTTAATCCAGGTTTTCAAAAAATTATGTCGAAGAGCGAAGTGATGTTTCATGGAAATAGTAGGTAGGTCTTAATCATTCTAAGTGCAACAAAAGATTATTATATGATCGTAATATATTTTTAAAAGTGGACGCGAATATTTCTTTTCTGAATTTGCACAGTTTCTAAGATTGTGGATTACGGGCCGTAGAGTCTGTTTAGTTGAAATCACCAAAACGTACCAACACGTAGCACAAGAAGCAGCTAACGGAACATGATTAGAAAACAACAAAGGATCCCTCCCAACTGCATACTCGTCCGTCACACAAATGCTCTATAATTCACATCTTAGCATGATTGGGTAACAAGGAAGAAGGTTAGTATGAGACTTCTTTCAGATGGTTAGAAATGCACCACCAATTCATTTTGAACCCACCAGTCAAAAACCCACTTCGGTTTTACAAGAAAAACGATGGTGTACGGGTTGTCAGTAGAGTACAGCGTCAGAGCCCATTCAGCTGAGTGAAGCGGCACCCTATTTACTATCTGCATTGGATTCAGCGATTAACGTCTCTCTCCTAACGAAGCGCATTCAACCTTGACAACCTATCTTGATTCCTACTACAATATTCCTATTTGCATGGAGGTTTTATATTGCCGTAGCTATCGTTCAGACACCTTGACCTTGAGACACCTACCTACTCTGAAAAACAGACATTCAGCACATAATACGAAGTGTCTGCGCATAATTGTGATGGCACTAACAAGTGTATGAGAAATATTGTGGAGAAGCTTCAAAGGTGGTGCTTAGATATACATAGATTCCCTACTGTGATACACACAAATGCAGGAGGCAGCATAGCGATAGTAGCATTGATATAGCCCATACAAATAGTACGGATCTCGTCTATAGAATCAATTATGAGCTTGCAGGGAAGTACCTGGAGTGAGAGTAAACCACTGGCACACAAGATAATGAGTTGAAGCCATGATCACCCTGATATCCTTGTTTGAATCGTATGACAAAACGTACATAAGTAAAATTAAACCCGCCGCCGACCACAGCTATGATTCGCAATTCAAAAAAAAGAAGAAAAAAACGGGTGAATTCCCGTTTGACAGAGAGAGCATTAGATGTGCTCGGGTTAGTGAAGAGTAGGATGTTTTTAAGGGGAGTGATGCCGGAGTCGAAGCACGTTCTTGGCAAAGGAGAGGAGGATGAGCAGGGGAACAGGAGTCGATAGGAGGAGGGTTGTCACCTATCTCTTCCTCCCCGTCCAAGAGAATCTGCCCGGTCAGAATCGTTAAGAGATTGAAAAGGAGAGAAGCAGGTTTTTCAACTAATTTGGGGCTTTTCCTTGATTAATCTGCCTTGTTCCCAAGCCGTGTTGCCTTCTTTCTGATCCTCAATCACTGTCGAAACCAACAGAACACAAATAGGTTGGTGAGACAAGTTTTTTGTTTCTTAATAGACACCTCCCACACCACCTTCCACGGCCTTCTGTCTTGGGCTAATACCACTCGAATGCCTATCATGAGCCACTTGCAAAATATCGCCCTTTTGGTTTATTATTCTGTGAACAATACAAATGTATTCCCTCAGCAAAAAAACTTTGAGGAGGTGTTCAACAATTTTATAACACCTCAAATTTTTTTCTTTTACGTTTCAACGTGCATAGATTCCAGAAAGCCAATGTCCGTCCGCCGTACGCCGTCCACCTATCATGCATATCTACTATTATTTTCGATCTGAATCATTTGTTCTTTCGCATTTGGGCCCTAGTTGTGTCCCGAAACTTTTCAGCCCGATCGTAATATACCCAAGGGTGTTATGGGTGAAAAATTGGTGTACAAATACGGTTTTTTGTGTTTTAGTAATATCAGGTTGTGAGGTATCGTTTTCCATGTTTCAGCATTCGAAGTAGATTTTGACCAAAGAGTGGAAAATAGAGGTTCTAACGAAGTTTCAGCCTTAAATTTACGTCAAATTTTGGTCTAAAGTCGTCGTTCTTCCGCACACAGTTTGGGTCCTTGTTGTGCTCCGAACCTCGGCAGCCTGATCGGAATACTACCCAGAGGTGTTATGGGGGAAAAATGGGTGTAAAAATACGGTTTTTGGTTTATTATTCTGTGAATAATACACCTATGTATTCGCTCAGCAAAAATTTTTTACAACACACCCTCAAAATATCGTGTTTTCCGTTTCAAGGTGCGTAGATTCCAAAAATGCAATGTCCATCCGCCGTCCACCGTACGCCGTACGCCGTATCATCCATATCTACTCTGATTTAGGTCTATAAAATTTGTTCTTTCGCACACATGCTCCATTTGGGCCTTAATTGTGTCCCGAAACTTTGCAGCCCGATCGGAATATACCCAAGGGTGTTATGGGTGATAAATGGGGGTAAAAATGGTTTTTCTTTGGTGTTTTTAACATGAACTTGTGAGGTATCGTTCTCCATGTTTTTTAGGGCGAGAAGACCGAATAAAAGTCGATTTTCACCAAATAGTGAAGAATTTAGGTTGCAACGAAGGTTCAGCTCCCAAAATTTATTTTTTATAAGTCAAAAACCTGGGAAATTGTCTGAAATCATGACAAATTTGTATAATGACACTAGAAGTAGTATGAACATGTGAATCAAGACAATTGTATGGCACTATCAATTATAAAAGATAATTATGTTTTAAAAAAAAGGAGCCTAATTCGTGCTTTGGGGGGCCAAAATTGGTGGAAACCATAAAAAATAACTACGTATTTCAGTTATTAAGTATCTCCACTAGAATAATAAACCCATGTAAGAAGGACTTTCATTCAGCGTCACAGTACTATTTGTGTTGACGAACCTTCCTGGCGAGTTCCTTGGCGTAACAGCGACGCAGGTTGATACAGTCAGTGTAATATTACACACTTTTTCGAATGAATTTGTCAATTCAAGGGTCAAAAAAGGTCTTGCAAAATGCAGTTTTTCTGCCCTTGAATTAACAAATTCACGTTACCTTGAATTACCACATACTCCAACCTAGATTAATATTATGATACGAGGTAGTGACTAATCTGCTGGATCTCGGCCAGTGTTATTTATGATACTTCACAAACATCGCCTTTATTCTCAATGTTTGGCTATAACCGTGCCAATCTGCAGTAGACGTATGACGTCAAGGAGTCATCATAGATTCGAAGAATATTGTACGAATAGAGAAATCAGACGACGACTAGTATTTATAAGTGATCGATAAACTTGACCGTTGATCGATAAAGTAACCGATGAACTGTGTCCTATGACAACAAGTAAAGGGACCCACATCCCAGTAACAAACGGTGATTGGAATCGCTACCTATTAGAATTATAGATCTTTAGGAAAATAAGAAAATCAGCAGTGAGTTCAAGCCCGAAACAGTGGGCTGTACTCTTGGACGAAGAGTGCAGTAGACTGCTGATTTATCCAGATTATAGCACAACATGATTGTATTGTAACATGAGTACCTACACTGTGCATCTTTACAATAAGCTTAATCGTGATTCATCTGGACCGTGACTGATATTGAATTCGATCTTTATATTTCTGTACGACACGTATTTTAAAAAACCACTTCATGTTGGGGAAACTGTTGCAGCTATTGTTAGAAACTAGAAAGGCGATATTACAGATACCAACTGACGATCTTGATTGCCAAAACTCCTGATTGAACCAGCAAACATGAATACTGCCTATAGTGTCGAGGGGTCCATGACAAAACTTTCTTCCGATTACCCTCCATTCAACGTTCATTTGGTGTGAATATTTAGCTTAGGTTTACCTGACTTATCTGTTAGTCTCACGCCCAGCTCTGAAACAGTGGGTATTGTCGTTTTTTACAGTGGATACCTATTGATACGCACAAACACACACACACACACACACACACACACACACACACACACACCACAACAAAATGCCACCAAAGTCGAAGTAAAAGCTCGCTAACGATCGTTATTTACCTACAGTTTCAGAAATATGCATTTTTCCACCGCCCCCTGCTCCTGTAACGCACCATTTCGGCCCCATGTACCCGCCACCCGGTCATTTTTGAAATTCTGATGGTCACTCAACCTACGCAGGGCCCCCAACATATTCCAAAATGTTCTCCTAATTTGGATGATTCGTTTGGCTGAACAACAAACGAATCATCCAAAACTTCAACAAAATCCAAAATAACCATTTTTCTTCAAATAATTAAATGAATAACAAACTCAGTTTCGCAAAGCCATGCGAGATTATTATCAGCTGTTCCCCACCAATGATATCTGGGCCGGATTTATACCGCTTCATGTATACCGTTGGAGTTATGTATATATCGTAAGATTAACACTCATGTTGATGAAGCTTTTCCGTTCCTGTTTCAGGCCGTACTGTGAACGAAGGCTGGACGTACAATGATCCGGGTGGTCCCAAAGAATCCTAAAATTCGGAACCAGTTAAAAACTTCATGAAAACCATATTCTTCTATTGAAAGTTTTCGAGCTACGGTGTTTTGACAATTTTTAACCCCTATTTTTCACCGGAGTTACAAAGTGCGTAGGTACCTCCTGTGGGGCAACGGCTGTGATAACGAAAGAAGGCGAAACTCAACGGGGAATTCAACTGGAGATTTTCTTTCGGGACGTGGGACGCTTTCCCGATCAAACCATTAATCACAAAAGCAATGAACACAGTAAATTGGAGTGCGAAATGTTCCTCTTATCCAATCATGGGTAATTCCAGTATCGATCTCATTGAGTATTAAGGACGTGAACGGGTTTAATTTTGTTTCCACCTCGCCCTGTACCTACGCTATAGGGATTTCATTTCCATGTACAACACGAGTGGGAGGGCGATATTAATATGGGTTGCGATAAGTTGCGATTTCGTACGAAGTGGAGATGAATGCAATTCCGAGGGATTAATTGTTGAAACAATTATTGTTACTTTTTAATACAGCTTTCTCGGTACGTGTTGTCTGAAACTTTGAATTAAATGAATTACTTAATAACAAATTTCGCACTACTTGGGAGTCTATACCTACACAAGTTTTCAACTGGATTCAGCGTCAAATTTCTATAATACCCAAGGTCATCTGGCACTATTTATGACGTTTCAGATTTGCTAACTTCCTTATCCATGTCTATAAGAAATGCAGGAGTCCTTCCATTTCAACTGACAGTGAGGGGTTAACCCGTTGAGCAAATGTCCTAATTTAAATATCTTCGTCAGTGGGTTACTGAAGGATGGAACTGGACAAAGAAATCAAGGTTAGGATAGAGATGGCCCGTACAGCATTCACCAACATGCGGAGTGTATTAACATCGAGGGACTTGAGTTTTCCCATAGATGTCTATACTTTTGTGCGGAGTAGAATCCTGAACACTCAAGACAGCCCATATGAATAGATTGGAGGCATCTGAAATGTGGATGATTCGCCGTACATGCTGAAGTACCCTGGACTGCACGCATGAGGAATGACTTCACCCTTCATCATAACACTCTGTCTCGTGAATTGTTGAGCACAGCGAAGAAATGGAATGCAGTGCACTCGGACCATCTTTTGCGGTGACCGAAATATGAATCATCCAGACGATTATGATAAGAAGGATACTAGGTAGGGGAGGAGTGGGCCGCAAAAGAGCATCAACAGGAAGAAGTTCTGAATACATAATAGGATATTCCATCTTGTTCGTTATTATTTTTTGTCGAGATGACGAATTTTTATGGTTTGTACCTCGACAATCAACTAATTTATTTGCTTCACAATAACTACATTCTATGCAACATTTCGCCGACCGCTTCAAATTTACAATAGAGGAGGCTTGGAAACATTCCCTGTTAGTTGGGCTATCTTCCGTATACCTATGAAGTACCTATCTACTTTCTATTGTTTTATTCATGAAATAAGATATTCAACTTATACAATAGTCTTCCTGGTGGGAATCGGTCTGCTTTTTGTGCTCTCTGATATGATGTTGTGAAAAATAATAATGGGAGAGGCCTCCTGTTATTTATTCACATGACCATTGTCTACGCCGTCGTGCCCATTCGACATTTCAGTATGGTATTATGTTGATATAAGGCAATCGATTGAACGGGGAGGGATTCTTTTTTAATTTAGCTGGACGACAGAATATGATATGGCCAACGACATTAATGCATTATGTGTTGCATAGAGGAGTATCAATTCGGGTTTAGTTATTTATTTAGATATATCACGGGCGATGCCTAATGGGGACTAAATGTTCAAATAACTAGATACCCAAGTGTCTTGAAGCTTGCGAGTAAACAGTTCCACCGGGATATACACGATACATAAAGGGTTGAATTCAGGGTTAACAAAAAAGAAAAATATCATGGGCGATGCCTCAAAAAATGTAACCTATATTGGTAACATCCTAACCTTCTAATGGGGCTGGGATGTACATTTGCAATTTTTTATATCTGTCTGCATTGTTGTTGTTGTTATGCGTTGCTGTTGATTTTGCTTTGTCACTATACACTTGACAGTGTACATATATAGTATCCCAAGTTTCAATCAACTCGAATAGTTAGGTTGGTATTTTCCTAACACCACTTCCTCTTCACACCACTCACTATTTATGATTCTGATATTCTCACAGTCAAATCTCATTCCCCATGTTTCGTTCAAATCGAACGTAGGCAATATCTATCAAATCGAACGTAGGCAATATCGAACTTAGGCAATCGTTTACTCAATGTAGGCAATATATCCCCCCACCCCCTCCCCATAACAATATCTCCCTCACAGTCCAATATCGACGATTCTGATGATCTCAGATTTCATCCTGAACTGCTTTTATTTAGACACAACATATAGATGAATTGGATTTACTATGGAAATAGGTACGAAAACCCCTATGAACGTCAACGATCTACGTTTTATATCCAATCATAGCCCACTATAACTAGACCAAAAGAAAACCATTATAATCAAACAAAAATAAATTTTGGTATAATAATAATTAGGAAACAACCAATAAATCATAAATCCCCACAATTTACGAGACATTGCTAGCGCAAGTATAACTACCTACTATAAGAAATCCTTTTTTCTAAATTTCGATGAACTTGTGAAACTATAACTGAATTGTGAAGCTGTAACTGAAATGATGCGTCCAAACATATATATCTCCCAAATATATATATCCCTCCTCGGTAGAACAATAATCCATGTAAACTACGACAGAATCGCACTTACTACTCCTGGGGATGAAATAGATTAAACTGCTAGGAGGGAACTTTCAGGGGGGTCCTTATTCCCAACGGATTTATGGTTCAGTGGCATTGGAAGAAAAGCTGTTATCGGGATTAAACTGGGCATTTCATTTAGAGAGCTTCTCCAAGATGATAGTGTGAGTACATAGTATAAGATGCCTTGGTATAAGTACTTAGTATAGTTGAATCTTATTTGCAGAAGTGATTGCAGAAGGAGGTTCACATAGATTGTACAAGTATGTACCATCGAGTCTTTTTGGATAAACCATCACATTTTCAGTCAGATAAGATAGCTCAGGGGTTGAAACTGTGAAAGTTCTACTATGTGAATATTTAATTACAGGGTATATTACTAACGATCATTTTCCCAGATCATTCCTCCAAGTGCTGAGGTAAGCACCGCCGCACTCCGCAGGGGGGGGGGGGGGGGACGAGCCTCCGAAAACCCGTGAGAGAGCAGTTCCAATCGAGGCTGCGAAGAGTTTTTCTGAATGAAAACCTACTTATCAAGTGCCGTTTTGTCTTCTCTTCTCCCGGCCAGTACAGGTACATATTTGGCGCCCAACGTGGTTTCGGAGGCTCGTTCTCCCCCTGCGGAGTGCGGCGGTGCTTACCTCAGCATTCCTTCGGTACAGTACCTACTCTGTGGTTCTTGTTCTCTGCGTAATTCAAAGCACGGGCATAACCATTAAAACGCTGCAAATTATTACACTACAGTTTATTATTCACCTGTACAGACGCCTGTTCTGCTTAGATCACCGTTTTCTGCCGTCAATACCTACACTCACGTTCCCCCCTAAACCGAGTGCTGGAGCCGGCCAGGAAATACTACAGTTTCATAATTATGCGGTGGATTCAAGAACTCTGACATTAATTATTCGTTACTATTCACGTAGTATTACGTTTGTTCAAGTTACGAAAGTGCCTATCAACAAAACCCAATAAACCATCATTCTTCAAATGAAGTAATATCGTGGAACAACCCACTTGATTTCATACAGCCATGCGTGATAATCAGGTGTTCCCTGGCAATGGTTCTGGGTTGGATGTATACCTTTTCATTCACGAACATGTTGACGAAGCGGTTCGGTGCAAAGTTCAGAGCCTTACTGTGAACGAACGGCTGGACGTACAATGCTCCGGGTGGTCTCGAAAAATTCTCAATTTGGAGATCAATCTGAAAGTGTTAAAAAATCCTAGATAACTGTGCCCGGGAAATTTCAACCCCTACTGTTCACCCCTCAGAGAAAGTGCCAGTCAGATGGTGGTCTACCAGAATGTTTGTGTAGATAGGTTATAAGCACAAGAAGAAAAAGGGGGGAAGTTATGAAAAACGAGGAGTGGGATGAAGATCTGCAACTGAAGGTAGTACGTTGGTAGGGGTTATCGCTGATTTCCCAGGCGAGTTCCTGTTTGATCTTTCACGCGAGCGTGTTTCCTTCAGCCTTGGAAGGTAGTTGGTGCTGAAAAGAAGATCAAGCAGAGAACTTCTCTCCTAATTGCGTCAACACTATCTGTGAACGATACATGCTACAGCTTTCTGCTAATTGCTTTTACAGGCTATGTAAAAGTAATTAACGGCACGTAATTATATGCCTAATTATAAAAAATGTTATGCAAAAAGATATGTAAATATCCAGATCAAGCCAGATAAAGGAATTATGTTATGAGGCAAAACGCTGATGGGCGTGTGTCTACAGTCTCATCATTATTGCAATTTGAGAAACCGAAATAGGTATGTCTTTTGAACAAAAGACAATGATAATGTATGTGATGGTGGTAATCCGTATTGAAGTAATCACAACAATGCTTTGGAAAGTGGAATCGGATCGACATTAAGATTTAATATAGATTTTTGACGACCTATGTCAATCCATGAAATCCGAACAACTTTGATTACATAAATTGATTTTTGTCTTTGGATTCCTTAGGGCATTCTTTTCAATATATATGCAGTTTATTGCATTGTTTAATTATCTTGGTTATAGACGTAATTCTGAGGTTCGGTTCGATCGTTTTCTGGCTGAAAGACAGTTGTTGGGAGAATTTAATCAATGAATGATATCCTAAGCGCTACTTACCAATCACTAAAAAAACAGCAATCCGTCTACGCTTTCTGGTCAATCAAATATAGAGACTGATACGACCTAGGTATAATTTTAAGAATTTATTACATACAACTCGTCCTACTGCTGGTAATCCATGAATAACCCAGATATCTTGTCACCAGTCGTCGGTCGTCCATATTATAGTCAGTGTTTAAAAAGGAAGAAATTCATCTTTATTCTAATTTTTCTAAAAAATGTTTACAAAGAAATCGCGAAATTTCCTGTATTTTAGTCCGTCTTGAGCAATATATCTGAAAAAACTATGTCAAATAGAACCATAAAGTACCTACAATAAATAAATGCTGGTTACGGAATTTTTCTGTCGCACATTGAGTGTTCATCTACCCCTGAAATTTACACTGCTAGTGGTGTGCCTACCGTGCGTGTGCCTGGTTTACTTCCCTCCCACGATTAGGTGATTCTGTGTGTGCAGGCAATGTAAAGATTTTTGGATAATGGCTACAGTCATAACAAAGTTCATTTTCAGGTTGCTGTGGGGAAAATAAATATGTATTTACTTAGTGCGCATGAGATAACCATGATTAAAGTCCGTCCTAACTTTTAGAACTAAATTACATGTTTGCCTCCAGTGATTTAGCATTTTACATGTCCGTTTATGAGTTGATAATCAGTTTGAACGGCGAGAGGGGTCGTTTAGGTGTGCGGTTAGCGGCAGACGGGTTGAACAAACAGCCCCAAAACAAACGGCCTTCTTTTGCGGAGGTGTGAGAGAGGCGTGAAAACATCGAATACCGACCTATCTAAATGCTAACTCAGGTTAAACATTGCAACTTGCAGACTTTGTGTAAGTGTTTGGACTATAAAATGCAATTCGATCTCGATTTTTGACTGATGCGAGGGTTGTGCCGTGTCTATTTCTCAAGACCCTAAGCGGAACATTACTATCAGAAGGGACAAAGGATCAACAAACTGTTTACTATCTTTTTCTTTCTACGTTGGAGAAACATAGAGAATAGGTTGAGGTAAGAGCGAGGAACGGGCGATGGAATTGACAGCGTCCAGCAGTAGGTAATCATTGTGCTTCGAAAAGCGATAAGGAACCGAGTCCTCAATAGATATTATCCTCAGGCCCATCGCAGGGTTCGTATAGTATTGTGTAGTGTTCAGAATAGCAACAGTCTGTACAACAATGGGAGAAGATTCACCCCTGCCTATCGCCCTATACTGGGGAAATAGCTGCCTTGTCCTTGCAGTTGGCTGTCTGGGAGGTTTGTAGACTGCGCTTTGGGTCGGACAGTTCATGCCACTTAGGGTATTCATCGAGCTGAAGATAAGAGCACCTTTGTCTGGGACCACATAAATTCCTTCAAGAACTCCCGAAGTCCCCAAGTCAGTTGAAATCTTGTAGAAGGGTCACTGCATGAAGGGGTCGACACGGTACGTCCGATTATTGATATTTCAATAATCAATATCCTTAACTTCCTTCTGCTTCCAGTTTAACCAGTAACTTTTCTGTTGAGGAAACTAATTATTCATCATAACTGGAAACCTACTCGAATTTCTACTCAGATTCTCAGAATTTCAGAGCCTCCTGAGCACCTAAGTCTATACAGAGTGTATCAGACTGGACTCGCCAAAGTTCAGGGATCGATTCTACGACTAATTTGCAACAAAAAGTATCTCATAGCACGTTTTGTTTACCCCTCCAAAACCCTCTTTTTTTATTTTAAAATTTTTTTTTCGTGTATTCGACCTTGCGGCACTAAAATGGCCATAACTTCCTTAATTTATTGAGTAAATTAAAATTTAGGAACACTGTTGGAAAGAGCGCTAAATTTTCTGTCTCTCTAATGCCAAAACAAGTATTTTTGAGTAGCTCCGAAAGCTAAAAAATGAGGCCAAAGTCAAAATTTTGAGAAGTTTAGAAAATTTCACTTTTTTAAATCCGCTTTTTGACCTTTTTAACGTCATGTTCTTGAATCCCTACCTACAGGAAAAGCTTCCTCAGGATCTCAGCTTTCCAACGGTATAATCCAAATTAATTTTATCACGATAATTAGAGGAGAAAACCGCGTTTGAATGCAAAAGACGTGGTTTTTCCCGCAAAATCGACGAAAAACTAGTTAGCCGTTGTTCGATTTGGTATCAACTTCTACGTATTTTTGGTCACTGAATCGATTGGATTGGTGGCACACTTGAACCTCCCCGACTCATCAAAACCTAATGTATCGACATCCCGAACGTTTCTCCGTTATCCTACTCAGAGCCTCGTCATTCGCGTGGGGAGCTCATCTTTGAACACCGTTTCTTGTCGGAGAATGCTGAAATCTCAATCAAATATGAGGAAAGCTAATCAGCAGTTTTGTGCGAACCCTCCTCGTGCTGATTCGTTTGAATATAAGTTTTTCCAGTGTGGAATATTCCGATATGCTCTACGTGTACGGGTACACAAATGGGAATGCTCGCGCGGCTGTGAGGGAGTACCAGCGCCGTTTTCCCCACAGACGGGTCCCTAACTGACAAACCATCGTCGAAACCCATAGGCGAGCACGGGAAACAGGCTGTCTAAAGCTTTCCCACGCAGGGAAATTGCCGGTCCTGTGGTGGAAGGTATTGAGGATCGTGTACTCGCATCGATTGAAAACGATGCTACTACAATTACGCGGCGCATTGGGTATCATCTGAATGTATCGTATGCGTCTGTGCACCGAGTTTTGGAGAGGAACGGGCTTTATCCATTCCATCTAACAACAGTTAGATCAGCCAAGGACGGCCGTTTTTAGGGATAGCGTGATGTGGACTGATGAAGGGATGTTTACTGATCAAGGTACCACCTACAGAATTCGATCCTCCTCGCATAATCGCCATCAAGAGGATGTTGAACTTTTGTTAGCTGGGATGGATAGAGACCGTTCCTCTTTAAAACTCAGTGCACAGACGCATGCTGTACATTGAGATGATACCCAATGCGCCGCGTACTCGTAGTAGCATCTTTCTGAATCGATGCGAGTACACGATCCTCAATCCCTTCCACCACAGGAGCGGCAATTTCCCTGCGTGGGAAAGCTAGACAGCCTGTTTCCAGTGCTCGCCTATGGGTTTCGACGATGGTTTGTCAGCCAGGGACCCATCTGTGGGGAAAACGGCGCTGGTACTCCCTCATAGCATATTCAAACGAATCAACACAAGGAGGGTTCACACAAAACTTCCTCATATTTGATTGAGATTTCAGCATTCTCCGACAAGAAACGGTGTTCAAAGATGACCTCCCCACGCGAATGACGAGGCTCTGAGTAAGATAACGGAGAAACGTTCGGGATGCCGACACATCAGGTTTTGATGTGTCGGGGAGGTTCAAGAGTGCCACCAATCCAATCGATTCAGTGACCAAAAATACGTAGAAGTTGATACCAAACTCGTCGAACGACACTAACTAGTTTTTCGTCAATTTTTCGGGAAAAACCACGTTTTTTGCATTCAAACGCGGTTTTCTCCTCTAATTATCGTGATAAAATTAATTTGGATTATACCGTTGGAAAGCTGAGATCCTGAGGAAGTTTTTCCTGTAGGTAGAGATTCAAGAACACTACGTTAAAAAGGTCAAAAAGCGGATTTAAAAAAGTGAAATTTTGGAAACTTCTCTCAAAATTTTGAATTTGGCCTCATTTTTTAGCTATTGGAGCTCCTCAAAAATACTTGTTTTGGCATCAGAGAGACAGGAAATTTAGCGCTCTTTCCAACAGTGTTCTCAGATTTTAATTTACTCATTAAATTAAGGAAGTTATGGCCATTTTAGTGCCGCAAGGTCGAAAACACGAAACAAATCTTTAAAAAAGAGGGTTTTTGGCGCGGTAAATAGAAATTGCTAAGAGATACTTTTTGTTGCAAATTAGTCGTAGAATCGATCCCTGAACTTTGGCGAGTCGATTCTGATACATCCTGTATATTATAAATATCCAAGATCTAACCTCCCAAGATGAATTTATAATTCCCTATCAATTTAGACTTCCTTAAGTTTTTTTCCAAAAAAAAGCCCCCGTTTCAGATGCTATGGGTGATATTATAACAACCTTGATCTTGCTTACTCCGGAAGTAGGGGGAAATAGGATACCCGGAGCTACTGCTTCTCCCAAAGTGGGGTAATCCCAAGCAACATTCAAATGAGCATTTACCTTCAAATAACAACTATCACACTAATTTTGATGCGTTATTTGAATGAAAACAAAACTTTTCAAGCACAAAAAACAGCTAAAATTTATTTCCTGGATAGCTTGGGATAAATGCTACTCAGTAGGTAGGTACCTAGTTTAAATGTACTTAGAGATAGACCTGTTACATTTGAAACATTTAATTTACTCCATGTAAAATAATTCTTATTATAGAGTTGGAAAAGGAAGAGATAATAAAAAACATTCATGCAGCATGGCTAGAAGAGTGAATTTTCAAAGAGTTATTCGCGCTATTGTGTAAAAAGATTATACCCTTTTTAGAGAAAAATATTTTAATCATCTAAATATTCCCTCTTTTCTTCGTGAATCACCATCCCACACAACTTCAGGCGAATTAATATTGATTTTAGCCCTTAATACAAACATCCAAATTTGACCCCTTTTCTGTATGGAAAACAACTACTGAAATGGTCATTTTCTGTCTTTACTCACCCTGTCATACCACTTTCAGTGATTTTATATCAATTATTCGCGATTTTAGCTTTTTTTCGATTTTTTACCCCTAAAAACTCAAATTTGATCCCCTTAGAATTTTTGAGAATTGCTCATCTTGAACTCAGCCTTTTGTTTGGCAATACGAACATTTTGGCGAAATTCGGAACTTTTATCATGCACTCAAGGTCAATATAGTCGGGAGTGATACATACATAAATATATATATTGTATATAAATTGTTGTTGAAATCTAGGGGCGAATTCAGGACGCCTATAACGGATTGGCTTATAAAGAAATTTCAAAAATTCATGTTCTGAAAATTTTTGGACCCATTTTCTTTGAAAATTCGCTAAAATTGTATCAACTCACCAAGTTAAAAACCATTATGAAAATGATTAGCCTATTCAAAAATATTCCACGAAAAAATCTAAAAGTACACGACTCGTTGATTTTTACGAAAATTCTACTGTAATTCGACTTTCTTCCAAATATTTAATATCATGTTCGGGCCTCTGATGCGTATGACGATACTCTACACCTAAAAAAATAATACAGTTGGCTTTGATCACAGTTTGGTGACCACTTCATTTGCTTAGAAGAAGTAGAATCGATACATCAGAAAACTTCCCGAAACTCAAATACGAGCTATCAACTATAACAAGATCCACTAGGGCAATCTTATTGGAAGATATCGCTGAGAACCCCATGGAATATCTCCTGGGTGGTCTCTAGAAGCACTAACCGCGCGCCTACCTCTTGAAGTGAAGTAGTAGATACTCGATTACCTCACTTATCCGGAATGACCCACCACCGTCTGATATGACCCTCCTACCGGGCAAATTATGTTTATTGAACTCGAAGGAAAAGCAGAATGAAACAGCTATAAGCTAGTTGTAGGGAGGAGAGTTGTTTGATAACGGTTTCACCGTCCTACCGTTTACGAATAAATGTGTAAGGTTGACTACTGTAGATTTATCACAGAAGAGATCTAAGGCGAATCAGATGTATTTTAAATTCATCTTTATTCAGTTTCGCCTTCTTTGTTGATCTAGTGAGGAGAAATGAGCAAAGCAATCCATGGATTATACATGACACGATGTTTCGGCCGATTAATGATTATCGCACTCATTTTAGATACTCTCAAATGATGATACGATAATTACGCTACCGCTCATTTGTATGATGTATGCACATTGAAACTCCTCCAAGGTCGAACGATGGCGGAAACTCCTAGCTCAACACAAATCGTTGAAAAAGGATCAGAGCGGTAACCCGAAACGAGCCCCAGATTTTGAGATGTTTACAGCCTTCCGTCCTCAATAAATAACCCCGATAGCCTGGTTTATGGCTTATCTCTCACTCGCCCTTCCTCACTCCCCCTAATACATTAACTACCCGTTGGGTTGACACTTTCATGAATCCACATTCAACCTATAGCGATTATTCACGGGGTTAGAAGCCCCCGCCTACTGATCTTGTTCCCTCATCATGTCAAAACAATTAAAATCACATGAATTAACTTCAAGTAATTAAGTGAAGGACGGTTGTACCATAGCTTAACTGTTCGTAGCCAATTTATTCTCACTGTTGCTAACGATTGACAACCTACTACGTATGTCCTATTTGCATTCGTGAAATCCATTGTAATCTAATGCCTAAAGCCGAGAAACCACACTAAAATCGAGTGTAGAACGTACTGTAAGTAGAGGCTGTACAGTGTACTAACATCGACGACGACACAGCTCTCTAGGTACCAACCTGCAATGCAGTTGATTTTTATCCACCTGAAAAAAGCAGCAAAACTGGTCGAGTTTTGAAAGAGAAAGTGCACTTTTAATATAGGCACGTGAAGTTTAAATAACTACCTACGCTAATAATTATCGTGACTTATTATTTTCAATCATAAACCATTTGAATCGAGCATGAAAAAAATGTCAACCTCCTCAAAATTTGATGGTGTGCGTTTCAAGGTAGGTACTTAGTATCCGAAAATGATATTTAAAAAAAGCTTCAATTTTATTACACTTCGGTTTATCATTTTCCTGCATAGATGCCCCTTCTACTTAGATCAATAAATTCATATCAGCACATGACTCTGAATTAGCAGGGCCGTTTTTTGCGGTGGATACCGCCCCTCAAGGGCGCAAAACACAGACACGATAACACCACCAGAGCCGAAGTATAAGTTCTCGAACCGTCGGTAATTACAGTTGCATTAGTAAATATGCGTTTTCTTCCACCGCCGTCTCCTTGTACTGCGCCATGACTGAAACACGGAGCTTTGCCGACCAACTAGACCCTAAATGAGACCTACAAACTAAATTTATTTCCTAAAATGTCTGATACGTCGTGTCACATTGGTAGGATTTTCCTTTTTTTTATGCCTGTTCAAATCGGTTCGCCCTCGCCCGTATAAAAAAAAATACAATAAAATATGTACCCAATAATAAAATCAGATTGGGTAAATCCTCACAATTAAATATGTGCCTATGATAGATAAATTAAGTTACCCTCTCCAACTCATGGATAAATCATCATGTTATCATCAGCTGTATGATTATGTTTGAAGAGAGGACTGTATCAACCGATTTTGGAGCAATAGCTACACCTGAGTATGTATAGGGACTATGTTTCCCAGTCTTACGAATGCATGAGAACGTTGGTTTAGTTAAAAAGTATATGAACATCAATTATACTACTAAACAGTTACTGGATCTTACAGGTGGAGTATTACAGGTCCAGTATTCACTGGAATGCTGAAAGTTAGTATCACAATATTCGAGAGTAGAACCTTCTATATTTTCGCCAAGATCGAAGTACACGTGGTTAGCTAAGTACGTGGTAATGAGACGCGTCAGTACGGTACGGTGTTACAGTAAAGTTCGATGAATAATCTCTTCTCGATGACACATCCCGAAATGTAAAGAAAAACATTCGACAATCATTGTCCTACTAGAGAAATATGAAATCGAATAACCTATGCTACTTACCAACAAGTGTGTGTACACAATTTCAGATCAATATTTTATTAACACACAACCTTGCCAATTTTGGTGAATGTGGGGTGTATGTTTATAGGATTACTATGTCGGGAATGTTAGGTAGAGTGATGAGTAGTGGTGATAGTGGTGGTGGTGGTGGTAGCGTTTGGGTCGTTGTCTCTCAAGAGCCTCTTCTTCAACCTGCGACCAGCGCTGGGTACCGGTTCAACAATGAGTGCCACTTCTGGGTTGTAGTGGGCGGTTTCTCTTGACCGCAAGATCCCATAGCTCCCTTTAATCGTCTCCTGGACTGTCTCGAGCCCCCAGTCGCTGTGAAGTACCTCATTCCTCACAAACCAAGGGGCATCGCACAGCTGTCTGAGGATCTTGTTTTGCTGGGTTTGGATTTTGTTGAATATACCTATTACTATGTTATAATTAGTCTTTGTGGGTCCCTACGCTCTCCCCTGCAGTGTCCCTTCACACGCGACGCGATTCGTACTCGGTAAGAGGCGCAACGGTTGAAAAGTTCGCTTTACCTTGAGTGGGGCGAGTCGGTGGCGTGAGGGCGGCAGGTTTCCCGAGAGGCTAGCTAGTTCCTCCGGGTGACGGATGTAGAGTGAGGGGTCGTCACGTTCATCAAGTGGCCCATGGTGAAGATCGTCCTGGTATAGCACTTGGTACAGTGTGTGCTCATGCCACGGCGCAGTGGAACTTCGTCTCCGATGACTATTGGGAACAAAAGGCCTAGATTCCAATCCTTCGATGGTTTTTATCACCTCTGTTGATGATGGTGGGGATAGTTTTGATGAAGTTGGGCACAGGCGCGTGGCTTCAATGCCCCAGCCGGGTTTTCTTGCTGATCTTGGCAGGAAATTCCGTCAGCGAGAAATGATTTTTGTGGGGTTTCTCACACTGGGTTCGTTCAAGATATTGCTGAGATATGGGAATGGGCCATTTCCATTCGCACAGTCGGGTTGATTTTAACCTTCCACTTCTCACACCAACGCTCCACCCTATCTAGGTGTGCCTGGAGGTAACCCCCGACTCTGCTGGAGCGTTCCTTGCAGCCAGAATCCCTGTGTCATCTGCAAACTGGGCTGTGATGAATTTGCCCGACTGGGGGAAATCATAGCAATAAATACTGTAAAGCAGCGGTGACATCGGGGAACCCTGAGGGACGCCAGCTTCCACATTCCTGAAGGTTGAGAACTCCTCACCAACCTTCACCTGGAATGTGCGTCTGCAGAGAAACGAGTGCGGAGAAGAAAAAGCGAGTTTGGAAGGAACTCCCTCAGCTTCAGCAAAAGACCACTGTGCCACACTCGATCAAGGCTGATTGCACATCCAAGAACACAGCCCCAGTGTACTTCTTCTCTTCATAACCCTTGTGTATGTAGTCGACGTCCCGGTGTACTTGCTGTGTGATCGAGTGGTGTGCATGAAAGCCAAATTGAAAATCAGGTATCACATGGGATACATTGAGAACCTTGTTCACCCTACCCAACAGGATCTTTTCAAAAAGCTTCCCAAGTACTGGCAGCAAACTTATCGATCGATATAAAGCGGTGCTTTGAGGTGGCTTTCCTGGTTTTGGGACTACAATTACAACTGCGTGCCTCCTATCTCTTGGATAGTAGCCCAACCTGAGGAGGGCATTGAAGAGGCTCAACAAGAAAGCTCTGGCTTTCCTAGGGAGACGTTTCACAATTCCTGCTGTTATAAGGTCATATCCTGGTGTCTTCTGGAACTGCTGGTTCCTCATCACAGCCAGTGCAGTAGTTACTTGCTGGTTGAGCCAACTGAGATGTTTTCGAGCTTGAGGGTGACGGGATCGCTGACATGCTCTCTTTGCCTGATTCTGGCAATGCAAAAGACGCTGCAGTCGAGCTGGGATGCGTTTGGGAGACCCAGTCCTTGGTTCTTGAGGCTCACTACTACTCCACAGGCAGTCGTAAATCGTCTGAACTAGATGATCTACACAGGCATCGACATCCTCAGCACTTGTCATTGGGCAAATAGCTCTCTCCCAATTTACTGGACCCCTGACCAGCTTTGGGGGAACTGAGGCTAAGCGAATGTTTACATTTGAGCCACACAGGAAAACAGGGTCGTGATCCGAACTCAGCTCGTGAATGTCAACATTGCGGCGATCCAGGAACGACCCCCCGTGCAATTTCCTTTTCTCAAAGCCATTACAATTCCACGTGATAATTTTTAGGTCCTTTAAATATCGGTTACTTCCCATTATGCATTAGGAAAGATTGAGTCTGGATCATGGTGCTATTGCTGGTGTTATTGCTTGCAAAATTGGTTGAATTAAAGAGTTGAAGACTGTCACTATTTGCACTATTAGATCCGACGACGACGAGGAAGAGGCATTGGTTGACTCTTTCAGTAGGTCGGGGCGGCGCCAAGGAGTGCCACTGGAGTTGCTTTGGGCTGCAGCGGAGTATGTGGTGCGCTTGCCTGGCGGGAGGGGGGGGGGGGGGAATCACCGGTGAACGCTGCGATTTTATGGTAACTGTAGGTTGGGAGCTGGGTTGACGTGATTGGGATTGGGATAGTTGGAGAGCAGGGAAATGCTCAGCATTTCTGAGGGGTGGCTGCGGGTGCTGAGTTGGAGACTTGCGCTGTGCTCTCATCTTTAAAAGAAGTTTGTGGACTTTACACCCCCTGTAATTAGCCGTATGCTGGCCTCCACAGTTCACCCGGCGGGAGGGTACGTGGAACATTCTTTGTACTTAAGCTCGCCCCTACAGCGAATTCCCCAGTCCCCAGACCCCTTTCACCTTGGTACGAACGTCCCCGGTATCGGCACTCCTGAACGTCCCCGAGAGGTAGGAACGTCCCCAGTAACTTCTCTCTTGAACGCCCCGAATGATAGGAACATCCCCCACCCCCCAAAAAAGCTCGCAAGTGTTTAAATCATTTAAATCATGTTACGCCAAGTGTTCAAGTCATTTAACATGAATGTAAAATGTTGAATATAATAGTGCTACATGTCATCAAAATCACATCATTAAACAATAACTTTTTGTCCGTCAAAAATGTGTGACAGTGAACCACAAACAACCTTCATGAACTGATATCGAGTGTAAGTTTTTTCGTCGTATTTCGTGATGGGATTAATATAATCCCCGCGTACAATACAATTTCCGCCCTTCCGGCTTCCACCTGCTATAAAGACACTGTCCATGCTTCACTGAGAACACTGAGGTGCCGATCAGAATGAATACCAAAAGCGTAACCTACTGTTCGCTAAGGTGTTGGCGGGGACGTTTGTACCATCCCGCTCGAGATTTGTCAACAAAGCCGAGGACGTTCGTACCATTCGACAACACCGCTCGGGTCTCACTTTCACTGACACGGGGCCGTTCGTGCCGTTACCCAGCGAATTAACTAATAAAAATAATTATATTAATGTTTAAGAAGCTACACAATGTTGATAAATGATCTAGAATCTCTAACAACAAGATCGCGGTGTGTACCTGCGATGCTAAAGCCCGTATGAACACAACATACCCATCAAGCTCTTCAGTTGTACCCAGATGTAGATTAGCAAAATAATGACCGTGAGAAATTTGAGCGATTTCAGTAACTCCCAAATGGATCATGGGGTGAATTAATTAATAAACTTATCTGAACTTCAGGCCTACGCCTCATGGTGAAACCTCTAATCCCAGTCGAACCCCCCACGCGGCAAAGGATGCTTCAATGTTCGGCGAATAATGATCGGATTCCCCTTTCCGACAAAAGGGTATAGGCTCCTCGTTTATCCGTACCGAATAATAACAAATGGAGTTCTCATTGAAATGAGACGCCTGCAAACTCACTGATAACCCCGCTCATCAATCTTAAACCAGGTTTAAACCCCTAGGGCGTCACAAATAGAGCTAAGAGACGCCGCTCTGTAAAGCGCGGAGCGTAATAAAAACTACAAGCTGCTATCACCCAATTCAAATTGTCAGCATTATAGGTAAATTTGTGAAATTAGGTTAAGAGATGGACAAAAATCCCTACAGCTCTTGATGTGTTATCTTCATCCCTCGATACAAAAGCTAACTTGTCAACGAGTGGCTCCGCTGGTGAAGAGTCTCACGTAAAAATTTAGTTAGTCCAATTTGTAAATTCTAACAGAATTAATTTAGCAACATTAACACGTGACTTAGGTAGGTACCTAGTAACGAGAACGGGGTTAGGTACTAAGGTACGGAGGGTCTGCGATCTAGATAATATTGTAATATACGACGGAAAGCACCACAAAACAGCACGGGTTATTCGATGTATATTTCTGCTCCAATTTTCAAAATACAACAACACATTTTCCAGCCCAACAACTGGGTCAACACAAAACATATGACTATAAAGTATGGGTTTACCACACTACACCCCCTCGGATTTGAATGGCCCGCCCTCGGGCCGCACTTCCGCTCTAGCCAGTCTATTTGCATGCAGAAGTCTCGTTTTCCTGCCCATCTTCACCTGGAACAACACATCGCTCTTCTTGGTCATTACGACCCATGGCCCTGTCCATTGTGGCTGGAGTTTTGGGCTGCGGCCTCTCACCCGCTTTGGGTCGTGCACCCATACCCAGTCTCCCCTTTCGAAGGTTGGCCATTTCGCCCTGCGGTCATAGTACTCTTTTTGGGCCCGCATGTTTACCCCCATCTTGTGGCGTGCAAACTCTCGCAATTCTTCCAGACTCGCCCGCAGTTGGAGCGCATAGGTTGTCATCATATGCAGGTTGCCTCCCGCTGCTGGTCGAACTAATGAGTTTGGGAGGTGCAGGTCTCGTCCAAAGAGCAGCTGTGCTGGGGAGAACCCTGTTGTGCCATGGGGGGCGGACCGGTATGCCAATAGGAACAAGGGCAACTTCTCATCCCAGTCCTCCTGCCGTTCCCCTACAAATATCGCCAAATACTTTGTTAAGGTCCGGTTAAGCCGTTCCACCAATCCTCCGGACTGTGGGTGCAATGGTGTGGTTCGGGTCTTCTGCGCTCCCATCAGTTTGGCAACTTCCTCCATCAGCCTTGATTCAAAGTTGCGGCCCTGATCGGTGTGTAATTCCCAGGGTACCCCGTTCCGACTGAACACCTGCTCAACAAGAGTGCTGGCCACTGTTTGGGCTTCTTGATTGGGTATAGCGATTACCTCAGGCCACTTTGTGAAGTAGTCAGCTGCAACTAGTACATACCGGTTCCCGCGCTTTGTCTGGGGAAAGGGGCCTAAAATGTCCACTCCCATTCGCTCAAATGGTCCCCCTACCATCATCTGCTGCAATGGGGCTGGGTGCCGTTTTGCAGGACCCTTGACCTTCCTGCATTCCTGGCATGTCTTGCTCCACGTCTTTACGTCATGCGTCATCCCCGGCCAGAAGTAAGCCTGCCGTACCTTCCCTAGTGTCTTCATGTATCCAAAGTGTCCCCCAACCGGGCTGCCATGACACTGGATTAGCGCATCCTGAATCGCAGCAGTTGGTACAACCCACTGCCTGGTGTGTCTACCTTTTGGGAGTTCCCATCTGTGGTAGAGTTGGTCTCCTATTACTTCCAGGGATTCCCATCGGCCGATCAGTTGCCGAATGACAGGGTCAAGGGTTGCGGTTTCTGCTGGTTCCGGTTTATGTGTCCTTTTTAATCTCTGGATTACCCACTGAATATTAGTGTCCTTTGCCTGGAGGACGCTACCATCTGGTACTTGGAACCCAATCCCATTGAGTTCATCACTGGGATCTCTCCGTTCTTCACGCCTCTTGCAGTAGTTGCAGGGCCCATTACATGGTCGGCGAGACAATCCATCAGCGTTAGAGTGTTGTCTTCCTGGTCTGTGTGCAATTACAAAGTTGTAAGTCTGCAGGGTCTCCAACCATCTGGCGAGCTGTCCTTCGGGCTGGCGGAGAGATGTGATCCATGTCAATGCAGCATGATCTGTCCTCACTAAGAACTTGGACCCATACAAGTACTGGTGGAAATGTTGGACACTCTTCACAACAGCTAGCAGTTCCCGCCTAGTCGCACAGTAATTCGTTTCGGCCTTATTTTTAACGTTTTGCTGAAATAAGCAACTACCCGTTCTCCCCCCTCGACCTCCTGCGCCAGGATAGCCCCAATGGCATGCGCGCTGGCATCACAATCCAGGATGAAGGGTTTCCCGAGGTCCGGATACGTCAGGATGGGGGCTGTAACCATCGCCTCTTTGAGGGTTTCAAAGCTTAATTGGGTGGCTTGGTTCCATATAAACGGGCTCCTGGCTTCTGTTAGCTTGTTGAGGGGCAGAGCTAGATCCGAAAACCCCTTGACAAACCTCCTGTAATAGGAGCATAAGCCTAAAAAGGAACGAACCTGTTGCCTGGTTTGTGGTATAGGCCAGCTCTTTACCACCTCTGTCTTTTTACTATCAGTCCGAATTCCTTCTCCTGATATTATATGGCCCAGGTAGTTTGCATGTCTGGTGAAAAAGGAGCACTTGTCTGGGCGTACCTGAAGGCCTGCATCTGCTAGTCGCTGCAAGACATTGGCTAGTTTGCCGACCACCGACGTGAAATCAGGGCCATACACAATAATGTCGTCAAGGTAAACAAGCGCTAGGTCGGACGGTAGCACTGCCTCCATCAGCCTTTGGAAGGTGGCTGGGGCGTTACAGAGCCCAAATGGCAACACCTTGAACTGCCATAATCCCTTTTGGTACAGCGTAAAAGCTGTTTTCTCCCTGTCTTCTTCTTTTAAGGCAACCTGCCAGTACCCACTACGTAAGTCCAATGTGCAGAACCAGGTGGCACCACCGAGTGTGTCCAGGAGGCTTTGAATGCATGGTAGGGGATATGAATCTTTCTTGGTCACTGCATTGAGTCGTCTGTAGTCCACACAAAACCGTTTAGAGCCATCTTTTTTGGGAACAATCACGATGGGAGAAGCCCATGGGCTCTTTGATGGTTCAATCACATCCTGGTCTATCATGTCTTGCAGCATTTTGTCAACCTCGGTTTGTTGCGTGAATGGAATGCGCCGGGGAGCCTGTTTAATGGGATGGGCGCTTCCAACGTCGATAGTATGCTCCACAATGTTGGTTCTACCAAGGCGTTGATGCCCACTTGAAAATACGTGTCTGTACTTCAGAAACAGAGTCCTTGCTGCCTCATAATTGTCAGTACCTTCCCGAAGTGTCGATGATTTCAGGGCACGATCAATCCAGCCCACATCTTCAGCTTTGCATGCAGCCTGCCATACACGCTCAACACACTGCCACCTTGTCTTCAGAGGTACTGCCTCTTCTCCTTCCAGTATGCATTGGTACATGGGGATATTTAATTGCACCTGCAACTTGTTGAGAAAATCCAAACCCAAGATTCCTTTATCCCTGATATTACCTACTAGGAAGGTGTGAGTGAATGCCCTCCTCCCCACCTGTCCTGAGACTTCGCACTCCCCATCCACCCGAAGCGTGCCTTCACCCGCAGTTTGTAGGGTGGCGTGGTCAGTGGGTCTCAGTTGCAGGTGACATTTAGGGACTAGGTCAGGCCGTAGAATGGAAACTGTTGCTCCAGTGTCCACAAGCATGGCACATATCTTTCCGTTTACCCACATATCAATAAAAAGAGCATCACTGCCAGTTCTTACTGCACTAATAAAGGGTGGGCCTTGATTGGTTTGGTCAGCCATGGCACAGGCCGTTGCCGTAGCTGCCTCTAGTTTTCCGACTCCACAGTGCCTCTCACAGCCTGCTTCCGTTCCTGTGGGCATTTCGCCCGTACATGCCCAGTAGCATTGCAACCCCAGCATCTGGTGGAGGGAATCGTGTTGGGCATGTTTGGTGGTAGTAAGCCCTCAACCAGCTGTGCTTTAGCTAAGGCTTCTGCCACTGTCAAAGGGGTAGACAGCGTAAGCGTCCGTACCAAATCCCTATCCTTTAGTGCTCGGATGAAGGCGCGTACTCCAACCCGGTCCCTGTAGGTCGTGGGTTCCTGCGGGAAAGCCCCTCGAACTAGTCGTTCAATATCTGTTGCTAGGTCCGCCAGCTCTTCCGCAACCCCTTGAACTCTGGACTCGAGAAGCGCTTGTAGCTTGAATGCTTGATTGCATGACCCAGCCACGAGGTTGACGCCCTGTTGCTGCTCCACATTAACTGGATGTCGCACTGGCGACTCGCAGCGAGGCTGTGACACTGGCGCCGAGGGCTGTGGTAGGGTAATATGGGATAGCTGCTGGTGAACCCCTTCAAGCAGGGATTCGAGAGTGGCCACCCGCGTTGCCAACGTCGGGGCCCTCATCCCCCGACGTGCGGGCCGCGCTGCCGTCGGCTGAGGCGAACTTGTTGGGCTAGGTGGTGGGTGCGCCCGACCAACACAACGGCGCGTCAACCTGGTACGTGGAGCATCCTGCTGGCGGCGAGGAGGAGCCATGCTCACCGCTTCCCTCGGTGTTCGTTAGGACGGGCCCCCAATTGTAATATACGACGGAAAGCACCACAAAACAGCACGGGTTATTCGATGTATATTTCTGCTCCAATTTTCAAAACACAACAACACATTTTCCAGCCCAACAACTGGGTCAACACAAAACATATGACTATAAAGTATGGGTTTACCACAATATGTATAGAATAGTACATATATTATAAGAAGGGTTATCTATACAGAGATCTATGATCTGTACAAAATAATAAACCGTGTGTAGGGATTTGCAGCGTTTTCGGAGTGGACTCGGAGTTGCAGTGGCATACCTAGCCAGCAGTGAGTCTTACAATGTTATAAGTCCCCCAAGATCTTTATTCGGCTACCAAGGTGGCTTAGTTGCGAACATAAGCATCAGTAGCAGATGCGTAGTTTTGACGATTTGGATCAACTTTGAATCCATCTTGGATCAACAAATAGTATGTGAGATTAGGTAATTGCAGGCCTGAGCCACAAGCATACGAGTACATCTATATCATCAGGATCATTGTGACGCAGGACAACAAATTGGGGGGGGGGGGAGGTTGTTTAAGCTCGATTCCAAGCGTTCATGATCGAAAATAATGAACCGAAAACACGAAAAGACAGAGCAATCAGGATTCGATTAATTGGTGGTCATTTCTCCATCAGAGTCTGGCAGCCCAATAGAAGTGCAACATTACATGAGTACATCAAAAAGTTCATTAGAAACAATTCTTTTCGTACTATCTGCCCGCCGTATCACATGAGCTCCCGTTTGCGGAATTACGAGCGCTTGATTCATCGACTCGTGGAGCCGGGAGTCCATTAGTAGAGGAAGAGCTCCGGAAGGGCATTGACAATCAAATGAGAGTAGATACGTGGCTTCACCTATAACAGGAGGGTGAATGAAACTGTATACATTCAGCCCAGATATCATTGCTAAGGACGCAGCAACAATTGGGAATTAGCCCGAGATAATCATTGCTAGGGAGCACTTGATTATATTCACGGAGTATGAAGTCGAGTTGATTGTTCTGTGATATTATTTCATTTGTGATGGCTCTTTTGGATTTTGTTGATTTGTTTTATCTTTTATCGCTTGAATAAACGTTAAGTTTCATGAATAACAACAATATTATGAAATTTAATTCCCAGGCTGGCTCCACACTCGATTCAGGGCATCTATACAGGTAAATTATTGCACAACTATGCAACGGTAAATTATTTCACAACGGTAAATTATTACGCAGCGGTTTATTATACTATCTACGTAGAAGGGGCATCTATACAGGTAAATTATTACACAAAGGTTTATTATTTACCTTATGCTTCACGAATAACTACAAAAAATGGTGAATGATGAATGATTGAATCCCGCGCGTTTGTATGAAACTTTAATCCCCGAGCCTGCTCCAGTACTCGATTCAGGGCTTTCCTGAGGGAGCTAGAGGGCATTGACCACATAAAACAGTGATCTGCGCAGAAGGAGCATCTATGTAGGTAAATAATAAATCGTTGTTCAATAATTTGCAGCGTTTTTTTATTGCATTTTCTGATTCTACATACCTTCAAACGGAAACCATGAAGTTTTGAGGGGGGTTAAATTTTTTTTTTCACAGAATAATAAACCAACAACGAAAAGCTAAATACGTAGAAGTAACAAAATATTATAATTTGAGTTTTGAGGCACATTACCGCACTGGAATGGTTAGCGTTTCTCTACTATATTTAAAAAAACTATGAATAAAATGTACAGCGAAGAGCCATTATAGAAGAACACTCGGTTACAAATAAATAGCCAAACATAATTTTCCAAAAACTTACGGTCGGAAACTAACAAACCTCACCATTTGCTGCTGGAAACTTTCCAGGCAACATACATCACTGTTGGAGTTTCAGTTGGAGGGGAAAACCAGAGAAAAGGAAGACATAAAAAAATTGACGAGGATTGGGGTTGAGGGAGCTGGAGCGGGACCATTTGTTCGGGACCTCTAGCGCTGACATCGTTGATCTCTGCCCGTTGCTTGAGAGTCGGGAGGACGTATGTGACGCATCTGCCCGACGCACGCAAAGATATGATTTACGAGAGCTGTCCGCCTCGTATTCATAGGCCCACGCCAATCGATGAATTGGAACACAATACTCGATCCGTATATAAGCAAAGATGTGCAAGCTTGTGTTCACTTTACATCGTCTGAAAAACGTACATAACACGTACATATCGGGAAAAGTGAGAAAGACTTTCAGTTAAAATATTAGAGAGTTTTTGCAACACACTCGTGACGAAACGAAACGGAAAACGACACCGAAACGGAAATGGCGGATAGGGCGACCGAAGTCAGATGCTAACCTTTTTCGGTTCAGTTTTCGTTCAGCTTTGGCGTCTACCGGCTGGTGGAGTCACGCTAACGTTATGTCAACCTCTCTTTCATCCATTTTACTCCATGGTTAATACAAATCTATGTCCACACATGGCGTCAAGTCTGCCAAGACGCCAAGAAGCAGCTGTGAATACGACGCTCAACATTTTTATTTTCCAAGGAAAACAGAAGAAGGTAGGTAGCGTTATACAGATGTAAGGTTAAATTACGTTTCGTCATATCAACACGACGAAAGCTGACACCGCGAGATCCCGGTATTTTTCGTCGTCACGGTTCGTCAAACTTTTCGGTGTCTTAAGTGCGCATGCGCAGCACTGCTTTCGTTTCGTTCGTTTTGTCGTGAGTGTGTTGCAAAAACTCTCTATTATGTTTGCCGGTTCAGGTTATTTGAAAATTTGCGCCATTATTTCTACTGAAGGTGTCCTACCAATATGATGATAAATGAAAAATTGTAGGTACTTGTGGTGAACGGTTAGGTTTGTTCACCACTTGTCGTGAACGGTGGGTTTCACGACAGTAGGTCGGGGAGATCCCCAACTGCCATCCGCCTCACCGACTGTAACGGCCGATTGTGGACCTGGGACGGGTGGAAAAGTCCCTATAAAAACAGCCCTTCTGGCCCAGCTCTTCATTTGAAAAGATCTCCTGCTGTTGGTGAAAACCACAGCGAGCAAACTAACTCCTGCTGTTGGTGAAAACCGCGGGGAGTTGGACTAGATCCCATAGGAGCACATCCTACCACATCAATCTTCTCTCCCACTTCCATCTCTCCCCTGCTCCAATCCATTCATGACTAACTCACGAATTTCTCGTGATCCCTATTCTCTAACATACTGTCGTGAAAACTCGCCATTCACAAGTGGTGAACACACCTTTGCGTTCACTACAGTGTTGACCCCGACGTTCCTAACCTACTAACTGACTGAACACGCAACCTTCTACACCACCACCACAGTGGTGACCCCGACTTCTAAACACGCCACCTTCTGCACCACCACCACAGTCCTGACCCCGACCATCTATCTCTTCTTCTGCCTGAACATGACTGACCACTCAACTTCTGCGTCCACTCACGTCACTGACGCCATCACCGCCATCCACCTGAACGCTCCCTACCCCCTCAGCGCCTAACCATGGTCCCCAACGACCCAGGCAGCTCCTCATGGTGATGCCCAATGACCTATGAGGCACCCTCCTGACGACCCGAGCATCCTCGCTGTCTGCATCGCTGACTCTGTCGTCAACAATGGCCTACACCAACGCACTTTGCTTGACACTCTCCAACTCTGACCACAAAAATGGCCTGACCTCCATTGATCTTTCATGACCTGTCGCTGCAGCTGCAACCCTCTGGCAACAAGCCCTCACCCCAACCTTCGTTGCTGACTGTGTCGCACAACCTCCACTCTGACCACAACAATGGCCTCACCTCCATTGACCCTCCACGACCTGTCGCCGCAACTGCTACCTACCGCTACGAGCACCCACTGCTGTCTGTATCGCTGACTCCGTCGTCAACAATGGCCTCACCGCCATTGATCTTTCAAGACACGTCACCGCCATCACCGCCATCGCTGCCACACCGCCCTCGCTCGCATCAACCGCATGCGCCCACACCGCACTTCTGGCACACACCGCACTTCTGGCACGCACCGTCACCAACGTCGTCTCTGCTTGCCCAGACTTTGACTCCACCGCAACCGCCGCCTACTCAGAAATCGCAACCACCTACCACGACTCAACTCAACACGCCATCACCGCTCAACCCGACACAACTCCGACACTCGACCATGCCCTCCGTGTTGCCAGCACTCCCGCTGACGCAATGGCCAGACCGTTTCATGTCCCATGAAACGCTTTTGACGAGAGAGACCATCACCGCGCACTTTCTCCGCGCCACCCACTCTTCTCTCTCACTTCCATCTCTCCCCTGCTCATATCCATTCATGACCAACTCACGACTTTCTGGTGACCCCTATTCTCTAACCTACTGTCATGTAAAGGAGATGCGTGTTCTGTCAGTTTCAGTGACACACAATTTGTCAATCACAAAATTTGTACCTATCTCACTTTTTGGGAAAGCTCCATTTGCTAACATTATTCCACGATTCGTTCCACAGATGTCTTACTAAACTTTGGGTTATGCATCAAAAAATGTCTACTTTCATTTTTGTTGCTTAGTCTCGTTGCTGGTGTGAAAAACCCTGACACTTGGTGATATCTCTACTCATATTTAGCCATTATGCACCATTGCCGCACCATTGCACCCATGTACTCAAATACGTACGTCATTTCAAGAGAACGTGAGTATCTTTTCCTTCTTTTTTCCGTTCTCGCTCAGCATTCTTCCTTGATATTTGCAAGATGCAACCTGTACTGCTTATTGTATTCCAACAGTTAGGTCACCATGTATAGCTTTTTTCCCATCAGGCTTGTTTTCCGGATTTGATTTGCCTCTTACCTTAAGTTCAGGTTACGCTGTGACGCATCTTCAATCTTGGCTAACAGTATCCAGCCTGTACTAATGAGTAATGTCTATCAGGGGGAACAAATACCATTTCAGGGGTCAGTCTTGAAACATCATTTGCTCAAACCTGCAGTGCACACAGCCTCTCGTGACCCCCGGAAGAAAAAATCGCGAAATCCGTGGTAGGTACTTACTCAACTTCTCAAGAATCGATTTTTCTCAAGTGCGCTAATTTTTTTCAACTGTTTTTGGCTTGAGTTACAACAAACCCATTTGCCATCGGAACTTACTACATAAACATATGTACCTATAAGTGTTACAGAAAGTACGAAATAAAGTTACTAATATGACAAAATAATAAGGCCACAAATATTTCGTGTTATAACTCAATCTGCGCGAATTCCAAACAACTGATAAGTTTTTGACATTTTCATGTCTTTACCTACTTCGGCACACAAACTCGAAAAACGTTACCGAAAAGCTACAAGAAAACACGTTACGCACCATTTCAAATGATTTTCGCTAACAACCGATTCGTTTCTACGGAACTTCATGTTTGCCATATTTCATCGTACAAAAATCGTTCACCACTCGTTAGAATCGTGTGATTTTATTGAATATTTTCTTGTCAACCGTACCTCCGTACCTTGCGCGGTAGCTGAGCTGAGCATGATGAAAAAAAGGTGGGTAAACAAGGTAGTCAGCAACATAGGTAATGAAGAAAGTCATTGTTTACTAGTATCGAATGTGGTAACCTTGCACCACTGTGTGACCCGAATCGTGGTAACCTTGCAACCCGTAAATTATCCCTAAATTTTGGTTTATTATTTTCAATAGAACCATTGGAATCGAGCATGAAAAAAAAAATTCTTACCCCCCTCAAAATTTGATGGTTTACGTTTCAAGGTATGTAGAATCCAAAACTGCAATAAAAATATTTCTGTCTGTCCGCCGTACGCCGTACGGGCCACTTTTCTTAGTTACCATGAAAGAAAATTGATGAAATTCGGGTTATAGGTTCCGTTCGCTGTCTAGTTGGTCCTCAAAGCTCGAAGTTACTGTGAGTCATCTCTAAGGGGTTCAAAATAGGGGTTGAAATTTTCAAAACGCCTATACCATTTTTTTACGTGAATATTTTTACGGTTTTAAATAGTTCTTGAACTTGCGAGTTTTTTAAGACCATCCGGAGCACCGTACGTCCAGCCGTTCGTTCACAGTAAGGCCCCGAAGTTTGCACCGACAGGCATTTTCGACTCCAGTGTGAATGAAATGTATACAATTCAAACCAAATCTCGTAACCAGAGACGCGCCCACAATAGGAAATTTGGCGGAGATGAAATCATTGCTAGGGATCACCTGATTATATTGGCGGAGTATGAAGTCGAGTTGGTTGTTCTGTGATATTATTTCATTTGAAAAATGATGGCTCTTTTGGAGTTTGTTGGTAGGTAGTGAAACTTGAACAAACGTTGAAGTATTATTGATGGGTAAATTATTACTACGGTAAGTCATTACTCAACGGTAAATTATTACACAACGGTTCATTATACCATCTACGTAGAAGGGGCTGGAGTTTGTTGGTAGGTACTTTCGCAACTTTTTCACTCCTCATCAACAATTTCTTTTCAGAACTTCATTATGTGTGTTTCTTTTTGTTAGGTACTGTTTGTCATCGGCAGAATTATTTTAGCAACATTTAACTCGTGATTTAGGTAGGTACCTAGTAACGAGTATGGGGTTAGGTACTAACCTACGGAGGGTGTGCGATCTATATCATATGTATAGAATAGTACATATCATATTATATAGACGGGTTATCTATACATAGAGCTGTGATCTGTAACGGAAGGGTATTCTATACAAAATAATAAACCGTTGTGTAGGGATTTGCAGCGTTTTTGTATTCTTTTTTGTTGCTGCTGTAAACAGGGCACTAGCCCGTGTCATAATAAATAAATAAATAAATAAATAGATAAATTTCCTTTCATCAAGTCCTGAATCAAGATTCAGAAGAGGTTCCTTTGTTAATTGCGGTTACTCGTTTTGTGTGTGAACAGGTTCCTTTGTAGATTGCGATTACGTAGTGTACGACGGATTCGAAATGGTTTGAAAACATTTTTGCGTAAAAGAGCGCAAAATTAAGAAATCACACCAAACAGTGTTACAATTTCTTTTCTGGTGATGAAGAAAGAACAAGCGAGAATGATTCTTAGTTACCTACCTACCGTCAAGATAAAGCTTGTCATACGACATGAGAATGTCTCACTGTGTTGCGGACTTGTATGGAAGCGTTTCAAAGTAATTTCATACATTAAACAACTATCGAATAAAAAAAATTACGTCGAGAGGTCAATAAACTATTCATGGTTAATAGCTGTGGAAAAAGTTGAATTATTTGAGTTTATGTACTAGGTATGTATGTTGGTTCCAAAATTCGCTCAATAAGTCGTGCCACTTGACTGTAACTTCCAGTCAGGATCATTTGTATCATTATTGTAGGATCGGGGGAGTCGATGCCCGTCATCATCATGCTACGTTCGTGTTGGCGGTGTGGCTTGAGGAAACAAATAAGCCTCCTAATTTGAAACGGATACGCACAAAAACCACTGAACACCCGCGAAGACAAATAAACAAGGCGAATGAAACGGGAAGGATATTGTGATGGTTGAGCCAATTCCAGGGATGGATGAAAACTTCGTTATAGTTTCAGCGATAAACCAGTATTTTCGTGCGTGTACACTTCAAATAATTGATTGCGGCGATTCTATCCATTGAGTACGAACTAATAATACTTATATCACTGTATGCGGGTGATAAAAGTAGTGAGATGCTTAGCATTCGTGAGAGAGAAAAGAAAAAAATTGTGAGGGAAAAGAATTTACTGTATGAAATATTTTTTATAATCAGTCATAATTTTGCTTTTGAGGATGGTCGTTAAACTATTTTCACTTAACGGTTCATTGATCGTCAACCGTCTCTCCTCCTCGTAGCATGTACACTCAGCAATGACGTGTTCCATATCCTCGAGCACCCCGCAATTTGTACATAGTTGGTCCTCCGTAAAATCAAAAAAGACAGAGGGTCCTCTTGATTCTGCCATGTCCCGTGCGCAACCTGATAAGCTGCATCAGCCGTTTCCGGGAAAACTTCCAGCCAGAAAACCATGTACTCCGGCTAACTTTAGGTTGGATACAATAGTGGAAGAACCCTTATTCCAACGAAATATCATCGTAACTTTGCTGCCATTTTTTAAAGCTCTTGATGATGGCCAGTACGTTACTGAGAGGAGCTGGCATATGGACGGTCTGGCTGGTGGGGTCGTCTATGGCTCTCTTTGCCGCAAGGCCAGCCTGATCGTTCCCGAATATATTGCAATAACCGGGAATTCATTGTACCATTATGTGTGAGCCAGGATTCAGAAGCAGTCGAGCAATTTCAATCAACAAATAATTCGTACAGTCCTTCTTGCCTATGTTCTTGAGCGCTTCACATGAGCTCTTTGGGTCTGTAAAAATTACTCCAGCATTGCTTCCTGCCGAAATCAGGTGGTCAATGGCTACTTTGATTTCCGTCAGCTCCGCCGACATGATGGATACTGGACACATTAAACGGCAACTTATCAGGGTGGAGTTTGTTTGATCATACACACCTATTCCACATAACTCGCCCTGTCTGAAGGCATCAGAAAAGATTCTTGGAACGTGTACATAGTTGTCACTGATCATAGTGCCTGTGAGTGCCTTCAGGTCTTGGTGTCTAACCGAAGCTGGATGTATCTGGCATGAAGTGGGTGAGACGAATCCGATAGTATTTCCGATAAGGCTGTTGACCCAGCCTTCAACTCTAAGGGTGGTAACCCAGCTTCTCCTTGTAATGTATTTATAGGAGTCGATTTGTAACAGCCCATACATATGAGAATAGCTTCATTTTGAAGCACTTCCAGCTTTTCAAGCATTTTTCTGTTACCAAAGCTGTACAGTGGTGAGGCATAATCAAGAACAGTGCGGGTTATTCCTTTATACAGCTGAAGAAGTTTCTGAGGGTTCACTCCCTTCGAGCCGTACGCGACGCAGCGTAATGTAAGTGTCTTGGTATGTACCCTTTTTGGTCGTTTCTTTGAGGTGCGTCGTCAACTTCAACCGTGTATCTAAAAGCCGTGTATATCGTGTATATAAAAGATAACCGTGTATATAAAAGAAATTTATTACCCAACGCCACCGGAACCGAGATATTGGACATTAAGATTTCGATGTCCGTTAAATTGAACCTCCTATTAGTAAAAGGTACAACGCAACATTTTTCTGGGTTGCACGTGAAACCTAGTGAAGATAAGCGATCAGATAAGGCAGTACCTAAGTGACGTCTGTAAATATCGAATTGCTATGGCCAAGTCGCTGTGAGTCACATATAGCACAAAATCGTCATAGCAAATTGTAAAAGATGACTTGGTTCAATTCTTGCACATCTGACGGGGTGGGTTCAATGGACAACCAGTGACTAATCCTCCTTGCGTCATTCCAGTCCTAACTCCTTCCGAAGTGTTGTCGATCGTCTCTCTACAACCCACATAATTTATCACCCATTGGGTCAGTTTACTAGGTATCCCAAGTTCTGCCATCGCCTTGGCAAGGAGTGGTATTCATACCTTGTCCAACGCGGACGACACGTCTGATAAAGTGGCCAATAGGTACCTATTGCTTATAATTTTGTGCATCAATTATGTCTCGCATGAGTTTTCTAAGTTATCATGCGTACTAAGTCCTTTCCTGAAACCCGTACAGTTGGGCGTTATTTTTTTCTGTGATTCCAGGAACCACTGTAACAAGCGATTTAGCAATGCATGGAAATAATGCAATTGCTCTATATGACGTTAATTGAGTAGTATATTTTCCTGGTTTCAATATTAGCCACACAATAACCTTTTGCCATTCAGCAGAGCATGTCCTTTCCATCCAAATGTCACTGTAAGCTCCCAAAAGTTTTCTCTTAATAGCATCCAGTAGTGAGGAAATCATGCGGTACGTAATCTGATCATAGCCCGGTGCTGATCCTTTCTTTCTTTTCAGGGCCACTTCGAGTTCTTGTAAAGAGAAAGGCTTGTCTAGTTCCGGGTGTAGTAGATTATTGTCCACGGGAGGTATTGTAGTGGCACTGTAGGAGTGAGTCGATAACATAGTTAGGTAGTCGTTGCCGTTACTCACCGTTAAGCAAGCAAGGTAGAGGGATTTGTGATCTAGATTTTCTTCTTATTCTGCTGATTCTATCCCAAACTTCGTGATTGGCTGAGTTTTTGATTTCCTCCATGAATTTTTCCAAAAGTCTCCTTTTTTCTCTACGAATACCGTTTTTCAGATCAGTTCTCGCGCTGATGTAGGACTGGTGTGTGCGTACATTTGGAGTGGAGTGGAAATCCCTGCGAGCCTGTTTATATTTATCATATTTCGATCTGACCTCGGAATTCCACCGTTGCTTGGGTTGAAAAGACGAGTTTCCGTTTGCTGCAGTCCGAAGAGTTGCTTGATCCCCTGCGCTGTTCATTATTTCTGTCAGTTGTTGGATAGTGTACTGTTCATCATTTCTGTCAGTTGTTGGATAGTGTACTTCCTGTCTACATCCATCTCCTCTGTTACAATGCGCTGAAAAATCGATTGATCAAAAAGCCTATGTACACGCCGACCAGCAATTCTCTTGAACATACAGTCTCCAATAATTATGGATATTACCAGGTGATCACTGCCAATTGTATCACAATTGACATTCCAGGAGCGTTTCAGTTCATTATCTGGTGTAGCAAGCGAGGTGTTCATGGCTTATCGAACACCCGTAAATGGTTCTAATCTGGTACCATTTCCCTTGTTTAAAATTAGCATTTTCGTAGATAGGATCGTCTCTCCAATGTGCTTTCTTCGATCGTAATTCATGTCACGCCATGCCCAGTGTTTGGCATTCACATCGCCTCCGAAAAGGCAATTTTTGCGAATCTGAACATATTCATCAAGCAGCGTTTGCCAATGCTTACGTTGGGACGGAGGTAGACCGACATGAACGATATTTGCGGCTCCGTATTGATAGTTTTCACTCCTACTATTTCTGCCTGATTGTGGAACGTTGGCATATAAATTTCTTCAAAATGTATACTATTATGAATGAGAATGGCTCTCGGTCCTCTCGGTGTACCATTTGGTATCCATTATACGTTAATCGGTACCTGGAGAGCACCAAGTTTCCGATAGTAGTGCAACATGAATCCCAGGTAGGCTTCGGCAGTTGTGCTGGATGACGTTTATACTACTCATTTTGACTGTTGTAATAGATTGTTGCTGTTTTGTTCGTTACGTTTTTGTTTCTTTGTATGCTGATGAGCATTTTCACCTGGTTTATACTTTTCATTAATTTCCGTCATTGTTTGTTGGTTATTTTTCATAATAGTTGTCAGGGTCATCCCCACTGTATATACGGCCTGGAAATCCGTTAGCTGGCCTGTTCTCAATTTGATCAGTAATTTGCTCAATCTCTTTCAACATTTGTTCAGATGATGAGAGTTTATGGGATTGGAATTTTGTCTGGAGATCGATAAGGTTTGGGGTAGATGATTTTCGGCCGAGAATTGGAATGTCTTGGCGTTATTGTTGATGTTATCGTTGATTGTTGATCGTTTTGTTTGGTTTTGAGGCAGAAGAGGAGACCATTGGTTTACTTGAGATTGTCGTTTATTACTCAAAGATTGTGATACTCTTTGTTTATACTGCACATATTTGGCGTGAATTTGATCGATCCTCTTCCTTCTCAGGAGAGCTGGAAAGTCCATCAATACATCAAACTTGTTGCTACACACGACTGGAGGGAATTTAGCGTTAGCTTGTTGCTTCGTGTGATACGGATCTCAGAGTGTTTTTTTTGCCGTAAGTGCAAGTGAAAAGTAGTCGGCTAGAATGAAGGAGGGTGAAAAGACTCCGCCGGACAAACCACCTGACGACCTTTTACCTAGAATGGAAATTGATAGTGCATCGAAAACGGACTTGTCTTATCTCAGATCGTTCAAAGATTCATAGGTTGTTGTGGTGGAGGACGTGGACGGATCCCCACTGCATGATATGAAGGTAGGAAAACTACTGTTTACCAACAACATATCAAATGTGAAAAAGATCGACCACAGTGGAAAACAAAGGGTATCAATAACCTTCAATAATGCCGCTACTGCAAACAGTTTCCTAACTAATCCTGTACTACACCACCATAAATTGCGAGCCTTTATCCCCCAACAATTAGTTAAACGCGTCGGCGTATTGAGAGATATTCCAGTGTACCTATCGGAAGAAGAAATTAAAAGTAATATACATAGCTGATACAAAGTTTTGACTTTCGAAAAAATGAAACGGCGAGTTCAACGGGACGACCTAATTACCTATGAACCTACACAATCTGTAAGTTACATTTCACGCCCAAAGAGTCTTCCCGACTTGGTACAGCTATATTAATAGGAGAGTTGATCCGTTTGTTTTTCGTGTCATCCAATGTACAAATTGTCTTAGATACGGACATCGCGCACAGATGTGCAAAAGCAACAAAAAGAGATGCGAGAACTGTGGCGAATTCGTCCATGACTCGGCAACATGCACGTCAGACACTTGTTGTATATACTGCCAAGCGACCGATCATGCCCCGAGTTTGATCGACAAATGCGCTAATTGTTGATTCACTAATAGTGGATTTAAGATGGACTTCTGCAAGTTATCTGCTCAAAAGTTAATGGCTGGGGCAGTACCCGTAACACCTTCAGGCTCTTCCCTACTCGCCAATCGACGATCACTCATCCGAGTGAGTGAATGTTTTTTAGCGTCTAGGAAGACAATGTTTCTAGATAAGAGGGTGATTGATAGTGCACTTAACTTCAGTCAAACGCCATAACAAAAGTAGGTAGTTCCCGTAAAATTGATAGCGGTCTGGAAAAATACCTTGTCGTAAGTATTCGCCCTCAGTATAATGAGTGAGACAGCCTGAGAGTGGCGTCGTTATCAACGACACTCGAGCGGAGGGTCCCCACAACTCGTGAAGACGGCTCACGCTAACTGAGTAATTACAAGGGTCGCTTCAACAGATGATAGAAAATTGTGGGGGTACTTGGCGATTAATAATCAACCATTATCGAGGCTCTTCGTTACCGCCATATTTCAAACTAAGTTTACATGTAGATACTAAGCTGTTACATTTTAGTTTGAAACAATAAGGGTTCAAAAAATCAATATAAATTATATTTTTATAATGTTTAGAGCAACTAGATAGGTAGGTATGTAAGTCTGATAGGAAATTCATATTTTTAATTTATTCATTTCTATTCCAAGATTTATTATTGAAATTGAAATTATTTATTCATCAGTCATTGGTGATTAGTTCTCTTGTGATTAATCACCCTAGTACAATCTTTATTACTGCGAATTGAGGTTCTAATAACACGCGTCATCTACTACGGCAAAGTTAGGTGGCGTTGTTGATCATTTGTGATACTTACCCGGAACTTGATTTTTTTCTAGGGATATTCTTGTATTATTTGTGCTTCTTCTACCCAACCGACATTTGTATAATTAAATCCAGAATGGAGTGTTTTGACAGTCATGTCATGTCCCAACTTGTTCATATTGCACAAACAATTTTTCGTATTACAAGTACAATATAGATACACGTAGATACCTAATTACATTACTCTTAATTGATAAATATAGGAAATTAACGGATCTAGGTATAATTATTCTTTGATATACGGACAGTTTTTCCCGGCATGTTTAAACTCAATTGGTGCAACTCAATAAAATCAGTTAATTCAGTAGGTACCTAACTGATCTAGGACGCACCCGCATTGCTAACCCAACACTGATCACAGGGCTACGGCTGCGTTATTTGTGTAAGTAGATTATTGTAAAATATGCATGGGGATACTCCATCTAAAGATGACTAGCATTTACAGCCGTCTTTGCTCGGGCGATAGTATTCGTTAATGTGTCTGGCGTCAAAAGCGGTCCATTCAAATTTACATTTCTATAATATACATATAGGTGATTCGACGATTTTACCATAACCTATGTCCACTCTCATTAAAATCAAGTGGTTTTAACGTTTTTAGGTAATATACGCAACTTAAGTTTTGTATTTAAGATACCTTACATACCAAGATCTGTTCCTTTGGAAAACCACTCCGATTGAAACCAATTGAATTAATTTAGCATTTGGTTCACCACGGATCAAAACAACTCACATCTCACTTAAATTGCAATTTAAAATGTTGGGGTACAACTGAGGGTAATGAGGCGACTCGTTTTAACAGGTGAGAAAATATCGATTCCGCACCTGGAGCTGCTAAACTCTCCGCAGCGTTATCTATTTTTGCTCTACTAACCCTCAAGCCATAATCACGATATTTCACGTCGGAATGATAAATATTATTCTGAGGTAGAACATGCAAAGGTAACCTGCTCATAGACTTCACGAACCAACATTATTTTACCATTTTAACAGCATTTACCTTTCTGTCACTTCATTTCATAGCAGGTTTATGTTAGGCAGTACTACATACCTAATGCATTATTTATTAATACATCAGGTAGTAATACTATCCGGAAAAGCATGTTTTCCGATCATTAGATAAATTCGTGCTCCAAGTAGGTACGAATCAAATTAATTGCAAAACTAATAGGTCCTAGAATTTATTTGATGAGACTAATAATTCAATCATCAACATTTCCATTTTGGTTTATTATTTTCAATAATGAACCATTAGAATCGATCATGAAAAAAAAAAAATCTTACCCCCCCCCCTCAAAATTTGATGGTTTACGTTTCAAGGTATGTAGAATCCAAAACTGCAATAAAAATATTTCTGTCTGTCCGCCGTACGGGCCACTTTTCTTAGTTACCATGAAAGAAAATTGATGAAATTCGGGTTATAGGTTCCGTTCGGGGTCTAGATGGTCCTCGAAGCTCGACGTTACTGTCAGTCATCTCTAAGGGGTTCAAAATAGGGGTTGACATTTTCAGAACGCCTATACCTTTTTTTACGTGAATTTTGTTACGGGTTTAAATAGTTCTTGAACTTACGAGTTTTTTAAGACCACCCGGAGCACCGTACGTCCAGCCGTTCGTTCACAGTAAGGCCCCGAAGTTTGCACCGACAGGCATTTTCGACACTAGGGTGAATGAAATTGTATACTTACATCAGACCAAATCTCGTCACCAGGGACGCGCCGACAATACGAAATTGGCCGGAGATAAAATCATCGCTAGGGATCACCTGATTTTATTTGCGGAGTATGAAGTCGAGTTGGTTGTTCTGTGATATTAGGTTTGTTCGCGGTGGCCATCTGACTGTCTTCAAACCGTCAGATCCATCATTTGGCGTTCGCGGTGGTCTTGCGGACTGGTCTCGGACTGTATAGCATCCATAGGATGCTGTTCGCGGTGTTTTTCTGGCGGTTCGAAGACAGTTCCAAGACCGTCAGATCAGTCCGCGGATTTTCCGATGTTCTCCTTTCTGACTGCTCGCCCCCCACTACCGCTCGCCCGCTTAAGCCAATCAAATCATTTCTCATCGCACCGTCGTTCGTCATTGTTATTCGTTCTAATAACCCTACCCACTTCTCTCACTTGCGTTTTGGTACTTCTCCCTATGAGTTCATTGAGTGATGAGGGGTCGATCACTCCTATCGTGGTGTCATCGGAAGATGATTTGGACTTACTCCATCCAGTGAAAACAAAATGAAAACTATCTGGAAGAAGTTTTTCCTGTATAGGACGAGGAAACTTTTTTTGTTCATTTTCGTGTGAGCAGGCCCAATAGCCGAAGAGTTGGCTCGACGGGATGGTGCCTCTTCCTCTTACCATTATCAAGTAAGTTGTTTACTTTTGTCAACCTCTACTTTTCGCATCCTGCCTGCATCACTTACCTACTTACCTGAAACAACCTGTGTACAAAACGAAGATCCTGTTTTAATTTCGAAAGCGTACTATTATAAGTACTATAATATTATAGTTATAGAGTACTATTATATTATAATGCCTTGCTGATGTGTAGGTATAGAAATACAACCCCCAACTGACTCTGACCATTTCCACATTTTACAGCGTTGGACGATGATTTCCCCAAGGAAGGCACTGAAGTCAATCCTGATGAAGATGAATCCATGGAATCTCACCCAGAAGACGTCACTGGCCGTTCTGTTAGGGAAAGATTGGCATCTCTACTAGCTACTTGAATTCATATATTATAGTATTATGTTTACATAACTACCCAAGCTTTTGTATTTCAATCACCATATCCTTCAACTACTGATCTTATAGTGAGCACTTGTATGTCCCTGAATCAAGTTTCCTACCATAACGATAAACGCTGCAAATTCTACTGGCACAAATAACTAGAGGGGTTTAAAAAAAATTGTAATGGACATACAAAATTGCTGCCTATAGATTTGTTTTTGTGTAATAATGAGGTGGTCGGTTGAATATCCCAAATGAAAAACTTAGTGCCACTTACCTACCTAATTTTACGATTACGGTGGGTGTTCCAAGAACTGGCCTAGCAATATTGTTGGTTTTTGCCAATTTTGGCCCACTCGAATTAGACTCCTAATTTTGACAAATTATCTTCGATTGTTGAAATTGTATTTTTCTGGCTGAATTCACAGTTTATGCTACCTTTTTTTTGTAGACGTTTCCGGTGATTTCAGCCGTTTTATCAGATTATTGACCCTTGAGGAAACCGAATACATAGCTATATTAACAAAAAATGAGCACATGAAGAATGTGTAGTCAGTTATCAGCAAAATTAGTTAGGTACCTAACAACGAACTTCAAACTTTCGATTAGGTATTTCTTCAGTCACCAATTACTCCACAAAAGTACACTGGTATCACCGAATTTGATAAACATCCCATTAGGTCATTAGTTAGGAAGAAAACTACAGAGATTTCGATTTATTTTTATTAAAAATACTTCGACTAAGTACAAGTTGAGATAAAGGAATGCATAACATTGGTAAGAGATGAATACTCGAAGCAAAACATAGGAACTATATTACAACTAGGAACATACAGAAGATAGTCTACGCATTCATCAGAAGCGTAGGAATAATCGTAATATAAGACTTGAGTAAGTTGAAGAATGAAAAAAGTATAAATTAGCCGAAATCAACGGTGACCTATAGGACGAACGTTAGTATTATTGTTATAAAAAGAAGAAATAAATTAAAAGAGATCAATGATGACATATGAACTTCTCACACATGCACGAGTCACAGCCTTTCAATAAACCTTAATAGGTATGATTTGTATACCAAACGTAAGAAAGCAGAAAAAATCAAGATCGACGACGACGACACGACACAATCAGGAAGGTTAGAAATGTTCAGGTTGCACAGCGGTTGCAGTCAGATTTCTTTCCCAAGCGTTCGCGGTGTATCCGGTCCATTGTGAGTTTGAAAGTTGGTATTGGTGGCGCATGCGTGTTGGCACAATAAGAAAAGTGGCTTCAGACGGTTCATTCAGAAAAACACACCGCGAACGAAGCTATCATTTCATTAGAAAAATGATGGCTCTTTTGGAGTTTGTTGATAGGTAGTGAAACTTGAACAAACGTTGAAGTATTATTGATGGGTAAATTATTACTACACGATGGTAAATCATTACTCAACGGTAAATCATTACACAACGGTTCATTATACCATCTGCGTAGAAGGGGCTGGAGTTTTTTGGTAGGTAACTTTTGCAACTTTTTTCACTCCTCATCAACAATTTCTTTTCAGATCTTCATTATGTGTGTTTCTTTTTGTTAGGTACTGTTTGTCATCGGCAGAATTATTTTAGTAACATTTAACTCGTGATTTAGGTAGGTACCTAGTAACGAGTAGGTACGGGGTTAGGTATTAACCTACGGAGGGTGTGCGATCTATATCATATGTATAGAATAGTACATATATAAAGGGTTATCTATACGGAGAGCTGTGATATGTAACAATGGTAAATTATTACACAACGGCAAATTATTACACACCGGTAAATTATTACACAACGCTAAACAATTGACCCCCCCCCCCCCCCCCCCGACAATATTGGATACAATATCCTTGATTATAATCGCATTGTCTAAATTGTCTAAATAATATGTATAGAATAGTACATATATTATATAAAGGGTTACCTATACGGAGAGCTGTGGTCTGTAACAGAAGGGTATTCTGTACAAAAGAATAAACCGTTGTGCAGGGATTTGCAGCGTTTTTCAAGTTCAAGTTGAGGAATTTCACGTTCGCGCATGCGCGGAGCCTTTTGCTCCGACCATTGTGTAACTCACCGACCACTGTAGGACCAACTCTGGCCGAAACCACATTAATGGTGGATGTGGTGGATGTTAATGTTCCCTTAGGGACCCCTAAAAGAAAAGTTGTTGGATCCGCTACTGTAGCAGTAGATAAAAGTATCTCGGAAGACCTTGTAGCAAAGGTTCTTCGGAGGATTTACAATATAATTATTTCTTGGTACCTACTCGGGATGTAGGTTAGGTTACTTTGACACTAGGTACATAAGTAACTTCGACCACTCTTTATTATTTACTGACGATCCTTGATATAGTACCTAGCGGAGACGAAACCGAGCCCAGGTGAATTTGGTGATATACCTAGTCTTGAAAATTCGACAGGTAAGTACAATGCTAAATTATAAAAATAAAATAAAGCCTGGAATCACTGGAAACGAGGTCAGTATGGAAAAATCGCAATATACCGTCGTCAATCCTGATGGTACCTGGATGATCCGTGAAGAGTCAAATTTTACTGAAACCACTACACCTCCAAAAGAAAAGAACAAAAGAAAATCACTTCAACAGTTCGAGTTTTTCTCCTCTTAATCGCACAACCACAAATCAACAACTCGCCACTGATTATCGTTCTCCCAGGCTCGCAAGATTTCGCTGGGGGCAGTTGTCTAGCGGTGTCCTCTGGAACCTGCCCGAGCTAGTTCCCGGTCCTGCTATTCAAATAATTTTGTTGATAATTAATCAATAATTATTATGCATCACAACATCACAACATCCGAGGGATTACCAAGGTGACAAGTAATAGAAGCAAAGACATTCATTTGATTGTAAAAAACGAATCTCGGGAGTACATACACAGCGGCTTCCTCCCCTCAAGATGGGCGATGTTCAGGAAAATATTGAGCTCGAGGGGGAAAGCAAAAGATGAAGTTGACTAGCAGGTTGGTTGTTTACCCTCGACCCAGCGGTAGGTGACCTCTTCGACAAACTGTCCAGAGCTGTTACTTATGAGGTCTCTCGTGGACTCACCGTTTCCCACCCGCTACATTCATCTCGTTCTGTTTCTCCTATTTTTCTGTCTTGGCGAATTTTCGAAAAAGATAACGCTATAGCAAGACGAGCCAACCTACAGCCTGCAGGAGTGATTGAAAAAGAAGCAAAAAACAACTTTCCCGAGGAATTGCATTGATAATAAATTTGCTTCAAATAGATACATACTTACCTACTACATTTATGCGCTTCTATTTCACAAAATGTACAATCATCGTTGGAATTTCTAATTGCACTTCACAGTTGGATATCAAGAACAAGTCTGGTTTCTAAACTAGCCCTACCTAATTTCTTCACCACAAGATATTATATTTTCGGAAACAAAATTTAGGACAACTTTGAAGTTTATTGTGTCAAAAATCACTGAAAAATTGTAAAAATAACTAAGAATTACGAAACACAAATAACGTCGGTATTAATCCAACTCGAGGCCGAAGTTGACTATTTCAATGGACACAGGTAGATTTGTGTTCTCTGGAATGGTTAGAAGCCCTTTTTGCCCAAGATTTGAATAACTTCTGTTAGAAATTATGACTGAGTAAACAATTTTTGAATAACGAAACGTTGAGGAGAAAAAAGTTGAATAGTTTATGTAGGTACGTTAGTTAGAAAAACTCGCTCACTAGGTTTGATTTCTAGGGATGTCTGGATTCCCCTCTCCTTTCCCATATTACCTTTTTGCCCTACGTCCGTGTCGTACAACTCAACTCACCAAAGGAAAGAAGTTAAGGTTCGTGAGGGGCCGATATAGCTCATCCCGGACATCGATTGGGGTCACCGAGCTATGCCATATGATCGATATTGCGAAGGGGGAAAGGGGAACACGTGCTCTTACGAGTTATACCTACCAAGCGGTTTTCTTCATTTCGATGTTAAATCCGTCGAGCGACATTTGTCGGCTTTTTATTTCAAGAAGGATTATTGGATTTGGGGACTTTTCTACCCTGAACTGTGCTGATCCTGTTTTCCTTCATAATAAATCGTTCCCTACATACTAATCGATACCTTGTTTTCTTATTGAAGAACGATCAAGTACTTTAAACTTCACGCTTTAGAACTCTAAGAAAATGATACAACGTGTGAAACTAGAATAATTTGATGCCCTGTGAACTGCGATTTCGTTGGCCGGAAATATACTGATGATCGAACTTCGGAAGACGGCGCGGAGTAACTTCCCGTTTTGCCCAGTTATTACTTACCTACTATTATGCTATGGGTCGATTCGAGCAAATCGTTTTGTTTGAAATTTGGCAAATATAACGAAGTCATGCATAGCGTAACTAGAAATTTTGAACACTGAAGTTCTGTAGTCAAACCCAGATTATGTGAAGGTTGTAACACAGCAGGGAAGGGGCACGGTTTCAATAATAACCGTATCTACAAACGAGCACCATTTGCTTCACTCGCTTTCGAAAAGTTTGAAGAGAATACTAATTTTCGATATCCTTACAATGTGTTTTGCGTTGCACACATATCTGAACAAATTGATTCCGCCTCTGATGCATCCCGAAATCCTTTCAACGCGTTAAACTGTAAGGAAAAATAATCGTGATGAGCTGAAATTCGGTGTGGAGGTGCGGGCTAGACCGATATATATTTAATTTGAAATGTTTCCAAATCAATTTCCTCAAATTTAATCAGATTTTTTCCGCGTAATAAATCGACTGAGGAGTGGGCACGAAATTTGTAACCCGCACTTCCATCGTTTTGATATAGGCAGCTTGAATACCTATAACTGCGATTACTGTGGTGAAGAAGGTACGCTCTACCAATAGTCTTAGTCTGAACACGGTGTGAACGCCAGCAGCTCTCTCAAATTTACACAAGGGATCGTTGCACCCTTCAGTCTCACGACAATCCTGGCACCCAACAACCTACTGGCTTACAAAGATCTCTACAAGTTTTTCAGTGCCATTGAATGTTCACTATAAACTCGTCAGTATACATTAATGTGAACTATTATAAGTTTATCTAAATTGTATTACTTATAAGGCGTAAAAGTACTTGGTCAATAAAAATTTACCAAACAAAATAATCAAATCGAACAGCAACTTTTATTTAAGCATGCGCAAACGCAAAAAACCGTAGCAATGTCAATTACTATAGGTAGGCATACAAAAGGACGGTCGTGGTGAACATTTGGAGAGTGCATGACAGTTCCTCACTGGTGAGCAAACGGCCACAACCAACATCCACCAACCATGGCCCAGTCACATTCAAGTTTCATCAAAATCGGATTATTGTTGCTTACCAGCAACTGTGATATTCCTGCAAAGCCTATGATTATACGGAGGAGTAGGGAGATGGAATCGGGAGGTAGTTGGAATTGGGCCTTCAATGTACCTGTATGAGTTACTTATTGTAAATGCTTTTAAGCATTTTGGATGAATTGTATATACGATTTCGTTAATCGGATTGTAACTATGGCCAACTTGGACACTATATTATTTTATAACCCTTACAGTACGTAGCTGTGCAGCTTTCCTTTCACTGGCTTTTTTTCTAAGGGACAAGAGAACCACGCACAAAAAATTGTTAATATTTCTAGCGAATTTTCCCAGAAAAAACCGCAGCTTATTATTACACAACGGTTTATTATTTACATGTTTATAGATGCCCCTTCTGCGTAGATCACTGTTTTCTGTGGTCAATACCAACCCTCGTGCCCCCCCCCCCCCCCCCCAGGAAATCCCTAAATCGAGTACTGGAGCCGGCCCGGGAAATAAAGTCTCATAAAAATGCAAGGGATTCAGCCTATCATTAATTATTTCTTATTATTCATGAAGCATAACTTTACGGTTGTTAAAGTTACAAAAGTACCTATCAAAAAAATAAAAAATAACCATCATTCTTCAAACAAAAATAATATGATGGAACAAGCAACTCGATTTCATTCAGCCATGCGTGATTATAATCAGATGTTCCTAGCAATGATATCTGGGCCGGATTTATACCGTTTGATTCACGATCATGTTGACGAAGCTTTTCGGTGCAAATGAACGGCTGGACTTACAATGCTCCGGGTGGTCTAAAGAAATTCCTTAGTTTGAGATCAATTTAAAAAGGTTAAAAAAAACCATATCCTTCAACTGAAGGTTTTCGAGCTACGGCGTTTTGAAAATTGCAACCCCTATTTTTCACCCCTTTTCTCCCCTTAGAGATGACTGACAGTAACGCCCAGCTTCGCGGATCAACTAGACAAAGGGGGTTTATGGTAACTTAGGAAAGAGCGAAGCACGGCAGACGGACAGACATTTTTGGTTTATTATTTTCAATAATGAACCTTTGGAATATATCATGAAACAACCCCCCCCCCCCACCCCCCCTCCGCAAAATTCAGTGGTTTTCGTTTCAAGGTATATAAAATCCGAAGATGTAATAACAAAATTTATGTCCGTCCGCCGTACGCCGTACTTCGCACCAAAATTAATGAAATTTGGTTTCTAGGTCCCATTCGGGGTCTAGTTGGTCCGCGAAGCTCGGCGTTACTGTAAGTCATCTGACCATCCAGAGGGTTGTACGCCCAGCCGTTCGCTTCCACCGAAAATCTTCGTCAACAAGACCGTGAATGAAATTATATAAACGGCCCAGATACCATTGCTAGGGTACAACTGATTATAATCAATGGCTGTATGAACTCGAGTTGATTTTTCTATGATATTCTTTCATTTGAAAAATGAAAGGTGTTCTCTTTTGGATTCGGTTGATAGATACTTCTGTAACTTCAACAAACGTTATGCTTCATGAATAACAATAGATGGTTTATTAATGATAGAATTCTTGAATCCACCGCATATTTATGAAATAGCAATATTGCCCCGCCCTCTCCGAAACCTACGTTAAAAAAAAAAAAAAAAAATACCTACCATGCTCGATTCCAAAGGTTAATTATTGAAAATAATAACCCAATAACGAGCCTGTAATTTTCGACGATCGGCAGAAGTGTAAACTTCTTTGACGATTAAACGCCTCTTTCCCTCTCTCTCTCTTAAATTAAATTTTGTTATTAAACTTTATTAATAAATAAACTCGTCAATCAATCTCTCCCTCCCTTTCTCTCTGTGAAGTGTAGGGTGAGTAGGGATTGCAGGGAGTGTAGGATGGTAGGGAGGTACAAAGGGTAGAGATGGTATCGTGATGGGACCAAAGAATATTCAATTCCCGGCAATGATTTGAACTCGCGCCCCCTGAGTTGCTAATGCTGAGTCCCTCTCTTGGTAGGCTGTAAGAATACATTCTCGATTGGGCCCAGCGATAAAGGAGCGAGAGGGAAACGTCGTGTTTGGAGGGGTGGTAGCGAGGAACGAGGCCGGCGCGATAGCTAGGTAGGTACCTAGTTTTTCCATGGACGACCATCAACATCATTTCCCGAGGCGCGATCCTATACCTAACTAATTCATATAGGTATTATTTCGCATTCTCCCCTTCCGGTGGTTGATATTGGATTTATATAGATTTCCCTTTAGTTTGAAGGTGTGGTAACTTGGCTTAATTACATACGAAGGTGAATCTTATTGGAGGCCTTCTTATTGGTTTATCATTTTCAATAATGAACCATTGGAATCCAGCGAGAAAAAAAATTCTAACCCCCCTCAAAATTTGATGGTTTACGTTTCAAGATACATGTAGAATCCGAAAATGCAATAAAGAAATTTCTGTCTGTCCGCCGTACGCCGTACTGGCCACTTTTCTTAGTTACTTACCATGAAAAAAATTGATGAAATTCGGGTTATAGGTTCCGTTCGGGGTCTATTTGGTCCTCGAAGCTCGGCGTTACTGTCAGTCATCTCTAAGGGGTTCAAAATAGGGGTTCAAATTTTCAGAACGCCGTAGCTCGGAAACATTCGATAGAAGGGTATGATTTTTTTTACGTTATTAAATTTGTCTTGAGCTAAACAATTTTTTGAGACCACCCCGAGCATTGTACGTCCAGCCGTTCATGTGCACCAAAAAGCTTCGTCAACGATCGTGTCAAACGGTATAAACCCGGCCGGGATATCATCACTAGGGAGCACCTGATTATAATCAAGGATGGCTGCATGAAATCGAGTGGCCAAGTGATCAAAATAACACAAATTGAAAATGTCAGAGGTAGTGGTGATTTCTCTATCCATTCCTTTTTCTGGGTGTGGGTGGGGGGGGGGGGGGGGGGGGGGGAATGACGCGTATCGCGAAACCAGGGTAAGCACATATATTATTTGAGCCGCGTTTGACGCGTGCGACGCAACATGACGTGTGTGGTACGACACGATCGCGCCACACGCGTCGCTTTGGGAAACGCAAATTGCAACGAAGTTTTTCCTCGGCCGGAAGTAAAAAGTCGAGAGGAGGGCAAGCTGGCAGTCGAGACACGCGGCCCGAGAAGCTGTCACTGCCACTGCGCCACGCTTCTGTCGTGTTTGGATTCACTCCCCAGTGCGGAATAAATCTTTAAAAAAGTTTCACATCAAATATAATATTTTCGAAATACAAATAGATGTTTTAAAACATTTTTTAGTTATTTGAAAGCAGTTTGATAGTGATCGAGTAACTCCGGCTGCGTGGACAGTTCTTTAGAATACTTCGATCCGTTCGCAATAGAAGCAGCCGAACTAAATTGTGCCTACACTCTTTGTGTATGCCTACACTCACTCCTGCATACTAGATACTACCGCTAGCTCCACACCACTTGTTTTAGTTCAGGAAAATATTAAGAGGCGACGGGAAGGACTATGTTAGAAGCCGGAATGGCCTTCGTGTGGCGGGGAGAGGGTTGAACGCAGCGGAGCAAAGTTGTGCTGAGCTGGGCGCCCCTGCGATTTATGTGCGGTCACTTCATGTTGCGAACTACCGCTCGCCGCAAGTAGCGGTGTGCCCGGAGGTTCAAATGCCAACTGGTAAATGAAGTCCTGGAAACTGAGTTTCCGAGAGGAAGTTGAGGAGCTTTCCTTTGGAAAGCTGCACTTCTTGTCGCTCGTTCCATCCAGTTTCCCTCCTTTTTTCGGAGCGATTAAACGCGGAATGGGCCATTCCGAATTCACATCACGCCTCCGCGGGACAGCAAGTGCCTCGAGTATAAGCAGGAAATAACGGAAGGAGGCTGCTTCGTTGCCGTTACAACGGGGTATCGTAGGAAATATTATCTTAATAGATTCAGTACAAATGAGCTTGAGACCCTCTTACAAAAAGGATCTTGAAAATATAAACGACTTTACCATCGCGTTTGAATGTCAGTCGTTCAGAATGAAGCATTCGCTATCTCAGTTCCCTTTGTGGGCCATTTACAAAAATTTTAACACGCTACCTAACCACTCCACTTGTTTCCTATTTCAAAATAATAATTATGTATACGTGTATATATATATATATATATATATATATATATATATATATATATATATATATATATATATATATATATATATATATATATATATAAAATTCTCTAATTCGCATAGGTAAATAGTACAGTTTCCATTGCCCCATTATGATTTTTAGCGATCTTTCAAAGAAAATGAAGCTATTGCAATGGGTTCACAATAACTCTCAGAAGATGAATTTTTGCAATTTTTTGTAGGCAAATCCGTTTCAAAGCATCCTGAATTAATCCCTAGATTTTAACAACAATTTATATGTAGGTATATATGTTAGTGGTCACTGCACTGCATCATTGTTACATTGTTGTTTACAATTAAATTTCAGAAAAGTGGGTTGTTATCTGGATGATGTACAAAAAAGACTTGTCAAAAATAAAGATCGGACTTGCGTTATTAATATATATTTATGTATATATCTCTATATATATACATGTTGTTTATTGTGTCACTCCAGACGATACCTGACCGTAGGTACAATCATGATTAAAATGCGAAATTTCGCCAAATGTTGGTATTGCCAAACAAAAGGATGAGTTCGAAGATGAGTAATTTTCAAATATTCTATGGGGGTCAAATCTGGGTTTTCAGGGGCCAAAAATTCCAAATAATTGTTTTCCAGACCTGCAACACGATAGACGTAATGATTTACCCAGGCGTTTACCATGACGTTCTTTGAATCCATGTCGAGAAATTTAATTACCGAGCACTTTTGAGAGAAAGATTATCGAATAAGCGTAGAAATTACTGTGTTACTCACCAGTGAATGATTGCCCTAATCCAAATAATTTATCTTGCCTTGCTGTTTTAGGGCTATAACTCTTTTCCTGGCTCTCCGGATCAACATCATAGTGTAAAGCCATATTTGTCATTACCATCCCTTACAAAACGTTATTGATTATAACCTAGATTCAAATATATGAACGATAAAATAGGCTCTATTTCAGACTTAGATGGGCTAGCTGGCCCCACAGGTTTATATTATTATAGCGTCTGTGATTATACAAAAATAGAGATACCAAGAGGATGTTGCGTAGATTGTTTATTTGTATGAGAGCGGTGCTATCTGTAAGCCTGAACATAATATCAGATTTTTCAGCCGTTTTAGTATTACTTTAACCATGGTAAATTGGTATAAGGGACGATTTAAACCTGGTAGAGGCGTGGGTTCAAATCACTGCTCTGAATGTACCATCAGTCAATTTCCACTCATGACAAATCTATAGCTATCGTCGGAAACTGTAACTACAGTCTTAGGAGGTCTGTTCTTGGGCTCGAAATGTATGAAACTATTTCCATCTGACTATGTTTACAAAGTGATCTGAACGAGCCAGGCCACCTATTACTAGAAGGGATGACTCACCGTAGCTTCAGCCTTGTGGAACAATCTTCTTTGATGTGCTTGTGAATTACGAAACATGAGTGAGGTCGGTCTCAAGGAGCGAGGAATGGACAATTAAGTTATCTCCCGTTACTATTCTAAGATATCCATCGAATTATTTCATACTGCGGTGTGCGCCAACGTTGTTGTTGCAATTTTTTATTTGAAATTAGGTACAGATTTAAGTAAGATGTTTGTTATTTCTCCCAACTAATTGTTATTTCCTCATGGGATGGCAGCGTAAAAAATTATTAGAGGAAGATATCAGTGAATTTCAGAGCCATGGGTACTAGTTAGTACCTAGTGCTAGTTTTTTGTTTGTTTTTTTAATCTTACACCCGTCCTTCAGTTAATTTGATGTCTTGCTGCCCAGTATTTTTCACTCCTCTGGAGTGGACCCGCGTATAATCATCCAGTGCCGGGCACTCGATGAGATGAGGGGCGTCCATATCCTCCAGGTTACACAATTCGCGTGTCGACTACTGTTATACCATAAACGCTTTTGGAGGTAGTCGTGGCCGGCAGTCATCCTAAACAGGGATATTGACATTTTCCTCGGAACAAAATCGGAGATCCGGCCTTCCTCTGTTGTGAGGATCTCCCAGCACTCACCACCTCCGTAGTTTCCTTGTTAGGGCATTTTATGGCGGCTGCTATCTCCCACTTGGCTGTGTGCAGGTGTTGAGGTGGGCCCGGCTGTGCCATTTTGACACCTTCTTTAGCCAACCGGTCTGCCTCCCCCCCCCCCCCCCCCCCCACCGAAACGGCTCGGGCTCGGCATCCATTGGAGCTGAGGACTCCACAATGTTCCCTATTCCCTCACGGACTGCAGCATCTTTAGACAGTTTGTCTATTGACTGTGATCTTGCTGAGGGCCGTAGTGTGCCGAGTGCAAGTATGGCAGCATGGAATTCGAAAAATATCACGGTGCGTTCCGGTGTCCCTCACACCTCATACTAGACTCGCATCCCAGCTCAATTTCTCCCATGTGGTTCAGAATAAGGTAAGAGAACTGAACCTGAACTTAAGAGTTCCAGAACCTTTCCCGGAGGATTCCTACTATTAGCCTTTGTCCTATGTCTTGATCTGATTGAGAAAGTCTCGAAGAATAACGCCTCTCGGTCAGAACTGAAAGCAGCTGCTCTTGAGACGATACAGCGATGATACCCCCCAACTTTACGCGGATGACCTCAAAATCTTTAGCACCATAAGTTCCCCCTCTGACTGCATAAACCTCCAAAACAATCTCGATCGCCTGCTCGAATGGTGCCAACATAACAACCTGTCCCTCAATTCCTCTAAATGCTATTCCATAACCTTCAGCCGCAACCACAAACCTATCCACCACTCCCACCTCACAAGACATCCGCTAAAGATCTGGGAGTCGTATTCGACTCACAGCTCTTTCGGGGAACACTTAGGTGCTGTATCGAGTCGCGCGATGAGGGCCTTCGGCTTACTTAAGCGGGCTACAAGAGAGTTCAGTGATGTTGATGCTATCACTCTCCTCTATAAAGCCCTCGTCCGGCCCATCATGGAATACGCATCGGTAGTATGGTTTCCTTACTACGAAGCCCAGAAAAGTAAGGTGGACCGTGCGCAGGGGAGGTTCCTACAGTACGTGGCGTATAGCTGCGCCTGGGGGGAGACTATCGCCGCCGGGACGTCGTGGCCCTTATCACCACCTGCCCACTGCGCACGATTTTTTTTTCAATTCAATTTCAATTTTTTTTTATTCAGCAAATACTTTATACAACAAATATAATGTTTTTTAGAGAGTCTATATACATAATACAAGATCTAAACTTATGTTGGTTTATGAGCCTAAGGTCAATGACCCGTCCAGGCTCGTCTCTTCCACCACTATTTTTATTACTGCGTATGTATGTACCAGCAGTTTCCTTGAAAAAATACACCGTAATTATTTGGAGAATGAGTTACATTGATCAAGAACCAACAGTATTTACAGAGTAGTTGGTAAATACACTTAATGCTACGAAGGCTGATTTGTATTTTTATCCTAATTTAAACTTATTTATAACAACACTTTCGTTATTTTCAAGCTCAAAATATTCTAGAACTAGTTTTTTAAATTTTCCTGTTGATGTTGAAGTCTTGGTTAGGAGCGGTAACTGTTCAAATAGGGCTGGAGCTAGCCATGGAAATTGTCGAGTGTAGAAATCATTATGCGCCTGTGGTATCTGGAGGACATAGTTGGCATTTGTTCGCGTCGGTCTAATCACCGCTTGTTTAGTAAATAAATGCAGGTGTTTATGCAGATATAAAACAGTTCTGTGAATACAAGCCATTCTGGGAGTGAGAACACCGAAGTATTTGTATAGGTAACTAGTTGACGTACGTTTATGGGAATTAGTTGCAATTCTTAAAACTGTATTCATTGCTATGTTTATACTATTAAAGGTTGACGCATAAGTACCTCCCCAGACAATGATACCATAAGTTAAAATGCTGTATACATGAGCATAATACACCATTTTAAGGTTTTCTTTCGTTAGCCATCTTCGTAGTATCAGAAAGTAGTGCATGGATTTCCTGATTTTATTCACTAATTCAGCTACATGATCCTTCCACTTGAGATGCTGATCCACGTGCACTCCTAGGTATTTTATTGTATTCAGCCTTTCTATTTCCATGCAGCTGCACAAATTTCTTACTACGCCACAGTTTTCCTTGTGCACTTTGATTTTAGAGTCATTTGGAAGTCCTGTTTTGTTTATTGAGAATGAGTTTATTGAGAACGAGGAGAGTGATAGCTGACACGACGTTCCTGTACAAACTTTTGCACAATGCGATTGATTGCCCTGCACTCCTTTCCCGAATTTCCTTCAACATCCCTTCATATAACTCCCCCCCCCCCCTTTTCCGCGTCCGGTTCCACCCGAGCAACTACCTTCTGAACCAACCCCTAACTAGGCTCCTGAGGCGGGCTAACCAGATCCTGGTGGAGGAACCTGAGCTGGGCTTTTTCTCCAGCTCATTGTCTTACTCAAACTGGCCGTGTCCAGCAACACCAGTGTACCTGTATAGTCATGTTCGGTGCCATCCCCCAAAATATCGCATACAACTTCAGCCTATAGTTCCTCCTGTTACCGTCCTTGCTATCTAGCCTCACCTCTTGTAAATGATACTTATTTATGTTATTGTTGCCACATCTCACTATTTTGTTATTTTTGTTCAACTTATATGTTATTTATTACTTAGCTTATAACTAATTGTACTAATATTGTAAAGACCACCCTTGTAATTGGGCAGTGCCCGTTTTGGAAACAAAATAAATAAACACATTGGCTGCACGTCTACACTGATGGTTCAGCAGACGGAGCCATAAGGAACGGGGGTGCTGACATCTACTCGGCGATTTCGAAATCAGCAAGCCTGTTGGATCGAAGGTCATCAATTTTGATGGTGAAATCACAGCTATAATAATTGCCATGCGTGATATAGTATATAGATATAGGCTATAGATGCGGAGACGTACTAGATGGAGGTACGTACTTGGAAAGATCATACCTCATTCTCGGCTATGACTTTCCAAAACATGCTGTATGAGAGGTCTTCTATGGATGGGAATGAGCGTTGAAAATAACACTCCAATGATGACGTCACAAACCCATCCCCGTCACCCGATAACCAAATATGGGGAGACCTGCAGCCCCTGAATATTTCTGAAATCATGAAACCATTCAACCTGCTTCTTGGCTTCTTACAGGAATTTGATTAGACAAATGGGGTTCACGGGTTTTTAAGGAGCTTAATCCTATTTGGAGCCTAAGAAAATGCGCATCTCTCATTGTTGCTTATGACGTCACGCTAATCCCTCCTCTCCGAGACATCCCATTTGCACCGCCTAGGAAGATAGGCCTCACTGAATTACGTTTTCGAATTTCGTGCTGAATTAATGAGAACGTCGACATGAAAATAAATGGGTCGTGGGTGTAGAAGGGAGCAGCGTGAGCGGAATAGAAGTGGATGTCGTCATTATGTCGGCAGAAGGCGGCACAAGTTGTAGTGGGGACTGGTTTTTGGCGAAGCTGGAAGGTGGTGGGTCTAGGCGATGGAGGTTGGGGGGCTGGAGTTTGCTTTGCATCGTGTGATCACGTTGGGTGCACCACTAGAAACGCTAGGGGATGTGCCCAGACGGTTCCACCACATCGGTTATCACCAGACCGGTTCCACCACTCGGAGTTCTTTTAGGCGACAAAGGTAAGAAGGCATGAGGAGAGAGAGAGAGAGAGAGAGAGATGGAGGGAGAGAGTCATCGACTTGAGGTTTGAGCGTAGGATGGCGAGCTGGGACAGAAGAGCGGGTTCTATAGGAGCCCTTCCACCCTCCTCCAGTCCTCCGATGGTCGTTAGGAGCCGTTGTTGGATTGATGGAGGGAGAGGAGACCTATCCCACTTGAATCACGTAGGCGCTCCTCGTTCGGATTTATTTGGGACAATCTTAGTATGTACATTGAGTGGTATTCCGGGAGGATACCACGACAACTTCATTTGAAAAACGCTGCAAACTATTACAAAACGGTATATTATTTACCTATACAGATGCCCCTTCTGTGTAGATCACTGTTTTCTGTGGTCAGTACCCTAGAGCTTTCTGTGATATTATTTCATTTGGAAAATGGTGGGTCTTTCGGCTTTTGTTGCTAGGTAGGTACTTTTGCAACTTGAACGTAGAAGTATTATTTGGTAAATATCACCCAACGGTGAATTATCACACAACGGTAAATTATTACACATCGGTAAATTATTACACAACGGTAAATTAATCCGCAACGGTAAATTATTACGGTAAATTATCGTATGCTTCCTGAATAATTACAAATAATTAATGATTGAATTATTGGATCCCGCGCATTTGTATGAAACTTTAATTCCCGGGCCGGCTCCAGTACTCCATTTAAGGCTTTCCTGGTGGGAGCTCGAGGGTACTGACCACAGAAAACAGTGATCTACGCAGAAGGGGCGTCTATACAAGTAAATAGTAAACCGTTGTGTAATCATTTGCAGCGTATTTTTGCTTACTTTTCCCATTCTTTAGAGGGCAATAAATTGGTGATCAAATCAAAGATTCACAGAAAAAATCTAACAAAAATAGTTACAACTTTAATGGCTAAGGACTAACGGAATGGGCCACAGAAGGAAATCGGACGGAATGGACTCGGTGGTCCTTCAGGACGACAGAATGTTTACAATTCGCTCTAAGGGCGTGACGTAAGCGGTATAACTTTTGGAAGCGGTTTCGGGCAAAACAGGATTTGATGGAAAGAGATTTTCTCGCTGATTCCAACGACATCAAAGCGATTTATGTGCGATGTACCGTTCGTCCGTTATAATAACATGTATGGAAGGGTAGATGAAACTCTAATAATACCGGCACTCGGAGTTCTGCCTGTACATCGTACAACGCACTGGTAATCCAGCTAGTTATTAATACAGTTTATTGAACTGCAATACTCATGAATTAATTTTATTATAATTCTCATGGTTCGTAAAGGAAACTCAAATGGATCTTAACCGGGGTCCTGGAACTCAAATTGGGTAACCGAAAAAATAAGCTAATTATGAGAAATGTTGACTCTAGTTTGTTCACTAGGTACCCATGCAATATTGCTTCTGAGCCTACAAAGGCTTACAAGAGCCTACAAGAGGCTTACAAGAGCTTTGTTTTCAGTTTAGAGAAGAAAACTTTATTTCTCCAAAATCAACATTTCCATTCGCGATTGATGGTTTTACTTTCGAGCTTTTTGAACAAACTTGGTTCGGTATCACTCAGTCTATCTGCCTCCCTGTCCGCCACACGCATAACTTCTCTCAATTCAAATCCGATTCTCAGGGATCACGCGGGTTGGGCTCTAGATGGTCCTCTATGAATTACAGAACAATCGGATGAATGGTATGGCCACTGCGCATGCGCAACCACGAAATCCGTTCTACTAAATTTCGTATGAACCAATGATATGATATTATCGGCCAGTGACATTATCTCAATGTTTATTTATTACCTATTAGGGATCCTAAGTCTTATTATGTAAGTACCATACGTTTAATTTATCTCTACGATCTGTTATCGGTAGAAAGCTTTTTATCATTAAACTCGACAGACGTTTCTCATGTATGAAGCGATTTTGGGCTTAATATCTACCAAAAACTTGTATAGATTGGTGACTGTATAAAGTGACTACAAGTAGGAAGTTACAAGCTTCGAAAATTCGCTCATATAATCATGCTGTCCGACTGAAACTTTTCGATGTTTACCCAGACTTGACTAATCGTGAAATAAAAACGCTGCAAATCCCTGCACAACGGTTTATTATTTTGTATAGAATACCCTTCTGTTACAGATCACCGCTCTATGTATAGATAACCCGTCTATATAATATGATATGTACTATTATATACATATTATGTAGATCGCAGACCCTCCGTAGGTTAGTACCTAACCCCGTACTCGTTACTAGGTACCTACCTAAATCACGAGTTAAATGTTGCTAAAATAATTCTGCCGATGACAAACAGTACCTAACAAAAAGAAACACACATAATGAAGTTCTGAAAAGAAATTGTTGATGAGGAGTGAAAAAAGTTGCAAAAGTACCTACCAACAAACTCCAGCCCCTTCTACGTAGATGGTATAATGAACCGTTGTGTAATAATTTACCGTTGAGTAATGATTTACCGTAGTAATAATTTACCCATCAATAATACTTCAACGTTTGTTCAAGTTTCACTACCTACCAACAAACTCCAAAAGAGCCATCATTTTTCAAATTAAATAATATCACAGAACAACCAACTCGACTTCATACTCCGCCAATATAATCAGGTGATCCCTACCAATGATTGGCCGTATTCACAAATTCCTATTGTGGGCGCGTCTCTGGTTACGAGATTTGGTTTGAATTGTATACAATTTCATTCACACTGGAGTCGAAAATGCCTGTCGGTGCAAACTTCGGGGCCTTACTGTGAACGAACGGCTGGACGTACGATGCTCCGGATGGGCTTAAAAAACTCGCAAGTTCAAGAACTATTTAAAACCGTAAAAATATTTACGTAAAAAAATGGTATAGGCGTTTTGAAAATTTCAACCCCTATTTTGAACCCCTTAGAGATGACTCACAGTAACGTCGAGCTTCGAGGACCAACTAGACGCCGAACGGAACCTATAACCCGAATTTCATCAATTTTTTTTCATGGTAACTAAGAAAAGTGGCCCGTACGGCGTACGGCGTACGGCGTACGGTGTACGGCGTACGGCGTACGGCGTACGGCGGACAGACAGAAATATTTTTATTGCAGTTTTGGATTCTACATACCTTGAAACGTAAACCATCAAATTTTGAGGGGGGGTAAGAATTTTTTTTTTCATGCTCGATTCCAATGGTTCATTATTGAAAATAATAAACCAAAATCGGCTGTTTTACATTAATATGATACACGTCAGTACACGCTTCCCCAAAGGCCGGAAATGTTAACTCATACGACATTAATGGATCTTGCATTGCTTGTCGAACCGCTCTAAGTTTAATGAACCGCTCCCAACCAAGATTTGTCTTTTTGCTTCCAAGTCTGCAAGGCAGCGTTAGCTTTGTTTTCACTTTCGAAATGAAAAATTTTTTTGAACTCCAAAATCAAAATTTCCACTTGCTTTTTGCGTGTCAGGGCCTCCTGAACAAATTTGGTTTCGTGTCTGTCCGTCTGTCTGTCCACATTTCCTTGCCACAGCCATAACTTCCACAATTTTGATCCGATTTCAATCAAATTTTCAGGAATTCTGTGGGTTTAGCGTTAGATGGTCCCTTATCAGTTTCATCATGATCGAATCAACGGTAGCCTCTGCGCAGGTGCTAACGAGATTTTCTTGTAACGGTCATAACTCCATCAATTTTGAACGGATTTTGGTCAGATTTTCAGGGATGATGCGGGTAAGGTCCCTTGAGGTCCCATGCAACATTCATCATGATTGAATCAGCGGTGGCAGTGGCACGTGGCACTGGCCCCCCGTGCATTCCAGAAGTCGAGCATTCCAGACCATAGACCGTTTTTTCTCCCCCAATTGTAACTTTTTTTAATTTGAACTGATTCCATTTTTAACCGTCTTGATTTTCACTCAATTTTTCTTTTTTTACGTTGCCATTAGCGGAGACAGCTGTTCCCCCACATGTGTGGGTGGGCCCGAGGGCTGGACTTGTGGGTTTCCCCTTCCTTACCATTTTCCGACCATGTATAAATGGGTGCGTGAATGAAAGGGAGGGAAAATGTAGGTGTAAGGGTCAGTTAAATGGAGGAACTCGTCAGTTAGTCATGATGTGGTTGGATAAGCAATTATCGATGTATGTGTTTTCCAACTATTCTACGCTGGTGCTGCATTTTTTGTATAAAAATTACATCGATATTATGTACCTACCTACATCAATACTAAAATAAAATTTACATTATAGTTCAAAAAAGTATCTAGGTACCTACATCAATACTGTCATCAATAAAAATTGTATTTATTATGTACCATTGTGCTTAATATTTGCCACCTTATTAATTCCCTGATGCGGGAACGAATCTCTTGTGGAAGCATGACCTCATGACCTTAACGACTTTCATCAGATCTAAATATCTCGTGCATGTATGTCACGTTTGTAAAAGCTGTTTTTTGTATGTATGTCACGTGTTCAATCACGCCTAAACGTAGAAACTAGAGAAACGCCGTTTTTTCCGGTGAATTTTAGCCGTTGCGTGAGGGTAAATGGCGGGTTTAAATCTTTTTTGCCCCCGTGCTTTGTATTGCCCAAAAATAACGATTTTTTAACTTTTGGTTGCCCAGCATTCTATCGTCATGAGCATGGCAAACCGGTCATTTCTAGTTTTTTGAAAATTTAATGGTGGTTACTGTGAAGGCTACGAGGAAGCTTTTGTGGCATGTCCTTGGTAGTGTATTTTGTCTTTTTAACCTGACCCTTCAGGTTTTAGCGATGGGACCCCCCGCCGAAAAACGACAGGAAAAACGCTGCAAATCCCTGCACAACGGTTTATTATTTTGTATAGAATACCCTTCTGTTACAGATCACAGCTGTATGTATAGATAACCCGTCTATATAATATAATATGTACTATTCTATGCATATTATGTAGATCGCAGACCCTCCTTAGGTTAGTACCTAACCCCGTACTCGTTACTAGGTACCTACCTAAATCACGAGTTAAATGTTGCTAAAATAATTCTGCCGATGACAAACAGTACCTAACAAAAAGAAACACACACAATGAAGTTCTGAAAAGAAATTGTTGATGAGGGGTGAAAAAAGTTGCAAAAGTACCTACCAACAAACTCCAGCCCCTTCTACGTAGATGGTATAATGAACCGTTGTGTAATAATTTACCGTTGAGTAATGATTTACCGTAGTAATAATTTACCCATCAATAATACTTCAACGTTTGTTCAAGTTTCACTACCTACCAACAAACTCCAAAAGAGCCATCATTTTTCAAATTAAATAATATCACAGAACAACCAACTCGACTTCATACTCCGCCAATATAATCAGGTGATCCCTACCAATGATTGGCCGTATTCACAAATTCCTATTGTGGGCGCGTCTCTGGTTACGAGATTTGGTTTGAATTGTATACAATTTCATTCACACTGGAGTCGAAAATGCCTGTCGGTGCAAACTTCGGGGCCTTACTGTGAACGAACGGCTGGACGTACGATGCTCCGGATGGGCTTAAAAAACTCGCAAGTTCAAGAACTATTTAAAACCGTAAAAATATTTACGTAAAAAAATGGTATAGGCGTTTTGAAAATTTCAACCCCTATTTTGAACCCCTTAGAGATGACTCACAGTAACGTCGAGCTTCGAGGACCAACTAGACGCCGAACGGAACCTATAACCCGAATTTCATCAATTTTTTTTCATGGTAACTAAGAAAAGTGGCCCGTACGGCGTACGGCGTACGGCGTACGGCGGACAGACAGAAATATTTTTATTGCAGTTTTGGATTCTACATACCTTGAAACGTAAACCATCAAATTTTGAGGGGGGGTAAGAATTTTTTTTTTCATGCTCGATTCCAATGGTTCATTATTGAAAATAATAAACCAAAAGTGAGACAAAAGTAGCGCGAAATTTTCTTATGATTTTCACGTACAACCGAGTGGTTGCTAGGGAAATGAAACTTCTTTCATTTTCATCGGACAAAAATCTATTTCCATTCGTTGGAAAGCTCTTGATTTATCACGCATTTATTTCGTATTTGTTCTTGGTATTTATTTCCTAGTTTCATAATATAACTATATAAATGGATGTTATAAATCGATAGTAAACAATGACGCTTGTTTGGTTGTCACTTGGTTGTTTCGATGTGTATAAGCGTGGCTAAAGCTTATATAATACAGCGAGGGGGACAACAACCTGAAGGGTCAGGTACACCACATTTTAGCCGTCAGGCTTTTTTTCTCTTTTTTTCTTTTTTTCCGAGACTTGATTTGTATCACAGCTACCTGTCATTCGCATACATCCAGACCTACCCCACACAATATGTTATGTTCTTGAATAACGATGAGGAGCGAAACACAACAAATAGTTAGAAATTGCAGTTTTATAGCTTTTAAATATATTGAGTTGGGTAACATTGTCGGCAGGTAGGATTGATGGCAATTGAAAATTCTGAATGGTTGGCTGCATGATGATACGTTATGAATATCATCTAAAAAAGCAATACCTATCAAATTTATATGTTAGATATTGTTTATAAACATATTTTACCAAAGTAAAAATTGCGGATTATGAATGATTTGCTGCATGATGGTACTTTATGGATATCGCCTAACTACACAAAAAGCAATAACATATAAACATGTTTTATCAAAGTAAAAATTACGGATTCTTTCAACTTTTCCCCTACTATTTTATACTAAAGAAGTTCCAACCACGCAAAGCAACCTCAAGTGCTAATTCTTGAAGAAACATATACCTAAGTGGTAAGTGGTTTTTAGAAAATTGAGGAATAACAAATAAGAACATACGAAAAACAATTTTGAATTCTTTCGAGGCACCAAGGTTTTTGGTGGGAGATTTTTATATAAACAAACCATCCTCCCCAATTAGATGTAGGAGGTTTTTCCCTATTGACGATCTCGATGAGAGGATTCCAACAAGACACAGTATGAGGGGTCTCAGAGGAGCAGTGAGTGTGATATTGGTAAACATGACGGAGGGCACGCAGCACTTCTGATCCCGCAGTATTTTTTATGTCAACGCGCACTTTTCCAACAATTCACTATGCATAAGCTAACGGTAGGTATTTTCATGGAGGTGAATCCATTTTTCAGGTCAACAATAAATATCGTATTCCCCACTGGCGTTATTTATGCAAAACTTCCCATTTTCTGCAATCACTTTAAAGGCATGGAAACTCACGATTAATTTAAAACAGGGGTTTTCATAACAGGCTCGTAAGTTACTTTTCCTCATATGCCACAAAAAATTGTATTGTCTTAGTATCACTTCATTTATTGAAACAGGGGGTTTCATTACCGATACGTCCGCTAATTTTCTTCTCTAGCCACAAAAAATTATATTACCTTATCACATCATTTATTTATTTTTTTTTTTTTTTAGTGATAATTTGCAAATGAGGAAATTGGAGCAGCATTTTGGATAAAATTATTATTGTTAGTCAGGAATCGGATACCATACGCAAACCTGCAGACGCATTACTTGCGGCAAAGGGCTTCAAATGCAGCGAAAAGGGAAGGTAAGATCTGTTGGGGAGATAAGATCAATAAACAACGGTTGGAATGGAGGGTTCGTGACTTCACAAGGGTGAAACGATATTAACGTCATCTACTTACCTCCGCACATGTTGAACGATCAGGTTGACAGGATGGCTATCTCAGCGGAATGGGTTGAATGCAATATTGGGGAAAACCGGTCCGTGGCACGGACTGGAGGACAACACCGCGGCGAAAGCCTGAAAACCGACTGTGCAATAGCGACAGCTGCCCACCCCACGGCAGCACTGTCGCTTCCCCACAGTCAACAACGGGCGTCTCAAGTCGACTTTTCAAAGGCCTCTTTTCTTTATTTTTAAAATAAGGGCCTGCGGATGGCTGTTACACATTTAATTCATTTTAAATAATAAAACGAAGCGATGAATGGATGTAAATATATGACCATTCGCCAGTTCCATATATCTAAACCTGCGATTTAATTTCACCAAGGAATTTCAAGCAGTCCTCGCATAAAGGAATATTTCAGTATAATCATGAAGAAAGTACATAAGATCGCATAATATGTAATCATAATATAATACAAAACATGATTTTTTCCTGCAATGGGTATCTTCAAGGAGGCTGTCAAGGTAGAGCGCCATTTGTCACGGTGTCGGTCTGTATATCTGTCCTGCGAATAACGTCCTTCCGAAAGAACCACATATACTTTAAATTATATACTTGCTGGACTTACAGAATTTGCTGTTAAGTTAGTTGCGTCGTCTAGGCGCGCATTTGCTATTAAATTGTATGTGCCTAGACGACCGCGACGCCTGGAAGTGGCAGTCTGAACTCTCACACAGACAGGCAGTTGAAGCGCTAATTTACCTCATGTAAGGTACACGACCAGACCTCGCATACGTGGTTGGTGTTGCCACGTGCACTCTGAAGAAACCCTCTTGGACATATTGTGTACCTATGTCAAGAGAATCGTTCGATACCTGCACGACGAATTAATTATGACTCACGGAAGTCATTATTGGCTTATTGGATTTACGGCGTCGTGATTTTCATCCATCCCAGCCGTTCCCACCTACTTACATTTGACATGAAAATAAATGAATTTTCCGCAGAAATAGGGCAAGGTACTGGCAGATATTGACGAGCGACTTTACATACAAAAACGCTGATAACTATTACATTAATATATTTATTTTCCTGTATAGACGCCCCTTCTACGTAGATCACTGAATTCCCATTAGCGTTAGACCCTGAATTTGGTGGAGTTGTTTTTTGCCGTAGATACCTAGCTGCCCACCCATGCATACACTCAGACACTACTGTAAACCAGCGCACTCACCGTGTGCCGGCTGACACAGATAAAAAGTGACTGGTACGCTCTCTAACGTTCGGCATTACTTACAGAATTCTGATGGTCGCTGAACTAGGTAAGTATCATCTGGCCATGAACAGCAAACTTGTACCTACCAGCAGATATTTATAAAATTAAAAAAAGTAGGTACCTAGGTAGGCATCTACCAAAATCCAAAAACCATCTTTGTTCAAATGAAATAATATCACGAAACAACAAACTCAATTTCATAAAGCCTTTTGTGATTATAATCAGTAGTTTCCTATTAATGATATTTATCTGGACTGCAGTTATACTTATACTGTATGATTCACCCTCATGTTTACGAACCTTTCTGGTTCAAACGGCTGGACGGACGATGCTCCGAGTTGTCTCAAAAAATCGTAAAGTTCGAGATCAATTTAAGAACGTCATAAAAACCATTCCCTTCTTTTGAAAGTTTGCGAGCTACGGCGTTTTGAAAAATTGAAAACCCGTGCCCTTCCTTTTTTTGCATCTTGTCACCCCAAGGCTCTAGTGTACCAACCCTTCCCGATTTCGATTAAATCACATGTTCCACACCATGTACACTGGTTCCCTTCTGTCACCTAAATCCCAGCCCTGCGTATTTATCTATCAGCCAGCACACACTAAGTGCACTGGTTTACGGTTTAAGTAGTGTCTGTGTGTGTGCGTGCGTGGGTAGATACGTATCCATCGCAGAAAACGACCCTACTAAATCGGGGTTTTGCGCTAATTGGAATTCAGTGATCTACTCAGAAGAGGTGATCTATAGGTACAGGTAAATAATCAGATGAGTGACCAGAAGCTAGTTTCTTTCCTACTGGGCTGGAATTCAAAATGAGCTTCCGTAGGACTGTTGAGGTCCCTCTTGTCCCTCCGGAGACGGGGTTTGGCTCGTTGATAATAATTATAATAGCATGAATGTGGTAATAGAAAAGGTTGATATGGATATTATAATAGCATGGATATGATAATAGAAAATGTTAGTTGATATCTTAGAAATTACTGAAAATTATTGACTAAGGGTACATTTGGATTGATAGTAACATCAGCGAACTTCATGACTCAATTTCTTGGACTTGTAGAAAGAACTTTAAGAGAAGAACACTGCAAGTCCTTGTCTCATGGGGTTACCATTGGACATACCTACAGAAATTCTGGCTGTTCACTCATTGTTTATTTCATGTGCAATAACTGAAACTGAGATAGCTGTTTTTGACGGTTTCAACCGATTTGGGCCCCTGAATGCTTTTTTAAACATTACCTTTGATCATTGGTCGTGCCATTTAATTATCTTGATTCACCTGCTGTTGCTATACACCCTGCTGCTGCTGCTGCTATACCTGCTGCTGCTGTTGATGTTGCTGCTGTTACTGGTAATTTCAGACAACTTCCCAGGTTTTCGACGTGAAAAATGAATTGGTCAATATCTACTCTCGACCTCCCCCAAGGAAAGCCCTAAATCGTGTATTGGAGCGGCCCGGGAATTAAAATTTCATTAAAATGCGCGGGATGCAATAATTCGATTTCAAAGGTTCATTATTGAAAATAATAAACAAAAATGCATTCATACATCATGATGGTACATAATATTATCCATTATGACGGCATGCACTAGAGGGGAAAATCAAGTAATGCACGGGAACTATTGCATCGGGAGTAGGCAAGACACGCATGACTTGACTGTCATGAAGGAGGGACATACCTTGAGCGCCGTGAATAGCGTGTCGCGGATGATAGCCGTCCCGTTGCGTTGGTTTGCTTCAGGTAAATGCTTCAGGTAAAAACAGCGATTTGGTTCAATGTTTCACTTTTGGTTTTAATAACAAAAAAGTCTTGCTCTTTCAATTTTCAAACGATTTTATTCGTACCAATCCAAATCGTTTTCGAAAATTCGTTTCCACATACCATCAAAAGGAATATAATTCTTCGAATCTTTTTACAAAACGGTTTATTATTAACTTATGCTTCATGAATAACTACAAATAATTAATGATTGAATATTATTGAATCCCGCACATTTTTATGAAACTTTAAGTCCCGGGCCGGCTCCAGTACTCGATTTAGGGCTTTCCTGGGGAAGCTCGACGATATTGACCACAGAAAACAGTGATCTACGCAGAAGGGACATCTAAACAGGTAAATAATGAACCGTTGTGTAATAATTTGTAGCGTTTTTTAAGCGATGGGGCATAGACACATCTTCATAGGTCTAAATAACATAGTTATACGTAACGTAATCATCTATTGTATTAGTTGTATTAAATCAGGATACAGCCAGTAAGTCTTTCTGTATCTATTACAATCAGTGAATCCTTACCCATTTACATTATTTACATTCTACATTTAATTACAATTTTTATGTAGGTACCTTCTAATAAAGTACATGTAACGTTAAGAGAACTGTTCGGCTGATTATTCATAGTACACCAACGTCTACAGCAATGTTGAGCAATGTAGACTCAACCAATTTTAATCAGAGCTATAGATATAACGCGGATAAAAATTCTCAAGTATAAGAGAAAACTTCGGCTTTTTTTTCTTCGCCATTTGTAGGAGACTTTCAGACTTTCTGAGAAAGAAGAAAAGAAAGGAAAGCATCATCCCACGATATTGTTCGCTTCCAACTTCGAAGTTGAATTTCTTCGCCTCAGTTGTTCCTCATTATCATCTGAGCCTTATTTGTGTGTTTTACCCGGCCTATCTTCCTATAGCCGGATTTATGGTTCTAGAGTACACCGCAACTAGATTTTTAAAAGAAAGCATACAAAACTGTCTATGGTCTACCCGGCGCGGATGTAATTGAATGTGTTGGAATGTCTATCTTGACACCACACTATTTCTCACTTTTTCCTATTAATGTGCGAAATTATACTGTTGTGATCGGCTGCTCCTCCACAACCAATTTAATGTACATACATGTTGTACCTCAGAGTGGGGACCCCCCGACCCCCCTCTGATCATGTCAGGGGCCTATAAAGAGCCGAGGGGCCAACAAATACATAACCATTCTCAAGCTAACTTTCGGCCTCGTCTGTTCCATCCTTAATCACTACACTGGTGACCCCGAGTGGTGACACGCAGCCTCCGCCCGCCGTCTGCGACCGCGGTGCGACGACAGCGCCTAGCAACGACGAACAACGCCGCTCAGCGCCCGCCGACCATCTGCGACGAGCCCCACCTCCGCAGCACTACGCCCGGCACACGCACCCCACTCCGACGCCCCACAGCGCCGCCCCCACCGACGCCACACAGCGGCGCCCCACTCCGACGCCCGCCTCGACGCCCAACGCAGCGGCCCCCCGCTACATCGCCCCACCATCCGATTCCTATATAAGGAAACGGACGCCGGCGCCTCGCACACTTCCTGCTGTCACTTCCAGACGACACCTCTCCGGGACTGGCGCCTACAACGAAAACACGGACCCAAAACCACCGACACCCACAGAAACGACTCCACCGACATCAACGCTCCAGCTCCGGCCGTACGACCCCGCATTCCCGCACGTCTGATTCGCCCAACTCGAGATCACATTGACTCACGAAGGCTTCACGACACCGCATGCTAAATTCGCCCGCGCCTTCGAGCCCCGACAAGCGGACCTCTACGACGACCCCAACCGACTTCCGAGCACGAGAATCCGTCAGTCCACGCCCGCCGACTCCGTAGAGCCCTCCCGGCCGACACACCGCAACGCGTAGAACATCAAATCGTCACGAAGGGACCTCCATGCCACGCGAAACCTTGCCGAATATTACCGGACCTCAACGCGAAAGCGTCGGCCCATTTCGGCGAATTACTAGCGGCTGGCACCATCGAACGCCAACAGCTACCAGACGTTGACAACTCGCCTTTTCGCCACGCACGCACCGTCCGACGGCTCCCGGCTCACCGCCTTACTCAACCGACTTCCGACGACGAACTACCGTCAGTCCTCGCCCGCCGACTCACTCAAGCACTCCCGGCCGACACACCGACCCCGCTCGTTCGGCAGCTTTTCACACGCGCCCTTCCAGACAGCATTCGCCTTCACATAGCGGAGCGCGACGAACCCGACGTCACGAAACTTGCTGCTCTCGCCGATCGCCTCAAACCCTTCGCTCCCCCTCCTCGAGTGGCTACCGTCACCGAAGAGGTTCGTGTGATTCGAACAGACGACAACAGCGACCGCCGACGCAGCCACGACCGACCACACGCAGCGCGACGAACAGCTCGTGTTTCTACCGCCGCACATGGGACCCCCGAGCACAAAAACGCCGCACCCCATGCACCTGGCGCCCGCAACAACAGCCGCCGCGGCCGTACCCACGCACTCAACCAACATAATCATACGTCGCAAACGTACCGCCCCCAACAACACCGACCCGGACAGCCACAGCGGACCACCGCAACCACCGCAACCAGCACACGCACCTCCCACGCCCGACAACCGCCACCGCAACAGAACAAAATTTAACTAAATGCGTTACTTAAATTCTGGGGGAAGCAGTGTTGTGATCGGCTGCTCCTCCACAACCAATGTAATGTACATACATGTTGTACCTCAGAGTGGGGACCCCCCGACCCCCCTCTGATCATGTCAGGGGCCTATAAAGAGCCGAGGGGCCAACAAATACATAACCATTCTCAAGCTAACTTTCGGCCTCGTCTGTTCCATCCTTAATCACTACATATACAAAACCTATTTGTTCACATTCCACTGACTTATCACGGTAGCATAGGTTATGGGCCCAGAAAATAAACACAGATAGTAAGCAACATCACTGGTAGGTAAAAAACAGAACCAGTAAGATAGATGTGCAGCAAAGATCGAACCACCCAATCGGGATGATTTCGACTCCTGGCGAATCCCGTTCGAAGCCCTGATGTCCAGGACCGAAAGGTTGGAATACGTAGACGGCACCAAAACGGAGCCTGTCCTGAAAGATCCTGTCCTGAAGGCAGAATGGATAAGGGAGGACAAGAAAACCAGGTCAGATCTCATATTATCCATAAACGCTGCAGTCCTTGTCACATGGGTTTATTATTCTATTTTACCTACAGAAATGTTGGCTGTTCATTTCATGTTTCTCAAAAACACGAATTAGGCTCCTATTTATTTTACAAATTATCTTTAATCATTGATCGTGCCATTCAATTTTCTTTATTCACCTGTTGATACTACTTCTAGTGTTACTATAAAAATGTATGGTGATTTCAGACAATCACCCAAGTTTCTGGCCCATAAAAAATGAATATTGGGAGCTGAACCTTCGTCACAACCTCAATTCTTCGCTCTTTGGTCAAAACCAAGTTCATATTCGGTCTTCTCGCCCTAAAAAAAACATGGAATACGATACCACACAAGCTCATGTTCAAAAACCTAAAAAAAACATCGAAAACCCCTATTTTACACCCATCCCTCCAACCCCCCCCCCCCCCCCCCCCCATCACATACCTGGGTGTATTCCGATCGGGCGGCCGAGCTCCGGAGCACAACTAGGACCCAAATGTGTTCCAAAATTTTTACCCAATCTGTGTGAGGAAGAACGACGACTTTAGACCAAAATTTAAGGTAAATTTAAGGCTGAAACTTCGTTAGAACTAAATTGTCCACTGTTTGGTAAAAATCGACTTCATATTCCGTCTCCTCGTCCTAAAAAACATGGGAAACGATGCCTCACAAGCTGGTGTTACTAAAACACACAAAAAAACATTTTTACACCTATTTTTCACTCATAACACCCCTGGGTATATTCCGATCGCGCTGCAAAGTTTTGGGACACAACTAGGGCCCAAATAGAGCTTGTGTCCGAATGAACGAATTTTTTAGACCGAAAATGAAGTAAGTAGATAATATGGATGATACGGCGGGCGGCGTCCAGCGGACGGACATTGCATTTTTGGAATCTACGCACCTTGAATAATAAACCAAATACCAGTGAAGGCAAGTGAAAAATTGTGCAACTTCCAGAGAAGTCTGGTTGCAATTGCACGAAATCTACACATCTCAAGACCCTGCTAGAAAAGCACGCCTACTCAAACAACTCATCAGTTCTTCGACACGGTGGACAAACTGAAGGAGCTAGACATCCCAATCCCCCAATGTGCTAAAGATAATTTTACTATACTATACAGCCTGATGAGCGTACGAACATTTTAGGTGTGCAGTCGAAAGCCGGTAAACTACCAAAACCCGAAACACTTCGCATGAAAATAATCGAGGACAGTGAGGCTAGGTACCAAAAATCTCAGGAACAATCAAATGATGCACTCCTAGCAGAGAAAAAACCTTATGTTAATCCTAACACTAACTCCAATCAGGAAATAAACCCCAGAGGATGATACAAAATGTGCTCATAATGCTAGAAAAGTGGTAATCTTACCAAAGATTGTAGAGTAAGGCCTGCAAGTGTAAGTACAAATACAAGTGCCTATAATGTTGCTTATGACCTGTTTTGCGCCAAACAGATCGTCAGGTTGCTTCAAGTAACGGCTGATGGTGTCTTGATAGTGGGTGCTCAGTCCATATTATGAGCAAATCTCAAGAAACCTTCACTGAAACCAAGCCACTGGTAGATACCAAGTTCCACTGACTTCACAGTAACAAGGGTTTGTGCCCAGTGCAAAAACTATCACTTGGTGGGGCACAATATTTCATTTCGTGTACGGACGAAATGTCGGGGTAGACTGAAATCCGTTTTCTCAAACGGTAATGTGAGGCTTTCCAAGCTTCCAAGAGGCTTGGGCGGATGCAGTATAGGTAGGAAGATGGAGTACCTGCCATTAGACAATGGCGTACACTTCGTTAGAAATTTCAAAATTCTTGGAAGATTTTGGATTCCATATACGTTTTAGTGTCCCAAATACGCCTCAACAAAATGGCCTTGCAGGACGGGTAAATCGAACATACCTTGACATGGCCAGGTGCGTGCTGCTTCAGTCCAAACTCCTAGAAAAATTCTAGGCAGCAGCTACAGCTACTGCGAACCATATACTGCATTCGCCCAACCAGTTGATTGCGAAATACCCTATTCAAAATTGCACATTCGCAAAGCCACAGTCTTCTACTTCAGAACTTTTGGCTGCAAAGTTTTTGTCCTCGACAAAAACCCCAAAAGAAAGTTCAACCCTCGGTCAAAAGCGTGTATTTTTGGAGGCCAGTCCATTAAAACCGAGGCCTGCCGTGTGTGGGTTCCAAAAGATAGGAAAATCGTGATAAGACGAGGCATCAAATTCCTTTAACAGGATACAGTTCCAATAAAATTCTTAATTTATGGTTCCCAGGAACATAATCCTGTCGTATTTCGTGATGCTACTAATAGGGCATCAGACCGGTAAACCATAACCTGCGCAACCATCTCAAAAACTGCCATCTTCTACACCTCTACACCATACACCCACGCAAGCAAATGGCTCACAACCTCCTGAAGAAACTCTCGAACTTCATTTAAATGAGAGATCTATCCCTGAGCCAAGCTCTACTCCAGAGTCTGGACAGGAGGATCAAACACCAAACGTCACAAACGAACAATAAGTGACGATGAAAAGAGGGCCGGGCCGACCCCGGAAAATACAAGGGACTGAGGGAAGACTCTGGAAACAGTACAGTATGGTTCCCGTAAATCCCCCTCAAAACTCCTCAAATGTTCCTCAACAAAATGTTGAACCCATTCAGAACAAAACAGTGATGGTGAAAATGACAGTGGCCTCGACGAATATGCCTTACTCGCTGACGTTCCAGATGATGGGGACAGCAATTCGAAGAATGGTGGGATGCAATAAATGAAGAGTATTTATTCATGTTCAGGAACAAAACATGGGTTATCCGATTGCCCAAATGACAGAGACGCAATAACCAGTCGATTGGTTCTCCGGCTTGATGGCCATCCGACTCATGATGGCTCTAGCTGTTGAGAGGGGAATGGAGATCCACCAGCTGGATGTTGTTACTACTTACATTAAGACTGACTAGACCAGTGGTTCTCAACGGGGGCGGTAGAGGGGCACTGAGGGGTGGCGAACTTGTTTTGGGTGGTAGGGGGGCGGTGGGCGCCTGCCTGAACACTTCAACAGGTTTAGGAATCGTTTCGATTCTGTGCTTGAGATGTATTTAGGTATATCTGAGGCCGATAGCTACAATTTATAATCGATGCTTCTTACTTGACCGATAAATTCGCCAAATTCAATGGAATCAACTCGCAAATTCAAGGTGATGAACTCAATTTAATAAAAACGAAATCTGTTATTTCTGGCTTCCAAAATAATCTCACTTTGTGCAAGCTGAATTTAGGCCGCAACGAAGTTGTGATTTGCCAGTTTTCAATCCTGTCGGATAAGCATAGTGAATAGTATCCTGCATAAGAATATTAAAATCCCTTTGATGAAACAGTTTACTGTGAACACTGGAGTCTTTGCATAAGACCTTTTCCGAACGTTTTGAGGATAAATGCCATCAATGGGTCATGAATCCTCTGTGCACATTGAGAAAACAGAGGTTGAGATTCAGGAAGTATTGATTGAACTTTCAACTAAAAATGAGACGTAGAAAGCCAGTTCCCAGGATAATGGTAGGCTCATGGAATTTTGGCTTCAAGCTAATATCAGTTAACTCTACGCTGGAGTGCGGACTGTCGTCAAAAAACTGTCAATTGCCTCCCTCTTCTACCTCGTCGATCGAGCGTTCATTAATTACTGTGACTGATTTACTTGATATTACAACAACAACAACAACAACAACATATCCACCCCTTAACCCCGGATGATGCCTCTGTACTTACTTCGAATGAAAAAGAATAAAAACGGAGTTATTGAAAGGTTGTCTATTTCCATTGATACACGAAAAATACACTGTTATACCATCGCTAGTAACACCGTCAAACAAGGTTCGATGCGACGGTAAAAGGTCAGTTGCGCCCAACTTTTAAACGACTGGACGGATTTTGATGGAGATTTTTGCATCGCGTTCTAGGGGGTCCTAAATGGGAGGTCCTGATGTTAGAATCCATTTTTACCCGTGCGTTTTCCGGGAAACGACAGAAAATTTCACAACCGTACTGGTTGAAAGATGTGTCGGAACCTCCCTTTCACAACCCATTTTTATACCTCTTCGAAATTTCCACGGAATGTCTGGTACCACCGGAGCACCGACGGTGAAAAGGAAGATCGTCAGTAACGTTTTTGGGTCGCTTTTTCATGTAGTGACGTCTCGGCTGGTAGGCCCATGCTAAAAGAAATCGACTCGACATCTAGTAAATGAGACTTGCGCCTGCATCTCACTAACACTGAACCTCATTTTAAGAAATGGGCTCTGAACCACATCAATCCCACTCACAGCTGTGTGTATTACATTCATAACAAATACCCAAGCTCAAGGATTTTCACATTAGGTGGGCGTTGAAAAATATTCAACTCCTAAAGGGGGCGGCAGGTTTAAAAAGGTTGAGAACCAGTGGACTAGACCATCTATATGGAAGTCCCAGAGCAACTGAAAAACTCACTGGTTGAGTTAACCAAATCGCCTGAATCAGCCGTTAGGAAAGAAGCACGAAATACACCTTCCTCTGCATCTGTGCCAAAATTGGCTTCTATATGATTAATTTCCTCCTCAGCCATTTTTGGTCTTCGTTGCATGAACTAACCCAGGTGATGACGAGGGAGTGGTAAATGTCGTAGACACACCCGCTCAAGCTGTGGAGAAGGAGGATCGAGTTGGCGTATGGAAGCTGTTGCAAGCGTCGTGCAGAAAACAATTTAGTTTCCACCTTCTCATGGCCTGGCTTTATGCTGTAAATATTGCTGCCTGATGATGGTGCCAAACCAACAAGGAGACAAATCAACATCCTCCCCACCTGTTGCTACAGTTGGATGCACAGCAGATTTATCCAACCCACACTTCACAACAGCGCCATCAGCATCTCCTGTAACAGCAGCTGGTTCAATTCCTGCTGCTGTTATCTTCTGGATGAGCAAGTAGATCAGCCTAGTTTTTTTATTCATTTGCAAGAAAATGCTCCTATTGAACGCAGACGAATGAAAGTCATATGCAATTATCAAAGTATTATTCCTGATCGACCCTCCAAATCTGAACTAATTTCAACGATATTTAAGGTAGTTACTGGCGTTTCAAGTATTTCACATTTGCGCATGCGCATACGGGACGATTTCCATGATTTTGAAGTGAGATTATCTGCAATCAAACCCGTGTGTACCCTCAACATTTCAGCTCTCTAGGACTATTTTTCGCGTAGGTAGTTGGAAGTTACAAGGAAATGGTCAACATTTCATGTTCGCACATGCGCAGACGAAAGTTACGTTACGATTACAGGGAAATTCATTTGGAACTATGATAGTATTATTCCTGACTGACCCTCCAAGTTTGAACTCATTTCAACGATATTTAGGGTTGTTATGGGCGTTTCAAGTATTTCACGTTTGCGCATGCGCAGGCGAAAGTTACAGTACTTTTCCAATGACTATTGTGTGTGACCATCTGTGACCCAACCAGCACATACCCGCCAAATTTCAGCCCATTTCGACCATTATTTCGGGTAGTTATGGGCGTTACAAGGAATTACCACAGACAAACAGATACGGAACCAAAAACTTTCCTCGATGTCTGAAACGCGAAATGGTTGTGGAAATTTTCTTTTTGGAGGGCATAAACTTTTTTTCACTCATTCATGAATCCAAGTCTTCCCTGCCTTCGGTAGTGAGGAAGCAAAAAAAAATAAAAAACGCTGCAAATCCCTGCACAACGGTTTATTATTTTGTATAGAATACCCTTCTGTTACAGATCACAGCTCTATGTATAGATAACCCGTCTATATAATATGATATGTACTATTCTATTATATGCATATTATGTAGATCGCAGACCCTCCGTAGGTTAGTACCTAACCCCGTACTCGTTACTAGGTACCTACCTAAATCACGAGTTAAATGTTGCTAAAATAATTCTGCCGATGACAAACAGTACCTAACAAAAAGAAACACACATAATGAAGTTCTGGAAAGAAATTGTTGATGAGGAGTGAAAAAAGTTGCAAAAGTACCTACCAACAAACTCCAGCCCCTTCTACGTAGATGGAATAATGAACCGTTGTGTAATAATTTACCGTTGAGTAATGATTTACCGTAGTAATAATTTACCCATCAATAATACTTCAACGTTTGTTCAAGTTTCACTACCTACCAACAAACTCCAATAGAGCCATCATTTTTCAAATTAAATACCTAATATCACAGAACAACCAACTCGACTTCATACTCCGCCAATATAATCAGGTGATCCCTACCAATGATTGGCCGTATTCACAAATTCCTATTGTGGGCGCGTCTCTGGTTACGAGATTTGGTTTGGATTGTATACAATTTCATTCACACTGGAGTCGAAAATGCCTGTCGGTGCAAACTTCGGGGCCTTACTGTGAACGAACGGCTGGACGTACGATGCTCCGGATGGTCTTAAAAAACTCGCAAGTTCAAGAACTATTTAAAACCGTAAAAATATTTACGTAAAAAAATGGTATAGGCGTTTTGAAAATTTCAACCCCTATTTTGAACCCCTTTGAGATGACTCACAGTAACGTCGAGCTTCGAGGACCAACTAGACGCCGAACGGAACATATAACCCGAATTTCATCAATTTTTTTTCATGGTAACTAAGAAAAGTGGCCCGTACGGCGTACGGCGTACGGCGGACAGACAGAAATATTTTTATTGCAGTTTTGGATTCTACATACCTTGAAACGTAAACCATCAAATTTTGAGGGGGGGTAAGAATTTTTTTTTTCATGCTCGATTCCAATGGTTCATTATTGAAAATAATAAACCAAAATTATTGTTTGAATAATTGAATCTCGCGCATTTTTATGGAACTGAATTCCCGTGCTGGGTCCAGTACTCAGTTTAGGGCTCTCCGCGGGAGGGGGGGGTGGACTCGAGGGGGAGAATCGACCACAGAAAACAGTGATCTACGCAGAAGAGGCCTGTACACAGGTAAAAGTACACAGCATTTTATTACACAACGGTTTATTATTTACGTTATGCTTCATGAATAACAACAAATAATTAATTATTGAATGATTTAATCCCGCGCATCTTTATGAAACTGTAATTCCCGTGCTGGGTCTAGTACTCGATTTAGGGCTCTCCTGGGGAGAGCACTAGGGTAGGAATTGACCGCAGAAAACAGAGGGCCTACGCTGAAGGGGCATCTATATAGGTAAATTATTCCACAACGATTGATTGCACAACAGTTTATTATTTACCTCATGATTCATGAATAACAACAAATAATTAGTGATTGAATTATTGAATCCCTCGCATTTTTATGAAACTGTAATTCCCGTGCTGGGTCTAGTACTCGATTTAGGGCTCTCCTGGGGGGAGCACGAGGGTTGGTACTGACCATAGAAAACAGAGGTCTACGCAAAAGGGGCATCTATAATACTGGTAAGTAATAAACGGTTGTGTAATAATTTGCGGCGTTTTTGTTCCATGTTCGGATTCGACTTACCTTGAAACGGAAACCACTGAATTTTGAGAGGTGGTTAAAAATTTTGTTCATGCACGGTTCCAAAAGTTCATTATTGAAAGTAATAAAACAAAAGTACCTATGTGCACCAACTTCAGCCGTGCATCTACTCCTGAGCGATTCAGAATTCTACTTACTTTCGTTGTTCATGGGGTTTCAAGTGGCAATTCACGAGAAAATTTCTAATCAAATTCGATAATCGTTACTGATGACAACATTTTGCTTCCTCACTACCGAAGGTAGTAGAGAAGCTTATAGGGAAGCTTTGTATTCATGCAAGAGTCGACAAAACTTATGTCCTCCAAAATGAAAATTTTCACTCGCATTTTACGTTTCAGACGTCAAGGAACAGTTTTGGTTCCGTGTCTGTCTGTCTGCGGTCACTTCCTTTTCCCGAGAAGAACTATATGAAATATTGGTTGTGCGGGTTTGGCCATAGATGGCTCGTTATCAAATTCGTTAAAAAAGTGCCGTAACTTTCGTCTGCGCATGCAAAAACGTGAAAATATTGTAAACCTCATAACTGCCCCAGAAATCGTCGAAAATACCTGAGATTTGGTGGGAAGGTGGGGGTTAGGTGTCGGATGTTGTTGTCGTAGGTAAAACTCTAGAACTACTAGAAATTTTAGTGACGTTTCCAAGGATTGTGCGTGTAGGCCCTTAGACGCCCCCCCCCCTCCCCTATGAATTTCATTTCCGTCGGAGCAATGGTAGCTCTACAATTAGAGATAATCAAAAATCGATATTTTACCAATAGTTTTATCAACTGATTCCATAGGACGCCCATGTTACATTAAGTGAGGAAGCTACGCTGCCCACCCAACTTAGCAGATGTTTTTCAAAATATCAGCGCGAACATGAAATGTTGACCGTTTCCTAGTAACGCTTCTATGTACGCGAAAAATAATCGTAGAGAGCTGAAATTTTGAGGGTACACGCGGGTTGGATCGCAGATGGTCCCAACCAACTACTCTATACGTTCATGTGATTCAAGTGAGGAAGCTATATTGTGTACTCGAATTGGCAGATGTTTTGTTATTCATGAAGCGTAACGTAAATAATAAACCGTTATGTAATAAACTGTTGTGTAAAACATCGTGGTGTAATAAACCGTTGTGTAATAATTACCTGTATAGATGACCCGTCTGCGTTGATCACTATTTTCTCTGGTCAATACCTACCCTTGTGATCCCCCCAGGTAAGCCCTAAATCGTGTACTGAACAGTTTCATAAAAATGCGCGGGGTTCAGTGATTCAATCACGAATTATTTGTTGTTATTCATGAATCATAAGGTAAATAATAAACCGTTGTGTTATAAATCGTTGGGGAATAATTTTACCTATATATAGATGCCCCTTCTGCGTAGGTCCACTGTTTTCTCCGGTCAATACCTACCCGCGAACTCCCCCCCCCCCCCCCCCCCCCCCCCACCAACGCCATGGGAAAGCCCTACATCGAGTGCTGGATCCGGCCCGTGAATTACAGTTTCATAAAAATGCGCGGCAAACGGCATTCAATAATTAAATCATCATTTTTTGGTTTATTATTTTCAATAATGAACCATTGGAATCGAGCATGAAAAAAAAAAAAAAATCTAACCCCCTCCCCCTCAAAATTTGATGGTTTACGTTTCAAGGTATGTAGAATCCAAAACTGCAATACGAAAATTTCTTTCTGTCCGCCGTACGCCGTAAGCCGTACTGGCCACTTTTCTTAGTCACCATGAAACAAAATTGATGAAATTCGGGTTATAGGTTCCGTTCGGGGTCTAGTTGGTCCTCGAAGCTCGACGTTACTGTCAGTCATCTCTAAGGGGATCAAAAAAGGGGTTGAAAATTACAGAACGCCGTAGCTCGAAAACTTTCGTTAGAAGGGTATGGTTTTTTTTACGTTATTAAATTTGTCTTGAGCTAAACAATTTTTTGAGACCACCCGGAGCATTGTACGTCCAGCCGTTCGTGAGCACCAAAAAGCTTCGTCAACGCGATCGTGAATCAAACGGTATAAATCCCGCCCGGATATCATCACTCAGAGCACCTGGTTATAATCAATGATGGCTATTATGAAGTCGAGTTGGTTGTTCTGCGATATTATTTCATTTGATAAGTCATGGACTATTGGTTTTGTCGGTAGGAACTTCTGAAACTTGAACAAACGTTGAAGTATTGTTAATGGGTAAATTATTACACAACGGCAAATTATTGCGCAACGGTAAATTATTACACAACGGTTCATCTACCAAGAAGGGGCTGGATTTTGTAATCGGTACTTTTGCAACTTGACAAACGTTGAAGTATTGTTGATGGGTAAATTATTAAGCAATGGTAAATTATTACACAACGGCAAATTATTACACAACGGCAAATTATTACACAACGGTTCATCAACCAAGAAGGGGCTGGATTTTGTTGATCGGGACTTTTGTAACTTGAACAACCGTTGAAGTATAATTGATGGGCAAGTTATTACACAACGGTTCATTATACGTGACCACGAGAGTAGGTATTGACTCAGAAAACAGCGATCTACGCAGAAGGGGAATCTATTTCACTCCACATCAACAATTTTACTTCACAACTTCATTATTTGCGTTTCTTTTTGCCGTTTTAGTTACTGCTTGTCATCGACAGAATTATTTTAGCAACATTTAACTCGTGATTTAGGTAGGTACCTAGTAACGAGTACGGGGCTAGGTACTAATCTACGGAGGGTCTGCGATCTACATAATATGTATAGAATAGTACATATTATAATATATAGACGAGTTATCTATACAGAGAGCTGTGATCTGTAACAGAAGGGTATTCTGTACAAAATAATAAACCTTTGTGCAGGGATTTGCAGCGTTTTTTTGTTATTCATGAAGAAGCATAAGGTTTGTTTAGTTAAAAAAGTACCTACCTATTAATAAAATCCAAAAGAGCCATAATTTCTCAAATGAAATGATATCACAGAACAACCAACCCGACTTCATATACAGCCTATCGTGATTATAATCACGTCGTCCCCAAAAAGGCAGAATATCGTAAGCCTCATTTTCCTAATTTTACAGGGGATACGAAAAACTGTGGAAGGATATTTATTGCCTAACCCGTTAAAACTTGATATTTTAGTGTAAACTGGACAGTTTTCTTTCGGTTTTATGAAAAAATTGCATAAAAGCCCTGGGAAGTAGGCAGTACTTTCTCGAGAAAGAGGCGTTTACGCCATTCTTGCTACTAGGTATTTCAAGAACTGGGAGAGTAGTTGTTGATACGATACACATTTCGGCACTTACGATATTCTCTTGAGGTCTTACTGGAAAATAATAATTTTTTTGGAAGACTGGTTATCCACTCGCGCGCACTCGGGAAGGGGCGCTTACGATACTTTGCTCAAAATTGACAGGTGCATACGATACGCTGCTCCCTGCCGCTTACGATAGATGGCATAATATTAACATACCGTCATTTTATCGCAAGTTAGAGTGGGAATGGTGCGCTTATGACAATAGTCAATTTTTACCTCGGTATTTACATTCGGCTCGTGGCGCTTAGGTTCTGAATGAATGGTGGATAAGATATTTTACCAAATTGGCGGTTACGATTTGAAAAGTTTGAGGCTGTTATTGAATGCCTTATAGACGTACGTAGCTTAAGATAAGTAGCTAGATAGATGCGCCTATTTAAGACGAATCCAACGGTTACAACAACTCAAAATAGCAAAAAATGGCGCTTACGATATTTTGCCTTTCAGGGGACTACGTGTTCCCTAGCAATGATATCTGGGCCGTAGCAACGATTATAATTCATTGCTACAGCCCAGAATGATTATAAATCATTCACGGTCATGTTGACGAAGCTTTTCGGTTCAAACGACCGGCTGGACGTACAATGCTCCGGGTGGTCTCAAAAAATGCCTTATTCAAGTTCAATTTAAAAGCGTAAAAAACCACACCCTTCCATTGAAAGTTTCGAGCTGCGGCGTTCTGAAAATGTCAACCACTATATTACTTTTCACCCCTTAGAGATGACTGACAGTAACACCGACCTTCGCGAACCAACTAGACCCCAAACGGGGCCAACAAATCAAATGTCATTAATTTTCGTTCACGTACTAAGAAATGTGCCAACTAGGATGGACGGCTTAAGGACAGAAATTTTTTTTATTGCATTTTCGGATTCTACGTACCTTGAAACGGAAACCGTCAAATTTTGAAGGAGTGTTAATTTTTTTTTCCATACTCGGTTCCAAAGGTCCATTAGGTACCTACCTATTGAAAATAATAAACCAAAATAATATTAATGATCGAATATTATTGAATGCCGCGCATTTTTATGAAACTGCAATTCCCGGGCCCGCTCCAGTACTCGATTGAGGGCTTTCCTGGGGCTTTTCTGTGGGTATTGACCACAGAAAAAACGATCTACACAGAAGGGAATACAGGTAAATAATAAACCGTTGTGTAATAATTTGTAGCGTTTTCCCCTGAAAAGTAACCTCCATTCGTCCAAGAAGCATGGGTAACCACGGTAACGGGGTCGGCTTGTTTTACTTTGCTCCCACCTCCCGACCACAACCTCCAGCGTCGGTTGGCTGAAACTCCTTGTTCATCTCCTCCTCGCTAGAGTACACCCACGGTGTCCTCTCATGGAAGGCTACTACTATAATAATTATTAATCAAGCGTATTATACCTACCATCAATACTGAATAAATGCAGCTACTCAGATTCCTATAAATTCCTTTACCTACCTGGGCAAAAGCTAGGCAGTTTGGATTATCAGTAGGTAATACGTTGACTTAATCACAAGAACAATAATAAGACTTGCCCACCACGTGACGAGATGACTCATCGGATCTCCAATATCAAATGCCTCCAATTCCCCTCCAACCCAATCAGTGCGCATTAAAGAAGATTTATTTATAATTAGTTTTCTCAAACGTACCTATTGCTTCATTCTCCCCTACCTATCTTGTACAAATTATACGTACCGTGTACCTATTTACAATGTGGAACACTGCACTCACTGTCTTCTCAAACAAAATTTAATAATATTATGTGCCTAACTACTAGTTATACGTAGTAGAACTAAAACAAATCCCTCCCTCGCTTCCTCTCCCTGCTTATTTTAGCGTGATTGTTACAATGCGAGAGCACAACTTCGTCAGCAAGCCTAACTTGCTACGTGTTTCCAACTCTGTCCGATTTCCGACATCTCTCTTCTTAACTTACGAGTTCTCTCTACTCAGGTATATAGGAAAAGAAATCTTCACTTGACAGAACATAAAACACTGGTATATAAATTCAGATAAGGTATCTACCTACACCATAATATGGTCGGTTGAGTGGAAAAAGTGATCAAGTCCATTTTTTTGCGAAATCAAGTTTTCGGTACCGTCGGGTTTGTCAAGAACTTACCTACACGACAGTATACCTAGTTGTTTACTCCTCGATGCCCTCACTTTTAAGGGACCCAAAAGAAGGTTAGGATCCAGAAAAAGTCGTGAATTCAGGGATTTTTTTCAATTTCCTGGTAAAAGTGATTAAGTACCACCTGATCATATTTACCAGTAAACCAACTCGCGTCATAATGATCAAGCACCACATAATAACTTTTACCTGCACGGAAATGGCCTGTTTCTGTGGTGAGTTGGGGGTGGAAAATGATCAAGTAACACATGATCACTTTTGCCTACCCAACTTTTTGGATTCAAGTGTCGCTTCTTACTGTTGAAAGTGATCAAATTTTTACTGTAATATAATGTCGTCGGTTGAGTGGAAAAAATAATTATCAAGTCGTAAAAACTAAATTTTACACCAGAGCGTTTTTAAGTTGCCCCAACAGCCAAAAACTGGTCCGGCTAGAAAAACGCTGCAAATACCTGCACAACGGTTTATTATTTTGTACAGAATACCCTTCTGTTACAAACCACAGCTCTCCGTATAGATAACCCTTTATAAAATATATGTACTATTCTATACATATCATGTAGATCGTAGGTTAGTACCTAACCCCGTACTCGTTAATAGGTAATAATACCTAAATCACGAGTTAAATGTTGCTAAAATAATTCTGTCGATGACAAACAGTAACTAAACGCAAATAATGAAGGGATGAAGGGAAATTGTTGATGCGGAGTGAAAATACACTGGAAATGGCGGATGAGGTTGGGCTTGGGACAGATAGAAAAGCCGGCGCCACAACGCGAAATCCCATGTGATTGGAAAGGCCAGTCATAATGAATTTATTGAAAAAACAAAAGAAAACGATTGATTGAACTATTGCGGACCATGCCAATGCGCACCACGCCAATTTAAACAATTCGATTATAACCAAGGATATTGTATCCAATATTGTCGGGGGGGGGGGGCAGTCTTCAATTGTTTTCAATGGTTTTCAGTGGTTTTCAATGGTTTTCAGTGGTTTTCAATGGATTTTTCAATATTGCAATTGCATTACAATAAATTGGTATACTATCAATTTGAATTGGACTTTAATTGAAATACTCGTTACTAGGTACCTACCTAAACCGTTGTGTAATAATTTACCTGTAAAGGTGCCCCCTTCTACGTAGATAGCATAATGAACCGCTGTGTAATAATTTGCCCATCAATAATAGGACTTCAACGGTTGTTCAAGTTGCAAATTACCTATCAACAAAATCCAGCCCCTTCTAGGTACATGAACCATTGTGTAATAATTTACCGTTGTGTAATAATTAACCGTGCGTAATAATTTTCTGTTGTGTGTTATACTTTACCATTGTTACAGATCACAACTCTCCGTATAGATATATGTACTATTCTATACATTATATTCTATACGCACCCTCCGTAAGTTAGTACCTAACCCCGTACTCGTTACTAAGTACCTACCTAAATCACGAGTTAGATGTTGCTAAAATAATTCTGCCGAAGACAAACAGTACCTAAAATGGCAAAAAGAAACTCACATACTTAATGAAGTTCTGAAGGGAAATTGTTGATAAGGAGTGAAAAAAGTTGCAAACGTACCTACCAACAAACTCCAGACCCTTCTAAGTAGATGGTATAATGAACCATTGTGTAATAATTTACCGTTGAGTAATGATTTACCATTGTGTAGTAATAATTTACCCATCAATAATACTTCAACGTTTGTTTAAGTTTCACTAACTGTCAACAAACTTCAAAAGAGAAATTTCATGTTTCGAATGAAATAGTATCACAGAACAACCAACTCGACCTCATACTCCGCCTATAAAATCAGGTGATCCCTAGCAATGATTTTATCTCCGGCCAATTTCCTATTGTCGGCGCGTCCCTGGTGACGAGATTTGGGCTAAATGTATACAATTTCATTCACCCTGGAGTCGAAAATGCCTGTCGGTGCAAACTTCGGGGCCTCACTGTGAACGAACGGCTGGACGTACAATGCTCTGGGTGGTCTTAAAAAACTCGTAAGTTCAAGAACTATTTAAAACCGTAAAAAGATTCACGTAAAAAAAAGGTATAGGCGATCTGAAAATTTCAACCCCTATTATGAACCCCTTAGAGATGACTGACAGTAACGTCGAGCTTCGAGGACCAACTAGACCCCAAACGGAACCTATAACCCGAATTTCATCAATTTTGTTTCATACGACGTACGGCGTACGGCGTATGACAGACAGAAATATTTTTATTGCATTTTCGGATTCTACATACCTTGAAACGTAAACCATCAAATTTTGAGGGGGGTAGATTTTTATTTTTTATTTTATTTTTTTTTTTTTTTTCATGCTCGATTCCAATGGTTCATTATTGAAAATAATAAACCAAAAGTGATGAAGTCTCGAAAATTGATAAAATAACGGAGTTGGTCAATTTTTCCAGGAATGATTTGTCCGAGCAGCTCAAATTCGAGTGAGAAAAATGATCAAGCCCAAGGGAAAACCGTAGCTGATATGACGAAGTGAACGCCAACGAGCAGCTGTATTACCGTTTGCTCGGCTCTAGATTCTCGTACCTCTTCCGGTCTTTTTATTGTGAATTTTACATATAAATAGTTTTAATTTTCCTGCTATCAACATACCTCTGCCTGATGTAATGCAGCACATGATGGATTTGAAAAAACTTGGTGCATTCGTGATGAGCAAAAGATCAATCGACTCTAAAGGTAGAAAGATATCTTTGATAAAGATGAAAAGACTCAAATACGTAAAGGGTTCAAACTTCTGTACAGCTACGATTATTTTGGCAATTACAGTACTCTGGATCCTATGAGGGGGAACACTGTCAACTATTCGACATCGCTGGAACAACTTCACAAACGCACCCTTCCTGTAACACAAGCAAAGAAGAAAGATTTACTGAAACTGTGCAGAACGGGTGTCATTCCTTAGGAGTACCACCCCTGGTACAGAAATATCAAAGCCAGCACCAACACTTCAAACGCAGATCCAGAACCAGACTTATCCGAAGATTATCTGACGTCGGAAGAAGAAAACTGATCCTTCCTTGACTTCTTTTTTCCTCTGTTGAAGATTCAATATAATTTTTCCCAAGTTGGGATAATCTATTTTCAATTTTAAATAGCTGCCCCATAATATTGTATACCTAGTTTTTTCACGATTGAAAACTTTTATTGCTATCAGCTTACCCATAAATACCTAAATGATTTTAAAATAAAACATGACGCTATAAAAAATGTACTCGTATCAGTTTTAATTCTAGTGGTAGTAATTAGTGAACCGCGGTGAGGCCCGCGGCAATGTCTAGGGTTTTAGGATGTGTGAATAATTAGTAGGTAAGGAATATCCGTGATGCCGCGGCCTATTATGTGAATGGCACGATGAGGTAGGCATCTCAGTAGATCATCCAAGGAAACTCGCAAATATTAATAATTTTATTGTTCATGTTTTCAGCGCAACCTATATCCTCACAGAAGGCAAGACGCTCGTTTCTTCTGTCTGATGGTGTTTTTCCGTTTCCGATCGGACTAGTGTCTGGCTGGTTTCTAACGTGTGATTCAGGACTGAAAAATAAGCTTAACGAGTCAATTCCAATATCAAGTGACGCTTGGGATTCTCGATTTTTTTTTAGCATGGAACATGCTTTAGCCTTGGACTAAAGTCGAAAAACGTTACGCGGGATGGGTGACGCGGGATGGGTGACGCGGAAGTGGAACGAAATTTTAACGATGATTTTCACGTACAACCGAGTAGTTGCTAGGGAAATGAAACTTCTTTCATTTTCATCGGACAAAAATCGTTTTCCATTCGTTGGAAAGCTCTTGATTTATCACGAATTTATTTCGTATTTGTTCTTGGTATTTATTTCCTAGTTTCATACTATAACTATATAAATGCATGTTATAAATGGATAGTAAACAATGACGCTTGTTTGGTAGTCACTTGGTTATAGATACGTAGTGGTGAGTCCGTAGTGGTCATCCGTTCACAAGTTTCTATCTACTCTAAAGTTAACATTTTCAGCAAAATGAATATGTTTCAATCTTTTGTTAGAAAAAACTCGGAACGCGGCTAAAGCATGTTCCATGTTTCTTGAATTTTAGCCGTAGGCTCTAAGCAGTAAGCATCCGGGGGTCCAGGGGGCTTGCCCCCTGGCGAGGCGCGCAGCGCCGATTTTTTTTTTTTTTTTTTCAAATACCTAGCTAAGTACCTACCTACCGAACGTATGTGACGAATATCACGTGAAGAATGGAGTATCCCTCGGACATTCTCGAAATATTTTGTCACAAAGAATAATTCTTTTCAAAAATTCTTTTTAATTGATGACAATTTATTATTGTCATCAATCGCAATAGTAGAATAAACAAAATGGAATACCAAATGTGAAAAGTTGGATTTTCGGCTACACAACTCCCTGGTTTTACCTTGGACTTGATCATTTTTCTCGATGGAATTTGAGCTGCTCGGACAAAATTGAACAACTCTGTTTTTTTTAATCGCTTTTCAGGACTTGACCACTTTGGGTTTTTGGCTGTTAGGGCAACTTAAAAACGCTCTGTTGTAAAGAAAAACGGAGTTATTGAAAAAATAGTATATTTCCACTAATACACGAAAAACGCAAAAAACACTGTTATACCGGTTTCGGTGATCAAACCATCGTCAGTAACACACAATAACTCCAGTTACACAATAACTATAGTTATCGTGTGTTACTGACGATGGTTTGATCGCCGAAACCGGTATAACAGTGTTTTTTTGCGTTTTTCGTGTACCAGTGGAAATATACTATTTTTCAATAACTCCGTTTTTCATTGAAATGGGTTTCCACGATTTCTTCCCGAGTGATTTGGTTCGTCTCTGTTGTAAAATTTAGTTTTTGTGACTTGATCAATTTTTTCACTCAAAAGCATCACAAAATTACCCATTCGGTTTCATCAACAAAAATCAGTAAGGAATAATTATTTACTTATATATCAGTGAGGAATAATTATTTACTCATGTACCTATCAGGTTTTGAAATGTTTCATCACAAAATTTCACCCTAAGCGTTCCAAACTCCGGAGGCCAGGGCCCTTCATTGGCTGTAGCGCCAAGGGGTATGGTATTGTATAAGCGTTCTAACCATTAGGAACAAAAATGTATTGTACTCGCAAAATTATAGGTAAACGATAATTTATACTATGGGTAGGTATGTATGAACAATATATTGTGTGAATATTCATACAGACCTTAATCTAGAGCTTAGTGAAATATGATGTCAGACTTTATCATGACCCAGGGCTCCCACTACTAGTTGCATAGGACATTTTACACAAAACTTCCTCCTCACTACCTACTCTACAAAACGCATCATCACTGTTAACCGATTTTGCGTGTTTCGTGATTCCGATGAACAAAGTTTGGTGTTTCAGACCAATATTATAACCATTGTTTGCGTCTAACATACCTATTGTGGTGATTTGCTTGAATGAGGTAGCGGTGAGGTGTGGAGATGAGAGTGAGAGTGATGGAGGAGAAGTTAGCGGATCTAGCGCCTCTGGTTAACACCTATAGCAAAAGCCAGTGAGGTTTCCACCACTAAGACGTTAGAGGATTTTTCCCAGTGGTTGCCACTCGGGCAGGTTATCACATATCCGGTTCCACCATTCTGGTTTTTTTAGGAATAAGGTAAGGAGGCGTGAGAGGAGAGAAAGATAAGTCATCGACTTGGCTTGAGCGTAGAATGAAGTAACAGGCGAGAAAGGCGGGTTTTTATAGGACCCTTTCCACTCTCCCCAGGTCACTGATCGGTAGTTGAGGGATGGTGGGAGAGCTCAGGATTTACCTGAGGCAGGTTACGTACGCCGCCTCATTCCGCCCCCTCATTCGTTGGTTTATTTGTGCAATCATGAGCGAGAGTCATGTTCTGGGAGGATATCACGACACCTACATATTTCAGTTTTGACGTAATTATTATTGAAAGTGCACAGGCATGTACCATTAGGTACCTACAAATATCCTATATAACTGCCTGCACCAGTATGAAGATAGTGCAGGTGGGACTGCAGGTTTCTCATTGCTGTTGAATCATGGACATGTTTTTGTACGCACGAATTGACAGTAGCGTACTGTATATCCACATTAAACGTTTTTCCGTGAAAACGGGGGAAATTAATTTTTAATTAATTTTTTTTTTTTTGTAAACGGAGAAATGTTTACCTCGTCATTCTTATTCACCAGTCCTAAGAGGCTCCATTTCGAATTTCATCTTTATAGGTCAAGCAGGAATTAAGTTAGCCTCAGGGCTCACTCAGCTGATCAGGGAGGGTTCTCACCTCGTCATTCTTACTCACCAGTCCTACAGAGGCTCCATTTCGGATTTCACCATCTAAGGTCAAATCTAGCAACATATTATTTCAGTAACCTACCTACCTAGCAAATTTCGTTTATCGGTACCGCGTTACACTTTTGGTGTTGGAAATTTTAGATTGTCCCCCAGCCGAAGAACATATCCATGTTAAAAGAAATGTTGCATTTGAATGACAAACATCTTTACACAAAAACTTTTTTCACCTCTGTACTTGTTACCTTAACAGAGACACTTGCTATCTTCACTTCTATAATTCATCATCAGTTATCTATCTCCGAATAACAAAGGTAGGTACCTACCTGACCGGGGCTGATGTCATCTTCGTTTGAACAGCTTCTTATTACTAATTTGTAGATAAATTCACGAAAGGCCAGAAAACCAGTACAGGTCTCGATACACGAATTTATAGTACCTACTAATGCTTCAGTATTAATATTTCCGATTTTGTGCTCAACTTACCTTGCTATCCCGCAAAATTCAGTATGCTACTTACTTTAATGATGTCATGCAATTCTAACATTGAGTCCACACGTACATACATTATTATCCTGTTTCTAACCGAATTCCTCGTCTGGGTTCCTGGATCCGCCCATATGTTATTGATGAGATCCCAAAGGGACGTGTTATATCTCAAGAGGGAGACGTCGTGGCCATCCATAACGTCGGTCCTCACCCGGGATGCGGAATTATTCAAGTCTCGATTGGTAGCGACGCACAGTTGGTGAAAGGTGAGAACCATCTGTTTGTTTAATAAAAGTTCAAGATCTAACAACCAACATTCACAAAACATTATGGTCTGTTTCGAATTCAGCTCAGTTTCGTTCAAGCACCTACGCAGTACATAGTAGCAGATCGTGGTAAATTGGATGCAGCGATATTTTTACAATAATAATTGTCCTACAATTTTTTTACGATAATATTCTACTCCCCTTGGGTTCGAGGGAAAAAAAGATGTACCCCATTAGCCCCATTGTTTGAAAATATCGATAGATGGGGTGAGGGGGCAGAACGGTATAATCTACCCAGATGGTTCATATAGAACATATATGGAAATTTAATCTTATCCGGTCTGATGATAAATTACATACCTTTTTTCCCAGTAATTTTTCAACTACCTATTTCTCAAGGTGAACATAAACAGGAAACGTCACTGAGATTTGTTGTGAAATGAAACGAGCTGGCAAGAAACCGTCCTTATATATACCACTCACTCATCTCCTTCTAATGCATAGGGTTCAGCTTTTAGTTTTTTCGTACCTAATCATAATGTACATGATACGGTCATTAATACAATTTTGATACCACGGGTTAGTTGTGAAGTATGTGTTGATAACTATTTTAGTCCGACGTTATTATAATTTAAAGCGTTTTTGCTCCGACGGGTGGTAGTGGCAATGATGCTGTCCTGATAATGATGACTGCTCTGATGACTTCTCTCACAATTATTTCTGACTCACTGGAAATGTTAGAACACCTCGACAAAATTTCTCCGCTTGAGTAGGACTTGTGCCTCGTGTAACAAAATCCTTCAAAACAAACCAACCTCGTACCCTGAAGAGTCATGGCTACAACCACTTCTTTCGGCATGATGGCTGGAACGATTGATGTACTGGATCACAGGATCGAGGAAGGTGACAGTGGGAGTTGTCTACATTGGTGATAGAACGTTGGACAACTTAATCGCATCCACACAACAGGCGGTGACAGTGCGGTGGGCACACCAATCCCAAAAAAGCCCAAGTTCAAGATCAATTTAAAAACGCTGAAAATCCCTGCACATTTATTATTTTGTACAGAATACCCTTCTGTTACAGATCACAGGTCTCTGTATAGATAACCCATCTATATAATATAATATGTACTACTCTGTCCATATTTTGTGGATCGCAGACCCTCCGTAGGTTAGTACCTAACCCCGTACTCGTTACTCTGTACCTACCGAAATCACGAGTTAAATGTTGCTAAAATAGTGCAGCCAATGACAAACAGTAACTAAAACGGCAAAAAGAAACGCAAATAATGAAGTTCTAAAGGAAAATTGTTAATGTGGAGTGAAATAGATACCCCTTCTGCGTAGATCACTGTTTTCTGTGGTCACTACCTATAGTGAACCGTTGTGTAATAACTTGCCCATCAATAATACTTCAACGGTTGTTCAAGTTGCAAAAGTACCGATCAACAAAATCCAGCCCCTTTTAGCGAATTTTCAAAGAAAATGAAGCTATTGCAATGGCTTCGAAATTTAAATAATATAAATTTTTGGAAATTTTCTTCATAGAAATCCGTTTCAGACCATTCTAAAACGATTCCTGAAATTTAACACTTTTTTATATGTATATATATATTTTTATATATATGTGTCACTCCAGACGATAACTCTCGATAGAATTGAGATAAACAGCTCAAATTTGCACAAAAAATCTATCTTGGCAATCGAAAGGCTAAGTTCGAAGATGGGCGAAATTGGCCTACTCTAAGGAGGGTTTTGGCGCATTTAAAGTGCGCAAAAATTACCCAAAAATCCCCAAAATGTTATTTTCAAACAAGTGACCCCTCATTTTAAAGGTTTTTGCACGCTGAACACGATGGTGGAATCGGATTTTAGATATCTTGATCCGTTCTCAAATTAGAGCATTTAAAGTGCGCAAAAATTACCCAAAAATCCCCAAAATGTTATTTTCTAACAAGTGACCCCTCATTTTAAAGGTTTTTGCACGCTGAACACGATGGTGAAATCGGATTTTAGATATCTAAATCCGTTCTTAAATTAGAGCATTTAAAGTGCGCAAAAATTACCCAAAACTAGGATAATCTTTAAACTCTTACCCCCCCCCCCACCCCCTTAGAGTGGTCAGATTGAAAAATGTGAGAAGTATTAATTGAAGACGAGAGTTCGAAGCAAAAAAGGGGGAGGCAAACGATTAGTACAACTCCTTGAATTTCCCATTTGACATATAATTGTTATGATACCTTCATAGATAGACAAGTACCGGCCCACGTATTACTAGAAGGAAGACGAAAGAAAAAATCTATTTCAAATTATTCAATTTAGGTACTAACAGTAGGAGGAAGAAGGTTAGGTAGGTATCTTATCAATTTATTATCAGTATCATACGAATATTTGATATTCAAAGGTAGGTAGGTACTTAACATGATAAAAATAATATCAATGAAGAAGGAAGGATCTACCTACCTAGTAGAGCAAATCTTGAACTGGTTTTAGATACCAGGCCTGAAATCGTAGTCAAGAGGAAAGGCCATTCAGAAGGAACAAGGAATCTACTCATAACAGTTTATAATTATTACGTAGGTAATTATATGAAATTAATACCTACGTACAAAATGATTGTGTAAAGAGTTCGTAGCAGTTAATGACAAATTATAACCACATGGATAAATTAGAAATCAAGGTAATAAAAAAATATTAGTAACAGGGGCATCTAGTAGGAATATACCTAATAATTATGTTCCAAAGCTACCAATAGGTACTGACCTTCTTTTGAAAAAATCACAATATTGGTAATTACCTACCGATCATGTGATTTTTTTTAACAATAAATTTACATAGAGAATATACATAGAAAACCAAATTTTAGACCGAAGTTTTCCTTTATTCAAAACCATAGCCATTAATTCGAATATTTCTTTGAAAATTCGCTCATTAAGTCATGCTGCATGACTGGTTTTTTTGGTAGATGAACCGTTGTGAAATAATTTGCCGGTGTGTAATGATTTACCGTTGTGTAATAATTTACCGTTATGTAATAATTTACCGTTGTGTAATAATTTGCCGTTGTGTAATAGTTTACCATTGCGTAATAATTTACCCATCAATAATACTTCAAATTTTGTTCAAGTTTCACAAGTACCTACCAACAAAATCCAATAGTCCATCACTTATCAAATGAAATAATATCGCAGAACAACCAACTCGACTTCATATCTAGCCATCCTTGATTATAATCAGGTGCTCCTTAGTGATGATATCCCGGCCGGATTTATACCGTTTGATTCACGATCGTGTTGACGAAGCTTTTTGGTGCACACGAACGGCTGGACGTACAATGCTCCGGGTGGTCTCAAAAAATTGTTTAGCTCAAGACAAATTTAATAACGTAAAAAAACCCATACCCTTCAAGCGAAAGTTTTCGAGATACGGCGTTCTGAAAATTTCAACCCCTATTTTGAACCCCTTAGAGATGACTGACAGTAACGTCGTGCTTCGAGGACCAACTAGACCCCGAACGGAACCTATAACCCGAATTTCATCAATTTTGTTTCATGGTAACTAAGAAAAGTGGCCAGTACGGCGTACGGCGTTCGGCGGACAGACAGAAATATTTTTATTGCATTTTCGGATTCTACGTACCTTGAAAACCATCAAATTTTGAGGGGAGGTTAGAATTTTTTTTCTTGCTCGATTCCAATGGTTCATTATTGAAAATAATAAACCAAAACATGAATAAATTCGAGATAACGGCGCCCTATACATTTCAACCCCTATCTGTCGCCCCTTAGAGATGACTGACAGTAACGCCGAGCTTCGCGGACCAACTAGACTCCAAATGGAACCCACAAACAAATGTCATCAACTTTGGTTCATGGTAACTAAGAAAAAACGAAAAACGAACTGCGGTGGACGGCGGCGGCGCACCGCACCATAATTTCGTCTCCTGTTATTTTAGTAAGAAACTGAATACAGAGATTGAATAATGTAGTAAATCACTAACATCATCCCGTTGCAATTGGCACGAGTTGATCAAATGAAAATTCGTCCATTAACGACAATGTTGGCCACCATTTTGGAAAAGAAGAATCACGCGGTTTGTGCGGTTTGAAGCATACGGTCTTATCAAAATTGCGAGATCAATAAATAATTAAAGCAACAAGTATGTACCAAATTGCACGACATATTATATATCTACAAAGAGATCGCGAACACCATTAAATTTTTCTTCCTTTCATAGAACGGCGCTGATTCCAGCATAAACTAACATTCTGGGATAGGTTATAATTATAATATTTTGTATTTACCCTCCGTTCTTGCGTTTTTCTCTTGAAAAATCTCACGTCAGCGATGATGGAAGTGAAGAGATGTTTAGCGATGCGCTTCAACGCTCTGAATGTAAACTGTTATACCAAAAACCTGAAAGAGAGATTTCACGGGAGTGTGCCTTCGCACATTCAGTGTATTAAGTAAATACGGGTATGCTGATGACGGTTATTCTCAGTTATCATACAGAATATTTTCTACGGTGTTCTGTGAATGAAAAGGATATCTTTTGAGAACACACAAATCCACTGAAATTTGTTAAGTACCTAGGAACCTCTCAACCATGTCCCCCCTCATCCATACATAAATATGTTACTACATTATCGGCAGCTAGGAACGAAGACAAAAGAAACATGGGCTCCTCAATTTCGAATTCACCGTATGAATTAAAATGCATACCTATATATGACTAAAAACGATGAATGAAAACCGTGCATCGATGTTTTATTGTTTTACGTGCTGCTGATGGTTTCCCACAGTATCAGCGAGATGGATTAGCGAGTTCGGTCATTCTCATCCTTTTATGTAAATTATGTAGCATTTAGCAGACCTAGCGCAATTTACAAGACTCACGGAGTAGATTTTTATCGATGAAAGTATCATCTGAAGAGAGACTGAACAAGAATAGAAGTTTTAAGAAGCAAATAGTGTCCGTGATCGAAATGATAATTTTCTACTGTCATCCAAGGATGGACATTAAAACCATATTTTACAATGAAGTCAATGCCTCAATTATTCGTTGATGAAACGGGGGTCAAGGGATCCAAAAGGGTTCAATAGTATAATTACGTACGAAATTTAGGAACCTTGAACTAAATAACTAAATTATATTTACAAAACTTTCACTGCATTTCAACTAAACTACAGTAAGTCATTGGATAAAAGCTCACTTTTAATGCTGATAGAAGGCGGATGAGTTAAAAATCCTGCAACATAACAAAACATAGGTATTTTACATTGTTCGTAACACTAGATGATTATTGTTCTGAAAATGACATGCATTTGGTTAACCTTGAAAGGATGAGTCTGTTCCTCATTATGATTATTTGCATAGGCATACCGGAACCATCGGAAGTTTGTAAACTATTATGGTTTGAAAGACTACATTGTACACGTACATAATACAGGGGTGTTTAGAGACGTCGGGTATTCTGTCATTGAGTATCGTCATTGGCTTTGTGATGATGCATAACCACTTCATGTTAAATTCATCTTTTGCCTACTTGAGTCATCTGGATACTTGCTTTGCATACATGCCAGGAAGAGGAGCAATCCCCCAGCAGTCCTTTCAGATAAATAGAGGTTAGCCGGGAGTATAAATAGATGACCTTCTGTATCGAGATGAGTACCTAGTCTAGGAAAGCCTCCGCCAAGTTTAACGGCACATAGATTCCTCGTATAGAACATGATCGTATGGATCAACTAAATTTATGATCATTACACAATAAAACGTAGGAATCTAGTAATAAATAAGTAATATCTAGTCTAGTCTAGTATCTAGTCTAGTAATATCATTGGCCATTCGTTCGTAGGGAATTGAGTATCGCAGATTTGCTGCGTACGGGTCCTTCAATTAGTATCATAATGAAAAAATAGAATGAGGATCTTAAGATAATACTAGTAACTGAAGCTGAATGATCAGGTCCCAGATGGTGCAATAGCTGCAGGACAAAGCACGGGCAGGGGACGCCCGCTTTTATCGGTAAGTCCCTTTCTAATTGCCAATCCTCCTCCAGTAATGGATATAAAGAAGAACCAGATGGGGTGGAATAAGGTTTCAATTTCAGTAGTATTCGGTGAATCTTTATAGCAGAAAGTTAGAACGAACTGACTGTCGATCTCGAAAATAATATTACTCCGATCGTTACTCGTTAAATATAATGTGATCATTATCTCGAACTGAATGACCAGGAACTCTGCGAGGAGGGCCCCGGTATATCTGCTCTGTAACGAAAACTTCTTGATGGAAAATTAGATAGGTATCGTTTATTAAAACAGTCACTTTTGTAAGTAACTGGATTTCTGTTTCGTACAAAATACCGAAGTGCTGTTCTTTAGAGTGTATAATTCCAGCTTATATAAACACTTTTCCAAGATAATACATGAAATATCAAGGTATTACATTAATATTAATCACTTGCTATTGGGTTTTAAAACTCGGGCCTACGTACATGAATGTCAACGTAACTGAATGTCGCATGTAAAAAAAATAGACATTAATATTTTCAAACCAACCGTAATATGTCATACTATAGCTAACTAACTATTCGTAACATCAGATAACTATTCCAAAATCAAAAACCATGAGAAATTTGTATATAGTCAGAAATTTTGTCATTTTTCCTGTAACTCTAATGGCATTTTGAAGTGGAGGAACCTTTTTCTTTAAACTCTAGCTCCTCTTCGAACTCTTGGGGTAAATTAATTTACATCCTACCCTTACTTGGGTTAATACACCCACCCATTTTTTTACAATATGATATCCTGCGCGATGAAAAACTATGAATTTTACACAATTATAGTGCACCATCTTGAAGCATAATCATCAGCATCAGCATTCTCTCGCATAATTTAATCGGTTCTATAAAAACGAAACGCAATCCGCAACCTGATAATTTGCAAAGTTACATGAGTGGTGGTGAGCGCCATAGAGGCTCTTAACGCGAGTTACAGAACGCATTTACCTAAAGTGTTCTTCCCAACAAGTTGAGCTCGAATCTATTTCGCTCTATGAATTTTGAAGAAGAGGCAATATTACCAGGACTGTAAAAAGGGAAACGCGGGAGTATCGCAGTTCTAGCGGAAACGTAGTCATCTTCGAAGATGATGTAATGATGTGCTCAGAGAGCTAGTAAAAAGCCTGCCCTCAGGAGGCGGATCCAATAATGGGAAAGTCCTTCTACCTTCGTTACCCCCGTTCCTCAAGTTATATTGGCTTTATACTTCGCTTCTTCTTTTCTCTCCATTTTTCCATCTTTATTCCGGTCTGAACGGCTCCTCCTGAAGCATCAACCGAGGTAACAAATGAAAATTGGAAATTGGAGTGGTGGAGGGGGGATATTGAATACACCTAGTAATGTTAGGCCATTAAACGTACGGCTTGATGAAGTTCATCTTGATAGAATAGGAAATAATCAATTTAAACTAATACGTATCTAAATAGGTGGATGACGCGTGAGTTTTACAGCCTTACTTGATAGATCGGATTTGTTTCGACCCCCCCCCCCCCCCCCCCCCCAAATGTGGTTATTTTCAACTTTTCTTCCATACAAAACCCAGTTGGGTTGACACCAATAGGCAAAAAATTAGTTTTTTGTTTGTTTTAACTAAGAACATTACTAAACAGCATTTCCTGGTATAGAGAATTGGCTCAGAGCAACATTTCCTATGAGTAGGTATGGAGTGGAAAAGTTCGAGTAAGGTACTTTGTGTATGGCGGCCAGGGTAATGGCACCGTTTGATGGACTTCAACCTCGACTGATACAACCTTATTTAACACGGTCAATAATTACGCTAAGGTGAACATAAGACAATAAACTGGTCCTGCAGATAAACTATGACTGCCTTAAATTTACGTTGGTATCAAGTTTCTACCTCCATGATTTGAATAAATCACTCTAAATAACGTTCCCGAAAAAAGCCCAGCAACCTCAGCAGGGGTCCAGCCTCGTTCATTATTCCAACAATGAAGAGTTTGCTTGAGTGCTGGGAAAGTTATATACGGGTTCGAGGTGGCCTCTAGGAACGGACTTTTTCCCGAACAACTCTTAAAAAGCTCGGGGTAACTCCCTGCCTCATTCGCCCTGCCACGCCCGTCCAGCCTCACTCTACCTACATCCAGGACAAAACTTCTATCCGCCCTCCCATGGTCACGGGGTCAGCACAAGTGGCCCCAACATTTCACACTCGAGAGGGTAAACAACTCAGCGGACTCACTCCGAGGTGGGTGCCAGAAAATAAAAAGACCAAATACAATAATAAACGTCAGCCAGTTGAGCAGTATGTTTTTCCGACGTCGGTAATATGACTAATAACATTAGTATTGCTTCCGAGTCTGCGAAGCAGCGGAAGCCTTGTGTTCACTTTCGTGAGCCAAAAAATTTTTGTCTTCAGAAATCAAAATTTCCACTTGCATTTTGCGTTTCAAAGCCTACTGAACAAATTTGGTTCCGTGTCTGTCGGTCTGTGAGTCTGTGAGTCTGTGAGTCTGTGAGTCTGTGAATCTGTGAGTCTGTGAGTCTGTGAGTCTGTGAGTCTGTCCGCATTTCCTTGTTACAGCCATAACTTCCACGATTTTGAATTGATTCAGCTCAAATTTTGAGGGATGGTGCGGATAAGGCCCCTTGAGGTCCCATACAAATTTCAACATGATTGATCCAGCGGTACGCCCTGCGCATGCGCTAACGTTAAATTCAACAAACACGCATAACTTTCACAATTTTGATTCAATTTCGCTCAAATTTTCAAGGGTTGTTTGGACAAGGCCTAGTGAGTTCCAGTATGAATTTCAGCATGATCGGACCCTCGGTGCGCTCTGCGCATGCGCTGGCGTGAAATAGATTCAATTTCCTTGTTACAGCCGTAGTAACCAAAGATTTCACCCAATTTCAATGTAATTCTCAGGGATTAAGCGGGTAGGGCCCATTGAGGTCCCATATAAATTTCAACATGATAGAGCCAGCGGTTCGCCCTGCGCATGCGCTCTGTCTGTCTGTCTGTCCTTCTATGCACGGCCAAACGGCTCGACGGATATCGACCAAATTTGGCACGAATATCCAGTAGGCTCCCAAGTTGTGCAACGTCGCATTTTTAATTCCCTGACCATAGCGGAACTATGGTCGACCATGGTCAACTCCTGAATGGCTTGATGGATATCGACAAAATTTGGCACGAATATCCAGTAGGCTCCCAAGTTGTGCAACGTCGCATTTTTAATTCTCTGACCATAGCGGAACTATGGTCGACCATGGTCAACTTCGTTTAATTGAAATGGTAACCCCTATTTTTTATCGCGTATTCGTAATCTACGTGAAATTCTATCTACGATCGACCCTTCGGACTACCCCCGCGGTCGACCATAGCGCATCCATGGGCCCCTCCATGGTCGAATCCCGAATTGCTCAACGGATATCGACCAAATTTGGCACGAATATCCAGTAGGCTCCCAAGTTGTGCAACGTCGCATTTTTAATTCCCTGACCATAGCGGAACTATGGTCGACCATGGTCAACTCCTGAATGGCTTGACGGATATCGACCAAATTTGGCACGAGTATCCAGTAGGCTCCCAAGTTGTGCAACGTCGCATTTTTAATTCCCTGACCATAGCGGAACTATGGTCGACCATGGTCAACTTCGTTAATTGAAATGGTAACCCCTATTTTTTATCGCGTATTCGTAATCTACGTGAAATTCTATCTACGATCGACCCTTCGGACTACCCCCGCGGTCGACCTTAGCGCATCCATGGGCCCCTCCATGGTCGAATCCCGAATTGCTCAACGGATATCGACCAAATTTGGCACCAATATCCGGTAGCCTCCCAAGTTGAACGTAGGCGCATTTTTAATTCCCTGACCATAGCGGAAATATGCTCGACCATGGTCAACTCCTGAATGGCTTGACGGATTTTGATAAAATTGGGCACAAATACCCGGTAGGGTATGGGATTTTTCCGTCGTTTGTTGGTTCCACGATACTGCGTACAGCGAATCTCGGATAGCGAGCGAAGCGAGCGGTCAGGCTAGTTATGTATAATGGACGTAATGTATTATGGAAGTCATGTTATGTATAATATGTATATTTCATGTAATGTTATGTAATGTTATGTTATGTAATGTAATGTTATGTAATATGTATATTTAACGTTATGTAATGTTATGTTATGTAATGTAATGTAATGTTATGTTATTTTGCTTCCGAGTCTGTTCTATTTTATAATGGGTCACTCTGATTGTGACGAGGAAGCTCCTGTGCCATCACCTTGGCAGTGTATTTTTCAGTAGCACTTGTAAAAAGTAAATGTACAATAGCCATCATTGTGTGTAGGTATGCGAATCATTGCAGTTCTATGTGAAAGTCGCAGCATAGGCAATATTATGTTGTGCCTAACATGGAAATGCAGAGCAGCAAAATTACAAAATCTAGGCATTTAAGAGTGGTAACTAGTGATGTTAACTATCAAAACAGAATTAAACCCGTTTAACAGAGTTTAAATGTGTGCATATCCCCTTTTGGTTTATTGTTTTAATAGACCTTTGGAGTCAGGCATGAAAAAAAAGGTTTATAACCCCCCCACTACATCAACATTTGAACATTTGATGGTTCTGTTTCAAGGTAGGTAGAATCCGAAGACAGTTCGGAATCTATTTAAAACGCTGCAAATTATTACTCAGCGGTTCATTATTTACCTTACTGTGAACGAACGGCTCGTCGTACAATGATCCTCCGGGTGGTCTAAAAAAATTCTCAAGTTTGAGATCAATTTAAAAACGTTGAAAAAAATCGAGATAACGGCGTCTTGGAAATTTCAACCCCTATTTTTCACCCCTTAGAAATGACGGACAGTAACGCCGAGCTTTGCGGACCAACTAGACCCCGAATGGGACCCATAAACCAAATTTCATTAACATTGTAACTAAGAAAAAAAACGAAGTACGACGGACGGAGAATTGTTTTTATCCCTTTTTCGGATTCTACATAGTTACTTACCTTGAAGTGAAAACCACCAAATTTTGAGGGGGTTTAAACTTTTTTCTAATGTTCGATTCCAAAGGTTCATTATTGAAAATGATAAATCAAAACGTACATTATTGAAAATAATAAACCAGAATGTACATTATTGAAAATATTAAACCGAAAAGTACATTATTGAAAATAATAAACCAAAACGAAGGTATATTACTGAAAATAATAAACCAAACCCAGTCCCTTCAATTAAAGATTTCGAGCTACGGCGTTTAGAAAATGACAACCCTTAGAAGACGACTGACAGTAAAAGCGAGCTTCGAAGGCTAACTAGAACCCAAATGGGAACTATACACCAAATTTCATTTATTTTCGTTCATGGTACTAATGAAAGTGCCAATTACGACGGACGGAGAGAAATTTTGTCATTCAATTTTCGGATTCTACGTACCTTGAAACGCAAACCATCAGATTTTGAGAGGGTTAGTTTTTTCCCCAGTACCTACTCAATTCCAAAGGTTCATTATTGAAAATGATGAACCAAAATAAATGCCTAACCAATATGGCTGAAACTACTTGAAACTTAGAGGTTAAGCTGAGCATTAGTAATCAAAAATGTTGTTTTCATGCTCGATTCCAACGGTTTGTCATTGAAAATAATAAACCAAAATGGCGAAATCTTTCACGCATGTATCGTTTTAAAATAATTTTGATTGTATTCTCAATGCTTACCTACGCGGCTGGTCCTAGGATGGCCTCCAACGATTGCGATATCTTGCATAATGTACGAGGAAGCTACAAGCCACCGCTTGACAGATGTTTTTTATTCTTTCGAATCGATTTCCTTCACTTACTGTAATCATCTGCTATAACTACTCTCAATACTCTCCTTCACTACACTCTTCCTCGCTGGCCAGCCCACTCTGTTGGACGGGCTCCACAATACCCTTTTGTCTGACCTCTATTCATTCATATAAATGAAGTCAACGCTACGGCCAGGAGATTTATAATGAGCTGGACCGCAAGTCTGTATATTACATTCCTCTGGGATCCCATGAAAAGAGCTGTCGGGAGAAACGTAATTGCGATGCGGGATGAGATGAAGCTTCCCATCTTCCCAAACACCTAGGGAGATGCCGCCTCTGGCAACATCAGCGGCTAATGGCGCTCCCTCTCATTTATTAAGCAACGTCAATAAATAAACACAAGCTTCTCTCAACAGGGTTTTTCCCTGTTATATCCCGTTCAAGGATATCGTTGAACACATCAAACCGCAAGTGGGGTTATGAGTTTTATGCGTTGAAAAGAGCCTCGAACTTCAGCGGTGACTAAAATATGAGAACATAATGGAAATAAGGACTTGAATTTCCCTAGTGCACATCCTGCTACGTCCACTATCTACAAGAGCATACTGTTGCAGATTTGGAGGACAGTAAATGCTATGAGACAACTAGCTGCCACATGAAGTTCGTTGATGAGACGAGTTTTACCATTGGAAGGGGGGGGGGGGGGGGGGTTCCGCTGACTGGTGAACTTGGCTGTAGTTTTAGGGTAAAAAACAACAATTTAGGAAAAAGAAAAATCATTCCTCTAAACTGCGTCAAATTTCCACCTATCACTAATAATAGTGTCCAATTTCACTAAAATAATTTAGGAGAAGCGCACACCCCCCCAACATGATTACCTATAAGTTACTTTCTTCTAAACACATTCCAGACTTTTGGACATAATTATGAAGAAAATGGGCTTTTTAAACCCACCAGATTCTGCTCAGAATTTGATGGTTTAATGAATAGCATTGTTTTTTACTGCGTGCAAATAAGAAGCTCCCCTCCAATCGTTGGAAATGGCGTGAAACTGGTGAAGGTGGCTCACGAAGCAAATATTTTAGTTATTACTGATTCATTATTTGCAGGAATCCCAAATTAAAAACAAGCCATGTAGCATGGCTATAAAAGCGAATTTTCAATGAAACATTCGTGCTATTGTGTAAAAATATACAGCGAGAAACTATATCACTTTTCGTAAAATTATGTATAATTTTTTCATGATTTCAGCCATTTTTACCAAATCTTTGGCCCCTATAAAATCATATTTGAGCCAATTTTTTGGGGGAATAAAGTTTTTATCATCGAAATCTCTTTCTGTTGTGAATCACCATTCGACACAGCATCAGATGAATTAATATTGAGCCCTTAATAACAATTTTTGACCCCCTCCCTCCCCCATCATCAAGGAAAACAACTGAAATGGTATTTTTCTGTCTTTACTCACCCTTCCATTCCGCTTTCAGTGATTTGATATCAATTGTTCACGATTTTAGCTATTTTTTACCGATTTTTGACCCCTTAGAATTTTTGAAAATTGCCTATCTTCGAACTCATCCTTGTTTGGCAATATGAACCTTTTAGAAAAATTTGTTATATTTATCCCCACACACACACGCGCGCGCGCACACGCACGTACATATTTCAACCACTGGACATCAAGGGGCAGTTCTCGTTGTTTTCATATCGTTCTGGGATGTATTATAACACTTCCTCTTCCTCAGCATCCACGTTCAAGAAAAACACTTTCTTGATGCGGACGCTAATTATCCTCCTTCTGTGCAGATCACTGTTTTCGGTGGTCAGTACCTACCCCCGAGCTTCCCCAGGAAAGCCCTAAATCGAGTGAATTCCTAACGTTCGGCAATTACAGTTAGACGAAGGATATTCATTTTTCCACCATCTCTGTAACGCGCCAACTCGGCCCCACGGTTTCCGGTGGGTGGTAAACCTAAGTAGGACTTATTCCTATTAGGAATTTGGATCATTCTTTTGTCCGTGAACAGCAAACTTGTAGGTACCTATCAACAAATAGGTGAAAAAAGTACCTACGAACAAAATCCCAAATAAACATATCATTCTTCAAATTAATAACCATAATTATGTTCTTCAATAAAAAAATAATACCACTGAACAACAGACTACATTATTCACAAAGCCTGTTTCCTATATCAATCATTATATGAGCAGGAGTTAATGTACATAGGTACCTTGTGTACACTCATGTTGACGAAGCCTTTCGGTTCAAAATTTAGGGCCTTTACTGTGAACGAACGGCTGGACCAATGAACTAAAATCAAAATAATAAAAGGTAGGTTATGTAAATTTGTATGATGGATGAATGATAATGGATAGGAGCAGACTTGGAAAGAGTTCTTGCAGCTTCGAACTTCAGCTCAAGTCCTACAGATGATTTGAATCACGAGTGGTTTTGTAAAATCAAGTTTTGTGTTCTACCTGTGGTATAACGGACCGTTATTTCCGTAGAGTTTGTGTCTACGGAAATAAGGTAATTTTGTAATGTGAAAATTAATTTGCTGGAAGAAGATTCTTGAAAGATATTGACGATGTAGTTGACGAAATACATTTCCTTGTGCAGATGCATTTCCTGGTGTCCTAGAAAAACCTTCGGGCCCACTGGAATCCATAGGTACTGCCTGGAGTAGGTAAAAGTTTATGGACCCGTAAGAGCGCTGGTTCCTAAATACCCGCTAGAGTAAGGAACTAGGTATTATACTTCGATTGGTATCAAATTAAGTACTTGTACATGCTGCATACACAGACGAACTCAAAGTCGGGTTTCGGTTTCATTTTCAATGAACCTTTGGCATCGAGCATGAAAAAATCTCCCTCCCCTCAAAATTGATTGTTTCCGCCCGTCCCCCGTACTTAGCACTTTCCTTAGTAATCATGAACAAAAATTATTGAAATTAGGTTTGTAAGTCCCATGTGGGTCATACAAAATTTGCGGGACGGTTCTATGTAACCGAATAGCAACAAAACCTCCTCAGCCGCAAAAAGGCTTGATATCCATTCTGCCCGCTGAAGCACCAAGCTTCGCACCTCGCTCTTAGATGTGCATAAATGTAGAAACCTGCTCCTTCCCCTTCAGCTGGATATGAGTATAGCAACATGCTCCTTCTCTCCCAAACCTTGAAATTTCATTGACCATTTGGTGGTGGCTCTTTGCCTGCCGAGTATACTACTTCGGCGGGCAAAATGGATATCAATCCTTTTTGCGGCTGAGGAGGTTTTGTTGGCGGGTAAATGGTACAACAGCGTTATCGGAGGGGGGGGGGGGGAGCTCGACTTTTAACATTTCAATCCTTTTTGGGGCTGAGGAGATTTTTTTGGTGGGTAAATTTATACATCAGGGTGGTTGGGTGGAGAGGGTTATCACATCTCTTTGCAATGTTTGGTGAAGTTTTTTCCCAGTACCTAAAAAGATTGTCTCAGTAGGTACCTACTTACCCAAAATTTGTCAACATCGTGGTGGGGGGGGGGGGGGGGCAAAATCACGAATGACACATTCATGGAGCATAACAAATGTGTTTGCAAAATTTCAGCTCGATCCGTGATGCATGTGAGGCTATATACACCACTAAACAATTTCTCAGTACCTCCTTACGTACACCTACAAATTTCAAAATGGCGGGCAGGGAGGACAAAAGGCACATCCTTGGAGCATAACGAATGTGTGTGCAAAATTTCTGCTCGATCCCTTATGTCTACGAAGTTGTAGCCCTGTCAGAGAAGAACGAGAAACTTGCAAAATAGCGATTTTCACACTTCTATAACTCCGGCATCTGATGACTCCGAGGGTTGAAATTCGTTACAAGTCCTCAGGGGCTCCTTGAGAATGGATGAACGAAAAATCAACACCGGTGACCCTCAGGGGGCCGAGTTACGTGGGTGGGAGGGGGGGGGGGGGGTAAAAACCTACATGTTCTGTCGTGTAAACAGTGCGTTGATCGCCGAGTACGTGTGGAGGTTTTCGGTTTTGGCGGCCAAGATTTCATATAAATTGTAGATGTGGGGAATAACTAAACGTAGTAGTGAAATGCGAAGTCTGCCCAATTTCTGAGGTAGGAATATGGGTACTGGTCCTAAAGGACATTCCAGTTCACGTAGTTGATTCTCTGTCCGTGTTTCGCTGAAAATAGGAGGACACAGGGATAGGAAAAAAGTCTGTGAGCAGAGTAGGGAGTTCGAGGGTTGAAAGGGCGCCAGAATACTCTATAAGGGCGGCGGACAAGGCCCTTCGTCACGATCTCGAGTCCTTACATGCACGCGGGAAAAGGGGCACTGAGGGTGAAAGGCGTACCTCTGGTTTCGTGTTGCTCCCCTCAAAAAATTTATTCTGCATTCCTTATGTGTGTCTGACCACAATTCGTCTGCGCGTGCTCAGTGACTTCCTCTAGTGTTAGAGCTTCGAAAGTTTGAAATGCCATATACGTAGTGAGCAAAGCCCTAGGTAAATGACAATGATGAAGCTACTGACTGCTAGTAGCTCAAGTAATTGAGAGTAGCTCGTAGTATTAACCATTGATTGGACTGATGTTTTTACATCTTCCCAATGCCAAGATGGATTTTTCAATTCAAAAACGCTGCAAATTATTACACATCTGTTTATTATTTACCTGTGTAGATGCCCTTTCTGCGTTGATCATTGCTTTCTTTCGTCAGTACCTACCCTCGGTAAGCCCTAAATCGAGTACTGGAGCCGGCCCGGGAATTAATGTTTCATAAAAATGGGCGGGATTCAATAATTCAGTTATTAATTATTTGTTGTTATTCATGAAGTATAAGTTAAACATAAACCGATGAGTAAGAAATAATAAACCGTTGTGTAGTAATTTACATGCATATTCTGCGTATATCGCTGTTTTCTGTGGTCAATACGTACCCTGGAGCTCCCCCAGGAAAACCCTAAATCGAGTTCTGGAGCAGGCCCGGGAATTACAGCTTCATAAAAATTCGCTGCATTCAATTATTTAATCATTAATTATTTGTTGTTATTCATGAAGCATAAAGAATAATAAACCGTTGTGCAATAATAATTTATCTCTATAAAAGCCCCTTCTGCGTAAAGACCTCTGATTCTGTGGTCAATACCTGCCCTCGTGCTCCTCCCAGGAAAGCCCTAAATCCAGCAGTGAAGCCGGCCCGGGCATTACAGTTTCATAAAAATGCGCAGGATTCAATAATTCAATCATTAATAAATTATTATTTGTTGTTATTCATGAAGCATAACGTTTCTTCAAGTTGCAAAAGTACCTATCAACAAAATTCAAAAGAACCATCGTTCTTAAAATGAAATAATATCACAGAACAACCAACTCTACTTCTTACAGCTATCCGTGATTATAATCAGGTGTATCTGGGCCGGATTTATACCGTTTCATGCACGACCATGTTGACGATGCTTCCCGGTGCAAGCAAACGGCGGGACGTACAATGCTTCTTGTGGTCTCAAAAAGTTCTTTAGTTCAAGATCAATTTAAAAACGTAAAAAAACCATACCTTTCTATCAAAAGTTTTCGAGCTACGACGATCTGAAAATGTCAACCCCTATGTTTCACCCCTTAGAGGTGACTGACAGTAACGCCGAGCTTCGCTAACCAGCTAAACCCAAAAGGGAACTACCAACGAAATTTCATTAATTTTGGTTCATGATAACTAAGGAAGGTGCTAAGTACGGCGGACGGACAGATATTTTTTACTCCTTTTTTTGGATTCTACGTACCTTGAAACGGAAACCATCAACATTAGAGGGGGGGGGGGGGGGGTCATGCTCGATTTCAAAGGATTGACAATAACAAACCAAAATTGAACGGCATTGAAATTCTGTGCCTAGTGGTAATACTGATAAATGTGATAAATTAAAATCAGCCTTTGTGTGGCACATTCTATCTTCGTACCCATCATATGATCGCAATGAAATGTATGTTACATGCTACTATGCATTAATTCATGGACATCAAGGGCTACAAGGGCTCCAATCATTTCAATATAACCAGCATGAAAGAAACGGACCTACTGTATTATTTTTGTCACATGAATATATGAATCACAGAAAGGTCTGAACATGAACATGTTTTTGGACCACGAATTGACAGTACCGTTTTGCATATCCACATTCAACGGTTTTCCGTGAAAACGGAGAAAATTACGCATACAATTTTATTTTTTTATTTTTTTTTTTGTGGTTGTAAACGGATAAATTTGAGGATTGAAGAAAGGCTCATTCAGCTGATTATGGAGGGCCCTCACCTCGTGCTTATTACTCACGAGTCCTACAGAGCCTCCACAGCGAATTTCATCATCGTAGGTCAAAACAGGAGTGAAATTAGCCTCCGGGCTCACTCAGCTGATTAGGGAGGGTCGTCACCTCGTCATTCTTGCTCACCAGCCCTACAGAGGCTCCATTTCGAATTTCATCCTCTTAAGTATAACCAGGAATGAACTCAGGGCTCACTCAGCTGATCAGGGAGGGTCCTCACCTCGTCATTTTTGCTCACCAGTCGTCCTACAGAGGCTCCATTTCGAATTTCATCATCTTAGGTCAAGCAGGAATGGAATTAGTCTCAGGGCTCAAGCAGCTGATTAGGAAGGGTCCTCACCTCGTCATTCTTACTCACCTGTCCTACAGAGGCTCCATTTCAAATTTCATCATCTTAGGTCAGAACAGGAGTGAAATTAGCCTCCGGGCTCACTCAGCTGATCAGGGGGGGGGGGGGGGTCCTCATCTCGTCAGTTCTTACTCACCAGTCCTACAGAGGCTCCATTTCGAATTTCATCCTCTTAGGTCAAGCAGGAATGGAATTAGTATCAGGGCTCAAGCAGCTAATTAGGGAGGGTCCTCACCTCTTAAATTCTTACCCACCTGTCCTACAGAGGCTCCATTTCGAATTTCATCATTGTAGGTCAAAACAGGAATGAATTTAGCCTCCTGGCTCGCAGCTGATCAGGGGGGTCCTCACCTTGTCAGTTCTTACTCACCAGTCCTACAGAGGCTCCATTTCAAAATTCATCCTCTTAGGTCCAACTTAAGTAATCTAGTAACTTAGTAATCGCCTTCAGTAAACAACCACCTTGCATTCTAGGACATCAGGTGTATGGAAACCAGTATTGTTCATCGGTAGTACGTTACAATTTTTGGTGTCGGTCGGAAATTTTAGATTCCCCAGCCCCCAAAACATTATCCATGTTAAATTTCAATAATCATTTTATTAATGTTGAACAAACCGTCTGCTAAATCACAATAAGAAAACTGCATGATTCGGAGTTTTGCATTTTCTACTTCAACATCTTGTTCAGCGCCCCCTGAAAACACAAGCCTTTCTAATTATCAGCCAGGCATGGCCGTCGAACAATCTGAATTTTTTATTCGTTCCAAATCGATTTTTAAACAATGTTTGGCAACGGTGCTCAGAAATTCTGCAGTTGTTTGGACGATCCCAATCAAACCCCTGACGATCAAATCCTTTCGCAATTCATTATTCACTATTCGAATGAATTCAGAATTCAATCAGGAGCGTGAAGCATCAAACGCGATCTGAATCTGACCGTCGAGACTTTATGACCAGGAGAATACAGGTATACGGCGTAAGTACTGTTTTTCAGTAGAGCTGAACGAAACCTATGGAAGTTTCACTTTCTCCGCGTGCCGATTGGTTTATTTCGCCCAATAAAAAGGTTGATCGTTGTTATCGCTAATGGCAAATCCAGATAAATATATCTGACTACGAAAAAACATCAAATCATCATCATAATGGACACATTTAAGGCGATCCCTAGCGCGACCGTAAATTTTTATAACATTGAACTGTGACTTTGGAGGTAACATCATAAATTTTGGTTAGATAGGTTGGAGATATAACGTCATAGACAGCGAACTTACGTATTTAGGGAGAACGGAGCACACTATTCCATTTGTGGAAGTGAATACCTATGCGGCAACTTTAACTTTTTGGTATATTATTCTGTAAACACCACGTAATCGCTCAGCAAACAATTTTTATAACACCCCCTAAAATTGTTTTCTTTTACGTTTCAAGGTGTGTAAATTCCAAAAACGCTGCTAAGTCCTTGTCACCTAGGTTTATTATTCTATTGGACACACCTACAGAAATGTTGGCTGTTCATTTATTGTTTCTTTCGTGTGAAATAATTTAAATAGATATTTCCGATTGTTTCCACCAATTTCGGACCCAAAACACGAATAAGATACGCCTTTTTTTTCTCAAATCATCTTTGACCACTGGTAGTGCTATTTAATTGTCTTGATTCACCTGTTGACACTTTTTCTAGTGTTATTATACAAATTGATGGTGATTTCAGACAATTTCCCAGGTTTTTGACTCATAAAAAATCGATTTTGAGAGTAGAACCTCAATTTTCCACTCTTTTGTCAAAATTGACTTCATATTCGGTCTTCTTGTCCCAAAAAACATGGAAAACGATACCTCAAACGCTCAAGTTACTAACATGTTACTAAAACACGAAAGTACCTATTTTGTACCAATTTCACTCATAACACCCCTCGATATACTCCAATCGGGCTGCAACGTTTCGGGGCACAACTAGGGTCCAAATGGAGCTTCTGTGCGTAAGAACGAATCTTTTAGACCGAAAATGAAGCCGGTACACGTGATACGGCGGACGGCGGACGGATATTGCATTTTTGGAATCTAATCACCTTGAACGTAAAAGAAAATATTTTGAAGGGGTGTTACAACAATTTTTTGTTGAGCGATTACATAGGTGTATTAATCACAGAATAGTAAACCAAAAACCGTCCGCCGTACGCCGTAGGCCGTATCACGCATAACTAAAATTCGTTCTTTCGCACTCATGCTCCATTTGGGCCCTAGTTGTGTCCCGAAACTTTGCAGCCCGATCGTAATATACTACCCAGGGGTGTCATGGGTGAAAAATGGTTATAAAAATATGTATTTTTTGTGTTTGAGTAACATGAGCTTTTGAGGTATCGTTGTCCATGTTTTTTATGACGGGAACACCAAATATGGAGTCGATTTTGACCAGAGTGGAAAATTGAGGTTCTAACGAAGTTGCAGCCTTAAATTTACGTTAAATTTTGGTCTAAAATCGTCGTTCTTCCGCACACAGTTTAGGTCCCCATGTGGGAACAAATTTTGGTCCTAGATATATGCTCCAAAGCTCGGCAGCCCGATCGGACCACCGCAGGGGTGTTATGGGAGAAAAATGGCGTAAAAGGCGTTATGGCGTAAAAATAGGGGTTTTCGAGGGGTTTTTTAGGTTATAGTGAACACAACTTTGTGATGTATCGTCTTCATGTTTTTTAGGGCGATAAGACCGAAGATGGTGATTTCGATCGAAGAGTGAAGAATTGAGGTTGTAACGAAGGTTAAGCTCCCAAAATTCACTTTTTATGAGTCAAAAACCTAGGAAATTGTCTGAAATCACCATAATATGTATAATAACACTAGAAGTAGTATTAGCAGGTGAATCAATACAATTAAATGGCACTATCAATGTTCATCAAAGATAATCTGTAAAAAAGAAAAAAAAGGACGAGATCGTGTTTTTGGGGGAGCCAAAATTTGTAGAAACCATCAAAAATCACTATTTCAATTATTGCGCATTAAAGAAACAATAAATGAACAGCAACATTTCTGTAGGTATGATTGATAGAATAATAAACCAAGTGACAAGGACTTTGCAGCGTTTTTTAAAAGAAGTTGATGGCAATGACAAGTAAAGGCCCTGGTAAAGTATTTCATATGGCTTAGTATATCAAACACCTGTGACAGATTGAGGACAGTGACGGTGGACCCTCGAGAGTCCCCCTCCTAGACCAGCGAGATTATCACCGGTTAAGAAGGGATATCGATTAGGCTTCCCCAAACGACCCCGTCTCCACCGGAAGAAAATATGTACAACTCGAGAACAGCCACACCGTCACATACCTTACATAAAAATCAGGCACACAGAAATCCAGCTTGCTTTTCGGCTGAGTGAGGGAGAACACGACATCATGGAGAAGCTGTTTGAAATTATGGAACTAGAAAGGGCAATTGGAGAGTCAAGAAAGGGAAAATGGGCCAGTCTTGATGACATACCACCAGAGCTTCTGACCACCTTGGGCCCCAAAGCTAAGGAAACAATGCTTGCTGTTTGCATCCAGACTTGGGAGTATGATGTGCCAGATGAGCGGAAGAAGGCTTATACGACTATAATACCGATTCTGAAGAAGATGATCCAGCAAGTAGTGCCAGCAGCTACAGACAAATTGCACTCACGAACTGCTGCTGCAAACTGATGAAACACATGATATCTAATCGCCTGACTCAATAAATCGAAAGCAGATTTCTAATTTCCGACCGCCATGCAGGTTTCAGAAGGAAGAGGAATACAACTGAACAAGTAGCTTACCTTTCCCAATGGATAAAGGATAGTTTCAACCGTAAGCAGTCAACTGGAAACTGCTGGTGGAAAATGTAACCAAGCTTGGATTAGAGGCAAGCATCATGAGGTGCATAAGGTCCTTCCTCTCTCAAAAATTGGTCAGGGTCAGATATTGCCAAGCAACATTGTAGTATACAGAAATGCACAATGGCCTTCCCCAAGGTGCAGTTCTTAGTTGCAGCCTCTCCAGTATAATGGTCAGTGACGTTATTCAGGTAAATGAGCAGACTTGGGGGTTCAGTCAGTGCCTGCTATATGCAGACGACCTAGTGATTTTTGCAACGAGCAGTGACATTCCACCAATTGGAAAAGCATGGAAACATGCTATGGCTCGGCTGGAAAAGTGGCGCTCGGCTAACTCTATGACTGTTAACACTAAGAAAAATTTATCAAAACAATACACCCTCTCCACTGGAGATCACTAACTTCAAATCTCTTACAAAGGTAATCCTAAAAAGAAAGAAACAACAGTCAGGTACCTTGGTGAAACACATGGAGGAAACACGCAGACTGTATTGTGCAATCTGCAGAACTGCGGTTAAGACTCCTGCAGACTCGCAGGGACTAAATGGGGAGTGTCGGAAGATGTACTTGAGACCACGTTAACACCTAATTGAGGCCAGTACTGGAATATAGCACAGTGTTCATAGCTGCTCCCATCGAACCACACAAGCTGTCATAGATAAGGAACAAAATAAAGCCCTTCGTCTCATCACTGCTGGCGCAAAATCAGCATCAATCGCAGCCATGGAGGCCTAAACTGGCATTGAATCCCTAAAATTCAGACGGGAGGCCAACCATAGTAAATTAGCAGAAAGATGCTTGAGGCTCCCATGGAAGATTGAAATCGATTTGGGAAAAACAGCGGTCGAGGAATGGGGCGCACGACAATCTATTTGGGTGAAGGGTAGCGGGATGGGCGCATTCGAATTGGGAAAACATGGCGGTCCACGAATGATGGGCTCGTGTACGATTATGCCGATGAAACCCTCATATACGACTCGATAACAGAGACCGACAGCTGACCCTGTGAGTCGTGAGTCGTGAGCAGTAGGATGGATGTCGTCATTTCAAATAAATTTGTTTCCACGCGTGGTAAAATGGCAATTGTAGTGGAAAATCAAAAATATGCTGAGCATAGGAAACTGGTGGATGGATGTTCATCTTTCAGGTGCTACAATCGGAAAAGTTATGTTACAATGTGTACCAATCCTAGTGTATCGAAACTGATGCCAACAAACTCGAAGGAACATATTCATCCTCTTACTGGTAAAGAGGCTCTCGAAGAGTGAAACGTGTGTTTCAGTCTCAAAAGGAAAATAGTGGAAGATGTAGATACAAAGCCTAATATGTTAATAAGGACAGAGCTGCTGTCAACACCAACAAGCAACTTAGCACACTGACGTGAAGCTCACTTGCCAATGCATATATTTCTCTCAAACGAAAATTCTGCCCTCAGTGCCCAAGTCTTTCGAAGAATGTGTCCAACATTAACTTCAGCCGACCTGCAGCTGCAGGTGGTTACCTAGATTTTGAAAAAGGGGCCACAGTGCTGCTGTCGACGAGTCAACCCTTCAATTGATGACTAAAATGATGATAGCGGTACTTTCACTTCGATGCTAAAACGTTCCCCAATTCAACTGTGTTTCAGCCGGTTTTTCCCAATTCGAATACAGTCCGATGGACAAACCACAGCCCCGCTTCAAAGAGACTGGTCAGCCAGCTGCACGACTGATAGCAAAGTACGAGTTGGATCTTGATGCTAGAGCTCCCATTTGTATCTCCCCAGAAAAGTCTTTGTTGCTAACATTAGGCTCCTCACTGGGCATGATTATCTCCAAGCTCATCTCCACAGAATAGGAGAGGTGGAATCGCCGGTCTGCCCGTTATGCACCTGAACCAACCGATGAACCTCCAAAATACCCACGAATGTCCCTCTTTACTTGACGACGCAGCATCATCACAGCTGCAGAACCAGGATGTTTACCAGAGAAATGATTACCTCTACTGGGCTGCCCGCGCCAAAATTTATTAAGTTCCAAATAGCAGCGTAGGATTAGAAAGAGGAAAAAAATTTTTTTTAAACGAGTGATTCTATTATACAATCACCTTTTTAACGAGTGACTCTATTATACAATCACCTTATACTATCATCATAAACATAAGATTTACTATTAAATGCTCCCAATTTCCCATCAATGTTTCCTTCTAGGGTACGAGGAAAAAGCTATTTTTGAATTCCAAAACATCGCCTAAGAAATGGCAAAAGTGCCCAATTTCAGTGTGGACTCAGCTAGAAGTTTAGCATGGTTAGAATTTCTTTGTGTAACAGGAACACAACTTATATTACAAAACAAAAAACATCCTGGAAATTATAAAATAATTTACAAAAAACTTCACTTTACAAAAAACTTATTATCAATATTTTCCACAAAAATATCAGTTTTATGGTTAGAACTTAACATTATCTACTTGTCTAAGTTCTCATAATATTATATGATAAATCCACAAGAACTCCACAAAAACTCCATACACTACACGAAATGAACCACCAGAATTTATTCATTTAAATGAATGAGGCCCAAGATCATCTCTCCTATACACGTCTGCGGGTCAGTTGTGGAGTTTTTTTGTCTGCACAATCCTAAGGCAAACTATTTGGATGGCATTTCGAGCAATAATCTTTAAACAATAAATTACCTCTTCGTGATACTGGTATCACGATTTAGTAATGCATGGAGTCCAAGAATGATAGGTAGGTGGGGTTTGGTTTTTTTATGGTTATTTGCTGAGGGTATATAGATAAACTGAGAGATTTCAAGAGGTGTGGAGGTAATCCAAGTAAGGATCTGGGGATGCAATACTGCCCTTGTTTGTGGGAACATGGCAGACGACTTGTTTCTTAGAGAACTACGATATATTAATTCATGAATATGAATGGACGATACCAGTGTAAGGATCATCCACTTTAGTTCAGTTTATGGTTCTTTTAGTAATGCAGGGCTTCCAACTTCACCTACGGCATGAAAAGCTAAACAGAGGCCGGCGTTGATAATCGTTTATGGTTCACTAAGGTCTGGATACGGTAATATTGAATGTCAAGCTGGAGCTTAATCCCCCGCAGTGGGAATCCTCCAAGCCCCTTGTTAAGTTCCTAAACAATCTCGGGAGGGCAAAGCTGCGGCGGACGAAAGGGCAACTTTGTTAACACCTGTTATTGCCCTACCTTCCCTCTTAAGTGCCCAACTCATTAGTCGAACGCGAAGGTTTGTAGGTAGAGCTTACTATGCTGTGAATACCACAGCGTTGTTGAGCACACTCTCAAGCACTTGACCCTCGTGACGTGTTTACCCCACAGAACCAGAATGTGAGTGGATTGTACTCTGTTGTCTATACTAAACGTAACAATGTAATTCAAACCACCACGAACAATATGACGATAGTTGAAAAGTCCTTTCTGATTCTACTTTGTAGTTAGCTTGCGAACTAATCTGTATTCCAAATTCAGGTTTCTCCAGTTTTAATGCATTCTAAAAACGCTGCAAATTATTATACAAAGGTTCATTATTTACCTGTATATATGCCCTTCTGCGTAGAACACTGTTTTCTGTGGTCAATATCTACCCCCTTCCCCCCCCCCCCCCCCCCCATGAAAGCCATGGCTATTATTATCATTTTTACAACACAAAATACAAAGAAACGACATTGACCACAGAAAACAGTGATCTACGCAGAAAGGGCACAGGTAAATGATAAACTGTTGCGCATTTTTTTTTCTTCTTCTTCTTCTTCTTTTAAGAGTAATTTGCCGATTTCGTCGAGGGACATTCCTGAAATACCCTCTATATTATTTTCATCAATATGTTATACCTACCTAGTCCACACATTAATATAATTTGTTGCCAACCTATGCATCGTCCGGCCTTGGTTCAACTTTCTATAATACTTATTTGTTATACTCATGAACGTAGACTACATATTCATTCTCGCACCTCAACTAATACAGCCTATTACTCCAATAGCCTTTAGAAAAGGTCCGCTCTTCGAAGGAGACAGAAATCGTTTCTGCGTAAGGCGGCAAAGTGACGCAGTGCAGTTCGAAGTGTTTTTTTTTTCTTTTTTTTTTCTTGGGTTTGTTATTTTCGAAATTCTTCGTGCTTCCAACACCTCCGACTGGAATCTACTGAAAAGCCTGTGACCTCTAGATGGGCTGCAGGGGCATGGTCGGCCTCTACATCTCCGATAATAAATGTCCTGTCCTCCCCCTTCGCCTGTGGAAACCAACTCCAATGCGAATTTCCGGAAGCCGATTTTCTATTACCAAAAGAACCTGAATCCTCAGCCGACATTGAATAATCGTAGCAAGGCTCAGGAGGTACATATATAATTTCGCGTGCGTGTAATTTCGCGTTTTGCGTCTCGTTCATTAGCAAATAATGTTACAGTTTCAGGGCTTGAGCGGCGGCCGTAAGGTCGCTAGATCTTGGAAATCGCCTCAAAAGGACTCCTGCCACGACCTCCTACTCCGACTCTGAAGGCACAAACTGCTTAACTTCTCGCACATGAAATATATCATTTTTCTCTCTCGATAATAGCGCAAAACTATTTTATTGTTGTTAAGGTGCAATGCGGTAAAAAACAGGGGAGTCTGGAGGATTTAGGCGGCGATGCCGTTTCCGAACGAGTGCAGCGCCAGGACTAGGACGATATTCCTCGCCACTTCTGGTTAGCTTTTATAGTACTACCCATGGATCAGCTTCCTCGCGTATCTTTCAAACGCGAACTTAAGTTCAGCCTAGGAACGTACGAACTTCTTTTCTCAATCTACAAACTTTTCGATGAATTTGATAAATAGATTAAATTCATCGTTCTTCTTAATACATATTCATGATGTAAAAACAGTTTTTAAGTTGACTTTATTCTTCAGTGCAACGACCATCTGTAGGTAAACCTTCTACCATAACTACAACAACTGTGTCCAACATCCCTACCTTGTAGAGATTGTAATTTGGTATGTTTGTACTTTTCCCAACGTTTGTTGCCTTTGCATTAAAAATAACGGTCCTACCTAGATATCTAAAAGTATGTTCACACTAGCAGTTCTGAACCAGTTCGGAATCTAACAGACATGAAAAGGGGGGGGGGGGGGGATGAGAACCGTTCGGAACTTTTAGTTCTAAACTCTGTCCGTCCCAACGCTTTTCGAACTAGTTCGGAACTAATAACCAGAATATCAACTCCCGAGCCCAGGCAGTCATAACCTTATCCCTTTTTCTGAGATATAAATAAAGGAATAAAAAAATGCCAAACACTGAAATTCCTGAAAAACATAGAAAATTTCCTTAACTGTGGCCACTACCAGTGCTTTGACCTCAAGTATCCTATCAGTATCTAAATTTTCAAATAACGGTTTTTTAACAATATTTTTGTGGGATTAGTTGCTGGTCATTTGCAGCCACCTTGAACCTTATATACCCAGATTTTGGGTAACATTTTGACTAAAAACGTCATAATTCTCGAAATATTGGTCGATTTTATTGAAAATAATAAACCAATATGAATTCTTATTAGGTACCTTACAACAGGTGGGCAAGTTTTGTTTAGGAGATTCAACTGGAGACTGAGCTAAACAATCAGTGTAATTGTGGGTACTCAAAAACATTCAATATAATTGTGGGTACAGTTTTTATGGCGTTTTTAATGTATTCCGAATCTCAGGATTTTCACAGTAACGTCCTGAACTTTGAACCAAAAAGCTACATGAGTATAATTCATGTACAGTATACATAACTCCAGCACAAATAAAGGAGTGTGGCCCGCGGAGGCTTTCATGTTGTTTCGGACTTGGACGATTTTCCTCTCCTCTTCTGATTAGCTTCTAATAATATTACCTGTAGATCAGCGATAATCATGGTGCCCGTGATGCTACGCTTATCATAATAAATTATTCTCATATCAACAAGTTAAGTCACTGTCATTGAATTTCACATTTTTCTTTCTCTAATTTCGTAATCGGATAAATTTTTTACCTGTAAATTTTTATTATGCACTTATTTGATGGAATTGGAATAAGAAAGTTATGAAAAGTTCCAGTCATGCAGTATAACTTAATGAGAATTTTCAGTAGCTTTCTTGTAGTATGAACTGCTCATGATGAGCTGCTCATTTCGGGCACAAGTATTGTAGTTATGGTAGAAGGTTTAACTATGGATGGTAACCTTTACTGAGGAATAAAGTGAACTTAAAAAGTGTTTTTACACCATGGATATATACTAAGAAGAACGTTGCATTAGTTTAATTATATTTATTTATCAAATTCATGGACAAGTTCGTGGACTGAGAAAAGGAGTTCGTAGGTTTGTAGCAGTCCCAAAGGGAGGCAACAATGGTCAGTTGGGAGAATCTGGGTCGCGAGGAAGCTGATCTACGAGTAATATTACTTGCAGCTAACCAGAAGTGGAGAGGAAAATCGTCCCAAGTCCTCGCACATGCCCACTCCCTAGGAAACGACACCAAAGCCTTCGCGGGCCACTCTCCTCGCAAATAATCTATCATTTTTAGGGGACAGCTGATTATAATCACGCAAGGCTTTATGGAATCGAGTTCGTTGTTCCGTGATATCATTTCATTTGAAGAAAGACGGTCATTTTGGATTCTGTTGATAGGTACCTACTTCTTTACCTATTACCTGGTTGATATGCAAGTACCTACAGATTTGTTTTTCACGGCCAAACGAACCATCCAAATCAGGTGAAAATTGGGGAATACATGAGTCGAGGGGTCCTACATAGGTTCAGCGAACTTCAGAGTGTCAAAAATGTAACAGTGTGGTTACGTAATTATTGTAAATGACGATCGTTAGAGAGCTTAAACTTTGACTCCGGTGGAATTTTTGTCGTATCTGTGTAAGTGCATAGGTAAAGGGTTATCCACCGCAAACAAAGACCCTACTAATTCAGGGTATTAGGAATTCAGTATAAGCTACGCGGAAGAGGTGTCTATACAGGAAAATAATAACCCGTTAAGCAAAATAATATGCAGCGTTTTGAGTAGTTATAGGTATTTCAAAGCTTTCCCTTTTGCATATCAACTATCCAAACGAGCTAGAATTTTTATCGTCAGCTTCGTGTTCAGGTGGTGAGAAATTGGGGAAAAATCATGTCATGTAACTCCGATTTCGGAGTTTAAAAAAATAATGCTCGACACGGGAAGTAGCAAGTCTGAATGCCAACTTGTACGACAGGAAAAAGGCCTGTATCATATTTCAAGATGCGGACCACGTTCTGTTGATTTAGAAGCTCCGAGGAAAAGCCGTCCAGAGGCAATTATTAAGAAAGTTATTAGCTCTTCTCAACTCACCTGCCTTTCTTTGACCACTACTCACTTTACCTTTATGAAAGTTTTACCATCCTCGTGCCCTTCCTCTCCACATTCCACCTACCTGGTGCTAATAAATAACGAGAGCCGGCCCTTTTGTTCCGAAGCATCCCTTAATTCTACCTCCTCGGCCGCTTACAGTGTGATTGTGATTTAAGGCCAACCATACCTACCTACCTACCCAACACGTTAAAACTGGAACAAAGACGTTGGCGAACTTGATTCAGGGAAGTGTTAACAAAGGTTGTGATTTCAATAGAATAAGCCCAATGCTGATTCGGCTGGAGACTCTGTGGGAAGGAAACAGAGGTTACATGGGAGGGTTCTTGAGGCACTTTACATTTTCATGGCCCAAAAGTAGGTAGGTATACCGATTTGTCAATAATTTATATTTTATTTTTATTTTTTATTCCTATTTATAATATATATTGGTTATTGTTTTTAACAGCTACTTACACCAATTTTTCATGGATACTAATAGCCAGGGCATTTGTGTAATTCAGAATTTATGCCGTACCATATTTTCAAACATATCTACTTTAATCTGGAGATCTATGGCTGAGCTCGTAAGTTTGGATTTAGACGTGAAGGATATTTCAAAGAAACGAACCCCTAACGAAATAACCCTTACAATACGAAAAATTGCTGCATACAAAGTAGAACTGAATTTATGCTGGTTGTGGGTCGTTGCGTGGCATTTGATTACATGGCAACTAGGGGGGTACTTTACTTACAGATCTCGTACGAAGATACTGATACACATACCAACCTAGGTACTTTTGGTTTATTATTTTCAATAATGAACCTTTGGAATCGAGCATGAAAAAAAAATTCTAACCCCCCCTAAAAATTTGATGGTTTACGTTTCCAGGTATATAGAATCCGAAAATGCAATAAAAAACGCTGCAAATCCCTGCACAACGGTTTATTATTTTGTATAGAATACCCTTCTGTTACAGATCACAGCTCTATGTATAGATAACCCGTCTATATAATATGATATGTACTATTCTATTATATGCATATTATGTAGATCGCAGACACTCCGTAGGTTAGTACCTAACCCCGTACTCGTTACTAGGTACCTACCTAAATCACGAGTTAAATGTTGCTAAAATAATTCTGCCGATGACAAACAGTACCTAACAAAAAGAAACACACATAATGAAGTTCTGAAAAGAAATTGTTGATGAGGAGTGAAAAAAGTTGCAAAAGTACCTACCAACAAACTCCAGCCCCTTCTACGTAGATGGTATAATTTACCGTTCTGTAATAATTTACCGTTGAGTAATGATTTACCGTAGTAATAATTTACCCATCAATAATACTTCAACGTTTGTTCAAGTTTCACTACCTACCAACAAACTCCAATAGAGCCATCATTTTTCAAATTAAATAATATCACAGAACAACCAACTCGACTTCATACTCCGCCAATATAATCAGGTGATCCCTACCAATGATTGGCCGTATTCACAATTCCTATTGTGGGCGCGTCTCTGGTTACGAGATTTGGTTTGAATTGTATACAATTTCATTCACACTGGAGTCGAAAATGCCTGTCGGTGCAAACTTCGGGGCCTTACTGTGAACGAACGGCTGGACGTACGATGCTCCGGATGGTCTTAAAAAACTCGCAAGTTCAAGAACTATTTAAAACCGTAAAAATATTTACGTAAAAAAATGGTATAGGCGTTTTGAAAATTTCAACCCCTACTTTGAACCCCTTAGAGATGACTCACAGTAACGTCGAGCTTCGAGGACCAACTAGACGCCGAACGGAACCTATAACCCGAATTTCATCAATTTTTTTTCATGGTAACTAAGAAAAGTGGCCCGTACGGCGTACGGCGGACAGACAGAAATATTTTTATTGCAGTTTTGGATTCTACATATCTTGAAACGTAAACCATCAAATTTTGAGGGGGGGGTAAGAATTTTTTTTTTCATGCTCGATTCCAATGGTTCATTATTGAAAATAATAAACCAAAATTTCTGTCTGTCCGCCGTACGCCGTACTGGCCACTTTTCTTAGTCACCATGAAATAAAATTGATAAAATTCGGGTTATAGGCTCCGTATGGGGTCTAGTTGGTCCTCGAAGCTCGGCGTTACTGTCAGTCATCTCTAAGGGGTTCAAAATAGGGGTTGACATTTTCAGAACGCCGTATCTCGAAAACTTTCGATAGAAGGGTATAGTTTTTTTTACGCTATTAAATTTTTCTTGAGCTAAACAATTTTTTGAGATCACCCGGAGCGTTGTACGTCCAGCCGTTCGTGTACAAGCTTCGTCAACACGATCGTGAATCTAACGGTATTAATCCGGCCCGGATATCATCGCTAGGGAGCACCTGATTATACCCAAGGATGGCTGTATGAAGTCGAGTTGGTTGTTCTGCGATATTATTTCATTTGATAAGTGATGGACTATTGGATTTAGTTGGTAGGTACTTGTGAAACTTGAGCAAACGTTGAAGTATTATTGATGGATAAATTATTAAACAACGGCAAATTATTACACAACGGTAAACTATTACACAACGGTTCATCGACCAAGAAGGGGCTGGATTTTGTTGATCGGTACTTTTGCAACTTGAACAACCGTTGAAGCAAGGCAAGTGCAAGTTATTACACAAAGGTTCATTACACTTGACCACGAGGGTAGGTATTGACCACAGAAAACAGTGATCTACGCAGAAGGGGCATCTATTTCACTCCACATCAACAATTTTCCTTCAGAACTTCATTATTTGCGTTTCTTTTTGCCGTTTTAGTTACTTGTTGTCATCGACAGAATTATTTTAGCAACATTTAACTCGTGATTTAGGTAGGTGCCTAGTAACGAGTACGGGGTTAGGTACTAACTTAAGGAGGGTCTCCGATCCACATAATATGTATAGAGTAGTACATATTATTATATTATATAGGCGGGTTATCTGATCTGTAACATCAGGGGCGGATCCAGAATTTTTTTCCGGAGGGGGTCACATGCCTAAACTCGTCCAATTTGTCTACTTACAAAATTAATTGTATTTATTTATAAAATTCACTGTTTATGTAAAAAATATTTTTCAATATCTATTAATTATTCAACTGATAAATGTATTTATTTTCAATTTTCTTCTAAAAAAGTGTCCTAATGTGTTTTCAAACAAATTGGCGCATTTTATGGCAGCGTAGCTAACTTCAGAGTTTGCAAATCAGTTATAAATGATCGTCCCAGTTGGAACTTATACAAATGTAAACAAATCACAAGTGTTGCTACAAACCAAATACAGAAAAAAATCAGTATTCTATAAAAAGTTTAATCGTAATTATTGTTATATTTTGTTTCCAATGTTTTCAGTTAACAATATGGTAAGTTGACTTTGGTCGTTTGGTTTTGTTTCTGGTTTTTGATTTCACAAAAACTGGGTTCGTTTTCGTTTGGTTTTTTTGTTTTCGGGTTTGTGAACAATTCGTTCAGCTCTGCTTTTTGAAATGCAGGCTGATTCTGGGGGGGGGGGGGGGTCATGACCCCTGTGACCCCCCCCCCCCCCCCTTGGATCCGCGCCTGTGTAACAGAAGGGTATTCTGTACAAAATAATAAACCGTTGTGCAGGGATTTGCAGCGTTTTTTTCTTTTTCAAGAATTGAGGATTATCCGTAAGCCACCTTTGAGACCCCCACCACTCCAAGTAGGCAAACCACCCCGTACCTGCTTTATTGAAATATAGCATTACTTGGCCTGCTGGGTGGTCCTCTAGTTCTAGTAGTTTGGAACAGTAAAATCTGCTGAACGTAGGAATTAATAAACAAAACAAATTTTTTTATTAGATTTTAGAGCAGAGGGTTGAGCTAAAAAGAAAGCAAAAAAGGATCAAACCTTAAAGGGTTGTTTCCGCTAGTGTAAATATTCTCTCGAAGACCTGATGATGATGTCCTTACGTCGAACGCGCTCGCCTCCACTACTCAACCAGCTAGTGACGACGGATACCTCCAGAAAGTGTGGAATATAACGAAAAAGTAGTTTAATTTAACAAGGATGAAAAGGCCAAGGGGCTGAAGGGATGTTCTTCTCACTATGAGGGAGAGATAGAGAGAGATTTAAGCTTCGAAGAAGCCCATCCCCCGCCTATCTCAATAATACCCCATCAGCCCGAGCTTATCACATCCGCAAACTGCTTCCAACTTGCTATTTCTCTCTCATTTTCCAGGAACTCATCAAGGATTACTTTAATGAATAGATAAGAAAACTCTGGAGCAAAAACTCCGAACCCTAATCAAATGAGGCCATGTCAGAGGAATTACTGGTAGTTTAACAATATTTCTATGATCCGCTCTATGAACAATATATCGGGCGCTGTCACGTGCGTAGATATACGATTTTTGTACTCACATAGGAGAGGTGGAAAATTGAACTGAATGGTGAAGCCCTGGAGAAGAGCCAACATCTCGCCTCATGGGAAACTTAGCCACTGGCTTCCTCTGAGCTACATACTGTTCAGAGAGAAATAATTTCCAGAGAATTATTCAACTTTCTCACCCTTTTCTTTCGTTATATTTAATGATAATAACTGTATTACATAATCTATTATTGCGCAGTATTGCTTCAGGCTTATATACCACAATGAATCTCAATTTCTGTCGATTTGACGTTTTAGAAAATGAACTCGATTTTTACGCTTGCATGTGCTCACCTGAGCAGCGGCTATTTGTTATCTTGTGAAGCTTGAAATGGTTAAAGGTCCATTTAATTGTTCAAATTTTGCAGAGATTATTTGATACTACAGTTCCCTGGGGATACACCGCTAAGGTTAAATACGGTGTTATCGACAACAAGAAATTGGGAAGTTACCATATTTCGTTGCCTGGAGATTGAAGTGTGTACTTTAAATTGAAAACGACGCCAGCAGCTGGATCGAGCCGCTCTGGTTGGATAAGGTATTTCCCATAATGCACTCCGATAATATGACACACAGCGCTCCTAGTGGAACAAGTTGTAAACAGACGGACCAAAAAAAAATGGTGGTAGTGTGTTTGATCGCCATTCATTATAGAGTCGCCTATTCCAGTCGAAGTGTAGCTCAAGTGTCCAGGAGGAAGTTTACCTACATTCATTTTTTTGCTTTCTTGGCTCTGATTGGGATGCTCATTTCGATATCAGAAGTGGGATGTGGAGAGAGCGAATGTTTCAGGAGGAGAAAAGCTGATGAAACTCGACGGGATGATCGTCAAAATCAGGGAAATAATGAAACTGATGACCCTGACGCTCCTAGCAGACTACCAGACAGACGAGGGACTTCTTATTCCTGTGTGCAAGGCTTAGTACAGCCTCAAGTTGAACATTCCAGCGGTGAGTCGTGCCCTGATTTTCAGTACCTACTTGAATGATTCGAAAATGCGTCGTAAACAGCCTGCAGATCACTATAATTGTGATTTATATAGCAGACCTCTGTCTCGATGTTCAGATATCTCATCCCTTTCAATCCAAACACCCTCTGAAGCTCCCATATGAGTTTTCGCCACAAGGCCAAGGATCTTCAGACTCAACTCGTTTGATTGAAGGCATTTTGTTGAACCAAGGGCAACAACTTCAAGTGTTGTTGGATAAATTGGTATCGAAACTGCCCCAAAGTAAACCTAAATTTCATAAAATGACTCTTCCTGAGTTCAATCCCCAATCTGAAGGTGCGGATCCAAGGTCATGGGTCCCAACCGTATCCATGTGCTTTGCAGAACATCCATGTTCAGGCAGTGAGCTTATTTTGATTTTGGGAAAATCCCTGAAGGGTTCAGCTTCACGATGGCTATCCCAAATTGCTTTCCCTACTATAACCTGGGACGATTTCCAATACTTTTCTTGGCCCAGTTTGATATTACTGATACCATTGCTTCAGTTATTTACTCACAAATGAATAAGTCTCTCACAGATAACGAAAATCTCGTGCCATTTGCTACAAAAATGCTCAATACTCTAATGGCCAGACTCAGAAATGCTTCACTTGAACAGATTTCGATTGGAATTGTTGTCATGTCTCTCGAAATTCGATCCTAGAGTTAAGCGTCTTGCTCACACCAATGACATCTCTTCTAGAGAAACCTTTGTCAAAGAGCTCAAAGCTACTTCATTTGGCAAACGCCCTCCGACCGATACTTCTCATCATAATTTCAAGAAATTTAAAAAATCGGATGTATCTAACGCCTCATCTTTTAACAATGCTCAATCGAACTCGTCCTCCTTTTGCGATCGCTAACCATCTTAGCCGCCACACAAATTTGACCATCAGAAGCCCGGAAAATCCTCATCTTACAAGTCTGCTACGTCCTCGAACCCTGTGGCTTCTACGGGTACAGCTCGTGAGTGCTATTCCTGTGGGTCTACCTCTCATCTCAAGGGGCAATGTCCCAATCGAAATCCGGCGCAGAAATCGAAATTGAAAACTGTGGAAAAAAGGGTTAACCTTTGCTCTACTAACTCTCCAGGGTACCTAACACACAAAGGTGAGTGGTTTCTTTTCAATTTTGATTCTGGAGCGGAATGCTCACTCATGCGTGAAAGCATGAGAAAGCATTTTTCTGGACCTGTCTTTGAAATTCCGGTGGTTCTTAAAGGAATTGGTATTTCTAAAGTAGCGAGTAACCATCAAATCATTTCTGAAGTATTTGTCAACGATCTGGAACTTAACCATGTTTTTATGTCGTACCTAATGATACGATTCCTTTTGATATCATTATTGGAAAAGATGGAAGGATGGTTGGATGGTTGGTTGGTTGGATGGATGGTTGGATTGGTTTGGATTTTGACTTCCGATTCATGCGTGTTTTTACCTACTGACTTGCAAATTTCAAAATCACTTGAAAGAAAAATCAAAATTTTGGAGAAAAATGATAAGGGGCCCGAACCATTTGTTGATGGAAACACCTCAGAACCTAACGATAAAACAGATACTGCAAACAATTATTCCTTTCCATGCCATTTAGTTACTATTTCGAATTCATACGATTTTAGTAACATTCTTATGGACACTGACCCGGAATTCAAATCCGAATTGATTAACATTCTAACTAAGTATCAAGAATTTTTCACAGAGAATTTTCCGCGCACCACTGTGAAAACTGGTGAGCTTAAAATTAGACTCAAGGACGCTAAAAAAAATTGTCACTCGTAGACCATATCCTCTGTCTGATATTCAGCAGTGATGATGGTGCGATTTCACTCTTGCAGATTGGTTACATTTGTAGGTGGCTTGAACTGGGCATGATGCGCCATGCAGCGGTAGGGATATTACCTTACATCTGAGTGCTATCTGCCATTTTCGGCAGACATTCCTCCTGTTCTAGAGTTACTTGTTGGCAGCCGGTACATGGCTACCCTCAGTTGTTCCACTCACTTGTATGATGGTGCGTGTTCTGGCTGAGTGCCTGGAACACTGTGTTTGACCACATTGATCAGCTGGGTTGTGCCGGTGGCTCGGTATATTGCTGGGTCGGTTTTAATGACCTCCTCGTGCCTTGCTCTACGCCATGGCCTCCTTTCCTTTGATTTTGATATTCTGTTTTCTTCTGATGCCTTGACTAGGCCTCATTGTTTGTCAGGCCTGGCCAAGTGGTTGCTTGCAGTTGCTACTCAGCCCATTTTTGTCATAGGTGACAGTCGAGATGCCCGTGTGTCAGGAAGGCCGTGTCGTTGCCTGGAGATTGAAGTGTGTACTTTAAATTGAAAACGACGCCAGCAGCTGGATCGAGCCGCTCTGGTTGGATAAGGTATTTCCAAGACACACTGCGCTCCCAGAGGAACAAGCTGTAAACAGACGGACCAAAAAAAGGGTGGTAGGTTGTTTGATCGCCATTATGGATAGAGTCGCCTATTCCAGTCGAAGTGTAGCTCAAGTGTCCAGGAGGAAGTTACCTAGATTCATTTTTTTGCTTTCTTGGCTCTGATTGGGATGCTCAATTCGATACATACAAACTGAACATGAATGAATGACGTTTGGGAAATAACTACTCAAACTTTTCCGTTTCACTACAGTTTCTCGTCACGAACTCGGAGCGCCTAAATGGTGATTCAATTGAGAATTAATGTTACGTGAGGAGGAGGGGAGGACCAGCTGCGTGAACTCTCACGGGTAAGATATTTCCCGTTTCCCTCGCGCGTTGAATTGTCGGCTCTGGGTCGCTCTATTCGGTTACATTTTACGGGGCCTCTGTTGAATGCAGGACTGGTTCAACAGCTTACGGCGTGTTGGGTGCCTTTGACATTGGTATGAATACCATTCAGATCTTACAAAGCACTCACAGGACTCAGTTATGGACTACGACAATTGTAGTGACTCTTTGGGATGTTTTGCACAAAACAGAAGAAATTCACACAACTCGCAGCACATTCGCTGACGTGATACACACAGAGATGGATACCACCAGATTTGAAGTATAAACTACCTAGCGTTCAGCAATAACAGTTGCTTAATATGAATTTGTCTACCTACCCCTGCTCCTTTTACGAGCCGTTTCGGCCCTACGGCCCCGTCATTTTTGAAATTCTCATGGTCGCTGAACCTAAGTAGGACCCTTGGCATATTCCAAATTTTCACCAAATTTCCGTGAACAACAAATGTTTACATATTTAACAGGTAAAACGGTACCGATCAACAAAAGCCGAAATAACATTCACTTACCTTATCCAAATGAAATAAAATCACGGAAAACAAACTCGATTTCATAAAGCCTTGCGTGATTATAATCAGCTGTTCCCTATCAATCATATCTGGGGCTGGAATTAAAGGTATACTGTATGATTTTTACACTCGTGTTGACGAAGCTTTTCGGTCCTAACTTCAGGGCTTTACTATGAACGAACGGCTGGAGGTACAATGCTCCGGGTGGTCTCAAAAAACATCCTCAAGTTCGGAATCAATTTAAGAAGTCGTAAAATCCATAGGTACCTTCTATTGAATGTTTCTCGGCGTTTTAAAAATTTCAACCCGTATTTCAACCGACTGAAATTATTGTATTACATTTTCGGACGGACGTACCTTGAAACACAAACCTTCTAATTATGAGTGAAGATTGATTTTCTTTTTTCATGCTCCATCCTAAAGATTCAATACCTACTGAAAATAACCAAAATTTGTGTCCGTACGCCGCGCCGTACAGTGTTCTAGATACCCCGAAAAGCTGTGGCCGAAAGTCCCAAAGCATTCGGATGAGAACCAAATGTTGGGTTTGTAGGGGTTTTTGGGTCGCTCATCACGAATCTGAAGTCCGTTTTCACCATCAGCACGAAATTTTGATATACCCACAAACTAATTTTTGGGCTAAAAAAAATGTTTTGAGAGCAAACTCCTATTTCGCTTTCTCACCACCGTGAGTGAGTCCAAAAAAAATGTATGTGCTCCAAAAAAAATTTCCACTGCCATTTTGCGTTTCAAATATCAAGGAAAATTTTGGTTCCGTCACTGTCTGTCTGTCTGTCCGACTGCCTGTCTGTGTGTCTGTGGTCAGTTCCTTGTAACGCCCATAACTTCCCGAAATAATGGTCGAAATGAGCTGAAATTTGGAGGGTATGTGCGGGTCGGGTCATAGATGGTCCCATAGCACAATCATCTTTGTCTTGTCAGTGTGTCCACCGCAAAAAACGACCCCACACTCATGGTCTTACGCTAATATGAACTCAGTGATCTACTTGGAAGGGGTATATCTATACAGGAAAATAATAAAGTGATAAAATAATAATAAAAAATTTGCGGCGTTTTTACATGGGAATGTCTTTTTAGAGTGATGGAGGCGAGCCAAGGATTTGCGCGACGCGACCAAAAATGTGGCGCTTTTCATGTATTTCAACTGAGTGCCTTTAAGTAATTCTTACAATAACCTCAAGTGCCAATATTTTTCTAGTAGTAATAAATTAGTAGTAATAAAGAAAAGTAACGTAATACAGAATCAGTAATGTAGGTAACCTTGAGTCTTTCATCGACTTTTATCACTCACCAACGCTTCTCGTATAAAGTCGTTCGGTCTGTATTGGAACACGCAATCGCGTGTATTGTCCCTCTTTCTGAAACGTAACTAATGTATACTTTTATCTTAATGGGTCTTAATTATTATAAATTCCCGCCGAGGACCACTTGATCCCGTATCGATTACCTAATTTTACGGAGCCGGCGGCAATCACCTGAGCTGAGCACGTGAATGTAATCACGACATTTGCAAACCTAATTTTCATTTTTCAAACGACTTCCACCAACATTCAATTGAATTTTCCTTCAGGGCAAGTCAAATATTTTAAAATTACCATGTATTATAGACCTCTACATCCAAACGTATCCTGCATGAAGTTCTACTGTTGAGATTATGATATATGACTGTACTGTAATGCTGTTCTTACTGTACTTCGTGGTACTGGAAGGACCCTAAATTTTGAAAAATAAGTACTACCTAAGTAACCAGCGGTAACCTATGTATTTCAACTAGGTATTTATTCGGAATGATGCTTAGATTGATAATAGGACCATATTTAAGAAAACTATAGGGTAGGTGGGGCTAAAAGTTACCAGTTCGGACATTTCTATTTCTCCCGGGCCCCAAGGTGGTCCTATCGTTCCATAAAATGAATGGTGTTGTAGAAGGATATCTCCTATATCTTCGGTAAAAAAATGAATCTTTTCCCAAAATGTTTAGACACCGAATTTTTACCGCTACCACAACGCCTTATTGGTAACGTTTGCCCCGTTCATCGGTAAAGAGCTGGGAAGGCATAGAAAATCACCAATTAAAGTGCCAACGTATTTTTTATTTGAAAAAATGTCGAGAAACATAACGAACAATCTTTTTTAGGAATATTTGGCAAGATTTTATAAGTAGAAAGTCACAGTGACCCTTACAAATTACTTATTAGTTAGGTACCCATAGCGAAATAAAATTACATTTAAGATCAAAAATTACGAACAATACTGTTTTAGGAATATTTGGCTAGATTTCAGGATTAGAAGAAAATCACATAATAACCCACACAAATTACTTATTAGGTAGGTAGGTAGGATCCATTGAAAACCTACCTATCTTTTCACAGCTCTAGTAAGTCTATCAATGAATTGTGTCGACTGAGCGTTGTCCGATCAGTTTTCCTTATGTAAATTATGAAATGATAGGTAACCCCAACTATCAATATATCACCATTTTCAAGGCGTAGTAACATAGACTATTATATATTACTTAGGGCTATTACTTAATCTAACAGAAGTGCCAAAATAATGACTTTAAATGAAAACTGGACATGAAATAGGACAAACTTGCAGTGAGGGGCAAAAGTTTCCAGTAAGAGCTTCCAAGTGCATCTGTGGACACTTTTGCCCCACGGTATGTGGAAACTGTTACCCCATTTTAGGTTACATCAGTTTAGGTGAAATGACCGCCATTGTACTGAGGTAATCCCAAACCTTGTGGAAGAATGTGAAAGGTTATTTACCACCCAAACAAAAAGAAAAAACGCCAAAGATGGAATACGCCAAAAATTATTCAAGCTTTTGTGTTTTGTCTACAGCTTTCTGACAAATGGCAACGAATTACATCAAAAGTAGGGGAAAACGCTGCAAATCCCTGCACAACGGTTTATTATTTTGTACAGAATGCCCTTCTGTTACAGATCACAGCTCTCTGTATAGATAACCCTTCTATATAATATATTATGTACTATTATATTCATATTATGTAGATCGCAGACCCTCCGTCGGTTAGTAGCTAACCCCGTACTCGTTACTAGGTACCTACCTAAATCACGAGTTAAATGTTGTTAAAATAATTCTCTCAATGACACACAGTAACTAAAATGGCAAAAAGAAACACAAATAATGAAGTTCTGAAGGGAAATTGCTGATGTGGAGTGAAAAAGTTGCAAACGTACCTACCAACAAACTCCAGCCCCTTCTAAGTAGATGGTATAATGAACCATTGTGTAATAATTTACCGTTGTGTGATAATTTACCATTGTGTAATAATTTACCCATCAATAATACTTCAACGTTTGTTCAAGTTTTACTACCTATCAACAAACTCCAGAAGAGCCATCAATTTTCAAATGAGATAATATCACAAAACAACCAACTCGACTTCATACTCCGTGAATATAATCAGGTGCTCCCTAGCAATGATGATCTCGGGCTAATTCCCGATTATTGGCGCGTCCCTAGTGATGATATTTGGGCTGAATGTATACAACTTCATTCACCCTGCTGTTGAAAAAGCCTGTCGGTGCAAATTTCTGGGCCTTACTGTGAACAAATGGCTGGACGTACCGGGTGGTCTTAAAAAACTCCAAGTTCGAGAACTATTTAAAACCGTAAAAAAATGCGAGATAACGGAGTCCTGGAGATTTCAACCCCTTAGGGATGACTGACATTAACGCCGAGCATCGAGGACCAACTAGACCCCAAATGGGACCTATAAAACGAATGTCGTAAATTTTGATTCATGGTAACTGAGAAAAGTGCGTTGTACGGCGTACGGTGGACGGACAGAAAATTTTGTTATTGCATTTTCGGATTCTACTTACCTTGAAACGGAAACCATCAAATTTTGAGGGGGGTTTACAATTTTTTTTTTTTTTTTCATGCTCGATTCCAAAGGTTCATTATTGAAAATAATAAACCAACAACTCAACTCATTCTCTCGGCTCGAGCACATCTGACCTTCATGAGGTTTGATAAGGTTACTGATAGGAAGTAGACGAATGCACTGCCAGCTTGACTTCCATCGTAACTCTTCCCGGTCATTTTCAAATGGAGGTGGAGTCTTTTCCCCCCACCTACCATATGTACGAAATACCCCTTCGTATAAAAACGCTGCAAATCCTACACAACAGGTTATGATTTTGTGCAGTACACTTTTCTGTTACAGATCACAGCTCTCTGTATAGATAACCCTTCTATATAATATAATATGTACTATTCTATACATAATATTATGTAGATCGCACGCCCTCCGTAGCTCAGTACCTAACCCCGTACTCGTTACTAGGTACCTATCTAAATCACTTGTTAAATGTTGCTGAAATAATTCTGTTGATGACAAACAGTACCTAGCTAAAATGGCAAAAAGAAACATAAATAATGAAGTTCTGAAGGGAACTTGTTGATGTGGAGTGAAGAAATAGTCAGTCCCGGTAGGATTTCGATCTCGGGAACTTTAGCATATCAATTCGTTAGTTAGACCTGTGTGCTATATCGACCAGCTAGCAGGAGACCAGTGATGTGCGCTCTCAACCCCGGATGGTCTCAAAAAATTCAGAAAAATTCAAACTATTTAAAAATTCGAGAAAACCAATACCTTAAAATACGATTTTCCAAGATATGGATACTCTGGACATTTCAACCCACATTTTTCACCCCTTAGAGTTGAGTGACAGTAACGCCGAGCTTCGAGGACCAACTAGAGCCCAAGCGGGACCCATATACCAAATTTCAAGAATTTTGGTTCGTGGGAACAAAGGAAAAAGCCGCGGACGGCGTACGGTTGACGGACGGAAATTTTTTTATTCGATATTCGTATTCTACGTCCATTTTTTTAAATACACACACGCACACACACACACTAATACTTCATGCCTAAGTACTTCAAATGCTTGGCCATTTCAAACTTGACTATCACTAAAATTTGAAGAAAAAAAAAGTTCTTACTGAAGGATAATTATGTAGATTGGAAATATACACCCTCCAAAGACTCGTTAACCACTTACATTCCGGCAGGGTCGACCTTAAGTCAGGACTGTACTAAGAAGATGAGGAGGCTGTGGAAGTGCCTTCAAGGGGCACCACTCACCGCCCCGCCCCCCTCCAACTGCTTCATACCAGCAAACTCTCGCTTTTCAACCTTCCCGCTCATTTTCCCTTCATTCTTGATTAAACATAAATTCGTAACAAGCGACTAATTATCTTTTAGCAAGTAGCATCTGGGGTGCGCTTTTTAAATGGCCTTTGGGTATTTCAACCATTATTGTGCTGGGTTTGCTTGCTTAGAGGCTTGCTTCGCTTACTTAGATTACGGTAGGTACTCGAATAAATCAAGCGTGTGATATCCAGTAAGTTCCCCAGTTTATTCAATCTGCGATCGACTGTCACTTACCAGTAGCGGGCCTTTTATTTTCAAGTATATGTTTGCAACACTTTTTTCATGGCATCTATCATAGTTGGTTGTGAATAGGTCCCTACATTATTTGGTACGATTTATGAGGATTCGACAGAAAGACAGGCTAAACCATGGTAACGCGAGAAGAACAGTTGTATACATACAGCTGTATATATACAGAGCTTTCTTGTATATAAATAGACTCTTCTGACTACACGGCCCCTAATACCCCCAACGGGACAAAAAATACATTTATGCTCCATTCCATAATAGTTAGCTGCAACTTGCAAAACAAGGAAAATATCGCACTATGAGTGATTCAAAATTATACTGATGAGTGCACGTCTGTATATAACGACAACTACCTTGAGCATGGTTTGACGATTCACAGATAGATATTTATCGAGCATGCAGACATCACATTATCATTCCGCGGCAAGCGCGCCAACTGGATTAAGCATTGATGGGTCTAGCGGCATTTTTTACTCCCACAAATATGGTAGCAGTTTTACCATACAAGTGCATGTTTATGCCATGATCACTGGTTTGTGGAAAAGTAGATAAGAAACCAAACGTTTGGAAAGCAACTAAAACCATTCGACCATCGGGCCACGTGCCATTTGGACTCACATCTAAGGGCGCGTGGAGGCATTTTGACCGTCGTCAAATATGATTGTGTATCTAGAACATAAGAAGTGCATGTGTATGCACGTTGACCACTGATTTGCCGAACCATGGAGGGAAAAAGAAGTTAGTATACAAACCCTAAACATTCAAAAAATCCATTTGATGGCACACACTATTTTATAACCTCTGTGTTTTCGTGTCAAAGATAGCACTTCCTGCAATCACTGTGGGTTGTATTAGAGGTATGACGAGGATATTACTATAGGAAAGCTGGTAAAATGCCACCTAAACGCCTTATCAAATTTTATATTGGAGAAGAGAAGCGGAATAACAAATGTTCCTAGCACGTACCCCATCTCATTGAAAGTAACTGCCTATATTACCGGGGATTCCGTTCTATGAGTCGAGTCCAGTCTCTCCAGTTTGGTAGATTATATGAGATTCAGCGTGAAATAAAATCACTATTCAGGGCAACTCTGCATTTTGTATGCACCAGCCCGCTATAGACCAGCCAGGAAAGGCCGCACGCTCTGGATACAAATCCTTTAGGAAACTTCATATCTGCTAAAATAAATGGTATTCCGCCCGAGGTATACTATAAATCATGTTCTCTACTTTCCATGTCGAATACCGTGGGGATGTGGCGGGCCAGCCTAGCACACTCGCGATATTGTTGCACTTATACTCGGTTCACTTAGGCAGTGCACGTGTTCTGCTTTCCTTTGTCACAAGCATTTTATTAGTTTTTGATAAGTTGAGAATGTTTTTTCCCAACAGGCGAGTGCAGTTATGGATTAAAGTTTCTTTCTCACAAATTATTAGTATCAAGGGTGTCCTGCTAACAATGTACCTTCCTAATTGACCCCCTCGAGTTTTGGCTCGGTTTTTATTACAGATTTGGATTCTAGGTTTATCAGGGGTTGGCAATTTCATGGAGGAATCATCATTAATTTATTGAAATGATGAATGTGTGCTTCAAGCGATTAAAAAATGCATATGTTCACTTAATATTTGTATTTATGAAAAATTAATGGATGGACATCTAGGAATTCAAAAAGTGAGTCAAGTTTTGTGGTCAACAACCTCTAAAAATCACTGAACATTTCTAATGAATCGTCATGAACACTATAGGATAGTGAATCGAGACAGAAGAATACCATTTCATTTTAAAGTTAAACATTTACCAAATTTTGAATTAATTTCGTAAAATTACCAAGGAGGTGGAGGTAATTTTGAACAATGTAATTGCTTATTACGTAGGTATCTGAAAAACAAAAACTTTCCGAAGGCATGAAATTATTAAAGTTGTAACCCACTTAAAAAACGCTGCAAATCCCTGCCCAACGGTTTATTATATTGTACAGAATACCCTTCTTTTACAGATCACAGCTCTCTGTATAGATAATCCGTCTACATAATATAATATGTACTAGTCTATACATATTATGTAGATCGCAGACCGTCCGTAGGTTAGTACCTAACCCCGTACTCGTTAGGTACTAGGTACCTATCTAAATCACAAGTTAAATGTTGCTAAAATAATTCTGTCGATGACAAACAGTAACTAAAATGGCGAAAAGAAACGCAAATAATTAAGTTCTGAAGGAAAATTGTTGATATGGAGTGATATAGATGCCCCTTCTGCGTACATCACTGTTTGCTGTGGTCAGTACCTACCCTCTGGTCAAGTATAATGAACCGTTGTGTAATAACTTGCCCATAAATAATACTTCAACGGTTGGTCAAGTTGCAAAAGTACCGAACAACAAAATCCAGCCCCTTCTTGGTAGATGAACCGTTGTGTAATAATTTACCGTTGTGTAATAATTTACCGTTGTGTAATAATTTACCGTTATGTAATAATTTGGCGTTGTGTAATAACTTGCCATTGTGTAATAATTTCCATTGTGTAATAATTTACCCATCCATAATACTTCAAAGTTTGTTCAAGTTTCACAAGTACCTACCAACAAAATCCAAAAGTCCATCACTTATCAAATGAAATAATATCGCAGAACAACCACTCGACTTCATTCAGCCATCCTTGATTATAATCAGTTGCTCCCTAGTGATGATATCCCGGCCGGATTTATACCGTTTGAATCACGATCGTGTTGACGAAGCTTTTTGGAGCACACGAACGGTTTGGACGTACAATGCTCCGGGTGGTCTCAAAAAATTGTTTAGCTCAAGAAAAATTTAATATCGTTAAAAAAACCATATCCTTCAATCTAAAGTTTTCGAGCTACGGCATGCTGAAAATTTCAACCTTTATTTTGAACCCCTGAATGACAGAATTGAATATTTTGAATGACTGACAGTAACGCCGAGCTTCGAGGACCAACTAGACCCCGAACGGAACCTATAACCCGAATTTCATCAATTTTTATTCATGGTAACTAAGAAGAGTGGCCCGTACGGCGTACGGCGGACAGACAGAGATATTTTTATTGCATTTTCGGATTCTACATACCTTGAAACGTAAACCATCAAATTTTGAGGGGGGTTAGAATTTTTTTTTTTTTTTTCATGCTCGATTCCAATGGTTCATTATTGAAAATAATAAACCAAAATTCACTTACATATTAGGTATAAAAACGCTGCAAATTCCTGCACAACGGTTTATTATTTTGTACAGAATAACCTCCTGTTACAGATCACAGGTCTCCGTATAGATAAACCTTCGATGTAACATTATGTAATATTCTATACATATTATGCCTCTGCAGGTTAGTACCTAACCCTGTACTCGTTACTAGGTACCTACTTAAACCGTTGTGTAATAATTTACCTGTATAGGTTCCCTTCTACGGAGATAGAACAATGAACCGTTGTGTAATAATTTGCCCATCAATAATACTTCAACGGTTGTTCAAGTTGCAAAAGTACCTATCAACAAAATCCAGCCCCTTCTTGGTAGATGAGCCGTTGTGTAATAATTGGCCGTTGTGTAATAATTTGCCATTGTGTAATAATTTACCATTGTGTAATAATTTACCCATCAATAATACTTCAAAGTTTGTTCAAGTTTCAGAAGTACCTATACCAACAAAATCCAATCGTCCATCACTTATCAAATGAAATAATATCGCAGAACAACCAACTCGACTTCATACAGCCATCCTTGATTATAATCAGATGCTCCGTAGTTATGATATCGGGCCGGAGTTATACCGTTTGATTCAAGATCGTGTTGACGAAGCTTTTTGGTGCACACGAACGGCTGGACGTACAATGCTCCGGGTGGTCTCAAAAAATTGTTTAGCTCAAGACAAATTTAATAACGTAAAAAAAAACAATACCCTTCAATCGAAAGTTTTCGAGATACGGCGTTCTGAAAATTTCAACCCCTATTTTGAACCCCTTAGAGATGACTGACAGTAACGTCGAGCTTCGAGGACCAACTAGACCCCGAACGGAACCTATAACCCGAATTTAATCAATTTTGTTTCATGGTAACTAAGAAAAGTGGCCCGTACGGCGTACGGCGGACAGACAGAAATATTTTTATTGCAGTTTTGGATTCTACATACCTTGAAACGTAAACCATCAAATTTTGAGGGGGGGGGGGGGGTAGAATTTTTTTTCATGCTCGATTCCAAAGGTTCATTATTGAAAATAATAAACCAAAATGGAGTCATTATGTATGACTGATTTTTTTTTTTTTTTTCCTCTTTTCATTTGCCTCTTAGGCCGACTCCAATTCAAAATTACCTAAGAGCTGTTTAATTTTCCGATGATGGGGTGTCTTAACATTTGATTCTTGACGAAATTTTAAAACAATAATGGTTGGCTTCATAGTAATACCTGATGCACGGAGCAATGAATCAACACATATACCAACTTAACATTGAATCAATGGTTATCATACCCACTCTGTCATGAAAAATATTAAAACTCGCTAAAATATTAAAGATCGCTATAATAATTTCTTCTGTGGTTTTTCTCGATTAGCAGTTATCTTTCTATTCATTCTTGTCTTTGCTTTTTTTACGGCATTATTAAAAACCCCATTATCAACGATTACGATACCAAGCCAATGCGGTCGCATTCAGTCTGTCGTGTAACGGATCTAGACCGCTATATAATTCCCCATTCCGGCGCATACATTAACCACGAAATGTCTGGCTTTCATTACTTTTCCTTTATTTCGGTTCCGCTCGAGCAGATCAAAATAAAGAGAGGAAACCTTAAGAAATGAGGACAAATAATTTGGTAGTCCCTTCATCCTCCTAAATTTATTCTAATTTTCCCTCAGTCCTGAACCACGGCTTCATCAGCGAACTCGCTTCAACACAGCCCGACCTCGGAAAATGAGCCAGCTTTTATTAATCGTTGGCGACAAGACTCCAAAAAGTTCTCCTCTGCAATGAATTTGAAAGTGTCAACGGGCACTCAGAGTGACATAACTTGTCAGTATTTCCATGAACCTAGTCAGCACAAAAACAAAGAATCGTGTATTAATATATTGTGCATTTAAGGAAAGCTTTTCTTCAACTGCCATGGTGACTGTTAAATACAAAGTTGCGTGACCTCAAAAGAAAAATTCTACATACCTTGTGTTGTGATCGGCTGCTCCACCGATATCCTGTGTATGCACAGACAAGTCGAGTCTGATCGACCTCCCAGAGTGGGGACCCCCCGACCACCCTCTGGTCATGTCAGGGGGTATAAAAGACGTTGTGATTGGTACTCAATAAACAACCATTCTCAAATCAAGCTTTCAAGCGACTCGTCTATCTCCTCGATTACTACACCTTGAAACGTAAACCATCAAATTTTGAGGGGGGGTTAGAATTTTTTTTCATGCTCGATTCCAAAGGTTCATTATTGAAAATAATAAACCGATAGTTATAAATAGTTGATAATGGGGTTTTTAATAATGCCGTAAAAAAAGCAAAGAGAAGAATGAATAGAAAGATAACTGCTAATCAAGAAAACCCACAGAAGAAATTATTATAGCGATCATTATTTTAATATTTTTCATGACAGAGTGGGTATGATAACCATTGATTCAACGTTAAGTACCAACTTAACATTGAATCAACCACCCTTTTAAAACAAGAATGGTTGGTTTCATAGTAATACCTGATGCACGGAGCAATGAATCAACATACATTATATACCAATATGTGTTGATTCATTGCTCCGTGCATCAGGTATTACTATGAAACCAACCATTCTTGTTTTAAAATTTCGTCAAGAATCAAATGTTAGACACCCATCATCGGAAAATTAAACAGCTCTTAGGTAATTTTGAATTGGAGTCTGCCTAAGAGGCAAATGAAGAGAGGAAAAAAAATCAGTCATACATTATGACTATATTTTGGTTTATTGTTTTCAATAATGAACCTTTGGAATCGAGCATGAACAAAAAAAAATTCTTACCCCCCTCAAAATTTGATGGTTTACGTTTCAAGGTATGTAGAATTTTTCTTTTGAGGTCGCGCAACTTTGTATTAACAGTCACCATGGCAGTTGAAGAAAAGCTTTCCTAAAATGCACAATATAATATTATGCATACACGATTCTTTGTTTTTGTGCTGACTAGGTACATAGAAATACTGACACGTTATGTCACTCTGAGTACCCGTTGACACTTTCAAATTCATTGCAGAGGAGAGCTTATTGGAGTCTTGTCGCCAACGATTAATAAAAGCTGGCTCATTTTCCGAGGTCGGGCTGTCTTGAAGCGAGTTCGCTGATGAAGCCGTGGTTCAGGACTGAGGGAAAATGAGAATAAATTTAGGACGATGAAGGGACTACCAAATTATTTGTCCTCATTTCTTAAGGTTTCCTCCCTTTATTTTGATCTGCTCGAGCGGAACCGAAATAAAGGAAAAGTAATGAAAGCCAGACATTTCCTGGTTACCGTATGCGTCGGAATGGGGAATTATATAGCGGTCTAGATCCGTTACACGACAGACTGAATGCGACTGGATGCATTGGCTTGGTAGAGTGACAGACGGCTTTCCTTATCGCGCTACCTCAGATGGCGAAGGGAATCAATTCTCCCACCCCCGCCGTTTCTTCGGTCTCCAGCCATCTCACAAACCCATCCCTATCCCCGGAAAGAGCTTCTGCTTCGAGGCCCACCCACTTCAAAGGACGGATCTTCCCACGCTGTGAAACTTGTGGTCAGGAGGACCTATTTCAAGTAGAAATAGGGGTTCCATCCTCACAGAGATCCGACGTTATTTTTGCGGAGAAAATCCATGTTTCAAACAATTGTAGTGGGAATGCTGATGTGTATATAGTAGGTATTTATGTGTTACGGTGAAAGCTCGAAATCGGTCAAAGCTGAGAATCACCGGTGATTGTTGTCAATTACCGGCGAATGTCGGACATTCACCGGGCACCGAGCTTTCACCGTAACATATGCATAATGCATACATAAATAATACCTTAGAGTCAAATGCCAATTATGCGCTTCAAAGATTGAGCATTTTGTTGTAAATCAAATCAGATTTGAGAAGTGATGAATGCAACCCTTTATCGCTCCTAAACTCTATTTTGTTGAAACCAATACGGATTGAATATTAGTGTGTCGTGAGTCCCTCCCGGGAACACCGCCGCCTGGGCAAATTCCTACACTCACCTCTATCTCCTCTTAAAAGTCGTAGATGATCGGTGGATATCCGCCGCCTGCGTCTTTTCCTCACGCCACCGTGATGAACCAAATTCTAAATTCATCACATAGTGGTTACCCACTGTGTGTAAAACGAAATTTGATCCCCTGAGGAGATGGGTGAACAGCTTTCACGCTGCCCAGTCTAAAATAACGGTTTACATTTTACTTTACTTACTTAACTACGTTGTGCCGTAGACAGAAAGGCACGTTATGGATCCGAGTGGCTGATGTGCTGGAGTTTCTGGATATTGCGAATCCCTAGATGTGCCACCCCCTAGCAGACTTTTTTCGGGTTACAGTACCTAGTACGGATAGGTCACTGCCAAGATATCTGTTGAAGATTCATAACTCATTTTTCCAGTTGTTAGCACCGAACGATTCCGCAATCTGAATTTATCACAATCCACTCTGATAGAAGTACCTATGACTGCAGGGCTTTCTTATTCGAAACTGAGGGGATTGCCAGCCTCCCCACATCTCAGCCAGAAACATCCAGGATCATTAATGATTAAATATTAATGATTCCTATCTGAGTATCTGATGGTATTCATAAAAAATGGCTACTACGTAAGATTTCGTTTGCAAATACCTAGGTATAGTCTTGATAACTAGGGAACTGATGCAGAGAATTTTTTTTTTTTAAACACCCTTGCTGATTGTTACTTTATTCTGTTGTATTTTGTATTTCTGACCAGTGTGCGTATTTGAATGGAATTGAATCCGAATAATTTCAAGTTTCAGACATATTCTTTCAATTCGTGTACGTGCGAATTTTGTTCGTGTCAGTAAGCGTGGGAGTATCTATCGGCTGCACAACTTGTGTCTTACGGAGGAACTGTCTAAAGGTGATGGAGCTTCACAGGTTCACAAAATGCTGAGTCTGGGTGGCTTATGATCGGTCACCCCTACAACGACGTTATTCACAATCCACTGAACGCATAATATACCGATCCCATGGACCTGACACTTGAACCGCCCAATGGAGGTCGGTGCTGAGCGATAAGTCATGGCAGGGGGTTGACGGACTCAAATTGACCACACACCCTTGGGCTACATCCTAATGATGACTGCATCAAATCGGATCACTCTGTCGCTTTCAGGTCATGCCCTATAGACGCATACGTGCCACAACTGTTTCGGCCACTAACCAGTTATTGCACAAACGATTGGAACAGACCATCCACCATGTTGCAAAAATAGTAGATAGAATAGAATAGAATAGAATATTTTTTACATGCATAAGAGTAGGTAAATGCAACATAGGGAAAGTAGCGTCTCCTCGTTCCTGTCGCATACTGCTCGACATTATGCTTTGCCCGTGTCGAGCTTCTGGCCGCTAAATTACTCCAAGTTCTCGTGGTATAATTATTATTCCTTTGTTATAAAATTATAACTTATAAACTAACCTGGATAGTCTTTTTTTCTAGACTTTTTTTCAGGTTACAGTACCTACTACGGATAGGTCACTGCCAAGATATGTGTGATGAATTTAAATTGATCATCACGGTGGCGTGAAGGAGTAAGTAGAGGAGAGCGAGGGAATTTCACCTAGGCGGCGGTAATCCACCGATGTAGGTGAGAGGAAGGAAATTCACCTAGGCGGCGGTAATCCACCGATGTAGGTGAGTGGAAGGAATCTCGTCTAGGCGGCGGTAATCCACCGATGTAGGCGAGAGGAAGGAAATTCACCTAGGCGGCGGTAATCCACCGATGTAGGTGAAGGAAGGTGCTTATCTAGGCGGCGGATATCCACCGATGTAGATAAGGGGAAAAGGTAGGAGGTGAATTCCCAGAGCGGCGGATACCACCAGGCATCTGGGAGGAGGAAGGTAGAGAGAGAAGAGAGAGCTGGTTAGAGGAAGTGTCGAATGAAGCTAAAGCTCCAGGATCCGGGGTTATATAGGACTTGGAGTCCTCTCCCTCCAGCTCCCTGTTGGGAGCTGGTAGTGGGGCACCAGGTTGTGTCCCCCGGATTCTGTCGCCTGTCTCCCCACTCAGATGTTTATTAACGGAAGGTAATTTTTACATAGGAATATTGGTGAGAGCTTTAAGGTTGTTAGTGGAGTGTTCCCGGGAGGGACTCACGACAATATGTATTGGTGATTCAGAACTAATTTTTCCAGTTGTTAGAACCGAACGATTCCTGAATCTGAGTCCACTCTGACAGAAATACTATGACGGCAGGGCTTTCTTATTCGAAACTGAGGGGATTGCCAGCCTCTCCACATCTCTAAAAATTGGGTCGGTAAAGTTAGCTGCAAGAAACATTCAGGATTATTAATGATTAAATATATTAATTATTCCTCTCTGAGTAGGTATCTCATGGTATCAATTAAAAAATCTCCATTTTTCATTGATCATCGTAAGTATAAGCATCATAGTATAAAATGAAATTCGTGGCAAGAACTTGGTTATTAGTTTTTACAATAAACTAGGGTAGGTATGTACTTTCGCTATGTCATCTGGCATAGAGTTATAATATTCGATCCCTCAACAATTAAGAGCAATTCGAGATTTACGTAGCCTTAGGAAATCTACTAACAGTTTATCATTATTTCAAAATTAAATCTTCGATCATCACGTAGGTAAAAATCCTGCAAAGTCCTTGTCGCTTGGGTTTATTATTCTACCGGACATACCTACAGAAATTTTGCTGTTCATTTATTGTTTATTTCATGTTTAATTGAAACAGTTATTTTAGGTGGTTTCCACCAATTTTGGCCCCCAAAAACACGACCTCGGCTCCTTTTTTATTGTTTTTCAGATTATCTTTGAACATTCATAGTGCCATTTAATTGTCTTGATTCACCTGCTAATAATACTCCTAGTGTTATTATACAAATTTAAGGTGATTTCAGACAATTTCCCAGGTTTTTGACTAAAAAAAATTAATGTCGGGAGCTTAACCTTCGTTACAACCTCTATTCTTCACTCTTTGGTCAAAATCAACTTCATATTCGGTCTTCTCGCCCTAAAAAACTGGGAAACGATACCTCACAAGCTCATGTTCACTAAAACCTCAAGAAACCTCGAAAACCCCTATTGTTACACCCATTTTGGTTTATTATTCTGTGAATAATACACCTATGTATTCGCTCAGCCAAAAATTTTTATAACACTCCCTCAAAATTTTTTCTTTTCCGTTTCGAGGTGCGTAGATTCCAAAAATGCAATGTCCGTCCGCCGTATCACGTGTACAGGCTTCATTTTCGGTCTAAAAAAATCGTTCTTTCGCACACATGCTCCATTTGGGCCCTAGTTGTGTCCCGAAACTTTTCAGCCCGATCGGAATATACCCAGGGGTGTTATGAGTGAAAATGTGTATAAAAATAGGTATTTTTTTTAAACTATCTTTGATCATTGGCAGTGCCATTTAATCGTCTTGATCCACGTGTTGACACTTGTTCCAATGTTATTATACAAATTCATGGTGATTTCAGACGATTTCCCAGGTTTTTCACTCATAAAAAATCAATTTTGGTAGCTGAATATTAGGTAGAATTCACATTTCCATTCTTTGGTCAAAATCGACTTCATATACGGTCTTCTCGTCAAGTTTTTGTGTTTTAGTAACATGTCCATAAAATGAGCTTTTATGGTACCGTTTTTCATGTTTTTGGGGACGAGAAGACCGAATATGAAGTCCATTTTGACCAAAGAGTAGAAAATTGAGGTTCTACCAGATGTTCCGCTCCCGAAATTGATTTTTTATGAGTCAAAACCTGGGAAATCGTCTGAAATCACCATCAATTTGTAGAATAATACTGGAAAAAGTGTCTACAGGTGGATCAAGACGATTAAATTGTACTATCAATGAGCAAAGATAATTTTGAAAAAGAAAAAAAAGGAGCGTAGGTACCTAATTCGTGTTTTGGGGGCCAAAATTGGTGGAAACCACCAAAAATAGCTATTTCAATTATTTTATATGAAAGAAACAATAAATAAACAGCCAAAGTTTCTGTAGGTATGTCCAATAGAATAATAAACCCATGTGACAAGGACTTTGCAGCGTTTTTGGAATCTACGCACCTTGAAACGGAAAAGAAAAAATTTTGAGGGGGTGTTATAAAAATTGTTTGCTGAGCGAATACATAGGTGTATTATTCACAGAATAATAAACCAAAAATAAAGATTATACAGTTATCTGCACGATTGACGATGAGGGGGGGGGGGGGGGGTGGAGCCCAAATGGTAGGTATTGGAGTAGAATCACTGCACTGCTTTTGGTTTATTATTCTGTGAATAATACACCAATGTAATCGCTCAGCAAAAATTTTTTATAACACCCCCTCAAAATTTGTTCTTTTACGTTTCAAGGTGCACAGATTCCAAAAATGCAATGTCCGTCCGCCGTCCACCGTACGCCGTACGCCGTCCGCCGTATCACGTGTACCGGCTTCATTTTTGGTCTAAAAAAGTCGTTCTTACGCACACATGCTCCATTTGGGCCCTAGTTGTGTCCCGAAACTTTTCAGCCCGATCGGAATATACCCAGGGATGTTATGAGTGAAAATGTGTAAAAAAAACCATACCCTTCAATCGAAAGTTTTCGAGCTACGGCGTTCTGAAAATTTCAACCCCTATTTTGAACCCCTTAGAGATGACTGACAGTAACGCCGAGCTTCGAGGATCAACTAGACCCCAAACGGAACCTATAACCCGAATTTAATCAATTTTGTTTCGTGGTAACTAAGAAAAGTGCTCAGTGCGGAGGACAGACAGAAATTTTTTTATTGCATTTTCTGATTCTACATACCTTGAAACGTAAACCATAAAATTTGAGGGGGGGGGGGGGGGGGGTTAGAATTGTTTTTTCATGCTCGATTCCAAAGGTTCATTATTGAAAATAATAAACCAAAATGTTGGTGAAATCGGCCCTAAGCGCTCGTCTCTGTATACGGAAAATACCAGAAGCTGCAGTGAACTATAATCAGCATACCTGTATCTCGTAATTATGTCAGTATAATCCACTCCCAAAACAACCCTGTTGTAAAACTTTACCCGCCAAAAATCCTCCTCAGGCCCTGTAAGCGAAGAGCCCACGCCAAACAGAGGTTGAAATTTAAAGGTTTGGGGGGAAGGAACAGGTTCCTGTACTAACATCCAACAGAGGGGGAAGGAACAGGTTTCTATACGTACATCCATGAGCGAGGTGCGAAGCACTGAGCTTGCTACTCCGGCGGGCAAAATGGATATCAGTCCTTTTGCTGCTGAGGAGGTTTTCTTGGGTAAGTTTTTACAACAGGGTTGTTTCCGTGGGGGATATCACGTCTTTTTGCATTGATAAGTAGACATTTTTCCCAGTAGGTACCTAAAATTTTTCTCAGTAGGTACCCTACTTACTCGGTCCCTAGCTAATTAGTACCTACTCATTACTACCTACTAATGTACTACACTGTAGGTACTAAGTAGGTAGTTCCTATTCAGTACCTACTCATTACAACCAACTTAGTACCTACTCATTACTACCTACCTAGTACCTACTCATTGCTACCTAGGTAGCACCTACTCAGTACTACCAACTTAGTACCTACTCATTGCTACCTACTTAGTGCCTACTCCGCAGACATACTCAGTACCTTTAGTTTTTTGGTGGGTAAACTTCTACAACAGGGTTGTTGTACAAATGGGGGGGATATTACTTCTTTTTGCATTGATTGATGAAGTAAACATTTTTTCCCAGTACCTACCTACCTGCCTAAAAAAATAAATAAAAAATTCTCAGTAGGTACCTACTTACCTAAAATATTTGAAAATGATGGGGGGAGGGACAAAAGGCATTTCCTTGGAGCATAACAAACGTGTGTGCAGAATTTCAGCTCGATCCGTTTTGTCTGGGAGGCTCTGTCAAAGAACAACGACAATGATAAGTAGAAAACGTGAAAAATTGCGATTTTCAAACTTCCATAAATCTGGTATGTGAAGGTCCCGAGGGTTAAAATTCCGTACACACCTTCAGGGGCCTCTGGAAAATGGGTGGACGGAAAATCAACCCCTAAGGCTCTCAGGGGGCTTAGTTATGGGGGGGTAAAAACCCCTACTTGTCTTCGTGTAAACTGTGTCTTGGTCGCTGTAGGTATGTACAGAGGTTTTCGGTTTTCTTGGCGGGCGGGACGCTTCCGCGTCCCTAGCAATATAACTATAGGTATTCAACAAATTAGTCAACTATAGTTAAACAATTAGTTACATCAATATATCATGGGTCCCACCGTGAAATGATCAATCTACTGATGGACACAACGGATATAAACATAAGTCACCGGAGTCCACATAATATTTTGTACTTTTTCTCGCACTTCTAATCTCTAATATGGATGGTGTGCAACGCTATGACTTGTCAGTAGTGACTACAACACAATCATCCCAGTTTTGAACAATCGAATTCTGTTTTCCAAAGAATCTGAAACTAGATAATAAATCCTGCGTTACAAAGTACACAAAAAGGTCATGCAAAAATTTCGCTTTAGGTAAATATAAAGTAATGGTTATAGAAATAGATAAGAGCAGGTTGCGAAGTTAGCTCGCCTTGAAATAAGATTAATCTGTGCTAGGAAATTGCCTTAATCAAGAAGAAGTTTATCTTGGCTCATTAGAAGGAGCAGGCCCCTTCTGTAATGCGAGCAGAGCTTAAGCAGAAATTTAACTTGGTAAAGTAAGCCGTCTTCCAAAAGTGTCTTTTCGTTTTAACGCGACAAGTTAAATTGCTTTGAGAGCGGAAACGAGAACATATTAACGTGTATCATGTTTTAGCCCTGGGGTACTAGCATTTTTTGCGAGTCGATTTTGCGCGTCAATTTTGAGCGTCAAATTTGAGCGTCAAATTTGAACGTCAATTTTAAGCGTCAAATTTTTTCACGCACAATGCATAGTGGTTTTCAGGTACAACCGAGTAGTTGCTAGGGAAATGAAACTGCTTTCATTTTCATCGGACAAAAATCGTTTTCCATTCGTTGGAAAGCTCTTGATTTATCACGAATTTATTTCGTATTTGTTCTTGGTATTTATTTCCTAGTTTCATACTATAACTATATAAATGAATGTTATAAATGGATAGTAAACAATGACGCTTGTTTGGTTGTCACGTTTTAACATGTATCATCTATGGTGCTCAAGAAATGTAGACAAGACATCGTCAGAAGAAACGAGCACATACGTTTCAAGTATAGTAGATTTCTACCTAGCCTTCACTTTTCGAGTTAATAACATGATACATGGTTGCAATTTTTGGTTCTTAAACATTTTTCATAATATTCTGTGATAGGATCTAAGCATTGCGCAGAGTAGGGTCGTAGGTTGTTTTGACAACCTGATAGACTCATGAAACATCTGTAGCAGATTTTGGACCCTACCTGGTCCAAGGCATAATTTATTGTTGTCTCAAGGCGCACACACATCACACACCTTTCAACAAATGCCCTCGGACATTGATCTTATAACTCTCTCCTCTCACTATGTCTCTCTCTCCTCCCATATCCCTCCCCTTTTGGAGTCATCAGTCTATCTCCAATTATCAAACGGCCCTATCGGGTAGAATAAACCGGTTCCCGTGAGATCACCGAAGTTAGGGTACCCAGGGACCGCTCTAGTAATACAGTCGCCCTAGGCAAATGATAAAAAAAGCGCCCCTAAAAAAATTCGCGCGGTCGGCGCCCGCGGCGCCGACCGCGCGAATTTTTGTTATTGCTATTTTTGATATCATAACAGGTACAAATAAACAACAAAGCATTTTTTATTAGAGGATAAATATTACTTTACGCTTACGCTTACGTAAAAATAAGTTATTTCTTTTTTTTCCCAATTTTTTTTCTGTCCACTTGCCATTTTGGCGCCCCTCAAATTTCGGCGCCCTTCACTTTGCCTAGTTTGCCTATATGGTAGAGCGGGCACTGAGGGTACCTACCTCGAGCGTGGTTAGTACTTGGGCTGGGTGACCGCCGCCGTGACACGTCCAAGTATGACCCATGTAGCTGTTGTGCGAACCCCTTTCCACTCAAGGGGATGAGGCAATGAGTAACCAGGTAAAGAGCAAAATGATCAGATTGAATTCTGATCCTCTCATTGGAGGACAGCTGATTACGTCCGACGCTGGCAGGGCAGTATAGCAAAAAGCCCCAGCCTGGAATGGTTGTTTACCTTACTTTTTTGCCAGTCCAGCTCGTCGCTTTAAACTTTAAAACTCTTTATAGGTTACACAGCTGTAGGGTTAAAAACCCCGTAATTATACTGTACATACTAATAACATAATTATGCTAACATAATGATGCTCCGCTTCATGCGGATTTTTTATCGGCAAATCAAGCTAAACCGAAGGAAAATTCTCATCATTTTTGATCGCCATCTCTTCTCGTCATCTGAGGATCGCCGCTGCAAAATCTCATCATCCAACTCTTTTTCATATATTTTCTTCTTCGTGGTAAATAATATATGCAATTCCAGTATCTTTCTTGTCTTCATCAACACTTTTCTAGTGATCATCATGCACTGGGGTTATGACTTCAGCTCCGTTATTGTCAAAAATTCATTATTTTCATTTTTATTCTTTAGCTTCCCGAAGACACCACTTGAATCTTATGACTTCGACTCTTCGACTGCACTCTCTGCCCTACTCGCCTCTCAATTCTTGACTACGCAGCCTGCTGGGACCTTTCTGACTCCTGTTGCCGACGTATCCGACGTATCCTGGTCTTGCCCCTTCTTGACCTGTCAATTGTAAATACTTGGACAAAACTCCGAAAATCGTAGACAAAATTTGAGAGCAACCTGGTTTGAGGGACTTACTACTTATATTGGACTACCATAATATACGTCTACCAAATCTGTAGGTAGGTACCAGGTTATAGTAACCACCGGGTGTGAGTACTTGCCTAATTTCAACAGTGGCCACTCTCCTACAATACGTCTATTTGTTACTGGTATACCTATTTCTAGGTATATTTAGCAAAAATTTAATTTAACAAAAATTTAAAATTTAAAATTTAGCAAAAAAACCTAACTCTAGCAAAACAACAATTTTCACCGATTCTGACTATTATTAATGAGACCAATATATGCATAATGATTAATTTGAATATTTTGATATTTACCTATTTTGTATAATATGAATTAAAGTACTCTTTACCAATTGTTGTTATTCATGATGCATAAGGTTTTTTAAGTTACAAAAGGACCTATCAACAAAATCCAAAAGAACCATCATTCTTAAAATCAAATAATATCGCAGAACAACCCACTCGATTTCACAGCCATGAGTGGTTATAATAAATGTGTTCTCCCCAGCAATGATATCTGGGCCGTATTTATACCGTTTCATTCACAATCATGTTGACGAAGCTTCTCGGTGCAAACGAACGGCTGGACGATGCTCCAGGTTGCCTCACAATTTTCTTTAGTTCGAGATTAACAAAAACGTTTAAAAAAACATGGAAAACAATACCTCACAAGCTCATGTTCACTACAATCTCAAAAAAACCTCGAGAACCCCTGTTTTCACTCTCATTTTTCACCCACAACACCGCTGGGTGTATTCCGATCGGGCTGCCTAGCTTCGTCATACAAGTAGGGCCCAAATGGAGCCTGTCTGCGAAAGAACGACAATAAATTTTAGACCAAAATTTAAGGTACATTTAAGGCTGAAACTTTGTTAGTGACCTTATTAGTTGAACAAAGAATTGTTCTTAGCTCGTTGGTCAAAATCGACTTCATATTGGGTTTCCTCTTAAAAAACATGGAGAAGGTACCTCACAAGCTCATGTTACTAAAACACCAACAAACAAAATTTCACCAATTTTCCACCCATAACACCCTTGGGTGTATTCCGATCGGGCTGCAAAGATTCGACACAACTCAAGAAGAGCCTGCTTGCGAAAGAACGAATTTTTTAGACCGAAAATAAAGGCAGATATGGATGATCAGGCGGGCGGACATTGCACCTTGGAATCTACGCACCTTGAAACGTAATAGAAAACATTTTTAGAGGGTGTCAAAAAATTTTTTGCTGAGCGAATACCTAGGTGTATTATTTACAGAATAATAAATCAAAATGGCTTTGAAGCGATAGCAATTTCATATTTATGACACTGGTTTTCACTTGTAACACTCCACTAACAAAAAGCCATTTCGAACCTATAGGGAGGGCTTAGGGTACATATGCGATTTTGGCCTTGTGCACTTTGAATTAAATCGCTGTTTCATGCCTAAGTTCCTTTCAACGACGAGCGATATTTTATCTACTTTTTGTCTTCATTAACACTAAAATGTTTATAGGCACCATCGAAATAGTTCTATGAACATCTGCTGACCACGGATGGAAGGGTTCCTCTCGAGGGACACGCGATTTTGGCATGGTCACATAGGTCCATTTCTGGAGATAGGCGAAACGCGTAATGTGCCACTCTGTACCTTGACCTATTTTGGCATGGTCGGACATTTCAGCATCATGATTTAAATAGCCAAGAAATTAGCCTCGTTGCTCGAGCTGATCGAGGTAATTCCCCTTCGGTACTAACCCAGCAGTACCGAAGAGGCATCGTGTCAACTTGCAGCATTGTGAGCCGATTAGGAAATAGCCTCAGTGCTCAATCCATGAACTTACATGCTAAAATCTCTTTTATGTATATCAATGCAGCGGTGGATCCATAGAGTGGATCCTAAATATTCTTAAATTTATTTGGATATAGTATGCCGCGCAACCCGACTGGTTCCTGACAAAAACGGGAACTAACCATGATGGCACCGAATTCTTGATGATTCACTCCATCTTGCGGACACTACAAAAATTAAACGGATGCCGCCAATCACACGCCCACGTCAGCCAATTCCAAATCTTCCCTTGTCTGCTCAGCTGTACATAACAGCCTTGTGCCATAAACTAGGTATTAGTAAAAATTGGGAACATACTGATCGTACGGAAACATTCATTTTAATTGGTTCAGAGTGGAATTACGAACAGTGGCCATCGTAATATTAGAATATGGGTAGGTGTACCTCGTTCTGCCAACGGCGTCTTAGTATCTTGCCTAATTATACACGAGTATGTTTAATACATAGAGATGTATTAAACATAATTATAATTTAAATTAAATATCTACACCCGTACCATTATTCAAGTCATGAGGTGCTTGGGTAACAATCAGAAGTAACTTGTAATAATGACCTTTTCATGAAATAAATTTCAGAAATTGAGGTATATTATGACAAAATGAAGTAAGAAATATCTTTGGAGACTCTCGGCCTACAAGGTTAGAAGTCTTTGTGGGTGAGGGAGTGAGGAAAACAGCATGGTTGGTGTCAATTTGTCTGCTCAGTCGGTATTGTCTGATATTTCTATTTGAATCTACAACCCACAAGTTTTGATTTGATTCGATTTGAACCTACCTAAGAAAGTAGGTTCCATGAATATTTTAGCATTGTAGACATTCTGTTTTAGACCATCACTGGCATTTCGATTGCAGAACCATTTTGATACTGCTGAGGTTGGAACTAGTTAATGTACCATTGCATTGTAGCAAAGCCCATACGTCTACTGTTTGATTTTTTCGATGGGCCCCATAAGTACATCAGGCTTTTACTTGCAGGTAATCACCCCCTTGGTTTGGGTATCTAATCCTTTACCCAAATCAGTGCTATCCTTGCAACACATAGGCAATCCAACCAGTTACTCTAATGTGCACCAAACTAAGCTCCACATCACTATAATATTATCCCGTTCAACCTGAACCTCGAAACGATTCAATATTTTGCGAAAATCTACCCCACTGCCCCAAAAGTCTCAAACATTCACGTATGGTCCTTGAGGACTTCCCGCTGGCAATCTCCCTGAAAGCCATTTCAGCGAACAATACCTTTATTGGCGATGGCCGTTTAAGGCCCATTCTGTAGGGAAAAGGTGGTCTTGGCAACGTTATTGGTGGTTTGGGGAGCAAGTTTCTCTCTCCTCTATATATTGCTTCCGTCGGCACGCTACCGTTCCCAAGTTTTCCTTTTCTCCGAAACTCGTATCGGCTGACGGTCCCTGATATTATTTATGTAATTCAAAAGCAGCTCGTGATGTAGGCAATTGTGAGGATTCAGAAACGAGCGACTCGAACAATGGGGGAATTCCGATTGTACATGCAGTTAGAAGGGAGGCTGTGCATTTTTATGACCTCGGCTAAATCTCAAACTACTCGCACAGACCGAGCGAAATCATTCGATTTATCAGCAATTCGAGAGCGTGCGAAAAGTAGGAATTAAATCTAGGAAGACCTTGGCATACTTGGAATACTTGGCATAGTTTTCGGTTATTGATTTTTCTAATTTTGTGTATAATACATACAGAGATTCTGATGAATGCTGCTGTTAGCTTAACTCCTTGGCTACAAAACCACATAGGAACCACTATTTTAAAAAGTTGTAAGGGGACCATTCAGCCCGTTTCCTAAAGGCTTCCTACTATGCCAACTAACCCCAGGTTTGGAGTAAGTTGGCACAAGGTATTAGGAATGGGATAAGTTGGCATACCACAATTATTTTTAAACAATTCGAATTTTATTGAACGTAGAAACGACAAATTTAAATTTAATGTGTAGATATTCAAGGCCCACAAGAAACGTTGGGAGAGATCGTCACCTAGTAGGAATGCCAGAATTGAGAGTTATTCAAAAACTTGGGAAAACCATAGTAATACTTAGTTCTTTTCCTGGCGTACTTACTCATATTTTTTAAAGATGGTGCGTGAGAAATAGTTCAAACCGATCTTAGAATAAGGATGAGAGCAAGGAAGCGATTGAGAGCCAGCGCCTACATAACTTTCCTCAAATCAATAAACTTTGGGGAGAATACAGTCTAGATAGAAGAGTCGTACAATTGAGCTTAACATTTTTCAACCATTCGAACAAAATAAGGGGTTGGGGAATAAGGGGGGTGGATATGGGGGGTCCCCATAATATTTAATTTGTATACTCCTGATGTGCATGTTAAGGTTCATAGCACAAAACCTTGTAGGGAAGGTCAGCAATAAGAAGGCTTTTTAATAAAAAGTTCTTTTTAGCCTGACTAGTGTTCAATAATGAACACTGACTACACTACAACGTTCGACGTTCGAAAATACGGGAAAATCATGAGCGGTACAAGGATTTACATGCTTACATTTTTGTAAGTATTGAACATCAAAATTACGCACAAAATACGCAAGAAAGAAATTTATTTGTAAGATAAGTAACTCAGCGGACACCTTGTATTCATGCGAATGTATCCATTGTTAAAATTCTGGGATGGATTCAGAATACTCGGAACCGGATTTGTATGAAGAAACTCCTCAAAAATTATTTCATCCGACAATACGATAATAGTAGACATTTTTCTCTTCCACTGAACGTGGAACCCATGGACGTTCTCAAGATCATCTTGCAGATGAAATTAATTCTGAGTTTTAATAAATTGGTTCTCGATATCTCTAGGTAGGCCTTCTGCCATAACATGTCTCTATGATCGCTGTTAGTAATTATCCTCAATCGTAGCTCCTTGTGTGTGTAAAATAGTTTCCCCTTCGCTTGGCAGGGCAAGACTGAGAGAAGTTTCGAGAGCGTCTTCAGTTTTATTTCTCGCTCGAAAACAAGATTCCCAGAATATGATAGAACGAGGTTGGACGAAGTCGTTAGGAGGAAGTTTGGAAATGGTTCCTTGTTAGTGATGTTCACGTGAAATGTCGCCTGCGTGTTGCGACCTAAACTGTTTGTCGAAAATTAGAACGAGCTATTTGTAAAGTACCTAGTGATAATATATACTAGTCACTCTATATTAAACAAATAACCTTCGTTATTTGTATGAGTTACAAGCATGTAGCATATCCAAATGTCACTGAATATTGCATTCAAACTTTGAAGTCAAGCGTTAAACTTCTGAACATTAAGAACTTTAACACCTACTAAGATAATATTACCAATAAAATCATCAATATGGGCGGTTTATTTGTGGGAGTATAATATTCCCAGCAATAAATTTACCTATACAATCAATAAGGGATTCGGGCCTCTAATATGCTACGGCACTACTTTAATTCCAGTTATCCAGTCAATTTTCAAAACTTCGATATCATGCAAGATGTAAAGTAACACAGTACATACCTAATCGGTGCGAGATATGGAAAGGAAAGTGTGGTGATGGTAAGTTTGAGGTAGGTTGCCGGGTAATAGTGAGCTAATACCCAGAAAGGTTTATTACCACATTGGCTTGCGCCAGAAAGGTTTATCACCACGATGGGATCTTTTGTGAGAGAGAGGTTGAGGAGAAGGGAAAGGAGAGGGAGACAGGCTCTGGTTCGAGAGAGATCGGTAGAATGGCGAGCTGGGCAAGCAGGGCGCCTTCTAAAGGCGCCTCTACCCTCCCCCCCCCGTCCGTCAACGGCCGTTGAAAGCCGTTGGGGGATCGCTGGGGGGGGAGAGATACCTGGCTCTGTCCCTTGCATCACGCAGCTCGCCTTCTCCACGTCTTTATTGTTAACAATCTTATATGTACAATTTGGAGTGGTATATCTTAAGGGTACCATGAAAGATGTCCCTCCAGATTTGACCAATAAAGTTTGGTGCTGAAGGTAGAGGACTTATAACTACTCGAAAAAAATATTTACAATAAAGATATGTATAGAGGCGAAGATAGGCTTAGAACTATTCAAAAAAATATTTACAAAGGTGAAAAGTATATAGATATGTACAGAGACAAAGAATGAGGTATACAGGCGAAGTGAAGCAAAGTCAGTGGCGTGTCGTCGGTGAGTGTCGCACCAGGGCATCCAGACGTTCCTGGCTGGGGTCCGTGTAGGAGTACTCAGGCAGGAACGTACCAGAGGCCCTGCTGTGGTGGAGCAGAGTGGGACAGTGGGCTGGTTCTGCCAGGAAAGTCGCTTCCGTCCGTCCCTTCCATTTCACAGTCGTGGCTGGGGTTGCAGTCCTGGCGGGTGGAGGTATGGCTGGGTTGGCGGAACATACGGGACGGCTGTCCCGGTGGCCTTCGCGACGTAATAGTCGCGGATGATGGCCCACCAGGACGCTTGCCACCACCAGGGTCGGGGAGGTAGTCTGGTGATCCTCGGAGGGTGCGTCCACATAGGGGTTGAAGGCGGCCCGAGAGAGCAACAGAGCGGTGACAGGGGAGATGTGACCCAGACGTCACGCAAGACAGTGGCGACATCGTGGTTGGGAGATGGCTGACAGGAGAGTTCCATTACGTACGGAGTCGAGAGCGAGAATGTGAAGGGCTGCAGGCGTCGGTGGTTGAGGTTGATGTGGTGGGGAGTCTATGAGGACGAAGGCCGGCTTGCAGCGGGCGAGGGGGGTGGTATAGTGTTTCCCGTCAATCAACAGAGTAGCGGTTGTTTGTGAGTTGCGGATGACATGAAAGGGACCGGAATACAGGGGTTAAAGGGTTTTACGTATACCTGGCTCTATCAGGTACATTTGGTAGCGGAGTAGAATCGTTTAGGATGAGAGGTGTTGGTAATGGGAGTCGGTTACATTTTATGTGTGTTGATTGACGGGTCCTTGAGAAAGATGTCAGCGGGTAGCCCTAATGGGGCTTGAAGAGTCCGTTCAGCGGGGCTAACAATCGGTAGGTCGGGCGGCTGTGCGGAGGCTTAAAAGGATGTACGGAAGGACTTTTGTCCATGAGGGGGTATTGCGTGAAGTGGAAAGGGCCAGCTTAAGAACCGAATACCACCGCTCTACCTTGTCATTGGATTGAGGGTGATAAGCTGTTGTGCGTTGCTTTGTGATTCCGAGTGAGCGCAGTAGGTTGAGGAATTGGGCCGACTCCAACTGTCTGCCTTTATCAACCGTGACGATTTGCGCGCAACAGTACCGAGTCATCCACTTGCGGAGGAAGGCTCTGGTAACGGTGTCCGTGGTGATGTGGGTGAGCGGTGCGCGCTCAACCCAATTCGTAGCATGATCGATCATGGTCAGGCAGTAGCGCTTCCTTTCAGAGGGAGGAAGTGGGCTGACAATGTGGAGATGGACATGTTCGAATTGGAGGGCGTTGTCAAATGATTGAAGCGGGGCGTGGAGGTGAGCCGAGACCTTAAAACGCACTTCTGGCACCCTAGAACCCGATTGCGGATATCTGTGTTCATAAGGGGACAGAAGTACCACGTCTTGATGAGGTCTTGGCTGGCTCGAATCCGGGGGTGGTGGAGAGCGTGGTAATGATTGAATAACTGCTGCCTCAGGTCAGGCGGAACGTAAGGGCGAGGATTATCGGCGGGGACGTCACGCCATAGATTGTGTGGCTGCAGGGTGTAGTTTTTCGGCTTTGATGAGGCTGGCGAGAGCGATGTCCGTTTCGGGGTCATGACATGCTCCGATGTGCTGGGGGGAGGGAAAAGGCAACAGTTCGTCCACCGGCGTGAGAGATGGGCGGGAAAGTGTGCCATGAAAACCGTCCGCCCCCGGCGTGTACTGGATGTTCGTTGTGGATTGGGCGATGAATTCCAACTGCAGGAGGCGGGGCGGCGAAGCTGACTTACAGGTTTGAAGGAGGGTGTGGGTGAGGGGCATATGGTCGATTATAACAGAGAACATCCAGGCCTCTACGAAGTCACCAAAGTGCTTTATGGCTTCGTAGATGGCGAGGAGTTCCCTGTCAATCCCCCCCCCCCCCCCTGTTCACTGTCCCTGTGGAGTATTTCTTCGTGGTTTCGGACAGCGTTTTGGAGAAAAATTCCAGAGGACGGGTGGTGTTGCTGATGTGCTCCTGGAGAACTGTGCTGATAGCCAAGTCGGAAGGGTCAGTCGTAATGGACAGGGTGGCGTTTGGTGAGGGTCAGCAAAGAGAGCGGGGTTGGCGAGGTCAGACTGGCAGGCTTCGAAAGTGGTGTCGAGTGTCGGGGAGCTTTCGATCTTGCGGGAGTCCTTCTTTTTTGAAGGCTGGGGGATGGCGGCTATGAGGGCTGTGGATATGGGGCGCCATGCCTGATGCGGCAATGGTAAAAATTGAGCATGCCCAAAAACCGCCGGAGTTCCGTAATGGTTTGTGGGTGTGGGAACTGGCGGAGTTAGTTGACTTTGTCGGTGAGGGGAGTGATGCCGGTTGACCTGATGAGATGCTCTAGGCATTTAACCCAGGGTTGGGTGATCACACATTTCGCTGATAGTTAGCCCCTTGCAGTGGAAGATTTCAAGAACTTGGCGGAGATGGTCGTAGTGTTTTTCGGGGGTGGCGGAAGCTATTAAAGCATCATCGAGGGGAAAAAGACGAATGGAAGACCCCGGAGGATCTGGTCCATATATCTCTGCCATGTTTTTGTTTTTGTTTTTTTTGCATAGGTTTTTATTTCCTTTCAGCCATAATATACGATTATCTCAAATATACAGCTAAATGACTTGAAAATGACACGATTTACTTTTTATTTATAACAATTTCTAATGTTCAGCTTTACGCTCGAAAATTAATTGAACGAAAAAATGAATTCTTCTTTATGAATTTTTTCACTTGCTGTGCTTATCAATGTCCGGATATTGAAAGGATGTGATAGTTCCTCACAGATATTACTAAACAGTAGTTGTCTTTCATTGAACAAACATTCACAATCCATTATAATGTGCTCCAAAGTTTCTTCTGCCTGTTCGCAATATCGGCACTGAACGTCTTCCCTCGTTGTGAATTATGCCTATTTCCCTCAAATAGGTCCGAGTTAAACAGTGGTTTGACCGTATCCTCGCAATCGTTCTGAGTAAGAGCTTGTATTTGGGCTTTTTCGCTTGTGCCAGGGTTTCGAAGGGATTTTCGGAAAGTTGGCAACGTAATCTCGTCCGGACGGACACACAGTAAACAAACTCATTTTGCCATTCTCTGACGGCCGCTCGTTGGAAATGAATATATAGGTCCGTATAAGGGTAGTTGGCTTCGTTTTCAATATGCTCCAAGCGAATGGCCCGTCGTGCTGTTTCGTCGGACCTCTCATTTCCTCTTATATTTTGGTGGCCTCTAATCCACACTAAACATATATTTACACCCCTGTTTCTAAGGGCAGCAATTATTGTGTTTATTATGTTCGCTTCTAGTGCATTTAGTTTCGAGTTAGGTCGTACATCCTTTACTTTTTGTAACGCGCTGCGACTGTCATTGAAAATTATGTTTTGCCCTCTGGTTTCTGGGTTATTTGCAATATTCTCTACAGCTTAGTTTATTCCCAAAAGTTCTGCTGTGTAGATTGTGTGTAGATTGAGCTCATATCCCATAGCCTGTATCCTTCTACTAGACTAGCCTGACCGCTCGCTTCGGTCGCTATCCGAGATTCGCTGTACGCAGTATCGTGGAACCAACAAACGAAGGAAAGATCCCATAGCCTACTGGGTATTTGTGCCCAATTTTATCAAAATCCGTCAAGCCATTCAGGAGTTGACCATGGTCGACCATATTTCCGCTATAGTCAGGGAATTAAAAATGCGCCTACGTTCAACTTCGGAGGCTACCGGATATTGGTGCCAAATTTGGTCGATATCCGTTGAGCAATTCGGGATTCGACCATGGAGGGGCCTATGGATGCGCTATGGTCGACCGCGGGGGTAGTCCGAAGGGTCGATCGTAGATAGAATTTCACGCAGATTACGAATACGCGATAAAAAATAGGGGTTACCATTTCAATTAACGAAGTTGACCATGGACGACCATAGTTCCGCTATGGTCAGGGAATTAAAAATGCGACGTTGCACAACTTGGGAGCCTACTGGATATTCGTGTCAAATTTGGTCGATATCCGTTGAGCAATTCGGGATTCGACCATGGAGGGGCCCATGGATGCGCTGTGGTCGACCGCGGGGGTAGTCCGAAGGGTCGATCGTAGATAGAATTTCACGTAGATTACGGGTACGCGATAAAAAATAGGGGTTACCATTTCAATTAACGAAGTTGACCATGGTCGACCATAGTTCCGCTATGGTCAGGGAATTAAAAATGCGACGCACATCTTGGGAGCCTACTGGATATTCGTGCCAAATTTGGTCGATATCCGTTGAGCAATTCGGGATTCAACCATGGAGGGGCCCATGGATGCGCTATGGTCAACCGCGGGGGTAGTCCGAAGGGTCGATCGTAGATAGAATTTCACGTAGATTACGAATACGCGATAAAAAATAGGGGTTACCATTTCAATTAACGAAGTTGACCATGGTCGACCATAGTTCGCTATGGTCAGGGAATTAAAAATGCGACGTTGCACAACTTGGGAGCCTACTGGATATTCGTGCCAAATTTGGTCGATATCCGTCAAACCATTCAGGAGTTGACCATGGTCGACCATAGTTCCGCTATGGTCAGGGAATTAAAAATGCGACGTGGCACAACTTGGGAGCCTACTGGATATTCGTGCCAAATTTGGTCGATGTCCGGTGAGCAATTCGGGATTCGACCATGGAGGGGCCCATGGATGCGCTATGGTCGACCGCCGGGGTAGTCCGAGGGGTCGATCGTAGATAGAATTTCACGCAGATTACGAATACGCGATAAAAAATAGGGGTTACCATTTCAATTAACGAAGTTGACCATGGTCGACCATAGTTCCGCTATGGTCAGGGAATTAAAAATGCGACGTTGCACAACTTGGGAGCCTACTGGATATTCGTGCCAAATTTGGTCGATATCCGTCAAGCCATTCGGGATTCGACCATGGAGGGGCCCATGGATGCGCTATGGTCGACCGCGGGGGTAGTCCGAAGGGTCGATCGTAGATAGAATTTCACGTAGATTACGGGTACGCGATAAAAAATAGGGGTTACCATTTCAATTAACGAAGTTGACCATGATCGACCATAGTTCCGCTATGGTCAGGGAATTAAAAATGCGACGTTGCACAACTTGGGAGCCTACTGGATATTCGTGCCAAATTTGGTCGATATCCGTTGAGCAATTCGGGATTCGAACATGGAGGGGCACATGGATGCGCTATGGTCGACCGCGGGGGTAGTCCGAAGGGTCGATCGTAGATAGAATTTCACGTAGATTACGAATACTTGATAAAAAATAGGGGTTACCATTTCAATTAACGAAGTTGACCATGGTCGACCATAGGTCGCTATGGTCAGGGAATTAAAAATGCGACGTTGCACAACTTGGGAGCCTACTGGATATTCGTGCCAAATTTGGTCGATATCCGTCAAGCCATTCAGGAGTTGACCATGGTCGACCATAGTTCCGCTATGTTCAGGGAATTAAAAATGCGACGTTGCACAACTTGGGAGCCTACTGGATATTCGTGCCAAATTTGGTCGATATCCGGTGAGCAATTCGGGATTCGACCATGGAGGGGCCCATGGATGCGCTATGGTCGACCGCGGGGGTAGTCCGAAGGGTCGATCGTAGATAGAATTTCACGCAGATTACGAATACGCGATAAAAAATAGGGGTTACCATTTCAATTAACGAAGTTGACCATGGTCGACCATAGTTCGCTATGGTCAGGGAATTAAAAATGCGACGTTGCACAACTTGGGAGCCTACTGGATATTCGTGCCAAATTTGGTCGATATCCGTTGAGCAATTCGGGATTTGACCATGGAGGGGCCCATGGATGCGCTATGGTCAACCGCGGGGGTAGTCCGAAGGGTCGATCGTAGATAGAATTTCACGTAGATTACGAATACGCGATAAAAAATAGGGGTTACCATTTCAGTTAACGAAGTTGACCATGGTCGACCATAGTTCGCTATGGTCAGAGAATTAAAAATGCGACGTTGCACAACTTGGGAGCCTACTGGATATTCGTGCCAAATTTGGTCGATATCCGTCAAGCCATTCAGGAGTTGACCATGGTCGACCATAGTTCCGCTATGGTCAGGGAATTAAAAATGCGACGTTGCACAACTTGGGAGCCTACTGGATATTCGTGCCAAATTTGGTCGATGTCCGGTGAGCAATTCGGGATTCGACCATGGAGGGGCCCATGGATGCGCTATGGTCGACCGCGGGGGTAGTCCGAGGGGTCGATCGTAGATAGAATTTCACGCAGATTACGAATACGCGATAAAAAATAGGGGTTACCATTTCAATTAACGAAGTTGACCATGGTCGACCATAGTTCCGCTATGGTCAGGGAATTAAAAATGCGACGTTGCACAACTTGGGAGCCTACTGGATATTCGTGCCAAATTTGGTTGATATCCGTTGAGCAATTCGGGATTCGACCATGGAGGGGCCCATGGATGCGCTATGGTCGACCGAAAGGGTAGTCCGAAGGGTCGATCGTAGATAGAATTTCACGTAGATTACGGGTACGCGATAAAAAATAGGGGTTACCATTTCAATTAACGAAGTTGACCATGGTCGACCATAGTTCCGCTATGGTCAGGGAATTAAAAATGCGACGTTGCACAACTTGGGAGCCTACTGGATATTCGTGCCAAATTTGGTCGATATCCGTTGAGCAATTCGGGATTCGACCATGGAGGGGCCCATGGATGCGCTATGGTCGACCGCGGGGGTAGTCCGAAGGGTCGATCGTAGATAGAATTTCACGTAGATTACGAATACGCGATAAAAATTAGGGGTTACCATTTCAATTAACGAAGTTGACCATGGTCGACCATAGGTCGCTATGGTCAGGGAATTAAAAATGCGACGTTGCACAACTTGGGAGCCTACTGGATATTCGTGCCAAATTTGGTCGATATCCGTCAAGCCATTCAGGAGTTGACCATGGTCGACCATAGTTCCGCTATGATCAGGGAATGAAAAATGCGACGTTGCACAATTTGGGAGCCTACTGGATATTCGTGCCAAATTTGGTCGATATCCGTTGAGAAATTCGGGATTCGACCATGGAGGGGCCCATGGATGCGCTATGGTCGACCGCGGGGGTAGTCCGAAGGGTCGATCGTAGATAGAATTTCACGTAGATTACGAATACGCGATAAAAAATAGGGGTTACCATTTCAATTAACGAAGTTGACCATGGTCGACCATAGTTCCGCTATGGTCAGGGAATTAAAAATGCGACGTTGCACAACTTGGGAGCCTACTGGATATTCGTGCCAAATTTGGTCGATGTCCGGTGAGCAATTCGGGATTCGACCATGGAGGGGCCCATGGATGCGCTATGGTCGACCGCGGGGGTAGTCCGAGGGGTCGATCGTAGATAGAATTTCACGCAGATTACGAATACGCGATAAAAAATAGGGGTTACCATTTCAATTAACGAAGTTGACCATGGTCGACCATAGTTCCGCTATGGTCAGGGAATTAAAAATGCGACGTTGCACAACTTGGGAGCCTACTGGATATTCGTGCCAAATTTGGTCGATATCCGTTGAGCAATTCGGGATTCGACCATGGAGGGGCCCATGGATGCGCTATGGTCGACCGCGGGGGTAGTCCGAAGGGTCGATCGTAGATAGAATTTCACGTAGATTACGGGTACGCGATAAAAAATAGGGGTTACCATTTCAATTAACGAAGTTGACCATGGTCGACCATAGGTCGCTATGGTCAGGGAATTAAAAATGCGACGTTGCACAACTTGGGAGCCTACTGGATATTCGTGCCAAATTTGGTCGATGTCCGGTGAGCAATTCGGGATTCGACCATGGAGGGGCCCATGGATGCGCTATGGTCGACCGCGGGGGTAGTCCGAAGGGTCGATCGTAGATAGAATTTCATGTAGATTACGAATACGCGATAAAAAATAGGGGTTACCATTTCAATTAACTAAGTTGACCATGGTTGACCATAGTTCCGCTATGGTCAGGGAATTAAAAATGCGACGTTGCACAACTTGGGAGCCTACTGGATATTCGTGCCAAATTTGGTCGATATCCGTTGAGCAATTCGGGATTCGACCATGGAGGGGCCCATGGATGCGCTATGGTCGACCGCGGGGGTAGTCCGAAGGGTCGATCGTAGATAGAATTTCACGTAGATTACGAATACGCGATAAAAAATAGGGGTTACCATTTCAATTAACGAAGTTGACCATGGTCGACCATAGTTCCGCTATGGTCAGGGAATTAAAAATGCGACGTTGCACATCTTGGGAGCCTACTGGATATTCGTGCCAAATTTGGTCGATATCCGTCAAGCCATTCAGGAGTTGACCATGGTCGACCATAGTTCCGCTATGGTCAGGGAATTAAAAATGCGACGTTGCACAACTTGGGAGCCTACTGGATATTCGTGCCAAATTTGGTCGATATCCGTCGAGCCGTTAGGCCGTGGGAAGACAGACAGACAGACAGACAGAGATTCGTTTTTATAAATTACTAGCCTGACCGCTCGCTTCGCTCGCTATCCGAGATTCGCTGTACGCAGTATCGTGGAACCAACAAACGACGGAAAAATCCCATAGCCTACCGGGTATTTGTGCCCAATTTTATCAAAATCCGTCAAGCCATTCTGGAGTTGACCATGGTCGACCATATTTCCGCTATGGTCAGGGAATTAAAAATGCGCCTACGTTCAACTTGGGAGGCTACTGGATATTGGTGCCAAATTTGGTCGATATCCGTTGAGCAATTCGGGATTCGACCATGGACGGGCCTATGGATGCGCTATGGTCGACCGCGGGGGTAGTCCGAAGGGTCGATCGTAGATAGAATTTCACGTAGATTACGAATACGCGATAAAAAATAGGGGTTACCATTTCAATTAACGAAGTTGACCATGGTCGACCATAGTTCCGCTATGGCGAGGGAATTAAAAATGCGACGTTGCACAACTTGGGAGCCTACTGGATATTCGTGCCAAATTTGGTCGATATCCGTCAAGCCATTCAGGAGTTGACCATGGTCGACCATAGTTCCGCTATGGTCAGGGATTTAAAAATGCGACGTTGCACAACTTGGGAGCCTACTGGATATTCGTGCCAATATTGGTTGATATCCGTTGAGCAATTCGGTATTCGACCATGGAGGGGCCCATGGATGCGCTATGGTCGACCGCGGGGGTAGTCCGAAGGGTCGATCGTAGATAGAATTTCACGTAGATTACGAATACGCGATAAAAAATAGGGGTTACCATTTCAATTAACGAAGTTGACCATGGTCGACCATAGTTCCGCTATGGTGAGGGAATTAAAAATGCGACGTTGCACAACTTGGGAGCCTACTGGATATTCATGCCAAATTTGGTCGATATCCGTCAAGCCATTCAGGAGTTGACCATGGTCGACCATAGTTCCGCTATGGTCAGGGAATTAAAAATGCGCCTACGTTCAACTTGGGAGGCTACCGGATATTGGTGCCAAATTTGGTCGATATCCGTTGAGCCGTTTGGCCGTGAAAAGCAATTCGGGATTCGACCATGGAGGGGCCCATGGATGCGCTATGGTCGACCGCGGGGGTAGCAGAACGGTCGATCGTACACAGAATTTCACGTAGATTACGAATAGGCGATAAAAAATCGGGGTTACCGATCAAATAACGAAGTTGACCATGGTCGACCATAGTTCCCCTATGGTGAGGGAATTAAAAATGCGACGTTGCACAACTTGGGAGCCTACCGGATATTCGTGCCAAATTTGGTCGATATCCGTCGAGCCGTTTGGCCGTGCATAGAAGGACAGACACACAGACAGACAGACAGACAGAGATCCGTTTTTATAATATAGTAGAGATAGAGATTCGTGTTTGCTTCATATACACCGCAAGCTACTCTTCCTTCCATCGCAGAACCATCAGTATGTATAATGTTTCCATTGGGCCAACGTTCATGAACTGCGGCTAGAAAGGATGTTTAACGCTCATGCGGATCCTTTGTCGAGGACAGTTTGAAGTTTAAGATCACTGAACGTGGTCGAATCAATGTGGTGTAATCTAACGTGCATTTGATAGGTTTAGGAGAACTTGCTAACCACCTGGTATGTCCGTTTACTCGGAGGAAGCTGTCACATAGAGCTGGACTTTCTTTTTTTGACAGTACCGTTTTGTTAGTGTTTTAATAGCGAGTTGGCATATTTTCGAGTATTCCGAAGGCCTCCTACTGTAGAGAGTTACCAAAAACCGGTCAGCCAACATTTTCCTTCGTATATGTAGCGGCATCTCACCTGATTCTGCCAGGATTATATTGATTGGTGTAGACTGAAGTAATCCCATTGATTGTCTTAAGCACTTGAATTGTATACGATCGAGTTCCTTACCTTTCGTGTCGCTTATGTTTGAATAAAATATTGCTCCATAATCCAATACATTCCTCACAGTTGCCTTGTAGAACATTAGTGCTGTATGTGGATCTGAGCCCCAATCTGTATCCATCATGGACTTGTACACATTAACATATTTGTTTGTTTTTTCTTTTAGATAGTCTACGTGAGTCCAGTTGAGTTTTCGTGTTAGGTATACTCCCAAAAACTTCACCTTGTTTACCACTGGAAACTGAATTCCTCCAAGAGCGCAGATTTAGGTGCAAATTTCGTCTTCTTGTGAAGGGGCATACTGTAGATTTTGCAGCGGATATACTTAGACCCAGATCATCAAAAAATCTTTTGATTTCCCATGGCTTCATCAAGGGCTTGAATACAGTCTTCTATATTCATATTCGTACTATAAAGGGCTACATCGTCAGCATATTGTATAATTTTGATGCTTTCAGGTACTACTTCCTCTATACGGCCTACACAATAACGAGTATAATATTATACTGAGTCCTTGTGCAATACAATACCGTTCTGTATCGTCCGAGGACCGCTCTCCCGTTCGCTCTTATATAAATGTTATGATTGGTGACCAAATTCATCAAATTTCGGACAACCAGTGATGGCAAACCCACCTCAGTGAGTCTCGTATGGAGCATACGGACCTGGACATCATCATACGCAGACTTTACGTCCAAAAATAGCGCTAATGTTGTTTGGTCTTCAGTAAGCCCTTCATAAATATCGATCAAGAAGGTATTAATTGCGTTCATAGTGGATTTTTCTGAGCGAAATCCAAATTGACTGTTTGGTGTATTTTATCTTTATTTTCCAGCCACCATTTGAGTCTAAATTTAATCATCTTCTCCATAGTTTTCATGTTGCGTGATGTTAGGGCAATTGGTCGTATTCCGTCCGTAAATGGGTTTGTGGTTTCTGAACAGGTACAATCAAAACGTTTGTCCATTCGTTTGGGTATTCTCCACTTTGCCAGAATATATTTATGAATCGTAAGTATATTCGTTTATATTCTGCCGGCAACTTTTGTATAACCAAGTACGTGATTTGATCCATTCCAGGTGCAGTATTCGTGGTTTGAGATAGCGCCGATTCTAATTCAGCCAGTGAGAAGGGAGACTGTTGTAGCGGCGGATCATTTGGGTCGATGCCCTCAGCAGGGTATTCGATTGGTCTATTTGGGCTCCAGGGCTAAGTTTGCAATAAGCTCATCAATCCACACTCCTTCCTGCATGTGTTTATTTTTCTGAATTTTTCAAGTCCTAATAATTGTTAACTATTTCCAGATTTCCCTTATAGGAGTACTTCTGTTAAGTTGCCCACAGTAATTTTTCCAGGCTTCTCTTTTGCTATTTTTATTTACTTGTTTTGCTGATATGTTAGATCGTGAGATTTCGAGGAAGTTATCATAGTTCTGCATTAAGGAGCCCGAAGCCCATCTTGAGATATTCAAACCGACCAAAGGGTTTGCAGTGGGGGATGATTGCGGTTTTTAGTATATTGGGGGGGCTGGATGTCGATACTATGGAAGGCCCGGGAGATGTTGAGAGTGGAGAAAATGGTGGCGCTGTGGAGGTGGGAGGAGAAATCTCGTAGGTGGGGGTAGGTCGGTGGGGATGTGACGAGTCGGTGGGGATGTGACGAGTCGATGAAACCAGTGACTGGTTTCTTGGAAACAGGATCGATGAGGCGGGTATGCTTCATATCCACTTGGAGGCCAAAATACGAGACGAAATCGGCTCGACGTCGGCGACAGTAAAATTCCACTCGTAGGTGTGGCCGTTGAGACGGAGGTTGGAGAGATAGGTACCGTAGGAGGGAATGCGGGTACCATTTGCCGTGTAGAGAAGCAATTCATTCGAGGGGGATCGGCAGTGGAGGACGTTATTAGGAATTATTGAGATGGCTGCCCCGGTGTCCATCAAGAAGGGCAGGTTCGATCGCTTGCAGCGGATAAATAGGTGGCGAGAGACGGGGGCGGGTGGAGTGCGACAGTGGCTGCAGGAAAGGCCGTCGGGAAAGGAGGCTCCTTGGTGGGTCGGGGGGTTTTGAGTTTGGCTGCATACGTCTTCAGTTGAAGGTGGTGGGGATAGGAAGGGGGTTGGTTGAGAGCGGCAGAGGCGAAAATTTAACTCTCTTGACCCCCGATGAAGCGACGGTGGTGATCGGGGAAGATGCTGGAGAGGAAAGTGGTGGGGGTCGCCTCCCGGAATCACTGGCAGGCACTGTCGTTTCCCTGGGTGGAGGAGGACTGGCATTTGCGAGCCTGGGTCCTAAAGGTGATGTGGTACCAGCAGTGAGTGGAGTGGCCATCCGGTTGCTGGGTTTTGGGAGGGGGTTGGTCAGAGTGGAGGCGGAGTCCCTCGGTCGGCTCCCGAGTTCAAAAGAGGGACTGCGGTGGCGACTTGAAGAGGTAAATCGAGAGCTGGGTTGGCGGTAGGGAGAAGGCCGGACCTCATGGATGGGAGAGGAGGCACTGATATCGTGCATGTGTCGGTGAGCCGGAGGAGGGCTTCGTCGTCTGCGTCTAGGTGGGCAGTGAGGGAGAGCTAAATGTAGGGTGGGAATGCGTGCAGCCAGAAGGTCTGGGTGATGTCAGAGTTGAGGATGTCTTGTAGCTGGTGTCGGAGCCGGGAAAAGAGGTGGCTGGGCTTGAGGTCCGCCAGCTGTTGTGGTTGGGAGAGGGTGGTGGTTCTAGCGACCTTGGAGGGTTGATAGAGGGCGATGAGGTGGGCGTGGAGGTCATCGTAGGAGGAGGATGTAGTAGGGGAGGAGGGTGATTGCCTTGGAGTATCTTGTCTTTTGCGCTCGGAGGTTGGAAGAACCAGAGGGTGGGGTCTTCGGTTTAGAAAGGCGGCAGTGTGAGCAGGATGGTGGTGGGGGGTTGCGGACCGTCTTGCATTTTTGGCTGGAACGTTGGGGTTACCACTGTGGTGATGGTAAGTTTGAGGTAGGTTTCGTAAGGTGAGGCTTGAGAAGGAGATTTCGGGTAATAGGTGAGCTAATATCCAGAAAGGTTTATCACCACATTGGCTTGCGCCAGAAAGGTTTATCACTACGCTGGGATCTTTTGGGAGAGGTTGAGGAGAAGGGTAAGGAGAGCGAGAGAGAGAGAGTGAGGGAGAGGGAGAGGGTGAGGGAGAGGGAGGGGAGGGAGAGAGAGAGAGAGAGAGTGGGAGAGAGAGGGGGGGGAGAGTGAGAGAGAGAGAGTAAGAGAGGGAGAGAGAGGGAGAGAGAGAGAGAGAGTGAGAGAGAGAGAGAGAGAGAGAGAGAGAGAGAGAGAGAGAGAGAGAGAGAGAGAGAGAGAGAGAGAGAGAGAGAGAGAGAGAAGGCTCTGGTTCTAATGAGATCGGTAGAATGGCAAGCTGGGCAAACCGGGCGCCTTATTAAGGCGCCTCTACCCTCCCTCTGTCCTCCGACGGCCGTTGAAAGCCATTGAGGGATTGTTGGAGGGAGAGATACGTGGCTCTGTCCCTCGCATCACGCAGCTCGCCTTCTCCACGTTTTTATCGGTAACAATCGTATATGTGCAATTTGGAGTAGTATATTTTAAGGGTACCATGATAGAAAGCATCTAAACTCACCTCATTCCACCACTTCATAGAACTTATTAGTATCAGCGCAAAGTCGAGAACAAACTTTGCAATCAAAGTAAAAGGATATTAAGTAAATTATGAAGATGGAGAGGGCAAAAAATTAGCAATGGAAAACAGCGGGAGAGCGTCACTATTCATTTGGCTCCCCCACAGAAAGTCTGACGACCCCATCGGTCTCAAATGTGCTGAGAACCCATTTGCCACAAACAGTGAACTTTTGCCGAGGGTCGAAGATCGGTGAAAAACTTGATTTCTTTCTCTTGTGCACTGAGGAAATACTTTCTTCGGTGTGATGAAATACTTTCGATTTACGACGCATGAAATGTAAAGTGATTCTGGAGTGTGGGTTGCAGCCTAATGATTGGGAACGCGAGTGGAGAAATGCAGTTCTGCGCCAATATACTGATAGTCGTTACAACTTTAGGCGATCTATGTGTCTCGTAGAGTGATGAGGAATATTTTCGGTCTACTGGTTGGAATACCTACATTCGAGAGAAATGTGGATAGGAGTGAAACTTAGGTGCACAGGTTATTCAAAACTATTCCATAATTCATTTTAACCACGAGGATTAGCAGAGTGCTTGGCTGGCGGCTGAAAATAATGAATTCTTCACTCTTCGACTTAGAATGTCTGGAGATCTTGTTGCGTGTTGATAACTGGCCGATCATTGAAGAATAAAACATGAAATTCGAAAATAGCAATTTCAGTGAAATAGGTACTTTTCTATTTCAGAAATCGCTGTTGCTAGAATAACAGGCCCTCAATAAAATCTGCTGTACTGACTGGCATTCCAACACATTTACATATTGATAAACCCTTTGAAGTTGAGCCAAGAACTTGATAGGTATCCCCCACCTTGAACTGCTGACAAGTAAATCTAGCAGTGATTGACTACAAATACTTGGAAGTGGACTAGAGGTGAGCTGTCGGCCAATTGATTATTGGGATTGAGAAGGTGGCTGAGGTCGTCATTTCGAATTTACAAGACCGAGCTTAACCCAGGCAGGACGACAGGAGGCCCAGCGCTAAACAAATCGGAACAAATTCCTATCCTCCTGGTAGGGCAGCCGATCACGTTAGCATCCCTAGCCAGACCGTTGGACGTAAGGCCCAACCTTGAAAAGCTGTTGACTTTATAACTGAGCACAAATTTATAACAGTAACTATAGGAAAAGTGCCTATCCTACATATTCAAAAAATATTTGTTGTATATCAATGTACTAGATGTACTGTTTACGCCAAAAGAACAGTAATATCTAGTCTAATGTAAATCATGTTTCACTGGAAAGATCACACATTACTGGACGAGTACCTACATCTTTCACGTCATCCAAATGCGATAAGTTGCCGGATCGCTCACAACAAACTATGTCACGAATGTAAGGGGCCGAATGAACGGATCGTAGCCTGGGACTAGCATCGTGATTACAGCAACCGGGAGGACCATAAAGAATGACTCAGTGAGCCACACAGAAATTTGCTCCCAAATATATTTTATTTAATAAAGTCTTCGTTTTTCGATCAAAAAATTGTATTATATTTCCTGAGAAACCTCAAAGTTTTGACTATACTGGCTATTGAAAATGTATTATGCGCCAAAAACAAATGGATATGATTAATTAACCATTTGTGGAACCTGGAGGGGCCCCGAGCGATCTGCTCCCTGAATCACATCCACGAGCACATATGGTTAAGTTACCTGTATTAGCAATTCTTCCATGAGGATAACTAAAGTAAAAATAAAAATTAAAAATAAATAAAAAAGCTGTGAGACAAACTTGGTTTTGAAGGACACTCTAGGGAAATGATTTTCATCAACAAGAGCTTTGATATCGTTATTTATCTTGTACAGTAGAGGTTCTGGAGAATTAAAAAGCTAGCAAAGAGGTTTATACATTATTTTATCCCTTAAATACTAGATTGATTGAAATTTCGGCATGTACGGAGTGGTCTGAAAATATACCTAGAGGGGAAAATTAACCGGTTACCCTTTACTGATGGATCCGCGAGTTGTACAAGGCTAATTAATAAACTTTATAGCTTTTCGTCTGTATGAGACGAACCGGGAGCAATTTTCATATACACATTCAAGTGTAAGATATGTTTCCTTTCAAGTATTCATGTTTAATAATAGAATAAATCAATTACTTATTGGTTAACTAATACATAAGAGGAGGATGGACGAGAGTCCTGGCTAACTCACCTCAAACACGCAGCAATCACGAAACTTACAGCACCGAACCCGACGGTATACTGGGAAAGGGATGGTATTTTCAACCCCACGCGAGCTGAGGGGTTGAGCCCACCCCTACACATCCCACTCCTAACGGGCATTAAACTAGGTGAGAAAAGCGTCCCCGGGAGGTCGAGTCTAAAATTAAATTTGACTTGATGGAAAACATTTAATGTTATTAATTATTTAATGGATTGGATTGTAGACAGCGTTGAAGTTGGAGTTTTCGACATAGATGATTTCATAGAAACCATGTGGAAGCCAGTTACAGATGATGACTTAAGGCATACTAATAAATATAAAAAATCATACAAAATAAAATTTTGAATTCCAAACTGTAAGTACGATTAGGGGTTATATTCAACATTTCGAAAAAGGAATTTTTAAAAATAATAGTAATAACTTTTACTGTGCAGAGACAAATAATACATGTCTATGTGAAGCACTAAAAAATCGATAAAACTACGATTTTTGTTTGTTTAAAAATCAGGGTGCTTCTTGATTCACTGCGCTGCATCGATTTTACCAGTTAATTCCATATTATCATAAATGACATTAATTTATGTGAGAATAAATCTAGTGCCAGTGTGATGGAGTCCACCGTGGTTGACAGGCCACTATTAAAGAGAATACACACTAGGTAGAAGTACCTGCCCACCTTTTCTTTTTTTTCTTTTGATGTTGAGTGAACGATAATTATTAAGGATGCGCATCGGTCCCGGTGATGGGCTGTACGAAAACCCTTACTTGAATCGGGTGTGTGTATGGAGCTGACTCCAACAATAATATGGTATCCAGGTCATGCAGAACCTGATGCCGGAACTGAGACAAAGGGCCTGTGTTACACTCCCGCTTTGGGAGCCCTCGACCTTGCCTGTTATTTGACGTAAAGGCCTTGAATATAAATTGGAAGGGCCATTCGAGGCCCCAGCACCACAAACGAACTGAAGTTTAGTAGCTCCAAATGGTCATCAACCTATGTCAACGTGTTACTGGATATCACGAGCTGTTCGAAATTGTTGGTTGACCACTAGGGGTCAACCAGTACCTTCATTTGTTTCTCTCGAGACTATGAAATCGATTTAAGGATCTGATAAAGTATCTATGAACACTGACCTATGAAGAAACTAGAGGCTATCTCTTAATAATAAACCTACCGTTTTATATACCTACCATTTACACTCAACACACAACATTGTAGCACTTGAGAAATCACCCCATGAGAAATGGAAGAAGATTCATGATGAATGTTAGCAACCCAAACCAGATAATGTGATTCTGACAAAAGTAAATGCGGTTTACCAGTTGCTCTGTCATCAAGCATGCTGCAGACCTACGAGCACATCGTAAAAGTAATTGGTATGTGGTTGGCAGATAACAACTCCATACTACCTGATAGAACCCCCCCCCCCCCCCCCCCCCCCACCGGACATGATTCTTTCCTCGCTGCTGCTCTGGATCCTATTTTTGGAATCCAATTTTCAGTAAGTCAATTCATACGATCCTTTGTACCTATAGGTATTAGTTTTGAACATCAATCGGTTGCGACCATTAAGAGATAGTGATGAATAAAAGATTTCTTCGTTTTGCTTTCATATCCAAAATGAATTGCTCCCTAATGAGTGAGCACAAAGGTTATTGAAGGGCAATCAGGTTCTCATCCTGTTTTTAATACTAAAATTGACACCGATTACTTTGCGGACGGCAAGATCAGGGCTTCCGTTCAGCTTTGCGGCACGACCAGCATGAAGAAACAGTTTGGCAGAGGCGTCTGAATTAGTGACACCAATTTTCAAATCTATTATAAGACGTGGTGGTGGATCGTGAACCGTTACCACAGGAAGCCTCTAATGGAGAATGATTCAAGGTTCTAGCCCTGACTATGCCTCTTCATTGGAAATACAATTTATTTGAGAGAATTATAACCAATAAATTCGTCCTTTTCCATGTACCTACGTAACATACAGTTTGAAAACGCAGCTATAATTTTTGGAATGCCTTTGAAAAATCCTGGAGGTTTTGCAGAAGGAAAAGCTCATCAAGACCCTCATTACACGTTTATCAGGCGTAGACCGAATGTGGCAACATCAGTTACCTAGAATATATAGTGAGAACATTTTTAGAACTTAAGAATCATCAAAGGAACAATGTGATCAAAGTGTGTTTGGTGTGTGGGTCAATGCCATCAGCAGTAAAATACATCTACCCAGGCAGCATGATGTTAATTAAAAGGATTATGTTAATCGCCAAGGTACATTTTGGTATGCTGCTACTTACAGTACCTACGATAATGGGTGGAAATTGAATAAAATTTATTATATATAGATCAGTGTAGTGTTAACGCCCCTTTCCTCTTTTCTGACGCATTAGTGGTTGACGGTGGGAGGAGGGAGGCTTGTGGGGGGGGGGGGGGGGATCTAATTAGGTTGGGAACCACTGCTTTAGATGACAATGTACGAAAAAATAGATTTTATCACATAAATTATTGCTATGTATTGAACATTATTCATGAACAAATTTGCTGTTTGATGAAACCTCAACATTTGAAACAACAAACACTGAAACATTGAAATGGATAGAGAGGAATAGAAATTACCTATTACCTATTAATTATTATTATAGTGATGAATTATTATTTTATTATCACTATCAGTACCTAGCACTGATTTCTAGTTGTAAGTTGAGTGTAGATTGAGTAGATATTTATATACATTATTTGTGACGTTGCTTGTTTGGAACTTACATTTGTACCTTTTTCCATCCTACCTGACTGTTACATCGGCCAACAAACATGTCCCGATCTGGGTAAAGCTCAACACACATGTTGCGTGAGCGACATCAAGGTAACCTAGTGTTTGCGGCCTTGGTTTTTAGTGGGGATGGCCTTAGTTTTTATAACTTTACACATTGACATTCGAACTTTATCTGTACTTTTATTAATTACAGCATGAAATACATCTAGCCATGGGACCAAACGGGTTAACTAGGTTCCTAGTTTCCTAATATTCTAAGCACGTAGTTACATTATTATCCTCAATATTTAGAGAAACGGAATAGCAGTCTTCTCATTGTTGAGATAGACCTTCGTTGTAGCGCTATTTCTGGACTACACTGATACTCGTCAGGATCTTTGTTTGAGGTTTTGCAGAGCTTCATTATATGCCGTGAGGGATCTTTAATAGACCTCATCCATCCCCAGTATTACAATTTTTTTCCTCTATTGAAAAGCCTCCTCCCCCTCTTAGTCTCCTCCCTCAGATTCCACCATTCGCTTTCACTTCCAATATAAATTTTTCCCGTGGTTCTTTACTGATCCTAAAACCAATCATTGATCAATACGCAGACAATCTAGTGACATTTGAGAATGTGTAGGTACCTACGGTTCTAATCTTACCCATTAGCAAACTAGCTGGATCACCGGTGAGTTGCACAGAATATATATATATATATATTAGGCTGGAATGCACATGAACCTTCGTAAATATCATAATAAATCCATCAAAAATAATAGTAATTGTATGGGTCCATTATAAACGGGTTTCTACTATTGAATGGCCAGTATTCTTAAATGGAAGAATGTCTACAGTTCCTGGGACATTCCCGTTGTGTCACTAAATCTGAACATCAAGATCGATAATATACACATGTAATAGGCAGAAGACCTAGCACTCGAGTTGAATACTCGAGTAAACTTGACTTTTCATTCTAATCGGATCAAACGTACCTATAAGTAGGCAAGAAACCCACTGAACAACAACTTCCCTCCTTTTGTGATGATTTCAAATTAATATGGGTTCCCCTAGGCCTAGACATATAATATCTTTTCCCTTCATTCAAACCCAAACGTGTAGGTAGGTAGGTACGTTACCACCTTTGGGCCTCCTCCCTCAACAATAACCCCACCCCTATTGATCCTTTCTTATGATCTCAGATTCCATGCAGAAATGACTAAGTCACTAACTTCCAATTTTATTCAAATCGGAATCTAGGTAGATATTTCACTACAGTTCGGCAGTTTTCCCCTCTTCTATATCCCCTCCCCAGCCCATCACCCTCGAAGTACAATATTTTCGATTCTGATCTTGGGTATCTCTGACCTTGGATTTCGAACAATCCCACACACGACCCCCGCACTATGCTACACACGAACAATCACATTCACGAAGTTTCATTTAAATGGGAACACCCAGGTAGGCATTTTACTACAATTCGGTAGTTTCTTGTTTTCACGAACACGATATATATATGGATAGATTTCAAGCCAAAACAGACCAAAATCACCGCATTCTGGTAGATGTTGCAACATTGCTTTCAAGTAAATAAACAATTCAATCAGTGACATTCTTAAGAACTAATGTAATCAAGGGAGAGATGTCTCACTGTATTTCCTCGTACTGCCCCCTACTGGTTTAGGGCAGAAAAGCCAATTACCTTTTCTGTGGACAGGCACAAATGATTAGGGTCAAGCTCAATGCTTGTGACGAGTGAACGTGCGTGCGTGTGTGAGAGTGTGTGTCAAGCTGAATGGCAATAAGAGCTCAATGGGCTAACTGCTAATATCCTGTGGTAGCTGCAAGCTGTGCAACACCAGCTCCAGTCTTCTCAGTCCAGTCTCTCCGAAAGTGCCAGGGCTCATCCAGTGCCCCCTAATACCCCTTATGTGTTGTACTAACCAAAAACTTCTCGCATTTTGAACAAGCCTTCCAAGTTTCCTAGTTCGTTTGATACTATCGGCTTGGGAATCGTTCGCCGCCGCGATAGTTGCAATAAATTAACTTGTCCATCACCATGGTGCAAAAAAAGAAGCCGGATGAGATCTACTCCGGGTTCTACTTCAAGCCTCCGGATACGCCTTGGACGGAGTCCCTTAGGCTCTTCCTTTATAATCCTAGCACCAACGAAATATTTGGGAGAACAGGATCAAGCTGGGGTAAGATCTTATTGCCCTTGAAATTAAATTCCGCACCCAACTTTACGATTCCCGTTATAAAATTACAGTCAGAAATTTATTACTTTGTTTTAGCCAAAATTGGAGCGTTTTACTTGGTATTCTACCTGGTATTAGCGTCCTTGTTCGGGATCATGCTGTGGATTTTTTACCACACTTTGGATTCAAGAACACCACGATGGAAACTAAAAGAGTCATTAATTGGAACTGATCCAGGTAAACTTCCATGAAAATCCACGTTTTATAAGAAAATATCAATTACGAATTTTCATATGTTTTGATATGCCTCATTTAGTTTATAGTTTTGGTAATTAGAAAACTATAATATCCTCAGTAATTTTGATATGGTTGATACTTCTGGTTACTCCCAAAAAAGGCGTTTACATCAGCGCTCCAGTAATCTATTGTCCCATCTGTGAGAAAATCATTCAACCTTTTTCTACTAGACTGATTCTAACTTTTTCATAATAAAAAAATGCGTTGACCCCACGCAGTTCCATGTAGTCGAATTCCAAAGAGCCAGTCACATTCCACAAAAATAGTAATTTTTGCGCCCATTCTGCACTAAACCCCTATCATTTAATAACCCGCTGTTATGATTCAAACATTTCGTCAGAAAATAGAACACAACATGATCGACCTTTACTTTTTTCTCGCTGAATCTAGCAGACTTGTAGAGAGTACAAGATAAAACCATAATATGAGTGTATAATATAAAAATTATGTTTCCCAACAAATTTCAAGATCATAAATTGTGCACAGTGGTTGTGCTCGACGGAAAGACAGGTTGAGAGACATGATTGAAATGTTACATTATACCCTCAGAATAATAGGTAATCATTTCAATACTTAACTGAGGTTCGTGAAAGAAATGTAGAAGTTTATAGAGCTAGTGTGCGTAACTGTAATTCTAGATACTAGGTAAATATTGAGGAAACATGGAATAATTTTTTCGCAAAGCATAGCGAAAGATATTGCAATAAGATTTCTTTTAGAAGAGACGGAACAGTGTATTTCACAAGTTCGAACTCGACATTGTTGTTATGTCGAGTTCGAACTTGTGAAATACACTGTTCCGTCTCTTCTAAAAGAAATCTTATTGCAATATCTTTCGCAACATTTTCCGATCCCCACAACATAACAACAACTCCTAATCATGTGGTAGCAGTGGGGTTACTCCCACAATATTATAGAATTCGCGAGTTTGGTTATAAATGGGACATATACCTTCTGTGACCTAACCTATCACTGCAGTTGATCGCAACTGTTTACAAAGGTACCTACATAAATATTGTGAATTTCACCCGCGTCTGTTAGGCTTTTAAATCCCTGTTCTCGTAAATCCGAACATTATGCTCTTAATTCAAATTAAAAATTGCCTACTTACCCACCTACTGTCTTAGGTTTGGGATTCCGTCCTATGCCAAACGATACAGACATAAGGAGTGCATTAATATGGTATCAAGGGAAAAACAGGAAAACTCATAAATACTGGACAGAGGCGCTTGAGAGATTCCTGGAAAGTAAGTGTACTAATGAAATTGGACAGGAAAAATGCATGCGCTGTTTCCATTAATGATTGAAAACGTTTAGCATGATTGAATTTCCATCATCGTTTATTCTAAATTACATTTCAAGACAAACGTAAAAGGTTGTAAAAAATATTAAGCAATTGCTAAGTGAAAAAATCACAATTTTTGGCAATTTTTCCTACAACTAGTTCTGGCTATTAAAATAACTAATCCTTTTCCGATTTTCTTGTTATATTTATATTTGAATACTTATATTTATTTGTAATTTATTCATTGTTATTATGATCATTAATTTATTTTTTATTTTTTATTTTTATTTTTTTCATTTGCTAAAACCAAATACCTAGTAAAATTAGGTGTCAAGTTCATTGATTCGCTCTAAATTTCACCTACCTGCTCACCAGTATCAAATTATTTCTACAAGTGAAGTGTCTAGTGTCTATTTGAATGTCCGAAACAGCGTAGGTAAGTACTAACTTACCTACCATTAAATGTTCCATTGCTTCGAATTATAGGAACCCGGGCTATTTTTAACCCCTTCCTGTTAGCCTAGGGTTATTGAAAGTAAGGGGAACCACGCCACAGGTTTAACCAAAGTGCCAAAGTATAATGTTCTCCTCAAATTTCAAAAAGACAAACCTCATACGCGTAGTGTGGACGGCGTGAAAAATACGTGAAAAACACTGCAAATTATTATGAATCTAAGTAGGACCCTCGAAATATTCCCCAAGCTTCACCTTATTTGGGTGATTCGTTTGGCCGTGAACAATAAACTTTTACCTGTCAACAAATTGGTTAAAAAAGTACCTATCAACAAAATACATTATATCCATCTTTCGTCACATGAAATAGGTAATATCACAGAACGACAAAGTCGAGTTCATAAAGCCGTTCGTGATTCTAATTAGTTGTCCTAATCAATGGCCTACCTGGGCTGGAGTTAGTGTATACCGTATGATTCACACTCACGTGCTGATGAAGCTTTTCGGTTCTAACTTTGGGGCCTTAATGTGATCCAATGGCTGGACGCAACTACAATGGTCCGGGTGGTCTTAAACACCGCTGCAAATTATTACACAACGGTATATACATAATACCCCTTCTGTATAGACCACCGTTTTCTATTTGAGCATAATAACTTTTTGCGCATGCACAGTGTCTATATTCATGATCCAAGTTCTGTAATTCATAGGGGATCATCAAGAAGCTACACCCCGACTACCCACCAAATTTTAGGTAAATCGGGCCATTGGTTCGTAAGAAACTGGTAACCAAGGATTTGGCGTTTGCGTATGCGTACTGGTCATACCAGGAAGATCCTCAGCCATGAGCCTGGGTGTCCTCAAAAAAATCCCCAAGTTCAAATCAATTTAAAGACGTCAAAAAACATACCCTTCTATTGAACGTTTTCGAGCCACAGCGTTCTGAAAACTTCAACCCCTATTTTTCACCCTTTAGAGATGACTGACAGTAACGCCGACCTTTGGGAACCAACTAGACCCCAAATGGGACCTATATACCAAATGTCATTGAATCTGGTTCACAGTAACTAAGAAAAGTCCAAAGGTTCATTATTGAAAACATAATCCAAAATCTTGAAGATCCGAATTAATTTAAAAACGGCATAAAAACCACAACTACTCTTCTATTGAAAATTTAAAAGCTACGGCATTGTGAAAATGTCAACCCATATTTTTCTCCGGAAAGTTTCCGACACGTTGGTGTTGAGTTGTCATTTCGTAGCGTTCTAAGAACAAAAACGGAGTTATTGAAAGGTTGTCTGTTTCCACTAATACACGAGGGGAAAAAGCGAAAAATACACTGTTAACAGTGTACCTAACAGTGTATTTTCCGGGGGTTTTTTTTTTTGTGTGTATTAGCGGAAATAGACAACTTTTCAATAACTCCGTTTTTCTTTCTCTTTGAAATGGGTTTCCACGATTTCATCGTGAGCGATTTAGTTCGTGTCGTAACGTTCTCCTGAATACGAGTAGATGAGGCTGCATTAGAAACACATTCAAGTTAGGTATGGATATGTACTGACAGATCACTGATGGAAACATTGCCATTTAATCATGTAAATTTATACTTGACAAAATGTTCTCAGTCAAAGTTAAGCAGGAAGGTACTCTATCCACCATTGCTCGTGAAACAGAACGTGATAAAAATATAGTACATCTCGATAAGCCACACTATAAATATCGCATAACTCGATTTTTCCGTTCCTTGGTTCAATCACCCCGCATCACAGCCTGTAAGTGAAATATTTCTATAAAATGAGATGGAGAAAAATAAGCAGCGTAAGAACCGTCGGTTTATTTTCTTAAAATTTCCGTGCTCTAAATGACACAAGATTTATATTCTTGCATTTCCAATCACATAACCGCACATCGTTATTTCAGCCTACAGGAAACCTGGGCTGACTCCTGGAAGAGGACAAAATATCTATAACTGTGACTACGACCGTCCTCCAGGTAGGGGCCAAGTTTGTGACGTCGACGTCAAGAACTGGTTCCCCTGTACGTCAGAAAATAACTTCAACTACCACCAGTCTAGTCCTTGTGTCTTCATTAAACTCAACAAGGTAAAACCGTTTGGCCACATTGAATAATCTGGCAGTAAGGAAATCCTCCTCCTCCCCCGCTCGCCAGCCCGAACTGTTTCTCATGGCTCCGTCTCGTAGACAGACTGGCTTATCATTGAGGCTAATGTCGTGCGACCGACCCCTTTCATCTTGGGGAGCGAATTTTGAAAATGCCTTGTTAGGGTTTGCTAGTAATTTCAAATAATATGTATCTTATGGTATGCATGTCGTATTCATATTTATATTCTGGAATGTCCACGATACCCTTCAAATGCCGATCTAGACGAAAACATGCATGCATACCCGAAATATGATCAACTTTAAAATCTAGGGATGGATACAGAACGATCTAAAACGAACTTATATCGAAAAAACGCTGCAAATTATTACACAACGGTTTACTATTTACCTGTATAGATGCCCCTTCTGCGTATAGATCTCTGTTTTCTGTGGTCAATACCTGCCCTCATGCTCCTCCCAGGAAAGCCCTAAATCGAGTAGTGAAGAATTACAGTTTCATAAACATGCGCGGGATTCAATAAATCAATAATTAATCATTTGTTTTTATTCATTATGCATAAGGTAAATAATAAACCATTGTGTGAGAAACCGTTGTGTAATAAATCACCTGAATTGATGCCCCTTCTGCGTAGATCACTGTTTTAAATTGAGTACTGGAGCCGGCCCAGGAATTAAAGTTTCATAAAATCTATTGTTATTCATGAAGCATAACGTTTGTTCCAGTTGCAAAAGCACCTATCAACAAAATCCAAAACAGCCGTCATTTTTCAAATGAAATAATAACACAGAACACCAATTCGACTTAATACAGCCTACCGTGATTATAATCAGGTGTTCCCTAGCGATGATATCTGGGCCGGATTTATACCGTTTCATTCACGATCATGTTGGTGAAGCTTTTCGGTGCAAACGAAGGGCTTGTCGTACAATGCTCCGGGTGGTCTCAAATATTCTATAGTTCAAGATCAATTCAAAAACGTAAAAAAACCATACCCTTCGATTGAAAGTTTTCGAGCTACGGCGTTCTGAAAATTGCAACCCCCATTTTTCACCCCTTACAGATGACTGACAGTAACGCCCAGCTTCGAGGACCCACTAAACCCCAAACGGGACCTACAAACCAAATTTCATTAATTATGGTTCATGGTAGCTAAGAAAAGTGCGAAGTACAGCGTACGGCGGAGGGACAGAAATTTGTTTATTCGATTTTCGGATTCTACATACCTTGAAATGGAAACCATCAAATTTTGAGTGGGGGTTATAATTTTTTTTTTCATTCTCGATTCTAAAGGTTCATTATTAAAAATGATGAACCAAAATTCAAAAATCCATGTGAATTTATACAACGGTTTATTTTCCTGTATAGATACCTCTTCTGCGTAGATCACTGTTTTCTGTGATACCTTGGGCTTTTCCCAGAAAAGCCCTGAATCAACTACCAGAGCCGGCCGGACAATTACAGTTACTTAAATAAGTATGCATTTTTCCACCGCCCCAACGCGCCATTTCGGCCCTACGAAATTCTGATGGTCGCTGAACCTAAGCAGGACCCTCAACATATTCTCAAGTTTTCACCTGATTTGGATTATTCGAATGGCAGCGATCAACAAACCTATAAATGAGAATTGGAGAATTTGCCGACGGTGCAAGAAGTCTGAATGTGGAGGGGATCAGGATGAGTGATGACTCCTCTGGTGAATCTGTCCAAAATATTTATTTCAACGTATAAGCATATATGGCATGGAGACCGGTTTCAAGCTGTTATGCCTATCATCAGTCCACAGTTGCAAAGGAAGTTGTAGTAGGAACTGTGGATCTCCTGGAACGGTGGATGAGCATAACAGCATGACACCTGTCTCCATGCCATAGGGTTTATACGTTGAAATTAACATTCTGGACAGGTTCACCAGAGGAGTCATCGCTCATCCTGATCCTCTATTAATAAATAGGTTGTTTAAAAAAAGCAGCTATCAACAAAATCCAAAATAACCATAATTTACAATACAATACAATACTTTTTTTTATTCAAAATAGATGGAGACACAAAATAAGCAAAATAATTTGCAGAACAAATAATATTGGCCGTCTAAAGGCTTAAGCCCGCGGTGACGGGGGGGGGGGGGGGGGGGGGTGTCATATCAAATAACCGATCCGAACAACAAATCCGATTTCAGCTATGCGTGATTATAATCAAATGTTCCCTATCAATGATATTTATCTGGGCTTGAGTTATGTATACCGTATGATTCACGCTCGCGTTAACGAATCCTTTCGGTTCAAACTCCAGGACTTAAATGAATCTTTGAAAATTTCTTTGGTTCTGTCCAGTTTTGTAAAATTCTGAATCATTTTTAGCGAATTTCCAGTTAAAATGCGTTATTGCAATGGAACCAAAATTTAACTAGGTAGGTACATGTGTATTTGGAAAATATTTCGTTTCTTTTCCAATTCAGAGCGTTCTGAATCCATCAGATTTTAACAGTTTTGATTAGCATTTTATGTTTGTAGAGAATTAAATCGTAATACGAAATTTATCAAACATAAGAAGTATTGAACTTATTGTAAGAGTGCCAGTGCAATCATATGGCTAAAAACATGACGTTTCCATGAAACCGTAGTGGCATGCAGTTGGGTAGGTAGTTGATAGGTACCCACCAAGTGAAGCCACTATAGTCGTCCCCCTTCACTTAGTGTCAATAAGTATTTTTGGAACTTCTACTTGTCTTCCGCTTCTTGCGAGTCCTGAACAAGTTGCAGAAGTTGGTGTGATTGCGAAATGGGTTTCTGCTCCATTCTTGTCACGTTTGGGCTGGCAACATAGCTCGTTGGCGCAGATGATCTGTCTTCCGTTGGTGGACTAGGTCACTGAGAGTAGGTGCCGTTGGAGGGTCTTCAGAAATGACCAGGTTAGGATTCGCCTGTTTCATTTGATCTATGTGTCTCTCAAAAGTCTTCTCTTCTCCTTCCACTTGATAATGCAAGTCTCCTTTTTTCTCCTTAACAACTCCAAACAACCATTTACGCGAGGGATCATTAAAAATTCGAATGGCTACAGATCCACCAACCTCGATGGAGCTGTTAACGTAGGCTGGGTCGCATTTAGTAAGTCCAGCCCAGTTTGGCTCAGTGGGTTTCATCAGGTCCAGCTTGGTGCGGAACGATCTGCCCAAGAAAAGGTTTGTTGAGGATTCACCAGTGTGCTGTGTGGGGATCTCCTGTAGGACACAAAGAATTCGTAAACAGCGCCTTCAGTGTTCACACCGACACGCACCGCTGCATTCATTGAGTTTTTAAACGTCTGTACCAGACCGGACTGACCGTTGCTTGCTGGGTGTTAAGGCGCGATGATTTTCTGTATGATCCCTAGTCTCTTGCAGAATTGAGTGAATTCTGAGCTCGTAAATTGAGTCCCATTGTCAGACACAAGGACATAAGGGATCCCGAAGCTTACGAAGAATCGTTTCAGGAATTTAATAGTACAGGTGGTGGTAATTTTTTGAGTGGGGAAAATGTCGGCCCAGCGGCTGAAAGCATCCACTAAGTATGATGAAAAAATAACCCTTGTAATAACAATTCGAAAGCCCGCACTGACGTGCGAAGCATCTCAGGTATACAATATTGTAATCACTATCATAAAGCACTCGGTACTTGACGTACCTATAGTCTTGTTATATGATAAACAAAAATGGCTGCCTCAATTGTGATTAAGAACGCTAATCGACCAAAATCTGCCGATCATGGTTAATTCTTAACCGTATATTTATGTTGGAATGGAACAGCTCTATTAACCATGAGAAAGGACCGTCTAACCGTTATTAAAACGATGCAAATCCCTGCACAACGGTTTATTATTTTGTACAGAATACCCTTCTGTTACAGATCACAGCTCTCTGTATAGATAACCCGTCTATATAATATGATATGTACTATTCTATACATATTATGTAGATCGCACGCCCTCCGTAGGTTAGCACCTAACCCCGTACTCGTTACTAGGTACCTACCTAAATCACGAGTTAAATGTTGCTAAAATAATTCTGTCGATGACAAACAGTAACTAAAATGGCAAAAACAAACGCAAATAATGAAGTTCTGAAGGAAAATTGTTGATGTGGAGTGAAATAGATGCCCCTTCTGCGTAGATCACTGTTTTCTGTGGTCGGTACCTACCCTCTGGTCAAGTATAATGAACCGCTGTGTAATAACTTGCCCATCGATAATACTCCAACGGTTGGTCAAGTTGCAAAAGTAGGTACCGATCAACAAAATCCAGCCACTTCTTGGTAGATGAAACGTTGTGTAATAATTTACCGTTGTGTAATAATTTACCGTTATGTAATAATTTACCCTTGTGTAATAATTTGCCTTTGTGTAATAATTTACCATTGTGTAATAATTTACCCATCAATAATACTTCAACGTTTGTTCAAGTTTCACAAGTACCTACCAACAAAATCCAATAGTCCATCACTTATCAAATGAAATGAAATGAAATAATATCGCAGAACAACCAACTCGACTTCATACAGCCATCCTTGATTATAATCAGGTGCTCCTGAGTGATGATTAGGGCTCGGATCAACATGCAAAAATTTGAGGCGAAACATGCACTGAAAAATGACAAAACATGCAAAAGCATATTTTTTTAAAAATGATTCAAAGAAAAATTAATTTTAGGCTATGAATGCTTGTGGAACCCCGTTTTAACGAATAAGTACGTAAAATGTTAAGAATATTTGAAAAACCATGAAAAAAGTTGATGAAATGTATCAAACTAATAATAAATAAATTAATTTAAAACAAAATTGAAAATTTTATATCATGCGTGTATAACTAAATTTGTAATCATCAATTGCTTTTCATCAAAAATCTCTCAAGCAAAGGGATGGGTTGTAAGGAAAGAACAGTATTTCACAAATTGGTAAAAATTGTATTGTCGCTTACCCTTTTTCCACAGAGTAGACAGAAGATATTCCCCATGTCTATAGTGAAGGCCGAGTCACTCCCTATCCACTTCTTGAACAATTTTTGAGACATTTCTAAAAACTGTGTTTGAAACTTAATGCTCGACTGCAGAAAACGATATGAACTGACAGATTCAAAATGAGAATGCATGAGTAGAATGACGTTGTGGAGGGGAGGGATTTGAACCTGCGAAATAATACCCGTAAAGGCTACTGAACCTTCTAAAATGAGCCAAGCAGAAGGCAGGTAAGAGGACTACGTCTTACGAACCCGTCCATTTTAATCCTCGCAAAAGAATCGGGCCTTTCCAGACAGCCTGGTTTCCTGCATTCTTTTGCCTTTGAATCTTGAGTGAGGCCAATCACCCCATTTTAGTTTGAAAAATGCTATAGAAAACAAACTACCACTCGTTTTAGTTAGTTATTTAAAAAAAGTTTGGTTTGTACCTAAAAATTAGCTAAAAAATCCATTTTTGGTCAATTTTTTCTATAAAATTGCTAAGAATACACGAAACATGCACAAAACATGCAAAATTTGGAAAAAACCAAAACATGCTAAACATGCAAAATAAATTTTGATTTTTTTGGTTGCAAATGGTATGAAAACGATCAAAACGAACTTCTATGAAGGTTTGGGGCTTCTGAAAAAAATATGCAAAACATGCAAAATCCTAGCCCTAGTGATGATATCCGGGCCGGATTTATACCGTTTGATTCACGATCGTGTTGACGAAGCTTTTTGGTGCACACGAACGGCTGGTCGTACAATGCTCCGGGTGGTCTCAAAAAATTGTTTAGCTCAAGACAAATTTAACTGATTGATGGCGTCTGTACTCACATCTGTTCCATCTCTACCTTTATGTGCAGTTGTTGGTCCTTGCAGTTGATCTTACTCATATCCCGAGTCAAAATCATCTCGCCTTCTCCTCGGCGTCTTCTTCTTTTGTGGCATTTTCAGTTGAGTTCGTAAATCCTCGTCACCAGTATTATGTTTGTAGAGAATTAAATCGTAATACGAAATTCATCAAACATAAAAATATTGAACTTATTGCAAGAGTGCCAGTGCAATCTTGTGGCTAAAAACATGTGGTTTCCATGAAACCGTAGTGGCAAGCAGTTGGGTAGGTAGTTGATAAGCATAATCTATAAATAATTATTTACATATCTTATAAAGTAATGGAGCCATTGCAACAGCATATTTTACTTTTGGAGCATTCTGAACCTATGTATCCCTAGATTTTAACGTTTTTAGCGAATTTTCGATGAAAATACGTTATTGCAATGGAACCACAATTCAACTAGGTAGGTACCTACATGTGTATTTGGAAAACATTTTGTTTCTTTTCCAATTCAGAGCGTTCTGAATCCATCAGATTTTAATAAGCATAATCTATAAATTATTTGCCTATGCTATAAAGTAATGAAGCCATTGCAACAGCATATTTTACTTGAATAAGCTTTTTCCAACCACTGTGATACACGTACTTGCACCTTTTGATTCCCGCTCATGTGGTTGATACATCCCTGTGAAAACTTTCAGTAAGCCTTTATAGTTCACGAACGGCTGATCTTACCTACAGTGATGATCCCGAAAAATCCTGAAAATCAAAATTATTTAGATTTGCTACAACAAAAAACTAGAGCCTTTTCGAAAACGCCACGTTTTACTGTCCTTGGGTTATAAAAAGCTACAATAAATTATACACAGTACTTGTTCGTTACCAAACATTATAAACATAATCCCAGCTGCGGACACTAAAACACTAAGTGTCGATTCGAATTCGAACCACCCTACTGCCCTCAGTACAACCTACCAGTAAACATGTTCTTGTACTTTCCAGATCTTTGGATGGATACCCGATTACTACAATCACACGGACGAGTTCCCAGCAGCCATGCCAGATGATCTGAAGAACCACATTGTTACACAAAAGGCCATCAACCCAGAGCTGGTAAGTGTGGGTTTTCGACGTGAAAATTAAGGAGTCATCAATCGATAAATAGGTTCATGGCACCATGAACAACATCAAACTGTTCGTGCGAGAAGGGTATAAGGCGACGTTATCAGCACATTCATTCCTGACCTGATTGTTAGTATGATTCTCAATCAGCAATTTTTAGAGTAGATTAGATAGAGCATGCACCACTGGGGATGTGCAATCATATTATTGCAGTTACTCACATATAAGTTTTGATGAGAATTTATGGGAAAACTAGACTCGCAAATGACTGACTGACAAATACAACCATGGAAATTAGTAGAAAATTGCGGTCGCAGCAATCTATACCACCGCCCGTTCCCCATCTTTCCCATCCATCACACTACATTATCGTATCGACGAGAGTACTGAGTAACAACGTAACAGACTACAGACGTACAAATCCAGCAGCCAATCATTTTGAACGTCAAAAATAATATGTGAGACGGGGAAAAGAAACTAATCAAAATAAGAAAATTTACAAAAATAGAGTTATACAGGCACTTTGAGGTACAAAGAGTCTAAGCCATGTCTATCCCACTAAGATAGTATCTAGTTGCACGGGCTGTGTTAATTGTAAGACCCTAGAAAAATTTACAGACAAAGAGAGACATGGAAAGATGCAAACGTTCGTAAATTAATTTTATTCAAAACGTCATCAACTTGACCATTAGGTATCTCAATTTCAGGTGAAAACCGTGTGGGTGAGCTGCGAAGGCGAGGGGCCGGTTGACAAAGAAAACATTGGAGAAATTCAGTACATCCCACGACAGGGCTTTCCGGGATATTTCTACCCTTACGTCAACACAGAAGGTTACCTGAGCCCTCTAATGGCTGTGCACTTCAAGAGACCAAAAAGTAAGAAAAAAGCTCTTTAAAAAAGTACCTACCAATAAATTATCAGTTAGAGATCATTTGTCTTTAGTTTGAAACATTGGTGCTTTGCCGACAAGGTGTTATTAGGAATGATAATGCATCAAGCAGTCGTCAGTAGGATTACAACTGATAGAAAATATTATATAATGAGAAACCGAACAAAACGTCCTCAAGTACCTACTCCTTCGGTTATATAAGAACTTCACAAGTTCGTTTATTTCCAAATTATACCTACCTCTTGGGGCACTTGAGGACGCTCAATCTGTAGGCAGATGTTTGAAGAAAACGAAACACAGAGGGCGGCTGAGACCAGTAAATGATGTGCAGAGCGACAGGAAAACCCAAAAACCAAGTTTGCATTGGGGGGGGGGGGGGGGATCAATCAATGCAGATAGGAAAACACTGACCAACCACCTTAAGCATGGGAATGGAGTGCAATACTTATATCAGTATGAGGCAACCACAGAGACTGTCTGTCTATGTAGGTCGGATGGAGTCCCTCAAATGCTACTGTGTACCCCAGAGGTACAGAATAGGTAAGTTCTGTGCACCCTTCCACCTTAAAACGAGGGGCAGACACAGAAGTAACACAAACAAGAAAGTACTTAGGTAGGTAGGTACCTAATTTAGTGTCCAGCGGAAAAATATATGTACAATACACCAATCATCCTCCATGTACTCATGGCAATGCGTGGTCTTCTGATTGAGGTCCAGAAGTAAATCCACCAGGCAACACCATGTGCAGTTAATACGAAACATGAAAATATATACATAAACGGCTCTGCATAAGCGTTTGAAGACAATGATATGGGACCCCAGCGACCTGCAAAAGTCTGGAATTCACTGGCCTTGAGAAGTATGTACTCCAACCCTGGCCTCACTGCCTCTCATCCTAGTGGCCTCTCATGTTGTTAATCTAGCTACCTACAGTAACCTACTAGTGGGTTGGGCGTAAGTCGTTTCGTCAAACGGCAGCCGAAACCAAATCGTTTCGTAAAAACAAAGGTAGTCATTTGGGCAAAGGGGATGTACATCTTTTGGGCAAAGGGAAACGAGTCTTTTGGGCAAAAAACTCTGGATTAACAACTTGGGCGTATCATGGGTTGAACAATCGATCGGTACTAAACGAATAGAGCTCATTGTAACAGCCGAACACCTGTGACTTTGCCTCTGAACCGTTTGTAATGAGAAACCTTTTGGGATTAAGGTTTAATCCAACCTAAACTTGCTTTATGAATGAGGAAAATTAAGAACATGTGAGATCACGGAATTGCATATGATCAAACGTGAACAATAGTTAAGTTCTGCTGGAGAATCACCACACCTTTATAGTCATCGGTGATATGAATTGAAAAGTCTTTAACCTTTTGTCCAAACACAACTCAAAACGCCCCTCATCCTTTGAAGAACGGCCTTCACTTTTCCTAATCATTACGTCAACGCATTTGATGAAATGTCTTGCGCCGAGGGGGTCCGCTGGCCAGGTGCCTCACGCAATTTTGAAAATAGGCTAAAATTCTGCGTACGTACCACGCTCAATAATAACTATTTTTCGTAACGCTATTACTGGATTTATCAATCGCTGTAAGGATGATAGAGCGTTGAACGTTATTCATTTGAACCATGCAGCGTGCTGGAAAACATGAATAACTATACCGAACAGCCATTTTTCTAACACATGGCACCACTGGTGACAGCATGGCGCCGTTCCCTGGCACATGGTGGTGCCAAAACCTATACAGCAAATTTGGAGGCCTAGACAAATTCTTCTGACAAATAGCACCACTAGTGCCAGCGTGGCGCCGTTCCATGGCACCGTGGTGACACCAAACTATACAGCAAATTCTGGACGCTCAAGGAGTATACAGCTAAAATTTCAAGTCAAAATACCTAAATTCCGGCTTGTAGAGCGGTACAGACATATAAAAATAGGTAGTTCACCCAAATGACGCTAGATTCTAAATAAGAGCCTCAATGAAGTTCGGCAAACTAATATAATCATCTATGGCTTAAAATTAAAAAAGAATGGAATGACATGGCATAATCATTAAATTTTGAGAATCACCCTCAGATAATATAATATCCAATAAGGAGTTGAATAATGAAATCATCTGATGATGGGATTGACCCCCTGTACTCGGACTCTCAAAGTTTCTATGTTGCTCATGTTTTCTTGCGAAGAACTTGGTTCTTGCGAAGGAACTGTTTCCCACAAAACTGTTTCTCAAAGTTTCTCGCATAACCCAAAACTGAATTGTTACATAACTTACAATAAAATCTGGTGAAAATCAGAAGGTTGACAAGATCGGATCTTTAGAATTGCCCACCCGCTGGATTACATAAGAAACCCAGCTATGCCATTTTTAGGCACTTCCCCATGTATTGTTATCTATATATTTATGTACGCTAATGTGGGGGGGGGGGGGATTTCAAAAATGCATCTACTAAAAATTTGCTAAAAGGGCAGGTGTAGCGGTTGCGTGTCTCGATCATTAAGTATTATAGTATTTGTTACGTAGGCACCATACCGACATTTCTACATTTACATTCTGATTTACATTACCGAGTCATTGATGCATTTTATTGTTTCGTTACAGCTGGAGTTATCATCAACGTTGAGTGCAAAGCGTGGGCTAAAAACTTGAAACACGATCGGAAAGATAAAGTTGGAGTAGTGCACTTCGAAATTCTGATAGATTGATCGTCAAATTTTAATATTTTAAGCTTCGGGCGGAAGCGAAGAGGCAAACTGCACCAGCGAAATGCTGCAACGCCAAAAGAAAATGAAGTACAGTCGTAACTACAATGAAGAAAAAAACGAGCGAAAGTACTTCTAACTCAGTATTAACTCTGATATTCAGAGCAAGCAAACCTACAGCAGTATACGATTAGGCCATCTTCTAAACCCCACGTCACGAAAATGCTTCGGGACGTATGTTCTAATAAATTTGACACCGAAACAATCGGTCTCTTCCGTAAAAATGCAAATGTACATTAATTCTTTTTTGAAAGTATAGAATAATGTATAGAATTACCAATAAAATTACAAAATATTTTCTAAACTCCTGTAGGATATTAATCAATTTGTAGTTTGCCATTTCATTTACCCCTTTCCATTGGTATGGTTCTGTGGCGGAGCTAGGCCCATTTACCAGGGGTAGCGCACATAACGCCTTCCCAGAAATAATCTTGTGCTCCATGGGTCCAATGGTTATACCATCAATTACGCGACAGAATAACTTCCAGCCAGACTGATAAGATGTAGAGCCATCAATTTTTTGGTTTATTATTTTCAATAATGAAATTGTATACATACAATGAAAATGTATGTACAGTGACATTGTATACATTTAGCCCAAATATCATCACTAGGAACGCGCTAACAATCGGGAATTGGCCCGAGATCATCATTGCTAGGGATCACCTGATTATACTCACGGAGTATGAAGTCGAGTTGGTTGTTCTGTGATATTATTTCATTTGAAAAATGATGGCTCTTTTGGAGTTTGTTGATAACACAACGGTGGCGGCGGTTGTTGGTAAACTTGAACAAACTGTGAAGTATCATTGATGGGTAAATTATTACACAATGGTAAATTATTACACAACAGTAAATTATTACACAACGGTTCATTATACTATCTATGTACGTATAGAAGGGGCTGGATTTGTTGGTAGATAGGTACGTTTGCAACTTTTTTCACTCCACAGCAACAATTTCCCTTCAGAACTTCATTATTTGCGTTTCTTTTTGCCATTTTAGTTACTGTTTCTCATCGACAGAATTATTTTAGCAACATTTAACTCGTTATTTAGGTAGGTACCTACTACCTAGTAACGAGTACGGGGTTAGGTGCTAACCTACGGAGGGCGTGCGATCTACATAATATGTATAGAATAGTACGTATCATATTATATAGACGGGTTATCTATACGGAGAGCTGTGATCTGTAACAGAAGGGTATTCTGCACAAAACAATAAACCGTTGAGCAGGGATTTTCAGCGTTTTTTATTGCATTTTCGGATTCTATGTACCTTGAAACGGAAACCATCAAATGTTGAGGTGGGGTTAAACATTTCGTTTTCATGCTCGATTCCAAAGGTAAATTATTGAAAAAAATAAACTGAAAACTGAAAACATTAACAAAACATAGGCGACCGTTGGTCTGGAGGCAATGGAGTTGGGCTTCCCATTCCAAGACCTACATCAACGGCCCTGCAAACTTTGGTTCCATCTTGTCCCGACAAATTTTCTGCCCAAAACTCGTCAATAGTTTTCAAATCTACCGAAAATCACAAGAGAAAGGCGCAAATTTGAAGTATGGAAAGTCGATTTGATGTTCGTGATTCACAAACCCTTGAATATACGCCAATACCTCGCCAACATGTAGTGTACAAAATTTCTGTTCGACTCCAAAACGCCTTTTAGTTCGAAGGTGTTGACCAATCATCTTCTACACCAAGACAAAGACTGCATTCACATAGGAACATCGAACTGGAAGAAATTTTAAATTAAGTGGCGTCCAATTTCTCTTCCTAAACTGTTTATAATTTTTCAAATTTGCCTAAAATCACAACGATTTTCGGCTCAAGTGATCCGCAAACCGCTGAAAGTATGCGAAGAACTCGTGAAATTAGGCCGAATTTCAGGTAAGTACCTACCAACCAAATTCCAGTTCGAATTCGAGACAAAAGACAATCCGCTTATTTCGAAGGTTTGAAAAATTTCGTGATTCCACGCTCAGCAATAGATATACATTAGTTACAATGACAAACGCTGTTTTGAACCTATATCTGGCCTATTACTAAGCTCAGAATCATAAAATCAGCACTTCCCATCAGCATGGAAATGTATTTCAACTAAAGTTTCTACCCGATTTGGTTAGAGCAACCTGCGCTAAAACATTCCCAATATCATGGAAGGGTGAAGGTAATTTTGTACACGACATCTTGCGACTTCAACACTGTTCCTTTTCGCCTTGATTATTTTAAGGCTTACCACCTGCTAACATCAGGCTACATTAATATGAATCCAGTTTTGTCTTATTTGAATGGTTGGGTTAACACATGCACATAAATAGTCACAATAGACACTTTGGCTTTCTCAGGGACAGGAGGCATCACCCTCAACCCCCCAGAAAGGAAATACCTGTACAGTGCTAAATAAAAATATGACAGTTGCATGTATAGGTACGGCATGTACATAGATACATACCTATACGCTGTATCTCTTTTATAAGACTAAGTGCCCATTCAGCAGGTTGACGTTCATGTGATGAGTATAGTGATATAACTTGGTCTCGAAAATTAACATAATTATTATTTCCTAGTCGTGACAGTGAAATGGATGAACGGCATCGGATTTGAAGAGAACAAAACGCTGCAAAAATGCTTCCTCAACTACATGTAGGAAAATAACCGTCTTATGTTCCTTATAACAAAAAATCCATGTGGAGAGCGAACGGTTGTTTTGAAGACGAATTTAAACGAATTGTTTGACGGCACTGGTACAGACTGCTGGATTATGCTCCGGCCATCTCTACAATTAAATAAAGACAATACCACGGACGACTAGAAGATTAAATAAGATTAGAAGATCAACCCAAGATTCCCCCTAGAATTCATCACCTATTTATTCTGGAGACTATAAACCACAGCTCCTTTGTCGACTGTCGATTCTCAACAGTTCGATCCTAGAAATAATTGGAACCTATTTGATTCGGCATTCACTACCCCCGACTATGTAATTATGAAGGAACTATTACCTATATTTGACACAAATAACAGAGTAGGAGGTACGCACCTTTAGTACCTAGTGGAAGATCTGGAGATGAAAGTGCATGGTAGAACCCAAATCACAGAATCAACCAGAATGCAATACAAACACAATTAACCCACAAACTGTAGGTTTGGACTGCCCATATCACTTCACTCTGTTAAATTGGTGGAACGTACCTAGGCGATTCAAGAAGAAAACACAGGAACCAGTAACAAATGTAGCCCAGCAACACGTAGGTACCTACATGATGAGCCATGATCCACGACGGTTTTGTAGGAAAACCGCCACAAACAAAGCACAAACCTATGCAGGAACCGCACAAACCTACAAACAGGCATGGAATCGCGTTTGTTCAGAAGTGATGAAATGCAGAATTCGAGTGAAATTTTTGATTTTGGACAAAAACATCAAAAGTGATCACTATCAACCAAACCTCTACAACCCACCAACCACCTCATCATAACTCATGGCTGCCGCTAGACAAGAAACCGGAGTGAAGACGAAGAGGAATAATTTAGTTTAATGTGCACATAACATTGGAATTGGCAAACTCCTCAATCGGTCGGACAAAACGGACTCTGTCGCCTGGGCGTTTTTCTCCGTGAGCGTTGTGATTTCAATACTATATTGGTCTGGCCTTCTTTCCGGCCCCAAAATTGATGGTCGAACGAAGATTCAAGCTCCCCGTTAAAGATTTATTAACCTCAGTTACAACGGATCGAAGAAATCGGACTCGACAGAGATTCGGGTTAACTGGTGATGCGAGCTGATAAAGATTTAAAATTTTCTCTGCATCATTCTGTGGATTGCTCCTGCACGCCTCCTCCTCCCGATCTCAGGATTGTAGATTGTAGATTGTATTTGGGATCGCTCAGGAGTGGGGGTTGGTTGCCCCAAAGCACGGAAGCCTATTGGCTTATTGTACTTTTCCTGAGTGTCCCAGTTTGATCAAATAACCCCAGGCCCCTGGTGAGGGTTGTTAGGTTTTTGATTATATTTTCGCTGGGAAATTCCCTCATTGGGGTTGGGGCCCCAAAGAGGTTGTACCTGCGCTGGGCGAGTGCTGGGCACTCAAATATTATGTGGGATACTTTTTCTTCTGCCCCCTCACATAATCTGCACTGGGTTGTTGATTGTGTAACCCCTATGCGACTTAGATGGAGGCGCAGGGGGAGGAAGCCAGTTAGGAGGCCGACTGTTTGCCTCAGCTCTCTGCGGTTCAATCTAAGAAGCTCATTAGTAGCATTGGAGTTGGGTCTAGCCATCATCCGCTTACTATGAGCATGTCCATCTATACGTGACCATCTTTTGGTGGTCTGAGTGCGGACCCACCGGTTGATGGCCCCTCTGATGGTGGTTTTTGATAGGCCGACCACCGGTTCTGGGCCAGTGAAGGGTGTTTGAGAGCCCTTTCTGGCGAGAGAATCGGCGTTTTCATTGCCTGTGATTCCTCTATGGCCTGGCACCCACTCCAGAGTAACTCTGTTGTGTTTCGCCAGGGCGTTGAGAGTTTGCATACAGTCCCAGACCACTCTGGATGAGACAGTGGGGGCTGTGAGTGCTTTTATCGATGCTTGGCTGTCCGAGAGTATGCGGGTGTGGGATCCGCGATGTCCCCTCCTCAAGCTCTCAGAGGCCGCAGCATCAATTGCCACTATTTCTGCCTGGAAAACGGAGGTGTAATTCCCTAGTGGGGTGGAAAATTCCCACCTGGGTCCTGCTCCGTACACTCCAGCACCAGTACCTGCATCCATTTTTGATCCATCTGTGTACCAGATTATATCGTTGGAGCAGCATTTTTTCCAGCCATGCCCCGCCCACATCAACACGGATGCATATGGGCGTGGTTGAGGTAGGATTTTTGGCATAACATCTGCCACCATGTCGAGCAGTGGTTCTTGTACAGCCTTTAGTATGTTGGTGTGACCTGGGTGGGGTGTATCCCGCCAGGTACCATTCCATTTCAGCCTCAGGGAGGCCATTGCGGCCTCCCCTTTAATGTAGATGTCTATTGGGGGTAGGCCCAGTAGAATCTCCATGGCTGCAGTGGGTGTACCATGCATAGCGCCTGTGATGGTTAGACAGGCCAGTCGCTGTACACTGGTGAGGGTTTGGCAGGCCCCTACCTGACTGACCTTTGGCCACCACACTGCGCAGCAGTACGTAAGAATGGGTCGTACTATCGCGGAGTAGATCCAGTGGACCATCCGCGGCTGTAGGCCCCATGTTTTTCCGCATGTGCGTTTTGCGCACATAAGGGCTCCCTTGCCCCTATTTGCTATGTATTCAAGGTGTTTGTTCCAGGTGAGTGTTGCATCCAGGTAGACGCCCAGGTACTTCACCCCACGCTGAAACGGTACCCTTGAATTGTAAAACTGGGGTTCTGAGAGACCTCTCAGATTCCTCTTTCTTGTGAATTGAACCAGCGTGGTTTTATTTGGGTTTACTTTTAAGCCCTCTGTGCCACACCAGTCTTTCACTGCTTTCAGAGCTGATTGTGTCAGATCTGAGACTGTGCCGACAAAGGGACCCCTAACTAGGATCACCACATCGTCAGCATAGCCCTGTACGTAGAGGCCTTGACTGCTGAGTTTCTCCAGCAGAGAGTCCACAACAAGGTCCCACAGAAGGGGGGACAGTACCCCGCCCTGCGGGCAACCCCTTGCCACAGACATCCCCACGGACTCCCCAAGGAGCTCTGCCTCTACTATTCTGCTTGTCAGCATGGTTTTGATCCACCTACACAGGGTGTCGTTTGTTCCATGCTGGCGCGCTGAGTTTATAATTGAGTCTATAGAGGTGTTGTCAAAGGCGCCCTCTATATCCAGAAATACACCAATGGCAAGCTCCTTAGCTGCTAGCACCGATTCCACCCGTGATATCAGGTGGTGCAGTGCTGCCTCACAGGATCTGCCCGGTTGATAGGCAAACTGATTGGTGTGTAGAGGCCTCTCTGAGAGAGAGGTTTCCCTCAGATACCTGTCAACCAATTTTTCTAATGTCTTCAGGATGAAGGACGTTAGACAGATGGGTCTGAAAGCCTTTGCCTGGTTGTACCAAGGTTTCCCTGGCTTAGGCAGAAAGATGACCCTTGCATTGCTCCATCTTTGGGGTATTGTACCTGTTGCCAGGCAAGCCCTAAAGAGAGCACTCAGTATCCTGGTTACCCCATGGCCCCCCTCCTGAAGCAGTTTGGGGATAATGCCATCTGGGCCAGGCGATTTGTATGGGCTAAAGGTGCTGATGGCCCACTTGATTCGTTCCATGGAGGCTACACCCTTTGCCACTTCCCAGTCTGCTCTGGTCGCTCTCCTACCCTGAGCCCCGGTTGGTGGGTGAGGTGAAGGTCCCTGAACGTCGGTCACCACTGAGCCAGGGAAGTGAGTCTCCAGTAAGAGTACTAGAGTGTCCCCAGCTGTTGTGGTGTAGCTTCCATCTGGTTTAACTAATGTGCCAATTGGATTGATAGGAGCCTTAGATAGGACTCTTTGGAGTCTTGCACATTCTGAGGTGTTTTCCACCTCTTCACAGAACTTCCTCCACGTGTCCCGTTTTGATTTCTTTATAAGGCTCCTGAGTTGGGCTAACTTGGTCTTGTAAGCATCCCAGTTGCCCGTCTTTTGCGCCCTATTATATAGTTTGCGTGTTTCACGCCTTACGACCTCTATCTCCCTGTTCCACCAGGGAACCCCGGTGGTTGAGAGTTTAGTTGTCATAGGGGTGTGACTGTTGAATGAGGTGAGTAGCGCCTCTTCCAGTTCTCCCGCTACTGCCTCGATATCGTCTATGTTGTGCAACTTGGTCCGAGTCCCTCTCAACCAGCCCTCCACTTCCTCCCTATATGCCTCCCAGTTCGTCTTCCGTGGATTGCGGTAAGATTGCTGTGTTTTACCCACGCCTTGGATTTCCACAACAATGTACCTATGATCCGAGTAGGAGGGGATATCGGATACGAACCATTTCCTTATTCTCTGATCTAGTGGAGGGGTAATAATGGTGATGTCAAGGACCTCTTCCCTGTTGGTGGTGACAAATGTTGGTTTGTTTCCCCGGTTTGCTACGTATAAATTACTCGCTACCAGGTAGTCAAACAAGCATTTACCTCTGGTGTTGGTGTCAGTGCTTCCCCAGGCAACATGGTGGGCGTTGGCATCTGCGCCGACTAGGAGCTGCACGTTGTCTGCGCGGCATTTTTCAATGAGGTCCGGCATTTCTGCAGGTGGTGGCCCCTCAGATGAGTTCCCTGGAAAGTAGGCTGAGGCAGTTACTATGTGCTCCCTTTGGCCGTTTTCAGAGAGGGTTATCTTCACCGCTACTAAGTCCCTGAAACAGAACTCAGACATAGCTAGTGAATTGATGTCATTTTTGACAAATACGCAGGCACGTACATTATCAACGCAATTGCGTTTATAGATTAACCTACCTCCTGCGTTATTGAGGCCCCTGATTTCGCCCCGGTAGACCCAGGGTTCCTGTATCAGGGCGATGTCGTATTTGCCAGCTGCAAGCAGCTGGCACAGGGCGGCTGTTGCCACCTTGTTATGCTGCAGGTTTATTTGGATGACCCGCAGCATCACTTGGTGGTGTGGACAGCTGCCTGAAGGTGACTCTCCGGGTGTGGAAGTGGGGTTTAAAGTTATGCCCCTTCAACCATTCCAGAGAGTCCTTGTCTACTGTCAGCACAAGTTCCATCCCCTTCTCGTCTGCTCGGCTGTTCAGTAGTCGCCATTCCTTTGTTGAGAGTCCAGGGTTCTGGATCTCGAACAAGGGAATTAGCTTCCTAGCATCGGAGCGGTCAAGGAAGTCGGTGGGGATCCAGACCCCAACCTTCACCTGACCCTCCAATAGTATTTTTGCAGGCCCCGTCCGGAGTGTGGCTCCATCCCAGGGCTGCAGCTCCCCAACCCTTTCCTCCAGCCAACCCTTCGATTGGCTATTGGAGCAGGTCAGGTGGACCACTCCATTGCTGGTGTAGCCGTTTGTGAACTGCGGTCCCTGGCCAGCCGGCTCCAGGAACGTTGCCCGCACTATTTCTCCCAGGACCAAGCTGGCCTCCACTTCCGACAAGTCTTTCCACGGGGTGGTTGCCATGGATTATGACCATCTTGGTGGTGGAGAGTGCACCGCTGTACCCGCCAGAGCTATCACCCTGGAGTGAATCTCTGGATTGGGCCGGGGTCCCTCCCCGTGCCCTCTTGGTCCTGGGAATTGAGGCCGAGGGAGGGGTGGTGTTGGGGTTGCGTCGCCGTTTTCCCGGCGTACTTGCCCCTACCTCACCCCCAACCGGTCCCAACGCCAGAGGCGGGCGGGAACCCACTCCAGAGGCGCCACCAGGTACAAGGGGTTGGTCAACGCTGATTAGCGTATCTGCCCCTCGTGAGGTGGCTGCTCCGTCACGAGCTCCCGCCGCCCCAGCACCAGGAGCCAGCTTCCCCGGCCTCTTTTTCTTCCGAGGCCTAATTGGCTCCCCTCTCTCAAGAGCCTTCTGTCTGGCCGCCTTCCTCAGCTGAGCGCCAGAGGGTTTGCGGCCAGACCGTTGGGTGCCAGCGGTTTGTTCCTGCGAACTGCCACTTGCACCTTCACAATCCATAGATGCCGGGGTTTGTACAGCCCCAGCATCCGAGATTGCCATTTCTGTCAGTGAGGAGGAGAGTTCAGTACAGCTCTCCTCTTCACTGGCATCGTTGGTTTTTAAGGGTATGGTTACTGATTCGGGTTTCATTTTGGTCCCACGAGTAGCTAGGGAAAGGGATCGTCCACCCATACAGAGCCCCGCATGTATAGGCAAGCCTAAGTACACCCAGGGGGTCGGCCGGTACCCTGGGGGCAGCCGTTGGATGTGCACATTGCCCTCTGCACCATGCAGACCATCAGCACGGCGTGTACACCTTGGTCTTGAGGGTTGTCTACTCTTAGTTGCCGTGTGCAATGGCCCACGCCATCCGGTGATCAGCACACTCCAAGGAGGTGCGATCGTGCAATAGATGGTGTGCGCCGCGGACTAAGCCCCCTCACCAACGGCAAGGTGGTAGACGTGAGGGGGCCCGATCTCAGGACCTCATGGTATCATCCTTTCCAGTTTTGCTCGCCGCACAAACGTTCCATGGGTACCTAGAATCATTATCGTCCCACGATTTACCACCTTGTTCCCGCCTAATTGCCCATTCCGGTTCCCCGAAAAATTGCATGGTACCTACCGGTGTGCAGCAAAGTAACCATGTGCCTATTTGTTTGCATGGTAGTAGTTCGAAGCCAAACCACCCCATAGAGTAGATAGGTAGTCTAACCAAACCCCTCCTGGACCTTTCTCCTATGGTACACACTAGAAGTATGGGTAAAAACAAGAAGGGCAAAGCTATGACTGGTGGTGAAGTCAAACAGAACGGCTTCGTACCCAGAACCCCCATCCTATCGAAACCAAAAGCACCCGAAGAATTACAGCAGGATAACAGTGATGATGGGACATCGAATAATAAATGCCAAACTAAAGAACATCCCTTACCCGATTTTGAGACCCTATCCAAAGATACGGAACCCACCCCTACCCCAGCCGAAAATGTGCGAACTGTTCTAGCAGTCAGCCCCCGAGAAGTAGATTTTGATCATTCAGCGACCGCTCATGGTCAACAGGTTCTACTGTCTCGTAGCACCATCGCCAGTATCAGTATCACACCTACCACGGACGTCTCTCTCTTGACAAATGAAAGCTGTTACTGTTGCCACGGCACCCTGACCAGCCCATCGGATAAAGCGCCTTCCACAATGTACCTTACACACAACCTTTCTGTGCTGGCCAGCACTTCTACCGCGGTTCTACATGATCGACCTAACGACCCCCCTCATAAAGTTAGATCCTATATAAAAATTTCTCAACATGGCATACTAATCAAGAAGAGAAACTTCTCGGGACCTCATCTAGAGGAATACTTCCTTGTTATAGACTCAGTACTGGATATTACGCCCACAGAAATGGAAGTCGGAACTCTACTAATCTCTATCACATATGTCCCTGAAGTTTGGTTATTGAAGACTGGGGGGAAACGATTCATCATTAAGGCTCGGTCATTCGAGACTGCGGATGCCTTACACAAAAATGACACCCTTAGACAAAAATTCCGACTATCTATCCCTTCTCAAGGAAATGAATTCCTGGGTGTGATCACAACAAGACAGGGAGTTGATATCCTGGACGAACTGGCGGAAAACCCACACCCAGAAATCAATGCTGCTTATTACATAGGTATGTAAAAAGACCCCTACTGGCCTGGCGGAAAACCCCCACCCAGAAATCAATGCTGCTTATTACATAGGTATGTAAAAAGACCCCTACTGGCCTGATCAACACATCTAAAATTAGAATTCATTTTCAAGGCCCTCTAATAAAAAATCAAGTAACCGTTGGAAGGGAGAGGTACACTGTGGAAAAATACATACCATTAGTCAAACTGTGCAAATCTTGTCATAGATACGGACATGTCCAGCCCTACTGTAAAGCAAAACCAAGATGCCGCTGGTGCGGCAGTTATGAAAAAATCCATACTTGCAACCCACGAAACATAATATCATAATATGCCTTGAATGCAAGCAAATAGATCATGTTGTAGGAAACAAAAAATGCCCCCTACTACAATTACTTCAATCCCATATCGAAGATATTCAGCAAAGAAAAGTCAGTATCAGATTTCTAATTAGCTCATTTAAAGCTGGTGGCAGTAATCACCACGCAACTTACGCACAAGCTTTAAGGAACCCACCTCATGAATATAGGGCCCTCAAACAAGTGCAGAAGGAATGTTCACACGCTGTTAACTACCCCCACTTTGATGAAAGATACTTCACAGACGCGTTAGATTCTGATAGCAACAATCTCCGTAGCCAGTGTTTCCCCAGAAGGACGGCGAACCATAGTTTGTGGCCATACTCTCCTGCACCCATGAACATTCGCTTACAGATAGGCAACAACACGCCTCCTACTCATGAACAAATTGCTGATGCCATTCCGATTTCCCCAATAGTACTAACTTAATCACACGCTCAGAAAACAAAGAGATAAAGAAACCAGAATGCCACATAGGCATCCTTGGTCTCCAAGGTACAATGTAACTGATGATCTCAACCACCCAGATTCGGCGACAAGAGCCACACTAGATAATATAGATGATAACACTATCATCAGCGACCCACGTTCAAACGACCAAGATGGCAGATTACAAAACACTACCCTAAGCTCAAACGTATTCAACCAAAACTTCAGGATATCCCCAACTGTACCTAAAATCCTGGATGGAAGAATTCCCCCTCAACTATGGCAGGTAATAAGCGCAACCATCTCTAAAATCATCAAACAATTTTATGATCATGATGGACAAGAATAATAGCTTCAACATAATATCATGGAATTGCCAAGGTCTCCTTTGGAAAAAGGGCGAATTTGAAAAATTGCTATATGATTGATATATAATGGTTGCGCTTATCCAGGAATCGTGGCTGAACCCACAGCACTCAGTCAATGTCACAGGCTATAATGCGGTAAGAAAGGACAACCAAAATCTTCATGGGTGTAGGGGTCTCGTTTGCTTTGTAAGAAACAATATTATGTGTAAAGGTACTCGGGAATCCTTTGTCTCATTATCAGTCAGCTGAAATTTTGCTAATAGAGGTAGCCTTACCGTCCGGACCCATCAAACTGATGAACATCTATGCTTTCCCATGAAACCATCCCCAACAAATTTTGGAAGGAATTATTTTCTATTTTCCCTGAATGTATAATTACTGGAGATTTCTCAATGACGAGAATAATGTATGGGGCTCGGGCATTACCAACTATAGAGGGAAGCAAATTCTTGAAACGAGCCTGGACAGCAGTTTCTACTTCTTGAACACGGGAGAGGAGACCAGGATAACCAACCCTAACGAAAATAAATCTGTAAAAGACATCACGTTTGCAAACAAAAATCTCGCCAACAAATGCTCATGGAAAACTCTCCTTGACACCCTAGGGAGCGATCATAAAATCCTTAAGATAACTCTCGACCCTGTCACAGCATCAGTAACCCCATGCTACAGAAAATGGAATACTAGTAAGGCAGATTGGAGGCCAACAGGCTGCCAACGAGTCTATTCCCAAGAAAACAGATAGCACCTACACCAAAAAATATGTGTGATGGGATAAAGAATGTGACGAGGCTGTGAAAAACAGGTAAAATTCCATTAAAAACTATCACAAACGCAAAACTCTGGGAAATATCAAGACAGTTAAAGAGAAAACTAACGAGGCTAAAACTGTCATAAGAACCCGAAAAAGAGATGCGTGGATAATTTGCGCTGAAACAAGTACATCTGCGCACTCCTGCCCCTCAGCATGGAAATTGCTGTCCCTTTTCAATGGCAAAATTGCCAAAGTTGCCTTTGTGCAACCTCAAAGCCAAACCGTTGTATGCAAGGATGTTATCGACCAGCTCACTCGACCCCCTGATATCTCACCAGTTATCATTCTTCAGTCTTACGAAAAACCCCCTCCTTTTACATTTGATGAGCTGGAATTGGCTATCAATAAGAGGAGGAAGGACACAGCTCCAGGCTTTGATTCCATCACTTACTCAATGATCTCCCACCTCCCTGCTAACACCAAAAAGATCCTCCTCGACATCTACAATACTTGCTTTATGAATAATTACATCTGCTATCAATGGAAAAACGTAAGAATTATTTATCTCAGGAAAAATGGATCCACTGAAGTAAACTCCAGATCTATCAGGCCTCTAGTACTAATCTCCGCTACAGTTAAAATCTTTAACTTGATGATAAAAAATAGATTGGAAATGCATGTAGAAACTAATGATATATTATCTAACAACCAATATGGATTCAGAAAATTGAAATCAACATGCAATAATCTAACCCAGTTGCAGCTTGAAATTCTCAGTGCTAGAGCGACCTGGAACACAACCTCTCACTACCTTCTTGGATATCTCAGGGGTGTACAGCTCTGTGTGAATCAACAAACTGGTTAGCCAGATGATGCACTATGGCATTAACCCTCACATTGTCGCTTGAATCAGAGAATTCTTTGGCTGTAAGTCTTTCAGTGATGGAGTGAATATGAAGCAGGGAACCCAGGGGCTTGATCAAGGGAGCATGCTAAGCCCCCTTCTGTTCAATTTATATGTCTCTAAAATACAAGATATTTTCTGAGACCCATGTGTCACCATATCTTCATACGCAGATGACTTCAGAATCTCCACAAATGTGAAAGAAGCTAATACCAATGTTCATAAAATGAGACCATCTCCAAACATTGATTGATGCTCTCGAAAATTTAAACTTGATGGTCAACTTCAACAAAACTAGCGCCATCTCTTTTCTTTGACTCCCTGACTCCATTTGAAAGAGCAAATCTCAAGTTAGAAATCAAAATCCTAGAGTTTTACAAATACTTAGGAGTCTACTTGGACTCCAAGTTGAATGGTATGGCACACAAGGAATATATTACTGTCAGATGTAACAGAGATATCAATGCAATGAAAATGTTGAAAGGCAGCTCCTGGGGAAATCGCCCTACCATCCAAGAAAACTTATATAAAGGAGTCGCCCTACCTAAAATGAAATATGGAATGCATGTGTACTCTTGGGAATCTAATAAAGTAGTGAATAAACTACAAGTCATTCAAAACTCAGCCCTTCGCCAAATTTTAGGTGCTGTATCGACCACCCTTATCCCATCCTCACACACAATCACTGATTTCCCTTACATGCATGCTATTAGACAGCTAACAACAGACCAAACTTTATGCCGTATGATATGCCATGATCCTTCGATCAGAACTCTCGCCATAATATTGTATTCTAAAAATTGTTATCGTACCAAACATCTCAGAGCCCTTCAGGAAAGATATCAGACCGTTATGAAACTGATTAAAGATGAAAATATTGTAACACTCTCTCACGAATATTACCATACCCAATATTACCAGCAAACGAAACTTCCTCCCCTCGCAACTCAAATTCTACACAATGGAGCATATAAATAGCAAATTCTATGACTTTCACCAAGTATATACAGATGGATCAAAATTGTGTAATCGGGATACCACCTCGGCCTACTTTTGCTCCGAACATAAAGCAGGCAACGGTTTTAAGATAAGCCCTGTGTGTTCTAATTACACTGTAGAGTTGTTTGCCATTTACAAAGCAATTCAGCACCTATTTCAAGACCACTCAGATCAGTCAACTACAGTAATACTTACAGACTCCAAATCGGCTATATATTTTCTGAAGAACATACAAATGGGGGACAACCCCCCTCCACTAATGCAACGTATAATAAATTTAGCCACTGGATATCAAAGAAAGACTAATAAACAAATTTGCTTCCAGTGGATACCTGGTCACGCGGATATCCCCAGAAACTCCATTTATGACTACTTGGCCAAACACACAGCGGAAAAGAGAATTCTCTCCAACATCCCAATCGCCTCAGTGGAGGAAGCCAAAGCTGAATTTGAACCAGCTGCAAAGGAAGTCAGTAGACAAAAGAAAAAATTCAGACCTCACTGCCGGACAGCGAACCCCCAAAACAACTATAGTGTATGGTACAAAGGGAGCACTGAAAGTATTCCCTTCTTCGCAGTCCTCAATAGGATACTCACTGGACACGGAAACACGCCATACTTCAGATATATCGTTGGGAACGGGGCGAATTCCCCTCAGTGCACCAACTGCGACGCAAGACCAGACCTTGACCACCTACTGAACTCATGCCTGAAGTACGAAGACCGACAGAAGAGCCCTTCTCCAAAAATACCAAGAAAACAACATTGACGACATCCTTAAGAATAACTTCAGAATCAAAACCTTTGAAGATATATACGACTTTGTGAACAAAAATAATATGGACCTCCAATAAAAATGTAAAAAAAAAACACCAACGCAGTGCAACATGGCTTCACGCTGGCACTAGAAAAGGGAACACCACCAACACCATCTTCCCTAATCTTATAGGACTCAAAATCAGCTCTCCAGTACCTGAGACTTAAAGATGGTGATCAAGGATCAACCACCTTTTATAATTCAGCAGATCACCAGACAAATCAACAATATCAATTCCGCCGCATCTGTAGCATTCCAGTGGATCCCTAGTCATGTGCACATAACATCAAACATGATAGCTGATGCTACTGCTCGAAGAGTGGCGATGTTGGGATCAGTTGGACTCCACATCAATATCCCGCTCAGCGATCACGTGAGTTTCCTCGAGACAGTTAGAGAATCCACTTGGAGAACCGAGCATGACAACGAACAGAGGACAGTGGACGAGAGCCATAATCAAATACCCCATGTACCACCACCCACCTGTCCACCTGTGTACCATGGTACACAGGTATATCTGGGCCAAACATTTTCTTCACTAACATCAATCGCATCCTATTGGGCCATGGCAACAACACCTTCTTCAAGTTCCTCATGAGGAAAAACAACTCCCCCCCAATTCACTAACTGCTCCGACCACGAAGCTGCAGATATGGATCATCTCCTGAACAACTGCACCAAATTCGTCGCCAATCCTGCTACGACACAGCATCACACTCTGATCTAGTCCCACCTGAAGCATCGCCTTCAGGATGTTCCTTTCCTTCGGGACATCAACCAATTAGTAATAGAAATTGGAATGGAATGGAAATAAATAAGACAACTGAATGACATAAAGAAAACTGAACTCCTATGTCCGACATCGAAAGGAGGACAACTAAGCTGAGAACCACCACCGCACATAACATCAAAAACATGATAGGTAGCTAGCTGATGCTACTGCTCTCTGCTCGAAGAGCGGCGATGTTGGGATCAGTTGGACTCTACAAAAATATCCCGCTCAGCGATCATCACGTGAGTTTCCACAAGTCTGTTAGAGAATCCACTTGGAGAACCGAGCATGACAATGAACAGAGTACACTGGACAAGAGCCATAATTGAATATACCTCCCCCATGAATGTACCATGGTACACAAGTACCTATATCTGGCCCAAACATTTTCTTCACTAACATCAACCCCATCCTATTGGGCCATGGCACCACCTTCTTCAAGTCTTCATGAGGAAAAACAACTCGCCCTAATTCACTAACTGCTACGACCAGGACGAAGCTGCAGATATGGATCATCTTCTGAACAATTGCACCAAATTCGTCGCCAATCGCGCCTTCCTGCTACACTCCGATCCAGTCCCACCTGAAGCATCGCCTACACAATATTCCTTTCCTTCGGGACATCAACCAATTAGTAATAGACAATGGAATGGAAATGCAAGACAGCTGAACAACAAAGAAAACTGAACTTCTATGCCCGACATCGAAAGGAGGACAACTAAGCTGAGAACCACCACAACCACCACCTTCGAGCTTCGACCATGCTTGGCAGTTTCTCAGCGGGTGAGAGGGTGTAGAAAATTTTTGTAGGCAGTTTTGCTGTTTTAGGCAATTAGTAAATCAAGATTCACACAAAGTATTTCGTGAATTAACTAACTAAATAGGTATTTTTGTAGGGTGCGGATGTGCTTTGATTTCTAGTTGCTGTGGGACATGCTATCAGCAAGAAAAACTATGCAGAGACTGGAGAAAGTATGTAGATGGTATGAAACAACGATTATCAAATTGTTAGGTCGCAGACGTCCGTGTGAATTATGTGGAAGGCGAAATTACTCTTCAGAAAACACTACTGTCTTGAATGATTTAGAATTTTTACGATCATTGAAAGGTAACCTAAAACAACCAATTGAATAGTAATGTATTGTTAGTACATACAAAACTAGGTGCTAAGTACCTATGTATAGTTACTAAGGGCCGGTTTCACCACTAAACCATGAACTCGGTTTATCGGAAACCTAGTTCATCGTAACCGATGGATTGATCTCAGTTTAAAAAGTTTTGGGTTTCACGAAGTTAAACGAGTTTCTAGGATCGGAGTTCATGTTGAACTAAGATCAACGAAAACCAAGTTCGAGCTACTGTTGATCCACAGTTTGAACTCTGATTTGGAAGGCAGGGGTTCGATTATTCGATGATACGATCAGGTGATAACGAGGTAAAATTGGGGGTGTCAGCTGTTTTGATAAAAATGGGAACGAGAACGAGAAGCCCAGCTAACCATTTCTGTTTTTGCTTTCCCTACCTACACGTTGTTTTTCCCCGTTTTTTTTTCTCGCTAAACATAGTTGTTTTTCTGTGTTTTGTGTCCCGTTATCCTGATTCCTAATGGAACCAAAACGAGCCAAGAGAGAACCGATCTTCACAGCCAGTGAGCGCGAGATTCCCTGCGACCTAGTAGAAAGCCACTGGGAGATATTCGACACTGTTTTGAATCTCTTCCACCAGTTCCTACGCATTCATTTTCGTCACCAAATTTGCATTTATGACAAATATTACATTTGGTGATTACTTGAACCTTCAGAAAGTGACAAAGTTCCTTATATCACTTGCCTAAATGGCGAGCATGTGATTATTTTGACCGTTAACTGTAGACAGAAAATAAAATAAACGCTATATAATTCAATGTCACGACTACTTATGGAATCATTGAATTTTTATCCTGTTTTCCCATTACGTCGGCTTTTCCTCTCTGCAAAATACGTTTCCTGGTTTGTGCAGTGGAGTAGACCACACAGCTTGCGTAGTCTCATTGAATTCTTATCATCAGCTCTTTGAATAATAATTGATGCACACCGAAAACGTGATTATGAATGGTTCAGTTTGGATTTGTCTGCTGATACATTCACTATACATTGTATTTATCTATTTTTCGTAGATTCTTTCGAGAGTCTGTATCTCGACACAAAAGTCACTCATCAAGATGTTCAAAATGTTCTGTCCTCTGGCGGAATTACCTCGGGCGGCGAATTATAATATTGTTGAGTTCATCACTTTCATCTTCGTCGAAAATCATGTTAACAACTCGCACGAGTGATCGAGACGATGTGAATGGATAAGCGGGAGGGGAAAGTAGACTTGAACCGAGTTTATCACTGCTGATCGGCCAAAATCGAGCGTTCAGCGCTGAACTCCCGTTGAACTGAGTTCAGGGTTAAACGCCCGTGGTGAAACCCAACCTGACGGACAATCTCCGTTTACGATTTGAACCGCGATTTGAACTGAGATCAACACCTTCGTTTACGTTGGTGAAACCGGCCCTAAGTTGGTATAAAATATTATTTTAACACAGAATGTGTTTTAGCCATGGACTAACTAGCCAAAAAAGGTAACGAAATCTGGGACGCTGTTATGAAAAATTTCTAATGATTTTCACGTACAACCGATTCGTTGCTACAGAACTTTAACTTCGCCAGTTATCATCGTACAAAAATCGTTCACCACTCGTTGGATAGCTCTCGATTTATACCTAACCATATTACGTTAACCAATGCGGAGTGCGTGGCCGACAAGCTGCGGTATGAGCGTCATTGTTTAAATAATAATTGTTTACACGCAGGTGATCATTCTCAATAATTTATATTGTGAACACGATTGCAAGCTTTATATAAGTACCGATGATACGGAACTAAGGATCGTGTAACCTATGAGCAGTCAATATATCAGTCGAAAAAGGTTTATGTGAAACGCGTGAGCTAAAACACATTCTGTGTTTCTATAATTTCGTCCGAAGTATGTAAATAGAGGCAACCGGGGGTCCAGGGGGCTTGCCCCCTGGCGAGGCGCGGAGCGCCGAGTTTTATTGATAATACCTACCATGGTGAGAATAAGATTATAATATCTTAAGGTAATAGAGAATAATGTAATGTGATTCTATCACCATGTATTATCAGTAAAAACTCGGCGCTCCGCGCCTCGCCAGGGGGCAAGCCCCCTGGACCCCCGGTTACCTCTATTTACATACTTCGGACGAAATTATAGAAACACAGAATGTGTTTTAGCTCACGCGTTTCACATAAACCCGTCTTCAATCTTCGGTTGAAGATTGGTTAACTTCCTCCACCTAAATCAGAATTTCGCTACTTTCCTCCCACTAAATCAGAATCTTATTATAATCACCGCGTCATAACAAAATATCGCATAGGTTACACCAGGTTACGCGATCCTTAGTTCCGTATCATCGGTACTTATATAAAGCTTGCAATCGTGTTCACAATATAAATTATTGAGAATGATCACCTGTGTGTAAACAATTATTATTTAAACAATCACGCTCATACCGCAGCTTGTCGGCCACGCACTCCGCATTGGTTAACGTAATATGGTTAGGTAAATCGAGAGCTATCCAACGAGTGGTGAACGATTTTTGTACGATGATAACTGGCGAAGTTAAAGTTCCGTAGCAACGAATCGGTTGTACGTGAAAATCATTAGAAATTTTTCATAACAGCGTCCCAGATTTCGTTACCTTTTTTGGCTAGTTAGTCCATGGCTAAAACACATTCTGTGTTAAAATAATATTTTATACCAACTTAGTATCAACAAAAAATAAAATTTTAAGATACCTAATAAGATCTCATATACCTATATATCTTATATACATAAAATATATCTTATAATAGGTGTACCTTGTTCCTTCATATATTTAAGGAGCGTCCATTGAATGAAAACCCGATACTTGCCCAAAACTCAAAAAACGGGCATCTGTAAATTCGTTCCCGTTACCAGAAATAGTTGTAAGTTCGTTCCGCTGAGTTTTTTGTATGTTCGTCCCCAATGTGTATGTTCGTTCCATCACAAAAATGTACTTTCGCCCCCCACAATGTAAGTTCTTACCAGGGGTAGGTTGAACTCAGAAATATAGGTATTGTAATATTCTGATGCGTCGAAAATGGGGTTCGTCAAACTATATATTATGCTGAAATTTGTGCGAAATTATCTTGATGAAGGCGTATCGTGAAACCCTCCCTTGGTCAAACTTCTTGATGGTGCGCACCACCCAACTTTCCTTCTTCTTTGTTGCTGCACATCTGAGGTCACTGAATTCACTGCATGAATCAATTTTTACGTAGGTTTCACACTGTAGGGACAGTAAAGCTTCAGCAAAAGAAAAAACTTTTGGATGAGGAGAGTTGAATTCGGATTTGATGTGCGAATGGAACGACTCAAACGCGTTTGTAGTTGACAGAAGTTCCAGCTGTCCTGGATGCCCACAAACTTGGTGGGAAAAGTGCATTGTCTCGTGCATAGTAGTCGTGAAGGTAGGCAGAGAATTTATGGCAATTTTCATCACTGGGCATGTCAGCTACCCACTCGCAAAAACCGTCTACGACTTAATCAGGATTTAGGTATGGCAGGCCGAATGCCCATCTCAGCCATTGTCCCATTTCATTTTCTAAATCTCTGTAGGATGGAACCAGTCCGAGGCTTTGAATTTTCCTAAACCAGCTTTGTGCTAAGTGAAATTTGCATCCTCTTACTTGTGGCCACACGGTTTTCATGGCATTTTGAAGAGCAACTTCAAAGTCAACTACGCTTGTCAGCGGTGACAGTTTTTCATTCAGTATTTCTTCACATTTTTTAACAATAATCTCGAGGCACAACCGATACGTACTCTCTAATTTGGTGGGCAGCAAGCAGAAAACGAGGGATGTAAAAGCCATTGCGATAACCGTGTATAGTGAAAAGTTGAGAGAAGAACTTCGTACAGTAATTGAACGTACCATCCATAAGTATAAAATCGGCAGAAATGATTCATTCAAGGTTCTTTCGGCAAGAGAAAAATATGATTTCATTTGTTTATCCATGTGCGATATGAATTCTTCTCTTTCGCTTGACAACGAGTTTCATGTTTGTGCATGGGAACGAATGTACTTTAACCCCGATTGGCGACGAGTACTCTACGGGAACCAAAATACATTCGCATAAGTGAAATTTTGCTATCTTCCTCCTTGTCAGGTACGAACATGCCGTTGACCCAAAAAACGAACTGAAGACGGAATCATGTAGAAACCTATGATTTTTTCACCCGTCTGGTCTTTCTAACCATTCCTTTGTTTTTTTGTACCTAACCACTCAATTTCTTTTTTTGGTTTTATTATTCATGTCGAATGATGCTCAATCTCATTACCAAAATAGTTTCACCTCGTTCACTGTAATGTCCAAATCTGAAAACGTGATATCTTTTAGTCACGATACTTTGCCAGTGTGACTCGGCAGATGTGGGTATTGCTCCTGCATCCTTCCATTGTAATGAAATTCATAGGGAACTATCTGGGACCAAAAATATCTGTGTGATCCCCGAACGGGAGTGACATGAATTCTATGTTTGCGCATCCGCAGGCGAAAGTTAGGGTCAGATTTTGATGAAATCCATAATACCTAATTATGAGATCATTTATGGCCCCGCACATACCTCGAAATTTCAGCTCGTTTGTATTGTTCTTTCTATTAGATGTGGTTACAAGTAATTGTCTACAGACAGACACGAGAACAATTTGTTCCTCGTTGTTAACGGAAAAGGAAATTCAGATTTTTGGCGATATAACTTTTCAAACTGGTATGATGAATACAATACCTTCGGTTCTTAGTGTGGAAGCAAAATATAGTCTTCACTATCGCGCCTAGAAATCGACAGTCTCCTACTTTTTTTAATAATTGGGGCGCAGCGTTGTAAACCCCTAGAACGGTACCTTTTTTTGAAGTAAAAGTCGTGAGAAGTATCCTGCAGGATACCTACTATACCTTGACAAATGAAGGCTAGAGCCGCGTCTGACTCCCTCCTTGGCCCATACTGTATCAAATTTTGTTTGAATTCCCTTACTGATCTTACAAAATGTAATTGATGTTGCAGAGTGCTGTTTAGACTTCAATTGTACTGATATAAATACTAATATAAAACATGAGTCTCGATACTTGAACACAATCGAATGAAAGATATTTTTTGTTAAACAAGTTCCTAACACATGCATCGAGAACTCAACAGGTGTTTTTGCGTCATAAAAATGTAGTGGGTCAGCACGACCGAAACTTGACTTCCTGATACGGACCCTCAAGTGAGTGTCGCGAGGCCCAGTGCCTGGGAACATCCCTCATGCTTCAAGCGGGACGTAGACTTCGTCAGAAAGTCCGCTGGCATGTTTTCTGTAGGTACGTATTCCACCTTGACCATTTTATTTTCAGTGGCTTCTCGGTTGAATGCCTGTCGTATTTCAATGTCTTTCGTCCTTCCATGATGCTTGGGATTTACGAGTAAGTCCAGTGCGCCTTGGTTGTCATTTTTCACCACCAGCGCTCCCTCAAATGGATGTCCGAGACTCGCAAAAAGTATTTTCAAGTTGAGTGCTTCTTCGATAGCATCAGTTATTCAGCTTCAGTAATAGATGCAGCGACCATTTGCTGCTTTCCTGACTCCCACGTAATGACATCTAGAAAACCGTCCCACTGAAAGATCTGCAGTCAGTCGAGCAATTGCCCCAGTCTGCATCTGCGAACCCTATCAGGGGCTGACGGTTTTCCTATAGGTCATCTTCATCTCAACTGTGCCCTTTAGGTACCTGAGGATCCGCTTTGCTGCCTTCCAGTGTGTCTTTGCATACCTATTGTTGTAGTGACTTAAGCATTTAACAGCAAATGCTACATCAGGTCTTGTTGCTATGGCTGTGTAAAGCAAAGAGCCCATCAACGATCTAAAAGGTATCCACGCCATTTCCGCCGCATCAGCGGTAATGTCATCAAATTTTGCATTTACTTTAAGAGGCGTTGAAATCGGCTTGCAATCTTCCATGCCATATTCTTGAGTAATTCCAAAATATATCTCTTCTGGGACAAGTGCATTTCCCCTTGTTTCTCGTATTCGAACTCTATACCCAAAAAATGATTGATCCGCCTCATGTCCTTTGTCTTGAATTCTTTCTTAATTTTATCTGTAATGTGTTCAGACGCCCGTTATTACCTCCTGTGGATGGATGGCGAGTAACTAGAGGTGACCACAAATGGGAGTCTGAACGTATTACCTGAGAATTTTGTAGGTGAGCAGTTGGCCCCGCAGCGAGTTTGCACAGTGTCGCTACAGGTTTGGACGTCTCCAAGGCAAAGTTCTCCAGCTGAAAGACTAGTGAAATTGTGACTCTACGGTGTTCGGATAATAATTAAACAAGAGGAAGTTAACGAAAGGAACGAATTTATTGTAGAAAGAGCTAGCACAATTTGGGGTCGCGAAGGCGGATGACTCGATACAAGAACAAGAATTTACTTTAAGTGCGCGAATAAACGGGATTCTAATTACATACCAAAGGGGCAAAACTAATAGATTTAGAGATTTTACAAGTGGTGTAGAAATGTGTAATGATGTAATGGCAACAGAGTCGGAGTCTTGGATGGGTTCTGATGGGGTCTGATAACTGGGTTCGTTGGGTGAACTGGTGAAGACTTTGGGGATGAAATCAGGGCTCAATTTGAGAGAAGTCTGTAGAGGTACTGAAACAAAACGGGAACGTTCTGAATTACCTCTGTAAGGATTTGTGTGATTGCAGAAGGCCTGAGGGGCGCTGTTACGCGACAGTGTCGCTTAAGTTTCTGACTAGGAAATAAAGGGGCCTTAGGCCTTACCTCCGGTAATTCTCCTGGTTCGTCTCGGGAAGTCCGTCTCCGGGCTCGTCCTGGCTCCTCCAGTTGGATCTGCCTGCAACAGGTGGGTGATTACGGCAGTACCTTGTGGGTTCAAGGCAGGGGCTCGCCGGGTGCTGGCTGTGGCTGGTGGTAATACGGAAACCTCCCGTCCTCTCTCTCTTGGCGTCAAATTTAAAAGGAATAATCAAAGGGGTAAGCAATTTCAAGTTCCAAGTCACACTAAACGAATCTACTACTGGGGTCAAACAAAATGGCTATCACTCTCTCTCGGTTGATCGCAGGTCTGGTCGCAGGTCAGGTCTCAGGTAAGGTCTCTGGGGTTGTGTTCTGGCGGTCGGGAGCGGGGGTATTTATATCCGCCCCTCCTCCAGTTGCGCCGGAAAGAGGCGCAGAAGGCCTCCTCCCTCCGAGTCCTACCGCCCGGGTCAAATTCGGAGGTACCGCCCGAGTCAGTGGCGGCCTCCCGACTGAGGTTTGAATTTGACTACACCATCCCCCTCTTGAAGAAGCCGTTGTCCTCAACGGCACGCGACGCCTTTCTCTGGGTTGCTGCTGAGTGGCACCTTTCGGGGCTGCTGTGAAGCGACTGTGACCCGGTTGACTTGCAGGGAACGACACACACCTTCGCTCCTTGGCCCCTCGTTTTCAACAACAGTTACGCCATTCGGCTTACTAAATGACTGCCAGACTCCTAAATATTAATTACAAACGTTACAGATTTTATGGACACGGCAACTAACTGAACTGAACATAATTAAGGGAACGGACAACTGAATTTACAATGAAAGGGAAAACTTCCACCAAAAATGAAACAACTGACTAATTCATGAACTGACGGGATAACTTCCCCTGTTCGAAGAAACTTAATGAAATAATAAGAACGAAACGTAATAAAGCGTATAAGGCAACGACTTAACGACTAACTGGACCGCTTTTGCCCAAAAATAAGGAAACATAAACTGACTGGCAATGGTCACAGAGGATTATGACTCGAAATGAACTAAATAACTAACATGACAACTATATGACTGACTATGCCTACGGTAAATGAATATAACTTGCCTATATTGACAGAATAAAAGTACATTTAACGAACAAGATACACTAACGGTCTACCTCATATATTTTTAGTCTACCTTATTTATTTTTTTTTTCTAAAAAGAAAGAACAAGACACTACTGGTCGAAATACTCCAGAGGAGACTGAACGACTAGGTATTACGAACAAGGAACATGAGCAACAACGCGGGGCATGTACTTAAGTAACGAGACTAGTAAACGACTACACGGTTGAACCAATTTACAGCTTTTGCCGAATTGCGTAATTAATACAAAATGAAATAAAGGTAACTTAATCAACGGATTCAGATAAAGGACTTATAACCAACGGAACAGTTGTTATCAGATAAAATTCCCTTAAGGGATTGAGACATAAGTTTAACGAGACACGATTAAATGACAAAGGGGTAGGAGCTAACTGATTCGGTAATACGGGGTAAAGAGCATGGCTGATTAAATTGGTACAAGAAATTGACTCTACTAACTCAACGGTTCAGACAAACGGCCGAACTCGGGAATGCGAGATAAACTGTACAACCGTTGGCAATTATCTTATAACTAACGCAATTTTTCCGCTGTACGGTTCGAGGGAACAGTAGCTGACTTAAGAATACACACAGATTGGGGCATTATACCCGTGAATGAGAACTAGATTTAGAAAAAGGATTAACAACACGAAAAATTAAAATACAATATAGAGAACTCATTACTTACGGCCGACAACTCGGACTCGTAAGAAAACAGTCGATTTTACGACTAGTGCATGGTCGTGTATGACTTCAGTCGAGGGGTTGGAGCGTTGTCGGGTCCGAAGAGAGGGTCGGTTGGCCGGGGCGACGATCTTGTCGAAGCGGGATCGCATGGGGCTCCGTCGGATGGCGCTGGTTATAGCGCATGACGTACGCCTCGAGGACGCAACCATGGCACATGAACCGTGGGCGCCCCAAAGGATGGTTGCAACTGGGGAGGATGGCGACATCACCCTCCTTCTCGTATTTAGCCATCCATCGTTTGACGGTGGTTCTGCAAAATTCGCAGAATCTCCCGTGGAGTTTTATGTTGGCGCGGTAGCAGGTGAAACAGCAGCCCTTTGTAGGCTCCGGCAGCGCGTGTTCGTCTCCCTCGGGACGGTGGAAATTTCCCCGAGGAACAAGTCGGGACGTAATCGATGCAGCGTGTGGTAGGGGAGCCGTTGGCGATCCCGCGGGGTCGGGGTCCGCTTCCCTTCCTCCTTCCTGACCCTTGGGCACGCGATACTGTGGAGTGACGCGAGGTGTGGCGCTTCCTTCCGGGGAAATGGCCTCTGGGCGCTTCCGATCCAGTGGGCTCCAGCCTCCGGGCGAAGTACTTTTCGCGTTAAATACCGCGGCCGCGGCCCAGGCAGCAATCTCGCGATCGGCCTTATAAGCGGATAGCTCCTGTACCAATTTGGACATGGTCTCCTCCATAGCTTCCACCTTCCTCTTTAGCGCATTGTACTGAGTCATGGGTACCAGTTGCTGGTCCGTGTCTTGGGGTTGGGACAACTCCTGGTCAGGATCGAGACGGGGTGTGAGCGGGGAGTAGGCCGGGGCGTGAATCGGCGATAGGGCCCCTCCTTTGCTCGCGGGGTCTGCGGGGCCATCTCGGCTGCCGCTGTCGGTCCGGCATCCCTGAAATTCTCTGGGCTGGACAGTCACGGCCGCGATCCGCGGGCTCCTCGGGGGGAACTCGCTTTGGGTGGCAACGCTCCTTTCCCGGCAACCGGTAATCGGAGCAATCGACGTTGGAACAAACCCGAACGTTACGGTGACAAGGTCGGTAGTACGTCTGGGGTTCGGGGTAACCCAGAAGTGGGGTTCCGGGGTGTCCGCTACAGGGGTACGTGGGTCCACCATCTTGATCCCGTTGGCCGAGGTACCTAGGGAGAAAAGACCGTCAGGACCCCATCTCTCAAACTCACCACCCAAACAACACCTATTCCCCTCAATCCCTTCCCAACCACACCACCAGCCAGAGAGCACTCCAGACGGTTCCCGTTCCAGGATCAACGATCCCACGTTTACTGTACCTGGAATGGTTAGCCCTAACCTAATTCGTGTCTCATCGATCATTGTGCCTACCTGTTTTCCTACCACCATAACCATCCTAGGCTGTGTCAGGATTTCCCGGCCTAGTCGCAATTGATAGCCTAGGGTTTGTTGAGAACAGATATTGTACAGGATTCCTATCAGGGAAGGGCCACTTACCGGGGCCACCTTCCTTACTCTGCAAGGACCTAAATTTGGGGGCTCCGGAGTGGGTTCCTCCTTGGGTTCCCCAGAGAGTGCTGGCCCCAAAAGGGGGTTCAGCCGGTTTTCCCCGGTGTCTGCGGAGTCGTGCCGGGTGCGGTAGTCGTTTAGCACCACTAGCATGATGGACTTTTCCGTGATCCGTACAGGCTGCACCGGTCTGTCTAGTACGGAGGGCACTCCTGGGGTTGAGGTCCCATCCTCCATCTGTAACCCGTTGTCCCTGTTTTGATGGACACCATCGCGGGCCATAACAGGATACAACAGTTTTCTTTCGTCGGGGGGTGGTTCACACGTAGTGAGATTCATCGGGATCCTCCTCAACAGATCGAGACCCATAAGGTTTAGACCTTGGCTTGTCGTGGGGAGCACGTAAAATTCGTGAGAGAGGTCGTAGTTACCCATCCGCACTCGTAGGGTCTGTTTTCCCTGAAACGGAATAGGTTCCCCGCTCGCGCCTCGGGCCTGGATCATAGCTGGTCGAACAACGCTTCCGGGTACGGGTTGATTCAGCAGGGACACCTGCGCTCCTGTGTCCACCACCATGGTAAGCGGCGTCTCGTTGAGTCTTACCGGAACGGTGAGTGCTGGCCCGCAACTTTCCACTTCAACTGGCGCGATCCATGGGCTCTGAGCCATCAATCGTTGTAACTCTTCGGGTCCCATGGTTGTGGAGTAATTCCCGGCAGGTTGTGGGCAGGGCGCGTTGGACCCTTCTTCTGGGGCCATTCGTTCTGGGTTGGCCTCGGGGACGAGGTTCCCTCCGTGAGTCGGAGCTTCGATAGCCTCGGTGATGCTCTGGACCCGTGTGGGTTCGTTCGCGCTTGAGTTGGGGTTCGTCATTGGGGCCAGGTTTGGGGCACCTCTTCTCCCTCCGGACCCAAAGGGTTGTTTAGCAACTGGGGCCGGTGGGTCCTCTTTCAGGTGCTCTTGCAGTATTGCGCAGTCCCGTTCAGTATGGTCCCTGGCACCGCAATAGGTGCAACCCATGAATTTCCTGGCACCAGGTCTGTCGGGGCATTCTGCTGCGAACTGAGAAAAACCGCCGCAGAACCGGCATTTCACGGTCATTGGCGAGACGGGACGGGGCACGTAATTCGGTGGGTACTCCCGAGCTTGAGGCGCATATGCATGGGTCCTGTCCGTGGTGTGAAGGGAGTACGGGAGGTTCATCTCCGCTGGGTTCAATTGGGGCCGCTCAGGGCAGTCACGAGCGAAATGACCGTTTCGGCCACACTCATAGCAACCGCGGTAGTTTCGGGAGTCTCTCGGTGGTCCACGGGTATACACCGCGCCCACGTTCCAGGGTTCGTCGGAGCCGGCCCCAGGCGACAGGGTTTCGCATAAGTCGAGTGTCCGTGTAACTGTGTCGTCAAATGATGGGGGACAATTACTGGCGATCGCTGTTCTGAGGTGCCCTTCTAGGCCTCGGATAAATGAGCGTTTCGCCCTAGCGTCGATGGTCGGATGTCGCATGCCTACTTCCCACTCGGGGTATGTGGCTCGGACCAGGCGTCCCGCTAAGCGGCGAACCCGGTCGGCATATTGCACGAGAGACTCCGCGTCTTCTTTCCTGCACTCGGCCAATCGTTGTGAGAGGAGTTCGGTGCTTTCTCGGCCGAACCAGCGCAACAAGCCCACTTTGGCAACGCTGTACGGGGCCACGGCTTGTCTCCATTCGGGGTGGCTCACAAGACAACTGAACGCTACTCCCTTAAGTTTCATGCGGAGGAGTCCTGCCCTTTCGACTTCGGACGTACCCGGGGTCGAGTCTTCGAATAACTCGAGATAGTCCGCCAGGGGCAAGGCCTCGGGGTCCGATGGGTCCCAAACCGCTAGTGAGTCAATCAGGGCTCTGGAGAGTCGTTGTGATTGTTGTTCTTGGGTCTTCATTTCTGACAGAATTACTCGGTGGGAATCCACCATAATTTGCCCTAGAGCGGACAACGACCTCCTCGCAGATGTCAAGTCCGGGTCTTCCATCCTCGCGTCGCTGTCTGTTGGGTCGGAGGTAGCCATTGTTACTGGGGTCTAATACGATTTTACCCCCAAAAAGAAAGACGCGAGAGGATATACGAAATTTACGAGATAATAACTAAACTAACGGGCTACACGAAATAGTTGACACAATATGAAAAAGGAGCAGAATAGCCGCGGAATGAATAGTAAAACACAAACGATAATTAATGACAAATATACACACGAAATTGGTTCAAGGAGAAAATGACAATAATACGCGAAAAACAATGATGCGAAAATACAACGGATTACAAAAATGATCAAATCATATGAAAAAGCAAAGTAGCCGCGAGTTTATAAGGAAATATACACGAAAATAAACAGCAAGTATATACGCGAAACGGATTTGAAAAATAAAGAAGCTGAGATAATACACGACAATTCTCGAAAAATACGACACGGAAGTAACTATGAAACACGACAAGATAATAAACAGGAAAATAGCAAAAGGGATTTGTAACTCTAACTACTAAACAAGAAATTCAAATAATAGAATGGGGTAGTGACGTTGGGGAGGCAGGTAGAGAACCCAAAGTGTGGGGCCAGGCCGTTGGCCCTAACGGTTATCTCCGGCAGTGTTACTACCGAAATAATCCTAAGCTGGGTGCAAAGCCTGGGTACAATGGTGGGTACAGGTATCTCACCGTTGAAGGAACCCTTCACTGAACTAGGTGCAGGATGGTTGTTGTGGGTTCGGTTGAACGTCTTAAGTTCCTTCGATGAAAAGGTGAAACTCCACGACTTTGACCTATGAGGGACCTATTTCATCGGCCTGTCCTAACTGGCACTAGTAACGGCTTTTACCGTGTTGTGGGTACACAAATGGGTCCAAATGGGTACAAGTGGGTCCAACCAGTGGATTCGGATTGCTTTTTACAAAAGGACCACGTTTCGTTGATGGAAAGGTTAAACTCCACGACTTTGACCTATGGGGGACCTATTTGATCGGCCTGTCCAAACTGGCACTAGTAACGGTTTTTACCGTGTTGTGGGTGCAAGAATGGGTCCAAATGGGTACAATTGAGTGCAAAATAGGTACAAATGGGTCCAATCAGTGGGTCCAAATCGCCTTTTTCTGGTTTTAGCGCTCGGAAAACCTCCACTAATACCAATTTTACCCAGGAAATCCTGCCACAACGTATTTACCCCTAACTGAATGTTTACGAGACACGTTTTTACACAAAAATATTAAGAAAATCAGAACTAACGAAATGCAACAAGACAAATATACAAGGAAAATATAAAAATCGTAATAAAATATAATAACACAAAATCAATCTTAAGATATATATACAATTAATACTTCTCTGAGCCTGATATGATGATTGACTATTTTGGGGTGCTAGGGGGACTTGGGTCAATTTTGGGGGACTCTGTTTGCCTTTCTGTGTCCTAGCCGTGTGCCTACCTACTGGGTTCGGATTTCTGAGAGTGCATGAAATCCCCAGTTCTGACACCAATTTTGTAATGTGTTCAGACGCCCGTTATTACCTCCTGTGGATGGATGGCGAGTAACTAGAGGTGACCACAAATGGGAGTCTGAACGTATTACCTGAGAATTTTGTAGGTGAGCAGTTGGCCCCGCAGCGAGTTTGCACAGTGTCGCTACAGGTTTGGACGTCTCCAAGGCAAAGTTCTCCAGCTGAAAGACTAGTGAAATTGTGACTCTACGGTGTTCGGATAATAATTAAACAAGAGGAAGTTAACGAAAGGAACGAATTTATTGTAGAAAGAGCTAGCACAATTTGGGGTCGCGAAGGCGGATGACTCGATACAAGAACAAGAATTTACTTTAAGTGCGCGAATAAACGGGATTCTAATTACATACCAAAGGGGCAAAACTAATAGATTTAGAGATTTTACAAGTGGTGTAGAAATGTGTAATGATGTAATGGCAACAGAGTCGGAGTCTTGGATGGGTTCTGATGGGGTCTGATAACTGGGTTCGTTGGGTGAACTGGTGAAGACTTTGGGGATGAAATCAGGGCTCAATTTGAGAGAAGTCTGTAGAGGTACTGAAACAAAACGGGAACGTTCTGAATTACCTCTGTAAGGATTTGTGTGATTGCAGAAGGCCTGAGGGGCGCTGTTACGCGACAGTGTCGCTTAAGTTTCTGACTAGGAAATAAAGGGGCCTTAGGCCTTACCTCCGGTAATTCTCCTGGTTCGTCTCGGGAAGTCCGTCTCCGGGCTCGTCCTGGCTCCTCCAGTTGGATCTGCCTGCAACAGGTGGGTGATTACGGCAGTACCTTGTGGGTTCAAGGCAGGGGCTCGCCGGGTGCTGGCTGTGGCTGGTGGTAATACGGAAACCTCCCGTCCTCTCTCTCTTGGCGTCAAATTTAAAAGGAATAATCAAAGGGGTAAGCAATTTCAAGTTCCAAGTCACACTAAACGAATCTACTACTGGGGTCAAACAAAATGGCTATCACTCTCTCTCGGTTGATCGCAGGTCTGGTCGCAGGTCAGGTCTCAGGTAAGGTCTCTGGGGTTGTGTTCTGGCGGTCGGGAGCGGGGGTATTTATATCCGCCCCTCCTCCAGTTGCGCCGGAAAGAGGCGCAGAAGGCCTCCTCCCTCCGAGTCCTACCGCCCGGGTCAAATTCGGAGGTACCGCCCGAGTCAGTGGCGGCCTCCCGACTGAGGTTTGAATTTGACTACATATCTTTCACCTCTTTTAATTTTTCCTGATTCTTGGACGCCAGAGTGAGATAATCAACATACACCGCTAGTATCATCCCCATAATTTATCTTATAAATACAAGGCTCAGCGTCTGTGGGTTTCATGCCTGCACACTGAATTAACCGTTCGTTGAGGTTTTTGTACCGTTGACTGCCTCAATCCATACAACGACTTTTTCAGATGACAGACTGTTTTCCCTCTTTCCCAAGTATTTAACATACCTTTAGCGACCTCTTTGACATCCCCAGTTTCTTTCGAAACCATATCTCTCAAGGTTTCCTGAAAACTGGAGTCTCCATGAATATGTCTTCTTCTAAATCTCCATTCAGATAAGCTGTCTCAACATCCTTTTTTTCGACTTCCATCTCTTGTTGAACGGCTAGCGCCATTAACTCTTAGAGAACTCAGCCTGACCATTGGGGAGTAAATTTCAAATTAGTCAACCCCTGAAATTTTACTGAATCCTCTGGTGACCAATCGTGCTTTCCTCCTATCCAGCTCCCCATTTGCCTTAACTTTTTAACAAGGATGAGCCTGCAACTTACTGGCTTGCAGTCAGGAGGTGGTTGTGCCATCACCCATGTCCCATTCAGCAACAAGGAAGAAAAAATTTGTTCTGATGGCCTTTTTCCGATCATCTACGTTTCACTTGGAAGTGCCTCACGCACAGGCACCTCAGCAGGACACGCTATTTCATCCTGAGGTTCACTTACCTGAGGGTTTTCTGATGATCTGGATACTGGCACCATGTTGTACTCTTTCCTGGGCTGTCCTCTTCCACCGGTTCTCACTATCCGAGGTCGCCCACAGCCTGGTACTAATTGTGGTTGAATGTATTCAGGTCGCTCCGGACAGACTTCGTTTCCAGGAATAGGAGGTTGCTCCTCAGTTTCCGGGTGTTTCACCAGACTATTCAGCGCCAATCTTTACCAATATTTCCAATTCTTCTTGATCATTAGTAACTGCAAAAAATCCATTTGTGTTTTCACCTTGGTCTACTGATTTTGACTTCATTTCCTCGTCCAAAAACTTCACATCACACGTCGTGTGTGTCTTTCGGTCTCTTGGAACCCAGACTATAAGCTTTTGAGGTTAGAGAGTATCCAGCAAATACACCCTCTTTTGACCTAGCTTCTAGCTTTTTATTCTTGGGTTTGTCCATCATACAAACCTTAGAACCAAACGCTTTCAAGTGAGCCACTACTGGCAGTCTGCCTACCCATAGTTCAAAAGGAGTCTTACCGTCGAGCGCTGCAGAGGGGCGTCAATTGCGAATGTAAACTGCAGAGGCCACTGCTTCAGCCCAAAAACTTTTAGGCAGCCGGATTCGATCAGGGAGCATCTCACCATGTCTAAGATGATTCGGTTCATCCTTTCAGCCATACCGTTTTGCTGAGGTGTACCTGGGACATTCAGCCTCCTATCAATTCCTGCGTTGGCTAGAAATGCATTGAATTCATTATGCGTATACTTCCTCCCATTGTCCGACTGTAGGCACTTAATTTTTCTCCCCTTCTGATTTTCAACAATACTTTTAAATTCTTTGAATGCTTTGAGAGCAGCCGATTTCAATTTCAAAAACTTCATCATCTCACACCAGCGGGTTCCGTCATCAGTAAACGTCATATACGACCATGCGATGCCGCTTGTGCCAGTCTCCAAATATCTGAGTACACTATATCTAAAACTTTTTTTTCTCTTTTGCTTTTGCTCATGGGGAATGGCGTTTGACTCATTTTTCCTTGCTCACGAACTTTACAACGTGGAAGATTTCCAGATATGTTGAACTTCATACCTACAGCGCCATTCGACCTTTTAAGGATTTTCAGATCTCTCTCATTCAAGTGTCCATACCTTCGATGCCAAATCCCAAATTTGGTTCAGGCTGTTTAATGGCAAATGACTTATATGTAATTTCCTTAATATAGTACAGACTGTTCTGTCTTGTGGCGGAGCAAATTACCCCATTATTTTTATCCAAAATATTAGCTTTATTCCTTGAAAAAACGACTGTATAAGCAATTCTGTCATTTTCCCAACGGACAACTAGTTACTTCTAAGGTCTCGAACATATAGCGTATCCCTTAAATGTAATTTCCAGTTCTTATTGCCATGACGTGTGGATATGGTTACTGTTCCCCTTCCAGTTACACTTGTGGATGACATGTTGGCGAGTTTGAGCTTCCCATTATCGTCAGATACCAGTTAATCAAATTTGCTGGCCTTCCCACACATGTGAGACATTGAGCCGCTGTCCAGGCACCATTTGGTTCTTCGTGGCACATGAACGCTGCATGATGGCACGATTCATCTGAGTAATCTTGTTTTTCCACTTCCACAACTCTAGCATTTTCCTTCAGCGACGGGCAGTTTTTCGCAAAGTGGCCAACTCCTCCACAATTGTGGGACTTCAATTTCGTTTTCTTGTAGTGGTTGTTTATCAGTATGTTTCTGCTTACTTTGCCAGTAGTTCTTCTTGGCCAGCATCGTATTTTGCTCTTTATTTCTTCCTAGATTATTTCGAGCGTCAGTTTCCTCATTTTTGTTTTCCGTTGCTCAGAGTTCGGTAAATCATCTCTTGCTTCAATGGCTACACGAAAGTTTTCAAACTCCTCGGGTAAACTGTACAGTAGCACTGTAGTGAGTAAATTATTGGGGATTGTAGTGCCCATATCTATGAGGTTGCTTGCCGTACAAAGAACTCAGCGACGTGGTTGCCTACATCGCCCCCTACCTTCATCTTGCGTAGGACGAGCCGTTTTAGTAGTGTTGCTGTTCGTGACGGTCCTCGATTGGTAGTGCTTGTGTAGTTTCCTCCATACATAATGGGTTTTGCATCCGATAACCTGTTGCAGTGCTTTTTAGACGTCGAGTTCTTATCATTAACAACCGAATGAAAGATATATAGATGTACCTTGTGTAGAGGTACCTAAAGCTGTAGAGTGAGATTTAGTCAACCAAGATATATGATTCGTGCAAAAGACTTTTTTTTTTAAATTGAAACATTGAATTTTGGAACATTAATTTGTTAAACTTGGCTTTCTTGGTTACACAAATAATTAATGAAGAATCTTAACACCCCCCTCATCAGTTTCTTTCAGAAGACCCTCCAAGTTTTCTAAGTCCCATACTCTTGCATAGTTGCAAATGTCTTGGTTGATGAAGTGGTTTCGTAAAGATTTCAGAATAAGCAACTTGATTTGCCGTACTAATGTTCTTGACTCGTCTTCCCTTACGTAAAAATGACGAATACGTATGTATTTCGGTTGCCTAGGATATTCGGGGTTGTTAGTAAGTTTCAGTGCAGCCTCTTTGTCAACATGTAGCAGTGGTTTATCCTCGAGACTCTACCTCTTGATCGCTACACACACATACCTGTATTTACTAAAATCATCTTTAAAAAGTATGTAGTATCGGTGCTCAGATAGTGATCTCTGAAAAGGCCATCCAACGTCGGAATGAATCAGTTCACCCCGCTTTGAAGCTCTTGGTCTACTTCCAAACTTTAGAAGATGTGCTTTGCCGTAAACACACGCTTCACACAATTCGCTATCAAGGTCTACTTTCATGCCCATCTTCGCCAGAAATGACTTCACATGTCTCTTATTCTGGTGACCCAATCTTCCGTGATAAAGTTGGAAAAGATTGTCTTCTTGTTTCACTTTCCTGACCTCAGTAGTGCTCGATCCTTTGGCGTCTGCAGTGCTAGCTTGTAAAGGCCTCCCCCACGTTTTCTTGTTCCAATAAGCCAACGCTGGCCCTTCCGTTCCAAGGTGCTCATCTCTGATGTCGACTTGAACACACTGCCTTCAAGCTTATCCTGCACAGAAAGTGGTGAAAACAAATTCTTACGAATCCCTGGACATACCGAACCTCAGAAAGTCTCAAAATGTTCCGTTTCCCGTTTACATCAGCTTCAAGCACAACCATACCCTTGCCAAAAGTCTGTAACACTTGTCCATTTGCTGAATTGACTTGAATAGTTCCCTCCTCGAAGTAATGTTGCTCCATTATCTACATACCAAATCTGGGAGTCTTCTTGTAAATTTCACTACTTTCTGCTGTGAGAGTACACGAATCAGTCTCTTCACACTTGTTTTTCTTTGGTCTGCCATCTGATATCCATTTCTGGCACGTCCGAATGAATGTCCTTTTTGGTCACAGTAATGAAATTTCAAGTTCAGTACATTTTTACTAGTTTTCTTTTGTTCCGTTTTTACAGCTCTTGTTACTGTCAGTGTCTCTTCACATTCTTGTGGACCACCATTCTTGTTCGTCAGAGCTCTCTCGAAAGTGCACAACTGATTCTTGAGGTTCTCTGTCTTCCTCTCAGCTTTGGCTACTAACATCCAGCTACTCTTGAACGAAAAAAGTCCTCCGGAAGAGTACCAAGGATTTAACAAATCATGAACAACTCAGGAAGTTCATAGCGTTTGCCATCACCAACATCTTTAGCTACTTCCAGTTGCAGGCCATTCCACAGATTTTTCCGCTTGATCATGTGAGTCGTATGACATCAGTTGTCTCTTTCTGATAGCTGAAGAAGTTCATGCAGAGATCATATGCCTTATCCTCTGATCCATCAAACAAACGATGCAGCTCGTCCCAAACATCCGAGCGCCTGAGAAACGCACCACCTTTTGCAGAGTCGCCTCGGTCATGTTGGTGTTTAGCGCTAATAAGGTATTGCAATCTGTCATGTCATACGTCCCTAAATCCTGCCAAGTTGTCCAGTTGGTCTTGCCATCTATGACTCCAATTCTTACCGACTTCGAAATGTCCATCTTTACTTCACGAAACTCGAAATAAATTTACTATTCACCCCTACAGGTTCAGCAGTGCACGCACATAACCTATAGATGTACCTTGTGTAGAGGTACCTAAAGCTGCAGAGTGAGATTTAGTAAACCAAGATATCGTGATTCGTGCAAAAGACTTTGTCTTGAGTTCCTCCCAGAACTACAACACTAGCATACCTAAGTTCTCGCAAACCTTGTACAAACCAACTTTAGTTCTCGCCAATAAACTGTAAGAGTAGGGACGAGAGACGCAGGAGGTAGAGGCCCAGCCTGATTCCCCACCATCCCCTACAAACTAGGGGATGGAGGGAGACAGCCACTGGGGTCTATAAAACCCCGGCGCCTGCCTCTTTTTCTCCATTCTACATTCTCCTCTAGTCGCTGACTACTCTCTCTCCTCCTTACCTCATCCCTCTCTCCTCACCTAAAAGATGCTGTGTTGAGGTGGTGATTCGCTCATAACCCCCAGCCAAACCAACCTAAAAGATCCCAGGTGTTGAGGTGGTGATTCGCTCATAACCCCCCTGGGCATATCCAAAAAGATGCTGTGTTGAGGTGGTGATTCGCTCATAACCCCCAGCCACACCAATCCAAAAAGATCCCAGGTGTTGAGGTGGTGATTCGCTCATAACCCCCCTGGGCATATCCTCACACCGCTCGTGATGAAATACGCCAGTTTAAATTCATCACAGACTTTTTTTTATTGAAACATTAAATTCTGGAACATTTGTTAAACTTTGCGTTCTTGGTTTCACAAATAATTAATGAAGAATCTCAACCAGTTATATTTTTCTAAACAAGTGCCTAACACATGCATCGAGAACACAACAGGTGTTGTTGCGTCATACAAATGTATTGCGTCAACACGACCGAAACTTGACTTCCTAATAATGGCACAGTTCATTTTCTTACCAGGGCTCTAATAGAGTCAGAAAACTGACTTCTCTCCTTGCTCTGATTTCTCCAGTGTACTTCAGTTTCTTAGTTGATACCAACTATTGATTACATGCTTAAAGATTGCAGAGAGCAATGGTTTATCTAGTTTGAGAGCTGTTTCATAAAACTAATGTAGCTAGAAACCATACTACAGTCGGGTCAGGAATCCGATAGTTTTTGAGGAACGAGAAGTGTGGGAGGATGCCATGGTATAGCAGTCAATAAGGATTTATTTTATGTAATTGTCCGTTTTTTCTTTCTTTTTTTTAATTGTTTTAATCCATTCTGTGGTTGATCAACTTGTTACTAATTTTATGTACCTAAAATACAGTAGTATTCGCGGAAAATCGTTCAATTTTTCGGGCACTTCATTCTAAATAGGTAGGTCATACTGGGAACCTTGGATTGGAAGTAGGGAGTATCTAAAGAACTCCTTGTTATTTTCGAAAATGTGGTTCACTCGCTGGAAAACCCTCCACATAAATGTTGAGAGGCGAAAAAAGTCATGAAATTTAGAAAATGGCCCGGGCTGGTTGGTGATTAGTTTGATTTCAGTAGTTGTAGGGCCCAACCGAGGATTGGGAAGACAGCAGCTGCAGTTGCCCTCCCGATTCATATTATTTTTTATTTTGCGTTGTTTATTATCATTAATGAAAATCCTCACCCCCCTTGACGACTGAATTCCGAAATTCAGACGCACTGGAATTGCTGGTCTGCTCGGTTGGACAACCGGCTGGACACCCCGAGACACGTATTCTTCTGTAATAAAGCTCGTTACTAGTGTTCCGTAGATGATGATTTCTCATATTTTGTATATTTATGATGTTTTAAATTACTTAGGTACCTGTTTACTTAAATTTGTCTTCTTCAGAGGGGGATCATGAGATGCGTTACAAACCATACTGTACCAGAGTGAAGTCACTCACTGAACAAGACCTTCTTGATAGGTTCAGGAATTTACAGGTAAGTGAAGTAAATAAAGATTATAAAATGTGTAAGTCTTCTCTTGCAAACAGCATATCCCAGGTCCTAATGTAGGTAGATTTCTCAGCGATTCGCGCCTTTAAGTTTTATAATCCGGAGCATTTTGTGAGATACCTGTTCTTGGTAAACTTTCACAAAATTGGCTTTTCAGACTAATGGTTGATTAAATTTTCACCTCCCCCATATTTGAGCTTCTTGCTCACACAATAATATTAGTTGTTTCTTTTTGTTCTTGTTAAACAGTTACCTAGGTACATAGTATAGTTAATTAGAGATAAGTACCTTGGGAAAATATTGTTGAATCAATAGACACTCTCCAGGGTCTCTCACCAGAATCTGTTACATCTTTTGCAGTGCACTTCGCCTTTAATTTAGGACATATGAGAAAAGTCTTCCTCCTATCTTTTTATACATTTGATCCTATAAGAAAGTTGAAATGAAAAAGCAGAAATCCCAAACTGAAAGTGAAATTATCCATTCGCGAATTCCTCTTGAGTCCAGCTAATAGATTTCTATTCTATTTGTTTTTGGTTTGGTTTTTCAGGATTTGAGCATCGTTAATCATAATACCTTAGATTCGTTGCCTCTTCTGGCCAAGCATCCATTTACAATCCGTAACCGAGTCGAGGTCTTGTGGGAGGCTGGATTCCAGCCTGAAATGATAACTGCTTCAAGTCTTTCTAAGTAGGTTACTTCATCTTTCTTTCCCCATTTGCTGAATGTGGTACATGTCATAACCATGCGCTGTTGGCCAACTTCCATGGGGTACAGCGAAGTGATCCAGAAATAATATAGTTGTATTTCTATAATATACCTAACTCTGATTCCATGCAGTATCCTCTCCATTGCTATTATTATTACCAGCGTTAGCGAATTTTGAACAAAATACTACAGCAATGAGCCCAAATATGCTATGTACCTACCTATATAATATATGTATAACAAGAAAGAGATGAATATGTGTACATATATATACACCTATTATAGGTACCTACCTACATATCTTTCTTGTTGAATTTACTCCAGCTGTCTTATGGACTTGAAAATGTGTACCTAGGTTTTTGACACTGGGGAAACAAACCATACAAACTTTGAAGAAACACAGATTCATCCGTCAAAACGTGGATGTTATGACTCACATACTCAAGTATGTCGATTTGGAACCGCAGTATTACCCAGAAGAAATGTTGGATCAATCTGCAACGCTTCTTGATGTAAAAGTAAGTATTCGAGGTTAGGCTTCTTTATTGTAAGTTTGCCACTGCCCCTAAAAAGGTCCGTACTGCTCCTCTACTAATGTCATTTCCTTCAAGTCTCTCCTACCCAGCACCTCCTGTTTGGTTTGAAGTTTTGGATTCCAGTTTGATCAGAGAGTTTGTGCCTACTGGCGATTCGTGATACGAGGGGAAGGAACCCACCAAGAGGAAATTACGGCTGTGTTGGTGTCAGCAACTCAGTTCATGATACAGCATTTGTTGTAAAAACAGAGCTGAGCAACACAGTCAACAAGAGGCCGCTTGTAAAGTTGCGTTTGGCTTTGAGCAAGAGACGCGTTGTGATAGGTTGATTGTGGTTAATCTTGTTGACTAGCGGCTTTCTTCTCGTGCTTATAAAGTCGTTAGAGTTAGCATCTGCTGCGTGCTCATATTCCATATGATTCTCGGCTCCATGAATTCTCTGTTAACATCTTGACTTCTGAGTCCACACTTGTTACGGAGGGCTAGGTTGGCCCTTAATTGATAATTTTAGATGTTCCGTGTACATTGTTGTTGATCAAGATAACTCTTCCTGTAACTTTTTTTATCCGACGCCAAACTGTCATGACATTTTACCATAAGGCTCCTCGCAGCCCAATTGGTGTCATCAGCATTGAAGTTTGATGTTCTCAAGTCGAGGGCAGTCAGATAGATGTATGGAAGTCATGGCCTGGTTTGTAGTGCATAGAGAGCAGAAGGATTCGTTTCTGAGGTAGAGTCTGTGCAAGTGGGCTTTCAGATAATCATGTTCAGTTATAGGTCTAAAGGCAACAACAGACTCCTTTCGACTCTACGAGTATAACACCAACAGAACTTTTCTACCCTACTGTACCTGCTGAGACAGTAATTATGACGTCAAATATTATGTAGTATCAGTTTTTGTGTTAGATAATATCACCCACCAGTTGTATTTATAATATTATTCATTTCTTATTATCTTATAGTAGGTACCAGGGGCCTTGCGTCCATAAGGCCACTTGGGCCACTGCCCCGGCACCCAGAAACACAAAAAACTCAAAAAAAATGCCAACCATTTGTTCAGTTGGAAGTCCAACAGCGACTCGACAGAGTTCTCTGGCTATGGATATTCAATATGTGTTCCCGTCATGTTGGCTCCCCTGTAGCTCCATGGAGCATTTTATCGGAATATAGCTACACTAATCGATATCTTGCAATCGAAATCGAAACCTACGCTTCTGAAACTGACAGGTCCTGGGACCTGGTGTCGCCATGGTAACCAAGAAAAGTGGCCCGTCCGCGCAACCTCAGTCGGGTAAAAATTTAGTTAGCCGCGCCCCTTTTGGCCCTGGGGCCCACATTTCCAATCAAAAATCGTTTGTGTTCACAATCGATTGGATTGTTTCAATTCATCTTGTCATCTTGATACGAGTTGCTTGTCCTTCAATCTGTCCTCCCCTAAAAATTCTTATCACTTTCGCCATTCTGTTCCTATGTTGAGTTTTCAATTTTCTGCTTACGTTTCGAATTTTGTATGTTCCCATTCAAGTTCCCGGGACAGATTTGGATTTGCAATAATTAAGTGCGTTGTGTCCTGTCTGTGGTCTTGTGGATTGATCGACGTCAACATACACAGATAAGTACCTAGCTTCTAGTCTGATTCTCCATCCAAGTAGGTACTGGCCGGCAGGTCATTACTTCGTTGTATTTTAGTCTAGTTCGTTGTTTTTAGTTGTTGTTTAGTTTATTTGCTTCTGTATTTTTGTACCATATGAATTCGGTGGCTGACTGACAGTCGAAATTTTCGACGTTTTCCTACGAGGATAGATAGAGTGATGATTAGAAGTTTAGGAAGAGATAGTCCTTTGCTGAGTATTTGTCAGTATGAAGCTATAGAACTTTTAGCTTCTGGTAATCCCGGGTACTGGTCAGAACTATTGTGAACACAGTGCTTACATTCTGACTTGCTAAGAGCTGCGGTTGATTAAAATCCACCCATTTCTCATAAGAAGACTCCACTGTTGGAAAACATTTACAGGTATTTTGTAGAAAAAGCTGTTAATTTGTGTTCAGGTTTGGTGGCCCACCATTTTCAGAGCCCACGCACCTCTACTGGTAGGTACCCATACTGAGCCACCGCGTCGATGATTTTGTATAAATTAATATTATGTACCTATATTCAGTAGCGGTGCGTGGGCAAACAGTGGGGCACCAAACCAGAATGCAAAAACCAACAGATTTTTCTACAAAATATACCTGACTCGTGTGCCTTGATTTTTTTTCTGGCAGGTGTTTCAAATCAGCCTTTAATCATCTGCTACCCAATAATAAGCAACGAAATCAGAAGAATGCGTTTTTAATGGGGGTGGGGTGAGCCACTCAAATTTGTTACATGTGTGTCAGCATTGAATTTCCTCAAGACAACTACACCCTTCCCTTTATTAGCGAATTTTCGAAGAAAAAGAAGCTATTGTTCTCGGTCCAAAATTTTTAAAACTCGAATTTCCGAAAGATTTTTATACCAAAATCCGTTTCAGACCATCCTGAATTCCCTGCCGAAAGACACCAAAAATTATATGTATATATATATATATTTATATATATATTTATATATATATTTATATATTTATATATATATTTATATATTTATATATATATTTATATATGTATGTGTCATTCCAGACGATAACTCTCGAAAGAATTGAGATAAAAAGTTCAAATTTGCACGAAAAATCTGTCTTGGCAATCGACAGGCTAAGTTCGAAGATGGGCAGAATCGGGTCACCCTAAGGGGGAGTTTTGGGGAGTTTTAGGGGGGGAAAATTACCCATAAATTCCCAAAATGAAAAAGTCTGACAAGTGACACCTCATTTTAAAGGTTTTTGTACGCTGAACACGATGGTGAAATCAGAATTGCGATATCTCATTCCGTTCTCAAACTGGAGCACTTTGAAGATGAAGGAACGTGGTTATTTCTTGAGATGTTCTTCCTGGTTCGTCTGCTCTAATCTGATAACGGAATGGGATATCGCAATTCTGACTTCACCATCGTGTTCAGCGTTGGAAAATCTACAAACCGAGGTGTTACTCGGCAAAAAATGGAACAAAAAATTTGTTACCTACGTACCCAATACCTACTCTTCTGGTATTCAAAACATTTTTGATTTCCCCCTCCCCCTCCTTCCACCCCAAATTTTACTTTGCGTAAAACTACTCCTGTTTTAATTTTGTATGGTATCAAGTTGGGAAAACATTGACCGAAAATTAATTTTCAGAAAATTTTAGGCGGAGGAGGAAGATGCCGAAAACTTCGAAAATTCGCTCTTATAGCCATGCTGCATGACTGTGGTTTTTTTACTGATTTAGTGTTAGCAAAGGCTTATCTCTTCCTAAACTTTTAATCAACATCGTCGTACAAAAACCTCGAAAATGTCTACTGTAGCCACCAAATTCATGTAGTACAAAAATATAGTAAACTAAAATACAACGAAACAATGACCCGTCGGCCGATACCTACTTGAATGGAGAAGCTATTGACTAGAAGATAGGTCCTTATCTGTGTGTTACGCCGCCGATCAATCCACAAGACCACAAACAGCAAACAGTATAAAACGCACGTAGGTACCACAAATCCAAGTCTGTAACGGGAACCCAAATGCATGCACAAAATTCTATGCAAAAAAATGGAAAACGGACTCAACAGAGAAAGTGAAAGTGATTCAGGAGACAGCATATCGAAAGATATAATTCAATTCAATTTATTTATTGTCAGTTTTATACATTATATAGGGTATTAAGACCCCTCCTCCTATATGTAGAAAAATCGAAACATAATCATTTCGTATAGAGATGACAAGTTGAAAATCAATTATGAGCAGGAACGATTTTTGGGTGGAAATCAGATTCTGGACACAGGGTCCAAAGTGTTGCCATGGGAAGACTAGGTCCCGGGGCCTGCCAAGTTTCAGGTGCCTAGGTTTCTATTTCGATTGTAGGACATAGATTACTGTCGCAATGTTCTACGGAGCTACTGTCGCTTGGTCTACGGAGCTAACTGTAGCTAACATGAAGGAACCACCATGGATGCTCTACTAGAATATCCATAGCCAGAGAAATCTAGCGGGTCACTGTTGAACTTTGGATTTTTTCCCTCACTCCTATGTGTTTATGGGTGCCAGGGCAGTGGCCTTACGGACTCAATGCCCCTGCCTATATTGCTAAATCCCGCACTCCGTTGTATCAGTCTGTAAATAATACTACAGTAAAACATTTTGATTTAGACTAATTTTGAGGGAGGTCTGGAGGAACTCAGTTTTTTGCGTTGAGTAGCTTCATCCATTGTTTTTTTCAGCTGACTGTCTCTAGGTTTCATCGATCGTCATTTTGATAAGGCTTTTTGATGCTCCCTTGGCTAGGGCGTAGGCCCACTCATTTCCCCAGATTTCTACGTACGTAGTACAAGAGTCAAGTAACAGTTCAGATGCCTCCCTTCACGAACGTCTCGGGAGTCTGTCTGAACATTGCTGCACAGACTGGTAATGGCAGCTTGGGAGTGGCACAGAATGACAACTGTTGTGGTACGCTTCCGGAATACCACTCAGAATCTACATACTATGATTGTCCTAAATAAACCGAATGAATGGAGGGCCTACTTGACTCAAGTGGGATAGGTCTCCTCTCCCTCCATCGATCCACCAACAGCTCCTAACGACCCTCCGAGGACCGGGGGAGGGTGGAAGAGCTCCTATAAAACCCGCTCTTCTCACACAGCTCGCCATTCTACGCTCAAACCTCAAGTCGATGACCTCTCTCTCTCCTCATACCTCCTTACTTTTCTCGCCTAAAAGAACTCAGGTGGAACCGGTCTGATGGTAACCGATTTGGTGGAACCGTCTGGGCACAATCTCTCGTGTTTCTGGTGGTGGTACCTCCCTGGCTTTGCCATAGGTGTAACATTTCATACCCTGGCTATCCAACCTTAAATATTCTCATCTCAACCTCACCTATCCAAGCCAACCCACATTCTTCCCTCACCACAACAACCTTTTCCCAGCTTGTGGAGAGGAGCATTTTGAGAGCCAGTAGCACTGCTCGGATCTCCCCATCATAATAATAGGTCAGGCTCCCACCTGGCGCAGCAATGGGTCCTACCGTTGAATATACACCAGTCCCCCTCCATTGCGTTTGGTTCCAGTGGCTGACCTGTCTTTGTCCCGCAACTATTTGTAGTGGTGCTGCACTACAACTTTTAACTTCCTGGCCCAAAATTCACATGTTCCGTTGTTGCTAACGCATGTTGTTCCTGGAAATTCATTTTGAGTCAAAAAAAATCTCGTAGCTCGAACTTGCGATTTCCAATTTTCATACACCATAAATTCCTTTGCTAAATATAACAGTTTAATACGTTCTGTCAAAAGCTCTCCGCTATCCTAAACCTAGTGACGCGTCACATTCATCTTCCGGGTATTAGGTGTATTATGGCCTCCAGCGCAGTTACCTTGAGTTCAAGGGGTGCCGTGTTCTGCTTGGAAACTGACGAGGTTAACGCGGTGAAGCGTAAGGCTGTGGTATTGGATACTCAGGGGATGGAAAGTGCATGGGGTTCTGGAGAGACTCTGTTAGGCTGTATTCATTTCTCAGAGAATCAGCCTTTGTAAGAAATGTTCTGAGTGCTCAGTCTGGCCATAGCTAGGGAATCTATGCTTTCCAGTACTCCACATCACTCTATTGGAGGCGTTCAGTAAGAGCTGAGGCCGTTAATTCACATATATACCGTTGAGGCTCAATTTTAAATTGCAGCTCCATAGCATTGATTGGAGTAGATATGGCTCCACCTGTAAGAACTCCTAGTGCATGGTTCTGAGCAACTTACAGCTTTCTGACAGTTGAACCTGAAGCAGAAATCTCCCATATTCCATCGTGGGTTTTGACATAGCCATTATGTGCTAATGCCAGCACATGCTGGGGGGCACCCGATTTAGTACCTTTCAACCTTTGGAGTGGAGCAAGCCTCTTGGTTCCTTTCTGTGTGTTGTTCTCGACCTGTGCATTCCATGTTAATCAGGAGACGAGCTTCACTCCAAGGTACGTTGTACAGTGCTTTTGTCTCACGGGGCTTTCACTAAGTGATAGTGCAACACGATGGCTCTTGATTGAAAGAGTGGATAACTGGAGCTCAGTTTTTAGCGTGTTGATTTCCCACTTTTCTTTTTTTCTTTTCTTTTTTTTAATCATTCATTTATTTTGCAGAAATCTATATTATGGGCATTTCTTAAAAGAAAGTTCGACTTGAATGATGAAGATCACACAGACGCAAATTTATCACGTCTGTGGAACAAAAGCTTCACTACAATCAGCAGAAATTTGCGGCTGATACATGATGACGTGGGTATGCCATTTGAAACGGTAAGAACGCTTACTTGTTACCTACTTGCTTGCCTTGTAACTGTTACGATCTATGTGGTCGGATAGTCATAAAATATGCAGGATGCAGTGCGGGCACTGCAAGCACCCGCTAGGAGATATATATCTCCCCTACCTTTCTATGCCAGCTTCTTTAGCCGACGATTATTTCAACTATATTAGTCTAGTTTGACAGTTGTTTCACAAAGTGTCCCAGGGGTGGGTATCGAAAAAACGTTTCTTGAACACAGAGTTCCTTAAGTTGTCCACCAAGTCCCTTATTTTATTGTTCCCTATTACTGAAAATTGTTTTGCAGAGAAATTCAACATTCCAAAAGTTTGTTTACGAACGTGACAAATCCTCTCTTGATCAAGATTAAGGTGAACGTGATCGAGAGAGGATGTCGGGATTACGTCATCATTTCGATCTTTAGCGCAAATGAAACCTGAGTCGAAAATGGTAACCTTAGACAAAAAATCAAAATTAATGAAATGGTTCAGCTAAGCTCGGCCTAACTGTCATTCAACTCTAAGGGATGAAAAATATGGGTTGCAGTTTTCAGAACGCCTTAGCTCGATAACGTTCAGTAGAAGGATATGGTTTTTATGACTTGAGGTCCAGCCATTTGTTCACAGTTAGGCCCTGAAGGTTGAACCAAAAAACTTTGCCAACATGAGTGTGAATCATGCGGTAGATATACGTTAGTGGTGGGCGTTGATTAACGGAACCGCTTAGAGTAACCGGTTAGCGACCAAGAACAGGTTATTGAAATAACCGGTTACCGGAAAACATACGTTATTGAAATAACTACTTCGCTTCTCCTGGCAAGGGAGGTGGTTGCCTTCACTACCCAATACCTATTGTGTGAATGACCACACACAGGTAACTGTCTCGCTCTCGCACCCTTTGATGTGGGGATGGTATGGAGTAACTACATGCAGCCGATAACGCTTTACCTCGTAACCGGTTACTGACTTCCCGACAGTTATCCATCAGCTTAGGACCTTTCGCTTCCCTTTGACGTGAGATGGTATTGTACGCTGTAGGACACAGTGTACCTATAGCAATCACTCTATACCCTTTACTCCTTACATAACAGGTTACCTACCTATTTTAGGATGGTATCCCTCAGCTTAGTGCCCTTCAAAAAATTAAAAGTTATTTCCTTCAGTTCAGTTCTAGTTATCTAGTAATAAGTAAAATGTTGAAGAACCTAAAAACTAATCCCATAATGTTTCACAATCCAGTTTGTTGTGATGGGAAGTTCTAAAACATTGCCGATAATAAATTAATTCAAGGTTTTATCTACCTATCACATTAAACTATAGACAGGAACCCACCCATAGTTACCGACCTACTAAACCCAATTTTATGGGATCCGGGGGGGGGGGGGGGACACAATTTTTTTTTTTGAGATTACGAAATTCTAATAATTTTATTCCTCTATCAACAATTTATTTATATTATACTTATGGTCAGAATTTGTATGTAAGCCCCATCAGTGTAATTGACAGGTTCACAAGATGAAGCAGTAGGTAGGTATCATGCGACGAACTTTTCATCATCAGCCGTCAGGTGAACATTCGTGTTTGTCTCTCTACCCCCATCGATAATCTGGCAACCGGTTATCAGAACCAGTTACTGACCGATAACTGTTAGCGAATAACGCGCTATCAGAAAATAATGCTTTAACCCATCACTAGTATACGTAACTCCAGCCCAGATATCATTGATAGGGAATAGTTCACTATAATCACGCATGGCTTTATGGAATCGAGTTTGTTGCTCCTATTATTTAATTTAAAGAAAGACGGTTGTTTTGGTTTTGTTGATAGGTACCTACTTGTTTACCAAATTGTTGATAAGTGTACAAGTTTGTTGTTCATGGCTAAACGAATCCGCTTTCCTGGGGAAGCACGAGGGTAGGTACTGACCACAGAAAACATTGAGCTACGTAGAAGGGGTGTCGATACAGGAAAATATAAAACCATTCTGCGATCATTTGCATCGTTTTCAACATTTAATGTCCTGTAGATGCTTGGCTGGGGCACGTAGGTACTTCTGGAGGAGGTGCTTGTCATCAGTTTTATTTTACACGTTTGTGGAAAAAAGAATAAAATTCAGTTCAATACAAATGCTTTTGAAAGAATTACAAGAGATGGCTGGAAACCGAAGAAATCAGCTGGAAAACAAATCCAAGTAAAACTGATAGTAAATTTAGGGACTACTAACGGGTGAAGGTTGGCTAAAATCCAATAACCTCGAAAGAGTTGACCGGTATTTGGTCATCCTCATTTTTATTGAAGATAAATATTTAGTAGCATTAAAATATACAGTGATAATCTAAAGGTGGTTTATTTCTACTATATAAGTACTAGTTGGTTGTAAGGCGCCTGTTGAAAATCTCCCTCTCCCCCTCCTCACCTCTCTGCCATCAGTATTCCGGACGCCACCACCGTCTATATAATATGTCGATATACCTTCAATGAAGTTGGCTAAAATTGATAAAATATTACAAAACCCGGGATCTTTTACTTCAAATCGAATTCCCCCTGAAAACTGTGTAAAGCAGACCCGAGTATGACAATACTAATTGATGCACTTATCCATATCCGAAAGGAAATTGGAAAGTCGTTGATTGAAATTCCTAGTTTAATAACCACTGTTGTGATTCTCTCGATAACCCCAATCCTCCAGTATTTATTCAGAACGTTTAGTTTCCTCGCCTCAAAAATGTGTTGACACGGCTTTGTTGGATTTCAGACCCCTCCTCCCCAACATAGAAGGGGCGGTACAAGGTCCATGGCACTTGTTTTAGCAGAGTCTTTTTTTTTAGTAATACAAATTTTCGTCACCTTTATAAACAATGTAACACTCATTCGACAGGTTTGTGACTTAATCGTGCTCCACAGGTCAGTTGGTTTGCATTTGACATACCTACTCGCAGTGCGTCTATCATTGTCTAGTTGTTATCATTAATCAGATGCAAATTTTCAGTTACGACGGCATCTGTATCTTCTAGCCTTGAACCCTGCTAACACAGAGACAATTTTGAAGGAAGTGAAATATGTGGGCGATATCGACATAAGGACGGCTTTGAAAGTCCGACCTAAAATTATGTGTAACACCTGTGGCAACCTCAATAGGATTCTCAAACTTTTGGATGTATGTACACCTTAAATTACTTGATCTTGTAGTTATTTTTTAATAAATCTATATTATTTTGAGGCAGCTGTGAAGGCCAGTGAGGAGGCAGGGAACACTTTATTATAATTTATTATTATTATGTTACTTGTGAATCATACTATGGGTGCACTGGAACTTTCAGGAGTATGGTATCCCACCTAACTTCAAATATGGTGCCCTAAAATTGTTCACGCTGTGCTGTGAAACAGTGAGAGAAAGGTTAGAAGAGTTGAATAAAGTGGAATATTTCTCGATGATCAAAGGTCATCCAAGGGTGTTGACACTGGTAATTAGTCAAGCTGAAGCTAAAAAAAGACTCGAAATTTTGGAAGAAGTAAATTTGATACCAGGCTCCCTCAACACTCTCTTGGCCGCCAGGAGCCTTTTTGAAAGGTAATGCATGTTTTGATTGAACCATTTTGGGACAGGTTTCTCAAGGGGATTACTTGGTTACTCATATCGCTGACACAAGTCACCGAAAGGGTTAAGTAAGGCTTTTACTTTCATGTCTGTTATGCTGAACTTTTCTTGAGTAGGTTTCCATCCATTCTTCAGGTATGTCATTGAGGGATACCGACAAAACAGCATACGAGATGTTATGTATTTCTTGACCAACCAGTATGGATGCAATTTCAATGTGCTACGGAAAAAACTGGACAAGCACCCATACTGGACTACCGTGTCTTTGGTTGATGTCGGACGAAACTCCAAGTTCCTTTCGAAGTACATCTCCCGAGAAGAGATATTGGAGTGTCCTCTTGTGCTCTTCTATCCAAGGTTGGTTTTGCAATATTTCAGGTCGTGATAATCGACTTCTAATCATTGCACTTGCTTGATGAGGGTGTTGCACAAACTCGTATTGGGCAAATCTGTCATTGATTAATTTTTAAGTAATCAAACATCGTGATTACTGGTGGATAATCAGAAGAAAATTTGTTTGGCTACTTTTTTATCAACCCTTTCGTGTACAGCGGGAAGAGGTCCTTCCCACTAACTTTGGTAGGAGTTTGAGCCAGAAAAATAAGGATATAAATATTGCCAGCCATTGGATCATCCAAAGAAAGCTATTCTTTGTGCAAGAAAAATGCTGCCAACCATCATTCAGTGGAATTTTGTTGGTAAAATTGGAAAATGTGCGCAAAATTGTAGGTAAAACAGCTGTCATCAGCGAAACACAGGAAGGGTCGGGACCGTGGTGGTCCTCGCAAGTTCGGCTGTTTCAGTGGAGTTCGGCTTTTTCCGCGCCCCCTTCACACGTTCTCCATTCCACTCTTTCTTCTTTTCACCGTTCTTGCTCATTGTCACTGTCACAGATTCTTGTTATCACCAGATATCCTTATCACTTCTTGTTATCTCGTCCTAGTCTGTTTCCTGTCCTTAATATTTATAGGTTGTAGTTGTTTTCACTTCATAGTGCAATGAATAAAACTTAATCTTGTTATCATTGTTGTTTGCGGAATTCGTGTAGGCGCATCAAGTTCCGCATATACAACGTTTCCATTTGCGATCGCGAACGCTCTACCTACTTAGTTTGTGTATATAGAAAAGTTTCATTTAGGTGGTACCTACCAGGTTGTTTTGTAATAATTTTTCATATTGTTGCCCTACCCACACAAATATGAAGGTGTATGTACCTATTCGGATTTGGCAATAAAGTTGCATTTATTGAATATGCCTCATGCTTTTATGAAAACCGTTAGCTAGTTTTGAGTCTTTAAAAACTGAGAAGGTTTCAAACTAATTTTAAAATTATTTAAATGTTTTTCAAATTTAATGTTAATATAATACTTAACACAACGTAGGTAGTTGAGCTGACTTCATAGCTTAGGTAACTATTTTGTAAAGTGATACAAAACGTTCTGTTTTTGAAATTATTATCATCCAAAATTATTATCATAGAAGGGATACCTAGTATGCTGTTGTACTGCATGTTAATAGTGTTTGAATAATGTAACTTCATTTTCAAAATAGTAACCTTTGAATGGTGAATCTTGGACCTTCTTTTGATAGCGGTCATTAACATCATCTAATGTATTCCATGATCCTTTTGCTCATTAAAGTATTATATAAGTATTCATTTATTCAAAAATAGCAGTGTATAAAAGGCATATGCTTTCAATGAAAGTACATGATAGAAGCAGTTACCTAATTCACAGTGGATTTTTATACAATTTATACCTTACATAACAGTGTAAAAGAAGCCGTTTTATTGTATAGTTAATTTGAAAATCAGTGGGGGCGTAACTCGAAGCAGGATTACGGAACGGCTACTAGTATCGACATTCATTTTAAATAATTACCTTATAAGCTGTTCCACCCATCTGATTTATGCTATGAAGTCAGCTCAACTACCTACGTTGTGTTAAGTATTATATTAAAAATGATAAATAAACGAAGAACGATAAATGATAAATAAACGAAGAAACGAATAGGTTTGAAACGGTTACTAAAAGAATGGTATGGAACGGTGCTCCTTGGGGGGACCACTGGGGTCCCGACCCCCTTACTGGCTCTTCACGAGTTTTCTGCGGAAAATTTGCAACTGATCATGGAAAAAGTAAGTAGACCCTCATTATCCACGTTTATTTATCATTTTTGCATGGGGTGAAAGCTTTTTCCGGTCTTTGTCACCCAATACTTCATGTTTCATTTGACTAAAAAAGGCTGAAAGTATGTCCCCCAATTATCATTTTTTCAGAGTTGAATGACACAAGAAGTATAGGTGAAAAAAATGGCAAAAGCTTTCATCCCATGCTAAAATGATAAATAATCGAGCACAGTGAGGTTCACGGCATGAAGAAACTAAGGGAGAGCCCGAGCACAGTGGGGAGGCGTCACTTCCCACTAATCAACCGTGAAGTTCACGCTGAAGACAATCTTCCCACTAAAACGGTGACAGCACATTGGGAAGAGTGTCTTCCTACTTTCCATAACTTTTATTTAATACCTAATTGAAAATATATAAGAAGGCCATTTATTGTTTAATTAGGTGTGGCTTAGAGCCAGTAAACTGAAAATTGTGAAAGAATTTGTGCCACTAAATTTTGTACACTTATAATGAATACTATGGTAGCCAAAAATGAATGGAGTAGGTTACATCCGCAAAAATTCTTCATGAACGGTAGGTAGGTGCCACAATATTGTTTGATAAAGAACGAAGCTTGAGAGAAATAAGCCAAGCCCATTTTTTCTGTTAGTTCTCATTTTTCGATTTTTCATTTCTATTAGGAATTTACTTAATAACTAAAAAAGAAGCTATTTGATTTCATAACAAATGGAGCAAAGAATCGAAAAAATGTTGGTACCTACTTACCTAAGGAAGACTAACCACACCTGCCCGAAGTTGATATTTTTCTTGTTCTCACGGTTTTATAACAGAACTAGGAGTTTCAACAGTAAAGGCACTTGAGTAACCTCTCTAAACTAGTCGTTCATATTATACTGATTTAAGAAATAGTCTGGGAAAGTAATAGTGGCTCTTTTTTACCTCCCAAACGTCAAAAATCTCTCATGTCCAACAAATTGGCAAGTTTTTGACCTTCTGAGAAATAATCAGATGGATTTTTGGACTGATAACATGTAATCAAACGTGTATGGTTACTGGTTCTTCTGATTGCGTTGTAATCAGTAATCACGTTGCTCCGGATACGATTGTTCTCAGTAAATTTTTAATGCTTATTATTTTCTGTAATCAACTTGTCACTAATCAAATTGTTGGGTTCACTGGTTGGGTTATACAAAAGATGTAATGCAATAAAAACGCAACAAGCTTATATTACAAGGTAGCTGAGCTCTCCAATTTAATTGCATCTTTTTAAACAATACTTTGAAGTAATCCAACACGTTTATTTCCATTTCAGTACTATGTATTGCTACCTTTTACAGCGAAAGAATTCAAGAAGAATTCTTCAAACTGGATTCCAAAGAAGGAATAGAATGTTGCAAGGAAAACGGGCGTGTCAAGTCGAAGTACATTGCACCTTTGTTGACGTACTTCTTGGAAAAAGAAGCCAATTTCAGCCTTCAAGGGATTTGGTCGAGTGAGTTAAGTACTGCTGATGCTACTGATGCTCCGCACGTGTTTCAGGAGGCGCAGGCAGTATCATGATTGTCACTCGGTAAGTCGCAATCACTAGGTACTTCACTTTACACCTGATAATACTTTCGTTGTTGATATTGTACATCCATATTGTAAATTATTCATACTGACGAGTAGGAATCAATTTTAATAAAATGCCTCAATTAGGAATTCTAGTTTTTGATTTATGCACTGTAAATAGTTTTATGAGAATAAACTGTTGACCTCGAATGATTATTTTTTCAACGATTCCTAATTATACCATTCCATAATATCTATGAGGGAGGAGTCTGGGGGATATAGTTCAGATCAGACGTTGAAGAATGTTTGTTACATACAGCGTTCGACAGTTTTCCCGAGTCTCTCTCGACCATGCTTTTTAGGGAAATTAATAAGTGCTAATTTGGATTTTTTGTCAATTTTTTCGTTTTGTTTTTCCAGTGTGTAGAGAAATATTATTGGAAATTCAGTAGGTACTTGTTTTGGACAGACGATAATATCACCCGTTGTATTCAAAAAACCAATTACCAGATGGTCCAAATTCAAGGAAATTTGCGAAGAATCCTTTCTCAACTGTTGTCAGTAACAGTAGCTGTTGTACTACCGTATAACAGTAGTCTAATAATTACAATAGTTCAACAGTTACAGTAGTTGTTAATTTAATAATGTATAAATGTATGTGTAATGTTCTGTATCTGTTATTTGCTGTTGTAAATATTCCTCTTTTAACGATATTATGTTACCCACCCCTGTGTTAAATATTATTAAATAGTCTATCGACATATCCTGCCCAATTTGACATTCAGCATCCTCAGAATTGTGAGAATGGACCACTGGATTAGAGATCCAGTTTGATATGGCAAGCTTTGTGAAATTTGATGTATGATAATGAACCGAAACCTCAAGTTTTCTGTTTGATTGTTTTTTATTACAAAATAGGAAAATACATCATGCATCCCCGCATCAGTAAGGTTTTGAATGTTGTCAATGTATTAAGTTAATGATATCCTGGTAAGTACAACGCACTAGCCATACAGATAGTTATACAGCTCGTTATTCATAATATTACCTATGTTCACATAGCAAGGTACATGTTTCACCTTGGATTATACAATAAAATATAAAACTGTATTTCCTAGACAGAATCTTGAAGAGAAGGTCTGACACTGACATCACTTCATTCTGTATCAGTGTCCCATTGGTAGGTACCCAGGTATTCAAACAAAGTTTGTTTTTGCCTCTCGATCTTGGTTTCTGATAGTTTTCCCACATTCTATAAAATCTTCAATTTCCTGAAAAGTTAGCGGAATATTAACTTTTAGTCATGGCTATTCCTAGGAGATGGTAGCACCAAATTATGAAAATCGCCTGAGAAATGTATTTTACTACGTCAAGTCGGTCTCCATAGCCTAGATTTCCAGTCCGTATGTTTTGAGTGCTGTGAGTGCAGATTTATTCATTTACTATTGCCGGATTAATTTTTTGTAGTATACTCGTCTTCCTATTTAGTCGTTGTATAAATAAAAAACGTGCATGTTTAATCATCACAGCAAAATAGCCTGCCTAATCAAACCACTTAGGCCACCAATATAGGCTAACCACTTTACTGTACTTATAAATTTAGTAAAATTTAGTTCAGTTAAATTTTTTTCAGATTTTGTGGTGTGAGGAGGTAGGTGAGACTACCTATTCGAAAGGTGTGTGTAAGGGAATTTTCCCTATGGATGTGTGCCAGAAGGCTAATGGCTGTATTTTCTAAGAAATATGGCTGTTTTTTCTAAGAAATATATACACCAACTATCGTAACAAACTTAAATCTCTTCTCTGTCACGCAAAAAATTATTACTTCAGATCACAACTTGTCGCATCTAACAACCCTTCTAAAGTTTGGAAAACAATTAACACGGCACTAGGCAAAAATCTCAAAGACCCGATTGTGATCAAGAAATTAATTTGTGATAGTGAGGAAATTCAGGACCCCAGAGAAATAGTCAATAGGTTGAATGATTTCTTTACATCAGTAGGAGAACAATTAAACTCAGAATTTCTAAACTATCAGCCAACCAGAGATCTTCCAAACATGGCTTCATCTAAAATGAGTTTTAGGACCACTACAACAGAAGAAGTGTTCAAAGCTATTAAATCAATCAGGGGTGGGACAGGTCCAGGCTGGGACGGAATATCATCCAACGTGATTAAAAACATGGCACTATTTTTCTATAGTGCGGCCTCTGTATAAAAAAGGACCAAGAACACTAGAAAGTAATTACCGCCCTATTTCGCTGCTATCAAACTTTGCGAAAATATTTGAAAAAATAGCCAAGTCGCAACTAATAGAATATCTCGAATCCAATAATCTCTTATCCCCTGTCCAGTTTGGATTTCGACAGCACATGGGAACAGAGGATGCGCTAGTTAATCTAGTAACGGAAATAACAAAGGGGCTCCACGAAGGAGGCAAAATAATATCAATATTCATTGACCTTACCAGAGCGTTTGACTCTATAGAAACATCGAGATTAGTCCTTAAGCTTGAAAGAATTGGGCTTGATAAATCTGCAGTTAGATGGTTCGAATCATACCTCACAGATAGACAGCAATATGTGCAAATTCAGGATATTGATAGCAATCTACATAAAATCTACTTTGGGGTACCGCAAGGATCTGTCCTTGGCCCAATTTTGTTTCTGATACATATAAATGACCTTTTTAATATGAACTTGAGATGCAAATTTGTAGCTTTTGCTGATGATATAGCTATTGTGATAAATGAGAATACCTGGGAGCTAGCGCATTCTATCGCAGAAAGGACTGTCTATGAAGTAGCCAAATGGTTTAGCACAAATAGTCTCACCATGAACCTTTCGAAAACCAAGTACATTACATTCTCAATAAACAAAACAGGACTTCCAAATGACTCTAAAATCAAAGTGCACAAGGAAAACTGTGGCGTAGTAAGAAATTTGTGCAGCTGCATGGAAATAGAAAGGCTGAATACAATAAAATACCTAGGAGTGCACGTGGATCAGCATCTCAAGTGGAAGGATCATGTAGCTGAATTAGTGAATAAAATCAGGAAATCCATGCACTACTTTCTGATACTACGAAGATGGCTAACGAAAGAAAACCTTAAAATGGTGTATTATGCTCATGTATACAGCATTTTAACTTATGGTATCATTGTCTGGGGAGGTACTTATGCGTCAACCTTTAATAGTATAAACATAGCAATGAATACAGTTTTAAGAATTGCAACTAATTCCCATAAACGTACTTCAACTAGTTACCTATACAAATACTTCGGTGTTCTCACTCCCAGAATGGCTTGTATTCACAGAACTGTTTTATATGTGCATAAACACCTGCATTTATTTACTAAACAAGCGATGATTAGACCGACGCGAACAAATGTCAACTATGTCCTCCAGATACCACAGGCGCATAATGATTTCTACACTCGACAATTTCCATGGCTAGCTCCAGCACTATTTGAACAGTTACCGCTCCTAACCAAGACTTCAACATCGACAGGAAAATTTAAAAAACTAGTTCTAGAATATTTTGAGCTTGAAAATAACGAAAGTGTTGTTATAAATAAGTTTAAATTAGGATAAAAATACAAATCAGCCTTCGTAGCATTAAGTGTATTTTACTAACTACTCTGTAAATACTGTTGGTTCCTGATCAATGTAACTCATTCTCCAAATACTTACGGTGTGTTTTTTCAAGGAAACTGCTGGTACATACATACGCAGTAATAAATAGTGGTGGAAGAGACGAGCCTGGACGGGTCATTGACCTCAGGCTCAGAAACCAACATAAGTTTAGATCTTGTATTATGTATATAGACTCTCTAAAAATCATTATATTTGTTGTATAAAGTATTTGCTGAATAAAAAAATTGAATTGAATTGAATTGATTTATGCCAGTATGTAAACCAGTCACGATGGTAACATCAAATCAATTTTTACGCTCATATCGATAAACTAAGGGGTGGGTGACGTCACAATATTCTCACGACACAAATGTTCCATTATTTAGAGCTCATTGGCATTTTAGATTATGGATAAATGTTAACCGTGTCATTGGAATAAGTTCACCGTTTTTAAGGATTTTAGGTTTATTTAACAAAGAATGTAACGCTCTTAATTTTAAAAATCGGCTGTCAGATCATCGGGTCATGTTATATAAATTATAAGCAACAAAGTCCCGAAATCGTGGTTATCCAGCTAGCAACTTCTTATCTACCTTATTGCTTTATGTACTTCTTTCCACCTGCTGACCCTGTGACTTATTAGGTAGGTACTGTTAGGAAATGAGAGTTAGTTAGGTACCTACCTACCATGTTTTCATAATGTCTTGCCTAACTCACAACAGGTGGTTTTCAGTATGTATAGGTAGTACCTATCAGATATAGGTAACAATGAACTTCAGACGCTAATCGCCGATGACGTAAAACCTCCTGTTCTGGATTCCCACCCTCAGTAGATTCACCAGAAACTTTTCCGTTAGGTGATAATTATAGGCAGGTATCTATGCGTGTAAGTTGTACACACTTACTGGTTTGTCTATCAGAACTCCTCTGCGCTGCATTTCCTGATATATGTGTTCTAGACGCTTACAAAGTCTTCCTGTAATACATTTGTGTTAGGTAGGTATGAGAACGAATGAGATTGCATTTTCGGTTGATAGGTACCTATGTATTAATCATACATACTTATGTATGTAGGTATGTGCTTACCTTTAAACCTCGTTTCTCCTAGTTTTAGTTGGACGATCGTTTCCAGTATCATCATGCAGTCCTGGCAGACTGCTTTTAGTTCGACGTCTGTGAGATCTGTATGAATAGGAAATAGTTAATAATATTTCATGCAGTTGATGTCTGTTAATACTTTATCACATTTTCCTTAGGTACCTAGTTGTCTGGTAAGATTAATAGTTGATCCAGCAATTACCTATCATCTATCCCGACATTGCTCCAATATTATCAAGGCACCCCCAAGGGTTACCGCTTAGGCATAATTTTCTTGCATCAGTTGCATTCATCTTGCGTGAGTTTGTACATTTGAATCAATTCTAAGTCTCACGGATTTGATCATTGAAACCACAATTTTTTACAGAAATGAGTTGTTTGTTTGTGGGGTAGGTGTAAAATTGTATCGAACAAGAACAGACTAGCCGCTTTGTAAAAACCTGATGTTTTACTTCGGATTTATTGATTTTTAGGCAGATATGAGCCTCTATGACATAATATTATATAAACAATGGTGTCTAGAAATGTTTAAACTTCGAATGTTGATGTACGGATCGTGTGAAAATGTATTTGATAGCCTCGTAATATGTATAATATTAAAGTAAAAAAATCTACCATACGGAAAATAATGAATTTCTAATTGAGATTTAGAAGGTGAAAATACTGTTCTCTCGAGGACTTGAGTTTAAAAATGGTACCTATTCGAACGGTAGGTAGTGCGATTAAGTACCTAATTCAAGAATCCAATCATTTAACCTGCAGAGCCTGCTGCATTATTGTGTTAGTTATTTATTAGACCCTAAGTACTAGTAGGTATGTATTCATGCCAGTCTAACTCTTAATCTTGAACAATATCATTTGTTTTTTCGAATGCCGTGGCAAACCATGCTGCACTCTACTGAAGTAAGTAGAGGTTGGTGCCCTAGTTAGCGAAAGGCTCATTCACAGTTTCATAATCAAACGATCGGTCTGGGAGGTCTTTAGCCTGATACTTCTAAACCACACATATATTTTCCATGACATAGAAAAACATATTTTGCATGCTGGTTTATCTATTATTATATATTTAAATACCTACACACAATCATGACATTAATCTTACTACGTATCATACTTGAACGTGGACGTATAACGTCACAGCCTCTTGCTTTTGTACCATGCCTGCAACAGTGAGTCTACTAGTTACCTTCATCACACAATGATACCAATGAATAACAGGGTGTAACGCCACATCAGGTAACTTCTGTATTACCTCGGTGGTACCACAAAAGTATAATAGGGAAGGGTGGCACCATTCGACCGGGTGGGAGCATTCATCCTAACCTACTCGTATAAATATTTCAATCCTGGAAGGGTCCAGGTAGTTAAGGACACGTCCAATTAAAAGTTTAGACAATTATTTTCATTTTGCCAAAAATCAATGTTTTTCTGTCACGCGGTCGAATGATTCCGCCCTTCCCTCTACATAGATGACGTAGGTATGTCTATAAAGGTTGAAAATATTTGTCTTCCGAATATATTAAATTTGCAGAGCAGGAATACTCATATTTATTATGTACGGAGAAATTATCCCTCCTCCCTCGCAACTGAGATACATGCCTTCCTAGAGAAACACATTAGGAAAAGTTAATACCTATAAGCTATTACCTACCTACTCCTACATCCTATTTACAATTAGAGACGACTTTCTATAGGCCACTTTTTATTTTTTTATATTCCCAAGTACAGCAGGTACGGTATCTTTATATAATTAATTTATATATAATATAGGTACTTACTGTAAAATTATATATTGTATATTATATAATTTATGTATAATATACAAACCTACATACGAACTAAATCACTCGCGACGAAATCGTGGAAACCCTTTTCAAAGAAAAACGGAGTTATCGAAAAAAATAGTATATTTCCACTAATGCACGAAAAACGCAAAAAACACTGTTATACCGGTTTCGGTGATCAAACACACAGTTGTTATTGTGTGTTACTGACGATGGTTTGATCACCGAAACCGGTATAACAGTTATCGAAAAAATAGTATATTTCCACTAATACACGAAAAATGCAAAAAACACTGTTATACCACATAACTGTGAATAACACAGTTATTGTGCGTTACTACTACTTTTCGTGTATTAGTGGAAATAGACTATTTTTTCGATAACTCCGTTTTTCTTTATATACAAACCTATTGAGATTTGTCAAAGCACAAGCAAGGTTTTCAAATTTTACATGGAGAAGGTTTCCCCTTCACTATAGGTTCGTCCAATAACGGTTATCTGAGAAGAATACCCCAGTACCACTATATCTACCTACTCCATAAATAAACGTACGCCCTAGCTTGGCTCCTGACGCACCGTACCCTGAAAAGTACTATATACATAAGACGCTATATATCCCTAAGAAGCTAAAAACATGCTAAGTACGTAACTTTTGTTCTACTTACGGATGACACTGTTGGCTGCTTAAACGCTTTATTCAAGCCTATGTAGCTACCTCCTTGTTGGTATTACCTACCTACGCGCGTAATAAATCATGCTGGATGATGGGTTACATCACACGGAATGGTGGGTTTTTTCTTTTTTTACTCTGAAGTTAATGTGGGTGGCTATTCAAATATTTTTCCTTTCTGATTCCGACATCTTGTAGTGAGGGAGCTCACACACCAAGAGTAAGGAATTGGACGTATTCATTCCTCATGAAAGGATTCAGCCCCATCGAAAATTTCTGCCGAATTTCTTCTTCAAGTTCGCATTAGATTAGCTCCAAAGCAAGTTTGAAATTCGAGGGACGTCATCCGACAATGCTCGTCTTCCTAGAGCCTACTAGGCAGGCATGGGGAGGATGGGGGCGCATTTGGTTGGTACCCACCTACGTCATCTAACACAATTTTGAACCCAACATAATTATTCAGTCTTTTGAGATCCCGCACTTTACGCCATCTTTGAATGATGCGTACCTAGTATGTACCTGCCTAGCTGAATGGTACGTACCTAGTACCCATCTAACTGAATGGTACGTGCCTAGTACCTATAATCTGAATATATAAGTAGGAATAGGTTTATGATGACACTGAAACACCTTCATTAGCATGTTTCATCTCACGACAAGCGACTTGGAACGTGTTTAAGAAATTAGCTGGGTACCTACCGACCTTTTGTTGAAAAATTTTAGTTATAAAATAGAAATTACCTTCCAAAATCGTCCCTTTAGTCTTCTTGAAAACATGGTCGATTTTAGACTGAATTACAATGTAGCTACAGGCAGGCAAATACTTATCCAGTTCACTCGAGTTCCGCAAGGTTTTCTGTATGCCGATATTATGCTTGGCATTCCTCCGTTCTCCGCAAATTTCACACACCCATTCGCTGGTGAAGCTCAGAGGATCTTCCGGTAACATGGTGCTCCCACATGAGCATTTGACTGCTTGAAGATTGGTCCCGAATTCCTTCGGTAGAGGAGAGTAGCTTGATTAAAAAGATGAAATGTCCCCCCTCCCCACACAACCACAATGAAAATTAGGCTTTGTGTTCATGCTAACTAAATAATACGCATAATTTCTGTTAAAAAACGCTGCAAACTATTACACAACGGTTTATTATTTACCTGTAAAGATGCCCCTTCTGCGTAGATCACTGTTTTCTGTGGTCAATACCCTCGAGCTCCCCCCAGGAAAGCCCTAAATGGAGTAGGTACTGGAGCCGGCCCGGAATTAAAGTTTCATACAAATGCGCGGGATTCAACAATTCAATCACTAATTATTTGTAGTTATTCATGAAGCATAAGGTAAATAAACCTTTGTGTGATAATTTACCTGTAATAGAATGTCCCTTCTACGTAGATGGCATAATAAACCGTTGTGTAATAATTTACCGTTGGGTAATAATTTATCCAATAATACTTCAACGTTGGTTCAAGTTGTAAAAGTACCTATCAACAAAATCCAAAAGATCCATCATCATTTTGGTTTATTATTTTCAATAGTGAACCTTTGTAATCGAGCATGAAAAAACAAATCTAACCCCCCCTCAAAATTTGATGGTTTACGTTTCAAGGCATGTAGAAACCGAAAATGCAATTTAAAAAATCCGTGTCTGTACGCCGTACTTAGCAATTTTCCCTGTTACCCTGAAAAAAAAAATTGATGAAATTCGGTTTATAGGTTCCGTTCGGGGTCTAATTGGTCCTCGAAGCTCGGCGTTACTGTCAACCATCTCTAAGGGGTTAAAAATAGGGGTTGAAATTTAAAGAACGCCGTAGCTCGAAAACTTACCCACCTATCCTACCTTACCTACCTATGGTTTTTTTACGTTTTTAAATTGACCTTGGACTAAAGAATTTTTTGAGACCACCCGGAGCATTGTACGACCAGCCATTTGTTTGCACCAAAAAGCTTCGTCAACACGATCGTGAACCAAACGGTATAAATCCGGCCCAGATATCATCACTAGGGACCACCTGATTATAATCACGGATGGCTGTACGAAGTCGAGCTGGTTGTTCTGTTATATTATTACTTCATTTGAAAAGGCTGCAAATTATTACACAAAGGTTTATATTTAACTTTATAGATGCCTCTTCTGCGTAGATGACTGTTTTCTACGATCAGTACCCTAGACCTCCCCCCAGGAAAGCCCTAAATCGAGTATTGGAGCCGGCCCCGTTAAAGTCTCCTACAAATGCGCGGGATTCAATAATTCAATCATTTATGATTTGTAGTTATTCATGAAGCATAAGGCAAATAATAAATCGTTGTGTAATAATTTACCTGTATAAGTGCCCCTTCTACGTAGATAGTATAATGCACCGTTGTGTAATAATTTGTCCGTCAATAAAACTTCAAGGTTGTTCAAGTTGCAGAAGTACCTGTCAACAAAATCCAGCCCCTTCTACGTAGATGGTATAATTTACCGTTGTGTAATAATTTGCCGTTGTGTAATTTACCGTTCTGTAATAATTCAACGGTTGTTCACGTTTCAAAAGCACCTACCAACAAAATCCAATAGATCCATCACTTTTCAAATGAAATAATATCGCAGAACAACCAGCTCGACTTCATACAGCCACCCGTGATTATAATCAGGTGGTCCCTAGTGATGATATCTGGGCCGGATTTATACCGTTTGATTCACGATCGCGTTGACGAAGCTTTTTGGTGCAAACGAACGGCTGGTCGTACAATGATCCGGGTGGTCTCAAAAAATTGTTTAGCTCAAGATAAATTTAATATCATTAAAAAAACCATACCCTTCAATCGAAAGTTTTCGAGCTACGGCGTTCTGAAAATTTCAACCCCTATTTTGAACCCCTTAGAGATGACAGTAACGTCGAGCTTCGAGGACCAACTAGACCCCAAACGGGGCGTACAAACCGATTCATTAGTTTTGGTTCGTGGTATGTAAGAAACGTGCTAAGTACGGTAAATTTTTTTATTGCCTTTTCGGATTCTACATAACTTGAAACGTAGGTACTTAAACCATCAAATTTTGGGAAGGGGTTAAAAAAAAATTGAAATTGAAAATAATAAACCAATAATAAAATAAATAGTGCACATATCCCATTCTCCCGTCGCGTTTTGCGTTCAATATCAGTTAACAATACGTATTTTACTTGTCCCTAAATCATTGTCGGTTCTACCCAGTATACTTGAATGAAATATTCAGTTGGTACCTAGTAGTATTGTAGTGGTCACTCTATGTTCCACATCAATCCATAGTAAGGTGCGTATTTAACAATCTGATCGTACTCTTATACAATAGTTGGCAGGTAGTGTTGCTTAGTTAATCGGTGAGGTACTTCGTGGGTTGGTATATAGGTACCTACTTAATGTTGACGTCTCACGAAAAGCTCAGCGTTGATGAAATTGCCAACACTTTATGAAGAAGTTAGGGATTGTCCTCATATTGTCTCATCAACTTGTATACATGCCATTGGTAAGATAGTTGAAGAATTAACGGTTTTTAAATTAATGAATCGCTCTCGGACGCATTATGTGATTTGACGAAGCTACAGGTAGACGCACACCACTTTGCATAGGTGGTACTGCGTTACAAAATGGTCGAATTACTTTTGGTAAACCCTTTGTCCAAAGAATTATACTATATTATATTAGAAGGGTGTCCCAGTTCCTTCTCAGGGAATCGATTCTACTCTTCATTTGGAACAAAAAATGATCAGTTCCTAGGCGTTTTTCGAAAAGTTCTTCGTTTTAAAGGTATCCGACAATTTGTGTTTTTCCAACTTTTCATTACCTCACCACATAAAAACGCTAATAAATTCGAATATATTGAGGCTACAACAAATCCAATTACACCGTTTGAAAGAACGTTAAATTTCCTGTAAGATTCTTCTGTTTTCAATGGTCAGGTTACTTAAAATGTTGGCCAGTATCACTTGGAGCATTTGAAAATTTCAAAATTTAAAATTGGGGAAAATATTGTACGTTCTACTGAGGTTACAAAAAAATACCTACAACGTGTAAAATTTCACAAAAACTTCATCAAATATGCTTTACGTTGATATACCTAGATTTAAAAATAACGTTGTAGTAGAGTTAAAAAACGCTGCAAATCCCTGCACAACGGTTTATTATTTTGTATAGAATACCCTTCCGTTACAGATCACAGCTCTATGTATAGATAACCCGTCTATATAATATGATATGTACTATTCTATACATATTATGTAGATCGCAGACCCTCCGTAGGTTAGTACCTAACCCCGTACTCGTTACTAGGTACCTACCTAAATCACGAGTTAAATGTTGCTAAAATAATTCTGCCGATGACAAACTGTAGGTACCTAACAAAAAGAAACACACATAATGAAGTTCTGAAAAGAAATTGTTGATGAGGAGTGAAAAAAGTTGCGAAAGTACCTACCAACAAACTCCAGCCCCTTCTACGTAGAGGGTATAATGAACCGTTGTGTAATAATTTACCGTTGAGTAATGATTTACCGTAGTAATAATTTACCCATCAATAATACTTCAACGTTTGTTCAAGTTTCACTACCTACCAACAAACTCCAAAAGAGCCATCATTTTTCAAATGAAATAATATCACAGAACAACCAACTCGACTTCATACTCCGCCAATATAATCAGGTGATCCCTAGCAATGATTTCATCTCCGCCAAATTTCCTATTGTGGGCGCGTCTCTGGTTACGAGATTTGGTTTGAATTGTATACAATTTCATTCACACTGGAGTCGAAAATGCCTGTCGGTGCAAACTTCGGGGCCTTACTGTGAACGAACGGCTGGACGTACGATGATCCGGATGGTCTTAAAAAACTCGCAAGTTCAAGAACTATTTAAAACCGTAAAAATATTAACGTAAAAAAATGTTATAGGCGTTTTGAAAATTTCAACCCCTATTTTGAACTCCTTAGAGATGACTGACAGTAACGTCGAGCTTCGAGGACCAACTAGACCCCGAACGGAACCTATAACCCGAATTTCATCAATTTTCTTTCATGGTAACTAAGAAAAGTGGCCCGTACGGCGTACGGTGTACGGCGTACGGCGGACAGACAGAAATATTTTTATTGCAGTTTTGGATTCTACATACCTTGAAACGTAAACCATCAAATTTTGAGGGGGGGTAAGAATTTTTTTTTCATGCTCGATTCCAATGGTTCATTATTGATAATAATAAACCAAAATGATAATTGAACGTTTTAAAACATGAGCAGAGGTGAATTGGGGGGGGGGAATTAATTAGACCTCGTAAAATAAAACGACCATCCTTCATATTCCAGCATTATTTTTATTCAACCAGTCAAGGAAGCGTTAGTTTTATTTTACGAGGTCTAATTAATCCCCCTCCCCCCCCCCCCCCCCTAAATTCAACTCTGCTCACGTTTTCAAACGTTCAGTTATCATTTTTTAACTTTCAACGTTTTCAAATCTAAGTATATCAATGTAAAGCCTATTAGATGAAGAAGTTTTTGTGAAATTTGACAAGGTGTAGGCATTTTTTGTAACATCAGTAGGACGTACAATCTTTTTCACAATTCTAAATTTTGAAATTTTCAATTGTTCCAACTGATACTGGCCAACATTTTAAATAACTCTGACCATTGAAAACAGAAGAATCTTAAAGGTAATTTAACGTTCTTTCAAACGGTGTAATTGGATTTGTGTAGTCTCAATATTTTCGAATTTATTCGCGTTTTTATGTGGTAAGGTAATGAAAAGTTGGAAAACCACAAATTGCCGGATATCTTTATAACGAAGAAGTTTTCTAAAAATGTCTACTGAGCATTTTTTGTTCCAAATGAAGAGTAGAATCGATTCCCTGAGTTTCTCCAGAAGGAACTGGGACACCCTGTATATAGGTAGGTACGTGTTATGGAAGTTGCAACGATGAAAAGAATGCAGACTTTCAGCAACAGCGACCAAGTTTTAGAAGCTTCCAACTTCATTATCATTATTGCATCTTGTATCATTATTAATGTTACAAGAATCTACAGGTCCAGATACGATAAGGTCGGTGATCTAAACATGAAATAATGAACGGTTAGGTAATCACTGTCACTTTTTTTTCTCTTTATATCAATGTTTTGTATAGCTCTCTGGCCATAAAACCGAAAATTGAAAAAATTATTCTTTCTCTAGCACTTACTGATGGGTCCCGGCATCTTTCACACGTGCACTGGAAGTGCTTGGTGTGAAGTAAGAACGTTCTTCTTAGGGTTGTTGCCCACAGAAGCGGGCAGTAGCTCGTAAATATTTGAGATCCTTTTGGTATAAATTGTGAGGCCACTACCAACATCCTGTAGCCATCAGCTCTATCGGTGTAAAAATGTCTCGTGTTGGGAATGCAGTTGTGGTTCAGCATGGCAGATAAGGGGAAGAGACCTTTCAAACTATTTGTCGACTCTTCCAGCTCTATTTCAAATGCAGTGCCGTCTAAAACTCCACAGCAATGTCGCACCCATGATACGTCGTTTTCATTCAACGTATCCCCCAACAGCGAGAGCAGCGATGACACCTAGAAGTGCAGTAACTTCACATGGTAGTTACCTCCCAAGATCACATATGGTAGTTAATCATCTCTAGTTGCCTACCTATCTAGATATATGTATAAGGTAGGTACCTACCAACTTAAACAGTTACAACTTACCTTCTGTCAGTGGCGTAGCCAGGGGGGGGGGGGGGGGTTAGTGGGGGTCATAACCCCCCCCCCCCCCCATTGGCTCGAAAACTTTATCACAAATTAAAATTAAATCTTAAGAATGGTAACAATTACAAAAGTACCAAACAAAAACAACAATAACAGATTAAACGGTAAATCAAACATGATTAAACAGTTAAATAATATTTCGTTTATTTGATTACTAACGATCTGTCCCAAAAATTTGACCCACTCTTTTTGACAAAAATGCTTATCGAAATAGTCCCTCACCGTCACCATCCCACACTTCAGGTGAATAATATTGATTTTAGCCCTTAATACCAATTGTTGACCCCCAAAAATCGTTATTAGACCCCTTCTCTGTGTGAAAAACAACTGAAATGGTATTTTTCTGTCTTCACTCATCCTTCCATGCCACTTTCAGTGATTTTATATATCAATCTTAGCCGTTTTTAACAAGTTTTGACCCCTAAAAACTCAAATTTGACTCCCTTCGAATATTTGAAAATTGCTCATCCTTTTGTTTGGCAAGAAGAAAATTTGGCGAAATTTGGAATTTTTATCACGTACCCAAGGTCATCTTCTGGAGTGACACATAAATAAATATATATAATATACGTATTATACATTTTTGTTAAAATCTAGAGATAAAATCAGGATGCTCTGAAACGGATTTGCCTATAACATAATTTCAAAAACTTATTTTCTGAAAATGTTGGACCCATTGCAATAGGTGGGGATATTCCTTGAAAATTCGCGAATATTGTTGCCAAATAAATGTTTTATTTCATCAGTTAAGTGCTTTGTTAAATTTAATTTAAATTCAGCTTTATTTGTAATGTCAAACCTTATTAACGGATTTTCAAAGACAATGAAGCTATTGCTATGGGTAACATTTTCAGAACATGAATTTTTGAAATATTTTTATAGGCAAATCCGTTTCAGAGCATCCTCAGTGCATCCCTAAATTTTAACAAAAATTTATGTATTATGTATATTTACGTGCCACTCCAGATAATAGCCGTCCTTGGGTACATGATAAAAATTCCAAATTTCTTCAAAACGTTTCTGTTGCCAAACAAAAGGATGGGTTCGAAGATGAGCAGTTTTCAACAATTCCAATTGGAGTTTTTAGAGGGTCAAAAGTCGGTAAAAACGGCTAGAATTCAAAAAATTGATATAAAATCACTGGAAGTGGTGTGGAAGGGTGAGTAAATACAATAAAATACCATTTCAGTTGTTTTTCACACAGAGTAGGGGTCAGATTTTGATTTTTAGGGGTAAAAAATTGGTATTAATGGCTAAAATCAATATCAATTCACCTGACGTTGTCTGGTATGATTAATCGCGACGGACGGACTGTTTCGATGATAAAACTATTTTTCTCAAAAACAAGTGGGTCAAATTTGACTTTATTAGGGTCAAACATCGGTAAAAATGGCTAAAACCACGAAAAATTATATAATTTTAAGAAAAGTGGTATGGTTTCTCGCTATATCCATCTTTTTACACAATAGCAGGAATATTTCTTAGAAAATTCTCTCTTATAGCCATGCTGCATGACAGGAACTTTTTTTCTATTTCCCATAACCCCCCCCCCCATTCAACAATCCTGGCTACGCCACTGCCTTCTGTGGGTCATGATCAAATTTCAAACCTATGCCGTGAACTATGCGAGGTAATGTAACAAATTAAGTTTCTTTACCTGAATATCTACTTGCTTCCCCCGGCTAGCGTGTAAGAGTCTGACGATTTCCTTGTCATCATCTGTCATCAACAAGCTTCTAATCAGAGTCACAGCTCGAAAAATATGTGGTGACCATTCCTCGTCCTTCAAATTCAAGGAGCTTAGGAAACGGCATTCTTTCAAGTGAGACTTCTCATTTTCACATATTTCAGAACAAAAAGGTAAGTGACAGTTTCTTGAACAATTTTTGAGAGGCCGGCTGTTATCAGAACATGTGGTGCATGCCACCAGATCGCAGGATAGTTTTGGACCTGCAACAAAAATCGCCATGGCGAATGTTTCTAATAAGGATGGTGTATAACTGCCGAACGTCAGTTAGGCGACATTTTTTGCGGGTGTCTATTTATGTCTGTACATCGGTGTGTCTGTACCAGGCTACAAGCCGCAATTTTTGGATTCGAAATTTTGACAGTATACTCCTTAGGCCTCCAGAATTTTTTGTATGGTTTTTCGTGCCAGTGGTGCCATCTATAAAAAAAAGTTTGTTTGGTACAGTTTTTCATGTTTTCCAGCACGCTGAATCGAATAGAACAACTTTCAAAGCTCTATGAATTATCCTTACAGCGAATGATAAAAATATTTAGCCATAAAACGTTACGAAAAACAGCTATTACTGAGCGTGGTACATAGGCAGAATTTGAGCCAATTTTCAACAATGCGTGAGGCATCTGGTCAGCGGACCCAGTACCTAGTAGATATAGGTACCTATTTGTGGCGCCCCCCGCGACTGCTCAATCTGCTATATCTAGGGACGCGTGAGCGTCGAGCCCGCCAAGAAAACCGAAAAACTCGAAGCGACCAAGAACACTGTTTGCACGGCAGAACAAGTAAGGTTTTTGCGTACTCGGCCGCCTGGGGGTCACCGGGGTTGGTTTTTCGTACTCTCATTTTCAAGGGGCCCCTGAGGAAGCATAAATCAAATTTAATCTCTCGGGACCATCAGGTACCGGAGATATGGAAGTTTGAAAATCGCTGTTTTTCAACTTCTTGTTGTTGTTCTTCTTAGACAGGGTTACAGCCCCACAGACATAATGGATCGAGTTGAAATTTTGAACACACATCCATTCTGCTCCAAGGAAGTGCCTTTTGGGCAATTACCCTCCCCTTCCCTTCGCTATTTTGCCCCCTCCATTTGGTTGGGAGGTAGTACTTAGGAGTAGGTTAGGGAGGGTTTTAAGAGATGAAATTTGACACACAGATTCGTATTGTACCAAGGAAGTGCCTTTTCAATTTATCGCCCATCCCCCTCCCATTTACCATTATTGGGGGGGTAGGAGTTCGTTAGAGAGGGTATTAAGAGCTGAAATTTTGCAAACACATTCGTTATGCTCCAAGGAGCAATTTGACACCCCATTAGACTCCCTCATGGGGGGGGGGGGGGGGGTTAAAAAAAATTAGAGTGGGTTTAAAAGCTGAAATTTCGCACACACATACATTATGCTCTAAGGAAGTGCCTTGTGCGTAATTTGTCCCCCCCCCCCATTTCCCCGCCATGGGGGGGGGGATTAGAGAGGGTTGTAAGAGCTGGAATTTTGCACCTATATTCGTTATCATCCAAGGAAGTGCTATTTGTCCGCCACCCCCATTTTGACCCCCCCCCCCCACCACCTTGGGAGGGGGAATTTAGGAGTAAATAGAATGGGGTTTAAGAGCTGAAATTTCGGACACGCATTAGTTATGTTCCAAGAAAGTGCCTCGTATGCAATTTGCCCCACCCCCCTCCCAGGGGCAGTTTTGTGCCCCCAAGGCAAAAAGCCTCCGCCATACTGCGTTGAAAGAAATTTCAGGTTTGGGGCGGAAGGAACAGTTTTCTATATTCATATCCAATAGAGGGGAAAAGGTAGGTACAGGTTTCTATATGTGCACATCCAAGAGTGAAGTGCGAACCGCCGAGCATGCTACTTCGGCGGGCAAAATGGATATCAATCCTTTTTGCGGCTAAGGATTTTTTTTTAGCGGGTAAATCTTTACAACAGGGTTTTTGTCGAGGAGGGGGGGGGGTTGCAGTGCTACCCCTGTCTTGATGAAATTACTATCACGCTCGGCCTAAAAGTTATTGTCATTATGATACTGTGGTATTTATTCAGAGGCCTGGTATTTGGTTAGGATTTAATTATTTTGAACTGGAGCACCAAGTCTCAATCTATTTCGGATTACGTCAAGCATCCAACACGCTCATTACCACTGAATTCTTTTAGAAATTTGAAGGGGGACATCCAGTAGAGTGAAGTTGATGAAAGCACCTGCTAGTAACCGGATACCTTTCTTCTTTTCGAATCTTTTCTTACCTTTTAAAATTCTGAAAGAGAAATATTCATGCAAAATAGCAAATTTCGAAGGGAGGCGAACTCTTATTCACAGGTCACTGTCGATTCATAAGGTTTTATCAAAAACCGGTAAATTTTCAGAGCATTGAAAAACACCCCTAATACTTCCACAATGGTATTTTCCGTACGGATAACCCACCCTTCCATCTAGGTCAATGTATTATAGATATAGGTACAGTACGCAATATAGTGCATAGCTATTTATACGGGGAAAAGTGAACGAATTTAGATGGTAGTTACAGGTCCAGTTCACTAACATACGAGTAAAAGTCACCTTTGTTATTCATTCATTCATTTGATAAATCTACTCCATTTTAATACCTTAATTTTGATAACTACTCAATGTTTAGCTGAATTTCTCATAGCTACGTAATTAGTACGTACCTACCTACATGCTTAAATAGGGAAAACTATCGAATAAGTAGCGAAAAATTTATTTTAATGTTGTAGGTATAATAGGTACATCCGTTAAAAATTTATTTCTACACATGTTTATTAATGGACAACGTTTTAATAACTCAACATTTAATAACTTAATATAAAGGTACAGCCTATATCGTTACCAAAATGCCAAAACCGTCTAAGTGCCATTTTGGTCAATTTCACCTAATTGCATTTTTGGAGTCACTCTACTATTCTATCTCTACGTCATTCTACGTTCTATACCATGCCAATAGCGTGAATCCGTATCTCAAACAGGTTAGTTACAAAGTAAAAAATTAGTATCGCCTATCTCCAGAAATGAACAATCCAACCATGCCAAAATCGCCCGTGACATAGAGTGGCATATTATGCCTATCTCCAGAAATGGACAGTCTGACCACGCCAAAATTGAAGTGCCTCGAAAGCCTCCTTTACAAGTCAGCAGATGTCCTTAAAACTATTTCAATGGTGCCCATAAACATTTTAGTGTTAATGAAAAAAAGTAGATCAAAATATTGTTCGTGTTGAAAAGAACTTAAGCACGAAATTGCGATTTAATTCGAAGTGCACAAGGCCAAAATCGCACACGTATCCTACCCCCTCCCCTATTGGTTCGAAGTGGCTTTTTGATATTGGAGTGTTACGAGTGACAATCAATATCATAATTATGAAAGTACCGTCGCTTCAAAGCCATTTTTCTATTTATACTGTAGCATCAAAACTTTGAATGCGTTTTTCTCGAAACTGGTTCAAAGCACTTAGGCGGTTGTGGCGTTGTGGTAACGATATTATATCTATCAGTTTTAGAATATGTACCTACCTATCTGATATCTGAGCAGTTCCTTTTAAATATGTACTAGGTAGCTGATATTAATTTGATGAGCTCCTTCCCGTTCCTCTAGCTCTAGAGTGGATTGAATAAACCTGGAAGTTGGATATGTGTTTGGCACCCACATCCCCACCTTTGCTCCCAAAGGTGAGCTAAGAATGGACTCGTTAGAAATTTAGCTTATTCGGCTACTAACCCGAAGGTATGTACCGAGGTTTTCATAACTATAGATTCAATGAACTGAAATGGACATTTTGATCCTCAAAATACTATTCAATCATTGTTTGGAGCAGGAGCTTTTCCTACGTAAAATCTGGGGGAAACTTACCGGTCAAAATCGGCAAATCCGCGAAAATCAATTCACCGGAAAGTATGTCGCTTGTAGCAAACACTCCTCTTCCGCGATCCCAATCAGCAATGATCCACTTCCGCATTTTCTCAGTCCCGCACCTGTTCACCAACTTCGCCTCCAGAACGTCATTCATTTCGCGACGGCAGCCCGCAACCAAATGCTCAAACTCTATGGAACGCCAGGTGGTGAGAGATGAGACCAGCCGGATCGGGGTACCCAGTGATACAACACCGGACATCAAAACTGGCATAAACCATTGGGCGTTCAATCAATTCTATTAATACTTATCCAAACCGTTCACCGGCCACCTTACCTGAGGCCGTCTGCCCTATAAATAGAAAATGCACTAGTATTTTCGACTTGCGTAGGTGGTCATTCACTAGATATTTTCACTTCAAAGTAAATATTTATGAACTCCGCAGCTACGGTGAAGAGACGGGCGTTGAGCCAGCATTCTGAGCTATAGGTTTCGTTCATGTAACATATAATAATCATGACTAATATAATATGTTAATATATCTCCTCACATTTCTGTTCTGGATGAAAGTTTGCCAAACAGATGAAGGTACTATCCTAGGTCGTATAGCTCCCTCACAATTTTCAAGTTTAGTTTACTATTGCTCCAGTTGCGAACTACCCTGACTGTCCCTGGCTTAATGGAATTGCAATGAAACCTATTTAGACTTATGCCACACTAAAAGAAAAGTGGTGTTTGTGCGTGTCAGGCTGTACAGCCTAAACGGTTGGGCTGCTTTTCATAAAATGTTTGGCTGTTCAGCAGAGGCGATGATGCACAATTTTGACTTATTATTTTCATTCACAATTTTGGAATCAAGCATAAAAAAAGTTAACGCCCCTCAAAATTTGATGGATTCTTTTTCTAAGTACTATACCTACGTAGAATTAGAAATGGAATTTAAAAAATTTCTGTCAGACCGCATACTTCGCTTTTTCTTAGTTACGGTGAACTAAAATTAATGAAAACGACTTGAACTTTGCAGCGAAAAGCTTCGTCAATATGAGTGTGAATGAAACTATACATCCAGTCCAGAAATCATTGCTAGGGAACAGCTTGTTAATAGTAATCTCGCATGGTTGTATGAAATTGAGTAGGTTGTTCCGTGATATTACCTAAGTATATCATTTTAAGAATTACGGTTATTTTGGATTTTGTTGAAAGGTACCTACTTTTGTAACATGAACAAACGTTATGCTTCATGACTAACAACAGATAATAATATTAATGAAAGAATCCTCGAACCCACCGCCTATTTATGAAACCGTGATTGAATTGCCGGCTCCGGTACTCGATTTAGGGCTTCCTGGAGGAAGCACGAGGGATTGACCACAGAACACCGTGAACTACGCAGATTTTTTTAACAAATTTTTGTGATTGAGTAGGAGAAGATATTCCACTTGAAGGTGAAGTACTATAAAAACATTTTGAAGCCTAGGTACCTAATTACATACCCTTTTCCATGATGAGACAAATCGTCATTATTTTTGTGGAAAAGTTATCGTCATTAATTTTCAAAAAGGTCAAAAAGGTTACATATCTGCACTCTTAGCTCGTGAGTACCTACCTACCTATTTAGTTCTTTTTTCACGAGCATGCCGATCGCATTGCAATTCATAGCGGGACAATTAGAGACTCAATCCGGACAATAAGTACCTATCTGTTTCATCAAAATCTCACGAGTGTCGGGAAATTCCTGTTTGCGCAAGTGCTTGAGCGATAGTTAGCATCGGAGTTTAATGGAATTTCTATGCGGGGACCGAACAACATATCCTCAAAAGTTCAGATCGTTTTGTATTAGGTATCCTTTTGATTAGACAGCTATGGCGGTCACAGCAGGATAGGTACTGGGTACGGACAGAAATGTGCCTACCAAATCACTTTCTTAATGTCCGAAAATCAATATGCTGGTAAACATTTCCATCGTGGAAAGCATAGGTAAATGAACGTTTTTGTATTGTTAAAAGTAAGTGAAGTAATTCTCCAACCATTTCAGGGACCCAGAATCAATTAAAACAGATATCCACAATATATTAAGAATTCATCTTTGAGGATCCTTAGCAATAGCTTATTTTCTGAGAATTATTCGCTAAAAGGTATACAAAAAAGTAGGTACTACGTAACTGGATTTTCTGGTTTATTTTACAAAAAGAGGCATACAAATAAAAAAAGGGGCGGATAATGGGGGGATTCAAGAGGTATGCTTATATAATAACTATCAATGTATTATCAACAGATTTGGTAACACGGTAACGTTGAACAAATTTGAGCCTGGACACAGATTCATAGAAGGGATCGGGTACCTACTGTTAAGTATACTAATTATTGTTGAATATTTTTATCGGACGATTATTTCATAGAAATATTCGTGAAAAGGGGAAACTATGAAACAACACCATGTTCCATAGATAGGTACCTATAACGAGTGATGATCTCTAGCCACAAGTTTGAGGTTTAAGGGAAACTAACGTTAAAGTTAGGTTTAAGGAAATTTGGGACTGCCAACTCAGTTCAAGAGACGACAATGCTGCGAGATCTTTGGGCGACCCAGAAAGTGCCACCATCCTTAGCAATAGTGGCGCTGAAAATATACAAATTGAATTAATCATCAATAAATTAAGCCTAACTAACCAACTTCAAGGTAACAACGGAAGAGTTTTGTTCAAGTACCAACAAAAAAAAATCATACCGAGTGCGGGGGAGTATCACATCTTTATGATATGGAACTGCACGTTGTTGGTGCAACTAAAATGGGTTTGATACTTGAAGTAGGTTGGGAGGCATTAGAAACTAACACCAGATAATTTATTACTATTATTGTAATAACTAATTAATTTATTACGCTGCAAACATTTGCGCACATGTGTGGCGAACACCGTTGCAATGAGCGCAATAAAAAATAATAGGCACTTAGTAAGTTTTCGCAAAAAGTGGACTTATGTTGTTATCGAAAGTAGGTACCCTTCGATTCATGCGAGGGTGCCCATCGATAAATAAGTTCTGTAGTGCCCATCTTTCAGCGAAATCAAACGCCCATGCTAGAACTCTTCCTACATGCCAAAGCAATATTATACTACTTTATTTTGGTTTACTATTTTTCAATAACGAACGGTTAAATCATGCATGAAAAAAAATACCCGCCCCTCCCCCTAAAACTTGCTGGTTTCCGTTTCAAGGAACGTAGAACCCGAAAATGGAATAAAAAAATTTCTGTCCGTCCACCGTAGACCGTACTTCGCACTTTCCTCAGTTACCATGAACCCAAATTAATGAAATTTGGTTTGCAGGTCCCATTTCGGGTCCATGAATCTCGGCGTTACCGTCAGTCATCTCCAAGGGGTGAAAAATAGGTGTTGAAATTTCCCGGCTCCGTAGCAAGAAAACTTTCAATAGAACGTTTTAACATGTTTAATGTTTTAGGGCTGGGGGTCATTCTGTGAATTCCGACACGCAAATATGCAACGTTTTTCATTGGTTACTACACAGTTACTACCTTCTGTTGTAGCAACCATAAAGAATATCGCACTCGAAAGAAACAAGAGTCAATAGCTACGTTTTTCATTGGTTACTACACAGTTACTACCGTCTGTTGTAGCAACCATATGTTGATGGCGAGTTCTATAATAAGTACAGTAAATGCAACATTATACTTGTAGAGTTCAGTGAAATTGTGGCTTTAATTTCTATATCTAATTTCTCCCTTGCGAGGGAAAAACATTAAACATGATTTAATGTTTTTCCTTCTCAAGGGAGAAATTTATACAGCAGAAAATTTAATTTAGATAATCTTCTCAATCAATGTATGTTTCTTCTACTGAACATACCTCCAGAAATTTGTGCTATCAGGTTGGCAACAAAAATTATTTAAATTGATCTCGAGCTAAGTGTTTTGAGACCACCCGGAGCATTGCATCCATCCGTGTTTGCACCATATAGCTTCGTCAACATGATCGAGAATAAAGCGGTATAATCCAGCCCCGATACCATTGCTAGGGAAAACCTGATTATGATCACGTATGGCTGCATGAAATCGAGTTAGTGTTCCGTGATATTATTTCATCGGAAGAATTATGGATCTTTCGGATTTTGTTGATAGGAAATTTGAAGAAACGTTACCTATACTTCATGAATAACAACAAATAATTAATGACTGAATTATTGAATCCCGCGAATTTTTATAAAACTGTAACTGCTCCAGTACTCGATTTAGGGCTTTCCTGGGGGAGCACAAGGGTAGGTATTGACAACAGAAAACAGTGAACTACGCAGAAAGGGCATCTATACAGGCAAATAATAAACCGTTGTGTAATAATTTGCAGCGTTTTTGTTCCTGTAACAGCAGTGACGGAGAATAAAATATAAATCTACTTACTACATGTAAACGGTTTCTTTGAGGTCGGACGGGGCCGTCCAAGTCGCTTTGATTTCCTTCTTTGCTTCAGCGTTTGTGTGGGTGGCAGCATTCTGAAGGGAAAAAAACAGGAAAAAAAATCTTGAAATATCATAATGTAATTATTTCTATTCAACACATTTCTATTTAACATTTCTATAGGTCCATGCGGACTTCACCAATGACGATTCGTTCCCAGTGGCTGAGCGGTCAAAGGCTCGACTCCGGATCTTCGAGTAGCTAATATGTATAAGAATAGTGGTACCTGTCCTTCAAGTTTTAGGTGTGCCGTTGGCATATTGCCGAGTAATTCTGAAGTACAATTTTACTACCGGTAGCCTAGTCGGGTCTTTAGGTTTATTACCAACCCATAGGTACATAAATCGAATAGACTCACCGTAACACTACATTAAACCTACGACTCTTTGTGTTTCTCCCAAGCCCAAGAATGTAAAGCTAATTGATGATATAATCTGTTAATATAATGCACGACTCGAGTCGTAAACGAAAGAGTTACAGGGTGCTCGATAATAGACAAGCTATTCACCTGCTTGGCAGATCCGCAATCGACAGTCTGGACGTCCTTCGAAGAAGAGAAGTGACCCACAGGAGTGGTTCCAACTCGAGCTTGGAGCATGAAGCCTTTGATGGTTTCTCCTTTTTTGCCTGTGCAAAAACAGTAAGGTAGAATTAGTCGAAAGTTTCTACGGTTGAATTGAGGTATCAAGGGAAAAATATTTTCTGAACACTGTAACGGCCATTTATAAGAAGTTCATGAGAATTATAATTATTTATTTACCGGAAATTGTAACATCAATAGTCTCTCCTGCCCTGATCTTGTTCTTGCTCAACTTGATGAGATAAGGCGTCGTGTTCTTGGGCTGAGGGCTGGCAGGATGCTGAGGGATCATGTCTTCGCAAACCTCTTTCGGAGCTCCCTTGCTGAAACCATAGGCTCCCCCATAGAGAACTGCCGTGCAGGCTACTACCAAAAGGAAGAATTTTGCCCTGAAATATACAAAGTTCTATTGTAGCATCAGCAGACATAAACCTATAATATAATGTACGGAGTATTGGCTACAGTACACTATACTAGTATATAATGGCCAAGCTTATTCCTGTTGGTGCGCATTTTTGCTTCTTTCGGACTCGAAAGGCTACACCGATTTTGATGTAGTATTTTGCAAAACAATGGCAGTTCTTGGTCATATTATAGGCTATAATATGACCAGTCCTCTTCCTTTCATCTTTAATCCTCCTTTTTCTGTCAGAAAACGAAGTATGGAGAAATACGTCCATAGCTGGGAAAATTTCCAACTTTTCACGTAAAGTGGCTCGTGAAAGGGTCTGGAGTCTGTATTGCACGAAAAAACTTGAAACATAGAATCCAACAATTTTTCTGGTTGGTAGAAACCAAAACGATTGTTTTAGGCCGAGTTGAAAAGATGATAGATCGAAATAGATCATCAAAAACCTACATTCGATTTCTCTCAATAAAATCGATGTTGCATTGCTCTAGCATCACTCTGAAAACAAATTAAAAATTTGTCGTGGAGAAAAAAGTTGGCAGACATTTCAGCGGTAAGAATACGAAGGTAGGGCGATTGTGAAGTTCAAAAAGTTTAACTTGAAATGAAAAAAAATTGAGTTGTTCTTAATAACGTTTAGTTTAACGGAACAAATTGTATTTCCCTACCTATGCGGGTATAATAAAGGAATTATCCGCAAATACATATAATGCTGCATATAATTAATAATATTTTCTTTACTGAAATTTCAGGGGTATGATGCAAATTATTTTCCTTCGAAGGATACATAGCATGGTGAAGAACGTTTCGGGGAATTAAAGGGGCATGCGGTAGTGTCCTTGAAACGCAAGTTGCGGAGAGTCGAGGGTTGTGCTGAGGTAATACTACTACCTACCCAACTTGTTTCTATGAGCTACATTATTATACCTACAGCGAACGCTTATTTCACGGGAGAAGGTATCATTTGTAGACGAGAAACTCGTTGTCCAATCTGTTACCTTTCTAATCGCCGACCTTCGTTTTTCTGTTGTATGTACATACACGGGTGGAAATGGATTTCACTTCCTAGCAGCTAGATTAAACACAATTGCTCGCTAATCTTCGCAATACTGCGAATTGATGGAGCCCACCAACTCTCGTCAAATAATTCAATGGTTGAATTATCAATAAGCAAATGTGCGGTAAGAAGGTAGGCACATATTAGGTATGTACCTACCAATGATTGTTAGATTGGACTGGAGGCCGGATATCCAGTGAAACATATAATTTTATGCAACCATAATATCGTAGACACGCAATAATAGTTCAAATGTAAATACAAGTGTATCAAAGGAATTATCAGTAGCTACGGTAGGAAGAGTTATTTTAATTTCGTATTATTAACATCGTATCTTCATTATTTCATAACATTATGTTGTAAATAGCAAGTAGCACTACAACATACGAATGACGATAACACTTTCTGATGGATATTCAACTACTTAGAACAAAGGTATCATGATGGAATTCTCCCTCGCCTGTGGAAAGACTACCTACTTTACTAAATTAGTGCCTTTAGTAGGGAGGTAGCTACAATTTCTCCTTTTTGCTTCCTCACTACCGAAGGTAGGGAAGCCTTGGATTCGTGAATGAGCGAAAAAAAATTATGTCCTCCAAAATGAAAATTTCCACAACCATTTTGCGTTTCAGACATCGAGGAACGTTTTTGGTTCCGTGTCTGTCCGTCTGTCTGTCTGTGGTAATTCGTCGTAACGCCCATAACTACCCGAAATAATGGTCGAAATGGGCTGAAATTTGGAGGGTAGGAGCGGGTTAGGTCACAGATGGTCCCACACAAAAGTCATTGAAAAAAGTACTGTAACTTTCCTCTGCGCATGCGCAAACGTGAAATTCTTGAAACGCCCATAACAACCCTAAATATCGTTGAAATGAGTTCAAACTTGGAGGGGCGATCAGGAATAGTACTTTCATAGTTCCAAATGAATTTCACTGGAATCGTGATGTAAGTTTAGTCTGCGCATGCGCGAACATGAAATGTCGACCATTTCCTTGTACGCTTCCAACTGCGCGAAAAATAGTCGTAGAAAGCTGAAATTTTTAGGGTATACGCGGGTTTGATCGCAGATGGTCCCATTTCAAAATCATGGGAATCGTCCCGTCTGCGCATGCGAAAACTTGAAATACTTGAAACACTTGTAACTACCTTAAATATCGTTAAAATGAGTTCAAATTTGGAGGGTCGATCAGGAATAACACTTTGATAATTGCATGTGACTTTCATTCGTCTGCGTATGCGCGAACATGAAATGTTGACCGTTTCCTTGTAACGCTTCTAACTACACAAAGAATAGACGTAGAGAGCTGAAATTTCGAGGATACACGCGGGTTGGATCGCAGATGGTCCCGTATCAAAATGAACCTACCCAACAACTCTATACGTTCATGTGATTCAAGTGAGGAAGCTATACTGCCTACTCGAATTGGCAAACTTTTTTTACGTATTACAATGTTCTAATTGTTTTAGTGCCTTTGAATATGAATATTATATGAATGAATATTACATTTGTCATCCTTTTCTTCTGACACATTATTTACAACATAGCTTTGACAACATCAATTCTTAATAAATAGAAATGAGGTTTGAAATAATGGAGTCATTGCGACAAATATGGCTGCAATCGTGTATTGCGTAAGAAGTTCTCATATTTTTGAATAGTAATTGAAATGAAATGAAATGAAAAATAACCTTTTATTTTCAAGAATAAAATATGATGGAAACAGATACAAAATATTATGAAATGAATAGTTTTCGTTGAAAGAATAGTTTTCGAGGAAAGAAGAAATGGAATCCGGGATGTTTTGCTCAGATTCAAAAGTTAATTTTTTAATACCAGCCAGGAACTAATAACCTGGGAACTAACTTCGGCTCGTCGAATCTTTCTTACTAGTCCTGTGCTGAAAAATACAGGACAGTGTCGTCGGCAAACAGTGGCACTATCCCAAGAATATCTAGAGAACCATTCAGGTAGATTATGAAAAATATGAGCCCCAAACGGTTCCCTGTGGATTTCCAAAAGAATTTCAAGTTAAAGTTCAATTTAATTAGACGCATTGCTGTATTTTTCAAAGAAAGTTTTTGACCCACTCCAGCGCAACGCCCTGAATCCCAAAAGATTCCATTTTTTTAAATAATCGGTCATGCGAAAATGGCGTCAAAGGTTTTAGCCAAGACAATAAATATGCAGCTGGCTTATTACCCTCGTACAGATCGCGCATAATAAAAGAAGAAAGACAGCATATTGCGTGCTGTGTGTTCCGACCCGACATGAAGCCATATTGGTGGTCGTATAGCAACTGCTGTCCCTCCAAATAAGCAACCCGCTGTAACGTTACTGAGGTTTTCGGATCAGAAGGGAAGTCACCTATTAGAAAACTCATATTGATTAATTGGCATTAATTGGCTTAGCGATCATGTTTTTACAGATTTTCAGATTTTTTAGAATGTCATTCAACCTTTTACTCTTTATTTTATTTGTATTTTACTCTTATAGTAATCCTCTTTTGAAGCTCTAATGAAAGATTTCATTTTTATAGTTATGATGGAAACTTCGCACATGTTTCCTTACGATGAATGAGAAGCCCCTTGGTTACACGCGGTTTTAGCGATGTATGTTTGGCTCCTACTTTTTTTTACACATTCACTTGAAACTGCACGAATCTTCACCTGCAAACGTTAAATGGACAACGACGTGCTGATGTCAACATTATTTATTTTTAAATACCTGATCCCATGAGATTCCTGAAAGACGTTCTATTACTTTGTCATAAACTATTTTCTTCAGTAAGTTCTCCTTTTTAGTAACTCTCTTTTCTCTTTAACATACTTATTTCAATTTTAGTGTTTTGGCATAGCGATCAGTTATTTTAAATTTTTTTACACTGTAGAAACATGTGATTATGCCAAACATTAAAAATGCTTCAGTTAGAAGTACCGTGTGTACCCTAGAGAATGGAAGAATCATACACGGATCATTGAACAAGTAGATAGAGTACCTGCTGATAATTTGTAATGATAAGAAATTAAGTAGATCTCACTAAGAACGATTCGACGACAACAGGAAAAAGGTTAGTTGGAAAACGATGAAGAAAGAGTCAGTTGGAGTCAGAGGTGTTTACAACGCGCCACTTCACAATTTACAATCACGTTGCCATCTATAATGTTTCTGACATCAGTAACACAAACAATGAACACTCAAAAATAAAATTTCCGAAATCGTTGGGAGAGATCATTCAGAGAACCAATAATTCTGTAACATATAACCGATAAAATTTGATATTTACGTAAGACGGACAGACCCCGAACCATATTTGTTCAGATTCAGAAAGCTATAAAAATTAAAACGCGGGAGCGGATATTTTGATCGTAGTGACAAAGACAATTTTCCTCTCAAAAGTGAAAACAAAGCTTCCGCTACCTTGGCAGCCTCGGAAGAAATGATCTGGGAGATACGACGAAGGCAGTACCTACATTGGAACGTATAAACTTGGCGTTGTTTCTAATAGGAGTGCCTAAATCAAATAATTTCAAAGCCTGGCACCCTCCGGTCAAAAGGAAATATCGACAAATTTTCTTAATTTTGAAGAACCGTCTGATGAAATTGTCAATTTAATTATTTCAGTCTCCTTAATAGGCAGGTACACGCGAGATTGACGCTGAAACTATCAAGTTCCATTCCTTAGGCGTCAATCATCATAATTATTTATTAGATACAACTGTGTCAAAGTCTCGGGACCAACTCGACACAGCTCATCACAATAAATTTTAGGTAACCTACCTATATGTGTATGTGCACCTGATCTTTCGAATGGATCCATATATTCCTGAAATGCCAGCACGTATACACAATAGAATGGCGTCTTTAAACGAAATTCGTCGATTTTGATTGCACATGAACTAAGCGAATCATAGTTTCTCCGTTCCAGGCTGCGTTTGCAAACTCAATACCTCCAAGGGGGGCGCCGGACCCTTGTTCATCAAGTTCTTGGGTAACGCTACTATTGCGAGAACCGGACCAAAGGAACGTTGACCTTTGGTATTAAAGGTCATGAAACATTTTGGGTGTCGGTAGCACTAACCGTTGACCATATAATTATTTCAGTCATCATGTGTTTTTTTTTTTTTTTAAATCTATTTTTTGGTTGAACATTATGCCTACATACAAAAACTTTTATAATTCATAAATTTATAATTAAAAAAATACACATTTGTGTCATATTATTTACTAGGTGGGTGCTAGAATTTTTCCATTACCGTTAATTAGGTAATGCTAGTAATTAACGGTAATGTTTTACTGTCTCTTTTACTGGCCTTTCCTGGCTCTTTTACTCATGTATCTAATGTAACTGCCGTAGATCAAAATTAAAATGTCTACCAATTAAGTGATTCGAATGCCTTTGAAGTTGAAGCTATTGTTAAGCAACGGATGACAATGGATGAACAATGATTGTTTCTTTCATGTACAATTATTGAAATAGCTATTGTTGATGGTTTCAACCAATTTTCGCCCCCAAAAACACGAAATAAGCTCCTATTTTTGACAAATTATCTTTGATAATTGATAGTGCCATTTAATTGTCTTGATTCACACTACTTCCAGCGTTACCATTATAAAGTTTATGGTGATTCCAGACAATTTCCCAGGTTTTTGACTCATAAACAATGAATTTTGGGAGCTGAACCTTCATTACAACCTCAATACCTCCGCTTTGGTCAAAATCAACTTCATATTCGGTCTTCTCGCCCTAAAAAACATGGAAAAAGATACCTCACAAGCTCATGTTCACTAAAACCCCAAAAAACCTCGAAAATCCCTTTTTTTACACCCGTTTTCACCCCTCGGTATATTTTGATCGGGCTGCCGAGCTTCGGAGCACAACTAGGAGCCAAAAATGTGTTCCCAAATGGGGACCCAAACTTTGTTCATAAGAACGACGATCTTAGACCAACTTTTAACGTAAATTGAACTGAAACTTCGCTAGTACCTCAATTTTCCCCTCTTTGGTCAAAATCGACTTAATATTCGGACTCCTTGTCCTAAAAAACATGGAAAACGATACCTCTCAAGTTCATGTTAATAAAACACCTAAAAACCACATTTTTACCCCCATTTTTCACCCATAACACCCTTGGGTATATATTCCGATCAGGCTGCAAAGTTTCGGGACACAACTAGGGCCCAAATGGAGCCTGCGGGCGAAAGAACGAAGTTTTTAGACCGAACTGAATTAGATATGCATGATAGGCGGACGGCGTACGGCGGACGGACATTGCATTTTTGGAATCTACGCATCTTCAAACGTAAAAGAAAAAATTTTGAGGGGCTGTTATAAAAATTTTTTGCTGAGCGAATACAGAGGTGTATTATATTCACAGAATAATAAACCAAAAGGGAGTTGATCATTATTTGAGGAGTTCCTCAAATCACTGCAGTGTAATGGTCACTTACCAACTGAAGACTGAAACCGAATATATTTAAATATGCAATAATAAAACGACGATCTGAACCTTGAGAAATCATTACGACATGGTTTATTATTTCTGTATAGGATATAGGTAACAAAAGGTACTTAACCGTCCTACCTGTTCACTACATTCATGTCCGTTCAATTGCTATTATATTCCTTTTGATTATTCTAATGTAAATCATTTTATTTTATTGCCGCCTTTTCTATGTGTGTCAAGCAACGTAGTTTAATGATTTATGAGGTTGGGGGTGCTAATCCAACGATTTGTCAACCGTATGCGGCTACTGGATTTGTTCGATGACGCGTAGTTGAATAACATAATGTTGGAGTGGCGACGGGTACTTACAGGTAATCCCTGAGAAGAGGAGAAAAGCCTGCAGAAGAAGAAGAAGATTTAACTGCTCCGGAGATTCGTGTATTTAACACCGGGAACTGCCTACCAACGAGGATATTTCCTAAGGCACGTCATTTTCAAAATTAGAAAAGAGATTTTTAGTATCTAATAGATCGAAGAACGGTATATTAACCTACACCATCCAATATTTATCGTTATTCAACAATAATAGAACAGTACCCAAAAATTATTTTACTGTCCTTGCTTGTAGATGTGTGGTATCCACACTATTCGGTGGTGCTCACGGACTCATACTTACTTGGTTGCAGAACCACAGAAGCCATAAGAGCCACAGTTGCAGATGCCAATGAAATACAAGGCGCCAGAAGTAGGTATTTGGCATTAATTTGAATGTACGTCAGCCGTGGCTGCTGAGTGTTCGCATAACTATCTGTCAAAATAGGTTGTTGTTGACTTTACCCATTTAGTTTTCGAAGTTGCAAACTATGTGGTGCCTACCCACCATTGGCTATCAAGAACATTTTCAACCCCTGGTCAATAGTTTTCTCCTTGAATAAAGTAGGTACGAATGAACTCCTGAGCATGCGAAGCGATGTAGAAGCCGAAATCGACACTGGGAGCTTGCAAAAGATGCATGAACTATCAGCGAAGGAGTGGTTGCTCATATCGAGCGAGCGCCGTCAAATCTACTAAAATACAACTCCTATTGCATAATTTCTCGTATTTTCCGTGTTTCGCGATCAGTGAAATATTATTAATTTTAATTTCGCATTCTGTAAGTTCATCCGTTCTGCGACAGGCGAAAATAACTCCCTGATCGCCGGTAGACGTTTTACACCGGCTGGAAGATGGTTGTATAGGTAGACGCAGTGTTGAACAATTGCTCAACCTCAATTTAATGATAGGCAGATAAGTGAAAACTGGTGTGTAAACTGAAATGATTTTTTATGAAATCGCAATATCGCAATGCGAGACTCTTATTCTAGTATCTAGGTACGCATTATTTTCATGACCTAAGGTAAGTAGATTACTAGAGCTTGATAACTGATGCAGTGAAAGATCGGTAAATATTGTACGACGAGTGAGTTAGACCAGTGCAATCACATTGCGAATAAATTGTATACAGTTTAAAATAAAAAGGATATGTAATTTATTATAGACAATTAAGGCAGCCAACGGAGAAAGCAGTTCGGCTTTCAAGCAGCGCGGCTGATGTTATGAAACTTGGGGCTACCGGTCAGTGTGATCAAGGATTTCAAGTTTACTGGCACTAATCAAGCTTCGACAGATTTCTTAATCTTACCTCTAATCTTAATCTTAACTTATCATGTATTACTCATTGATGAATGGTCGGTACATCGTTCCCTGAGAGCACTTCTCGTAGTCGATCTGATCATTAATCAACCCAAGCACTACATTTCTTGAAGCCATTAAAGGAATCTAAATTCACTAATCTGAGCATAAAACTAAATACAGACAAATCAAATAAAATTAATTTGACTATAAGAAATACATACTGCTCAACAAATTAACAAACAGGTAGGTGCATACAGATTGATGAGTTGACGCAATGAGAGAACGCGCAGAGAATGAGCATCAACAGGTACGTAAGTACGCAGGAAACTGTTGGCCAACTGTGAAACTGAGCCAGTTATTAGGGAGAGAGAAAAAGACATGCCGTTATACTTCTCCTTACATGCGACGATTAGGTATAATTTAGTTCAAATTAAACGATTCCGCAAGATCCCGATAGTCTAGATTTCGGGGACTACATTAACCAGGAGCGCCCAAGGTCCAATTCAAGGTTTTGTTTCTTTGTGACTCAATCATAATTATGTCTCTTCATTGAATTATTTTATTTTTCCTTCTTTTGGGCTTGAAGTCCTTAATAACCTTCTGATAGGCCTTTATCTTAAGGTTCGATGACATTGAGCAAGTTTACAATCTACTGGCCACCGAGTTTACAAATGGGCGATTCGGCGTGTGTGATAGTTGACGACACACAAAACCTGAGCTACTCGCTCAGTAGCTAACTAGCTAGCGAACTAATTCCGTCGACATTTTGTAGACAAATGAGATACTCGCAGCTACCTCGCTAGCAACTATGATGCTGTTGGTTAGTTTACTAGCTAACAAGCCCACACGCCAGCGAGTAGCGAGCAAAGTAGCCCGGATTTCAAAATTTTCTCGGTAGATTGCAGTCTGCTTGTAACTAGTGAATACACTGGGCGAGTTTACTAGCAGATAGTGAATATAACCAATCTTTTGGTTCTCTAGAAATTAAACTCATCCATCATAGCTCTGTACCGCCATGCCAGTTTGCAAAACAAGACCATCTGTTTCCATCCATCGCCGTCAAGAACTTTGATAGCCTCCTCATGATTCAGAAATGCCTTATGGAATGCTGCCATCCGAAACTCAGCCAGTAGGTACTGGAAAACTGCACACAAAATGGAAGGGGTCCTCTTTTTCATGCTTAAACATGAAGCATTCCTCGTTTCGATCTGTCTCGTATAGTTTTGCATTCAGGTGCAGCAACTCTCCTCAAAGTTTGACTGGCCTCTTGACCATAGATATCCACATCGTTCCTATTCACCAGACTGGCTAGCTCTCTACACAAGATAAAATTCTCCGACGCCTCCAACCTTCTCCACCAAGCACTCCGTGTTTCATCCTGATATTTGGCGAGAATATGCTCGGAGCCTGACTTTAGAGTGCTGGGGTCCATGGCGCTAGGTTATTAGGGATCCCGTATTTTTCGGCCCTGGAACGCCATTCCCTTGCCCAGTCCAGGTCTAGTGCTATGAGCTCTTTTGCCACTATCTTCTACCTTGGGCCCCATCCCGTTTCTTATGATTTTTTTTTAAATTTTAAATAACACCCGTAGCACTGTGAACGACCAGCCGTTCGTTTACAATAACTCTTAAATGGTTGAACCCATGAAACTTCATCAACATGAGTGTGAATCAAACGTTATAATCGTAACTCTGTTATCAATTTGACAGGGAACCGCTTATGCAAATAACGCGTGTTTTTAAGAATGCGTATTTTATTTTAACAAGTAGGCTTGGGAAGAAGGTAATTTCAAGTATTAATTTGTTGGCAGGGTGCTTCTCGATGGACGATATAGGTAGTAGGTACTGGTTTTCAGACACCAAAAAAAAATTGCCGAGTCAGTTGCAATGCATAAATGGCTCAGGACAAAAATAGTAGAACATAACCTCGCTAGTGAGCCTGTTCCAAACTACCCTCTACATTTGGTTACAAAGTGAAGGGAAGCCTTTGTACATGTATCGGAGTTTGATTAATTTTACGCTGGTTGCCAAGTGGGGACCGATCTGTTCCTTTTACCTTTTCCTGCCATTTCATTTCACAAGTGATACCTATCCACCTTTCTTTCGAAGTCATTAATTATATTGTCGGGGTTCAGCCACAGGTGGAGGGCAGCAAGAAGAATCTCCTTCAACAGTTAAAAATGATTTTCTAGGTTAAAGCGAACGAGCTGTGGCCTAGACATGCTGCCAGTCTGTTGTGGAATAATTTGCTGCATTTTTTCTGAATGATTTCATTTACATCATTGAGTTGTTTAAGTTTATTAATTTTGTACAGTAATGTATCATAAGATTTTCAAGGTAAAATCAGCCATCAGAAAACAGTAACTATGAGCCAACGTATGGGTGTGATATTAAAAAGAAAGTCAACAACGAAGAAGGTCAAGAACAAAGTCATGTAGGAAAAAAACCACAGTCATGCAGCATGGCTATAAGAGCGAATTTTCGAAGTTTTCGGCATCTTCCTCCTCCGCCTAAAATTTTCTGAAAATTAATTTTCGGCCAATGTTTTCCCAACTTGATACCATACAAAATTAAAACAGGAGTAGTTTTACGCAAAGTAAAATTTGGGGTGGAAGGAGGGGGAGGGGGAAATCAAAAATGTTTTGAATACCAGAAGAGTAGGTATTGGGTACATAACAAATTTTTTGTTCCATTTTTTGCCGAGTAACACCTCGGTTTGTAGATTTTCCAACGCTGAACACGATGGTGAAGTCAGAATTGCGATATCCCATTCCGTTATCAGATTAGAGCAGACGAACCAGGAAGAACATCTCAAGAAATAACCACGTTCCTTCATCTTCAAAGTGCTCCAGTTTGAGAATGGAATGAGATATCGCAATTCTGATTTCACCATCGTGTTCAGCGTACAAAAACCTTTAAAATGAGGTGTCACTTGTCAGACTTTTTCATTTTGGAAATTTATGGGTAATTTTCCCCCCCTAAAACTCCCCAAAACTCCCCCTTAGGGTGACCCGATTCTGCTCATCTTCGATCTTAGCCTGTCGATTGCCAAGACAGATTTTTCGTGCAAATTTGAACTTTTTATCTCAATTCTTTCGAGAGTTATCGTCTGGAATGACACATACATATATAAATATATAAATATATATATAAATATATAAATATATAAATATATAAATATATAAATATATATATATATACATATAATTTTTGGTGTCTTTCGGCAGGGAATTCAGGATGGTCTGAAACGGATTTTGGTATAAAAATCTTTCGGAAATTCGAGTTTTAAAAATTTTGGACCGAGAACAATAGCTTCCTTTTCTTCGAAAATTCGCTAAATGTAATAACTTCTGCCAGAGTGTGGCGCTTAGCTTATTCGTGGCAAATCCATTACGGTATATTACAGTTTCTTTAGTCGACTGTATGTTAGTTGTCAATGCTCGCTTATCGTCGGGATATACATATGAGTTGAAGGATTGTTCGTGGAAATGCTGCTTGTGCAAGTCAAGTGTCTAAATGGGTGATGAAGTTCCCACAATGGCTCATGAGCAGACCTAAATTATAGCCATATCTTCATGAAATTCATACATGAGTCGAAAACTCGAAACCCCTAGTTAATTTCATCGTCGGATGAGTTGAACGGGGGTTGGGCGTGTCGTGTGGCCAGGGTTTTCCGTTCGCGTAAACGCAGACGAAAGTTACAGTTTAGTTCCGATGAAATCTAATTATGAGACCATCTAGACATCTAGACCTTCCCACCCACCCACGGGAAACATGATAGTGTTTAGCAGTTTGTGCCGAGAACCCTGATCTACCGGTCGATTACTTGATGTAGGTATACTCAACTACTAGATGTATTAGAAGGAAGATGACTTTCGTATAGAAATATTGGTAGGTAGCTATATCATTACATTTGTAAGTATCACCGTGGACATGACTGAAACCTTCTCATGTTATAACGACGGATCCCATCGAAAGATACAAACCTACCATTTTTGGCCGGTAATTTCCTCCAGAGAATAAATAATTTCCAACTGAGAGGATACCGTCAACATTTTTATTACAATATTACTCTCGAAGGTAGGTATCACTCCACATAAATTATGCACGTAACTGCAGTCAGCTTTGTTCAGTTCTGTCATTACCACAAGAAACTCATAAATAAACCTCTATGGGTAGGTAGAGGTTGTAGATAGTTGAAGGGAGAGATGAGGAATTGCCACTTAAGTCCTACCCGTCTTTTGAGTGGCACTCAGTTACAAATACTTACACATATTTTGTAATGCAGCCACATGTAGTTATTTGTAAGAATATATAACTATTGGTGATCTTATTACAATACAACAACTTAACATTGGTAATAAAAAGATCGAGACTCACATATTGCCGGTTGCAGAGTCTGAGGCAGAATGACCAAGAAGCCAGCGGTCCTGATGAGGGCCGCGAGGTCCTTCTGGTCCCCCTCTTCAGCAGCCACCAAGGTTTCTTAATCGTTCATCCATATGTCTTTTCCTCCATCTCACTGAAGATCACTAATTCGTTTGTTAACGCCATCAGTTCCATCGACTTGAACTCAAAACGCAGACGAAACACTTTTTGTGCTTACACATGCCTTCCATGCATTAAATTTGAAATCTACAAGTACCTACTTACCTTGTAAACATGTTGTCAGTAAACATGTTTTGTAATCTTCAGCTATTCTATAATTGCAGTTCTGTACAAACGTCGGACTTCGGCGAGTGGTAACTATAAGTTCGTACCGGTTCATCGATAACCAGTTGTTATAGTTTTGGTTTGGAATTTATTGAAAAAATCAGTAGTACTTGAAAAAGGTTTTTATTCTTGGCCAATGCCGTCTGGTTACTAGGTAGGTGGGAATACTAGGTAGGTGGGTAGGGGGGAAGTAATACCGAATGAAAAGAGCGACGATAATTATTTATTGAGTGATAGCGCATTAGGCACCATACAATGGTGTATAATTAACAAAATGTTCCTATTTTCTTTTCAGTTATTTATCCCAAATAGGGGTCATCTTCAAAATAACCCCCCCCCCCCCCCCCTCATAAAATACTGACGTAATTTAATGGCATGTTTTGATACAAAGACTCCTTAGCTTCAATGACCAAGCAGCGGTTCATTCAAGTAGGTCAGTACCTATCCAGATTCCAGATGCCTGATGCCTGGAATATAGAGAGAGACACAACTACATGCTAGCGACTTTAACCCCGAGTTACCAACCACGGCTTACGATTGTCTTGCTTGAAACATTAGGTACCTACCATTTTGGTTGGAAACTAGTGGATAATAATAATTGTAGGTACCGAACTTGTTCTTATACGTTATTGGTATAAATTGCTTATACTTACTAATATCTTCCGGATTTCTGGTTCCTCAAATGTTTCTGAATTTGATACCATGATCTGTCTATCAAGCTGTATTTGGAATCGTTCTGTCTGAGCGTACCTACTTCAGTACCTTGAGGCTCCTGGTTAACCTCCTGGAAAATTAACAGATACGAAAACTCTTTGAGGCTTTGACCTCTTTACCGCCATAACATGGTCATAAATTAAGCGTCCCAATGACCAAGGATGCATGAAAGACGTGGGAACTCAGGAGGTGGAGAAATGGGAAGTGGAATGGCTGGCCGAGAAGAAACGGCAGACAATTCTCGACCTTGGCAGACAAGGCGGCCGTTCACTACAGATGCCCATCATCTGGAAAACTCCTCAATTATCTTCTATAATATTATAGGTAAGTGTTAGCGCATGTTACCTCATCACGACTTAACTGCTTGACCGATTTTAATGAGGGTGGTCTCAACGTGATCAGCGAGTTCCTCAGACGGACTTAGGTTATGGTAAAATAGCCGAATTTCCTTCGCGACCCGATTGTTCGGTTTCTACGTATCGCCGAGTAACGCGAATATTAATGGACCACTTTTGACGCCCGACGCATTGACGAATAGGTGCCAAGTACCACCCGAGCGTATAGCCGGCTATAAATGGTCCCATATATAATTTGTCGCATTCGGATCAGTAGTAGACACTGCGCATGCGCAAATGTGGAAAACGTCGAACCCACATAAGTCAAAACCCAGTGGTCCAAATTGGCTCAAATTTTTATGGGAGTTCAGGGTTACTAGGTACCTAATATGAGCATGGACAACTATTTCCACCCTTTCTGCCGTAATTTAGTAAAACGCCTCAATTAAAATTTCGAAATCGGGGTTTTCACGTAAACCCCCTTAGTCCCACCTGCACGTTTCGGTAGTGACGTAAAAAGTGGAAAACTCCCTCGGGAAATCCCCAAAATTCCCGTCAGTAAAATCAGGATATCCGGGATTACGCAGGCAAACACATTAACTCACCAACCATTCAGGCAAAACGACTCAAATCAGATGCCCAAAACGCCTCATTTATTAATTATGATCTACAATCTACACTTACTTACTTAGCCAGAACACCTCAGCTCGACATTATTGGGCGTTGAGGCATTTTGCCTGCAAATCGCCCTCCTCACTTTTAGGTTGTGGTTTTTATTGGAGCGCCGGAGGCGTTCTGCCTGCAACTATTATATCAGCTGTACATACATGAGGTGTTTTGGTTTATTATTCTGTGAATAATACACCTATGTATTCGCTCAGCAAAAAATTTTTATAACACCCCCTCAAAATTTTTCTTTTCCGTTTCAAGGTGCGTAGATTCAAAAATGCAATGTCCGTCCGCCGTCCGCCGTACGCCGTACGCCGTCCGCCGTACGCCGTATCACGTGTACAGGCTCCATTTTCGGTCTAAAAAAGTCGTTCTTTCGCACACATGCTCCATTTGGGCCCTAGTTGTGTCCCGAAACTTTTCAGCCCGATCGGAATATACCCAGGGGTGTTATGAGTGAAAATTTGTATAAAAATAGGTACTTTTTGCGTTTTAACAACATGTTAGTAACATGAGCTTTTGAGGTATCTTTTTCCATGTTTTTGAGGACGAGAAGACCGAATATGAAGTCGATTTTGACCAAAGACGCGGAAATTGAGGTTTTACCAAAGGTTCAGCTCCCAAAATTGGTTTTTTATGAGTCAAAAACCTGGAAAACTGTCTGAAATCACCATCAATTTGTACAATAACATTGGAAAAAGTGTAAACAGGTGAATCAAGACCATTAAATGCCACTACCAATGATCAAAGATGATCTTTAAAAAAAAAAAAAAAGCGTACCTATTTCATGTTTTGGGGGCCAGAATTGGTGGAAATCATCAGAAATAGCTATTTCAATCATTCCACATGAAAGAAACAATACATTTAACAGCCAACAAAAATCTCTAGAACTCCAATAGAATAATAAACCCATGTGACAAGGACTTAGCAGCGTTTTTCCTTTTAATTCCATTAATCCCCTTCTGTCTGGTACCTTTCTTCAAACTGTTCTAATTAATTTATTAGTAGAAACTCGTTCAATAAAAGGTCGTTCATTTTTAAAGGGTCATTTAATTTTTTTTTTTTTTTTTTGGGTTGTAAAATATTACTTTCCTTAGCTCACCTGAAAGCTAATTGCCATCGTCAGGCATTTTCTTCGGCACTCGAGAATGGTTCCCTCATCTCCAGGGAAATATCCTGAGGGCCGAAATCAGCGCTAAAAAATAGCAATTTTTCGGGTTTCTATGGGTGAGGAAAGTAGTGCGATGCCTAGCACCAGATGTTTTGCAATACAAGCACTGATCATTTCCATACCGAGTGGTATTTTGAAATCATAGGTTTAATACCCGAATAAAATTATTCGATTTCTCCAGAATTATAAATGGTGCTATTTCGCTATGCGGTCTGGCGCCCGCCCGTGCTTTCCGGACTCCATCGCGATCTCCCTCTCACGTACCCGTGGTCCACCCGCCCGTGCTTACAGTATGTACAAACATCAAAGATGTATCACTCTATCCACTATTCTAATAATCTGTGCTCTTCGGCTTCCTCGTGGCCGTTCGTGCTGTTGACAGACTGTGTGAAGCAGGGTCCGAAATTCATCTGGACGAACGGTCTGCTTATAGATGCCTCAGTGCTCGTGGATTCGTTCATAATTCGGTCTATCAAGGGGTCCACCAAGAAGCCTACGTCGATCCACACTCAAGGCATAGAGAGATCTTGGTTAGACGCCAAAGTCAAATTACTGAAAAAAATGAGAGGGGTTCCGCAGCAGCATCTCCAGTCTCATTTAGATCAGTACTGCTGGAAATTGTACCTCAGACAGCCCAGATCTTTTCCTTGCGATGATGGAAGACATCAGGACCGTACATGGCTAAGGTTAGTGCTTCTCTACTTTCGTATACAACGCCAGATCACGTACCGAATTGGTACCTTATAAATTACTATTCAGTTGTTTGGAGCAGGGGAAATCAGAGACACAAAGGCGTCAGCCGGCTGCCGGCCCTAGCTCCTTTCCCCACGCTGAGGACATCCCAAGGTGAGGAAGAGCGCGGAGGAGGTACCCTATTGTATGAGTAATTTGAACTAATTGTAAGCAATATTTGAATATACCGTAAACTGGGACAACTTTGCAACTTTTTTTTCTTCCTACTCAAATTTTGCTTACTCAAAATGTTTAGAAATGCCTCAAAATCGTCTCAAACCATTAGTCTTGATCTCTAGTTTAAGAATATGTTTCATTCAGAAAAAACTATATTCAAAAATATTAATAAACATTTTTTCAACACAAAAGTTCTAGTCAATAACCAATTCAGATTGACCTTTTGTGTTTTAAAAAGAAAAATTAGCGCTTTTCTAAGATTTTTTTTTCTAGTTAACAATGAAATAGCATAGGTATTGAACGTTTCCCAAGCCCTCTTAAAGCTCTGCTTCATCTTTTCTCGGTCGAGATAACTTATAAGGCTAAATGTGGAATTTTTCAGTCAATACTTTTCCTCAGCTGTGCCTCGGAATTTCTCGAAATCAAGTCATAATTTAGGCGCCACAGTAAAATTGTGATCATTTGACTTTGAAATCGTTATACATAGGCTTTTTTCCATTATCGAAAATAGTTAGGTATAAACCAAAATTGGACGTGATCCGATCGTTTCTCGACCGGATTTTTGGGTGTTCCAGACCACGTAATATATTATGACTAGGGACTGGAATTATATGCACAAAATTTCGCCAAAATATGCACTCAAAATGGGCAAAATATGCACCCCCAAGCAAAATTACGTTTAAAAATGTTTTAAATATTTCTAAAATGAACTAAATTTTGCTGAGACGAAGAGGTAGTCTATAAATTATGTTCCAGTTATTGTCGCATCCTTGAAAAATTATAGAAAAGGATCAAGGAAGAAAATGGAATGAAAATGTAAGCATCTTTTTTTCTCGACTATACAATATTTACATTTATACAGAAGAAGTCACTCGCTATCACAATTATAGCACTAGTTCACAAAATTGATTTTTACAAATTGTCAACCGTAAATCTCCAACTGTTGTCGCTGGGGAGCAACTTCAAGGCAGAACGACCTCTCGACATCACAGGACACGATGGGTAAAAATTTCAATGCTGAGAGTTCACCTGGGGTAAGGCCAGATGAAAGGTCAGAGTGCTGCACTTTCGGCTGATTCTTCCGGGCAACCAACACCTTATCCTGATGCCCTCTGGTTTTTTTTTTTTTTTTTTTTTTGCTAAGCCCTACCAGGTACACGGATTAAACGGTGAATGGCCTAAGAATATCCGTGATCCCTTTTCAGGAACACATATCTCGGAGGATTTGGCGATTGGAATGTCCAAAAATAGGGAAATTCCCCAATTTCGATTAAAAATGCAGAAATCTGCGCAAAACGGCCAAAATATGCAAAATCTTCAAAATCGAACAAAAGATGCAAAATATGCTATTTAAATTTCAATTAACACGCGCTAAACGCTTCAGATACCCTCAAAACGGAAAATTAGAACGATATACACGATAAAAAACACATATGCAAAATATGCAAATTCCAGTCCCTATATATGACACAGCGACGGCCGCGAAAACATCGGGTAATACCGAGTACCGACTCGTAAAAGTAGATAGGTGGGTAGGAAGGTAGGTGCACGTAATTACCGTATCTTCTCCCAACGCCTGTTTACGATTCACTCCATCAATCCAGAACGAACATTTCAAGCTAAGAGTTGGCCAAGGATATCGCAGGTTGCCGTCTCACAGTTCAGTTCATCTGCCCTACTCGCCATGCTCAAGACTGTTCATTTAAATAGATACCTACTTCTCTCCTTTCCAAGTGTAGAAAAAATTACGGAACTCCTCCGATAAATGTATTATGCAAAATAGTATGCTGGTATAAATATGCCAACATCAAAAAAGTCTGACAAGTTGTTAGACCTTCTTAGTAAGTACGTACCTACATCAATAGGTATGGACACAAAATAACCGTTGCTTCAATGCAAGTAATAATTAGTTGTTAAATTGCACTGTTTAGTAGGTACTTGATAGTAGTGCTGTACCTACCTACATAGTTGATAAAATCTGCTGAGAACACGCCTTGAAACTAGAAGCCAAAATTCCAACAGCCGATCAACTTTTTGGAAGCTACTTTTCTACAGCTCAATATTTTAACATTCGATGTTCTATCAATACATGTGTGTAGGTTGGTACTAGTTAGTTATCTTACGTTTAAGGAAGGATAGGTAGGTACCTAGCTGCAGGGCCGTGGAGAGAAAATCTGGGCCCGGGGGCAGAACGCTTCCCGGACCCAAAAAAAGAAGAAAAAAAGTTCTTAAACTTGTTAACAGCTTACTCAATTTTTTTTTTTTTCACTTCTTAGCAAGTTCCTAAAACACCCAAAAACCTCCGTAACCATATACCATAAATAATAAGCCATTTTGAGAGGGGGGAAAAATCGGTGGAAGGAGGACGGATTGTAGAAAATGAGAAATGATCAAGTTCTTACAAATTTATGTAATTATGTATATACCGGGTGTTCGGTTTAAGAACGACGAAACTTCAGGGATTGATTCTACAACTAATTTTCAACAAAAAGTGTCTCCTAGAGTTTTTTCTGTAACCCCTTGTTTTCGAGTTTTTTCACTTCTAAGATTTCTTTCGTGTTTTCGACATTATCTCACTAAAATGACCATAACTCCCTCAAATTACATGGTGAATCAAAATTTGAGCATACCGTTGGAAATAGCGTTAAATTTTCTTTCAGATTCAACCATCAACTTTTCTCTAAAGTCAAGAAAAACAAGCGATTTTTGAACCCAAACTACAATTTTTGTCATTTTTCATCTTTCTATGCGATTTTCAACGGTATTTTCCAACAATATCGGCGACTGAAAAACTGATGAGCTTCACGGTAAAAACATTTACCTTTAATAAGCTTTCCAACGGTTTTATGCAATTTTATTTTTAACGAATTTTTTAAGAATTTTATTTAAGAGAAATCGGTGAAAAAAACGTGGAGAGGGAAAATTGAAAAAGAATCTCTTTTTCCTTCACATAAAAAAATAAAATATATAAATAAAAATAACTTCTTTCTACAAGATTTTACAATTTATAACTTTTTTACGACATTTTAACTTGTTACAGAAAATGTTCTAAACGCTTTAAACAGATTCTGCACCTCTTGCGAACACTATCAACAGCGCTGCGCAATTCCAAACGATTTTGCTCAATTTCGGCACAACACAAGTTTATCCTGCCAATCAACTCCTCCCGAGTTTCCACCTATCTTCCTCCCGAACCGCCTCAACTCATAAGGGTTTCTACATTTTCTGGACAACGATCTGATGGAGTAATTGGACGTCGTGCCTCTTGATAGGAGGCAGAATATTATGTGGTGGCAAATGAATGGATGTCCAGCCCACAATGGACGTAACATTTCCCAGTGGTTGAACGAGCATTTTAGAAACAGATGGATAGTGTTCGCAAGACGTGCAGAATCTGTTTACAACAAGGCGAAGGGCATTTTGAACGGTTTCAGTACCAAGTTAAAATGTCGTAGAAAAAAGTTATAAATTGTAAAATCTTGTAGAAAGAAGTTATTTCTATTTATTTATTTTATTTTATTTTATTTTTTTATGTGAAGGAAAGAAGAGATTATTTTTCAATGCTCACTTCTTACTTGTTATTTAACCCATCCTAATCGCGCAAATTCCACGTTTACTCACTAACTGGGTTCCCGAAATATGCGGGAAATGACGTCCCTCTCCAAGTTTTTTCGCATTCAATCACCGATTTCTCATTTAACAACGGCGTTAAAAATAAAATTGAATAATACCGTTGGAAAGCTTATTAAACGTAAATGTTTTTACCGTGGAGCTCATCAGTTTTTCAGTAGCCGATATTGTTGGAAAATACCGTTCAAAATCGCCTAGAAAGATGAAAAATGACAACAATTGTATAGTTTGGGTTCAAAAAACGCTTGTTTTTCTTGACTTTAGAGAAAAGTTGATGGTTGAATCTGAAAGAAAATTTAACGCTCTTTCCAACGATATGCTCAAATTTTGATTCACCATGTAATTTAAGGGAGTAATGGTCATTTCAGTGAGATAAGGTCGAAAACACGAAACAAATATTAGAAGTGAAAAAACTCTAGAAAGCAAGGGGTTACAGAAAAACTCTAATAGACACTTTTTGTTGGAAATTAGTTGTAGAATCAATCCCTGGAGTTTCGTCGTTCTTAAACCGAACAAACACCCGGTATATTCAATTCCAAAACAAAAGTAAAATGAAGCAAAACAGCTTTTAAAACTTTAGACTAGGTATTATAGAAATGGGTTGGGTTACTTGGTGTTTATCAGTTTGTAGGTAACCTTACTGGTTGGTGAAATAGGGAAAGCGCATGCGAAGAAAAGAAAATAGTGGGGAAGGTGGCGGGGAAAGAAGTTAGTGGAACTTCTACTGTTAACTTGTTTTCTTGGTGCACTAGCAGAATACGCACAAAACACTTCAGTGTTTTCAGAACAGTAACCTACTGATTTGTCCTCTATTTTCAGATTCCCTCTCCCGTTACACCTTTTTTAAATTTAATTTCTTCAAGAATTTTTTTGGTCAAAATCCGGGCCCGGGGGTAACGGGCCTGCCTAGCTGTCCAACGTGGATGAGAGTGTTCTGTTAGGTTTTTCATTTGAACAAGTAGATAGGGGCGGAATATTAATTACCTACGCATGGTCAATACTGAACGCCCTTGCCCTCGGATTTCTCACTCTCTCGTCTTGATGAACACCCAGCACTGTTGGCTTACAACCAGTTCCCCGTTGCTCCCTTGCACAACAGGCGTCTCGACTAGTCGCAACTTTCCAAGTTGGGACCAACCAGCTGTTGATTGATTTTGTCTTATTATTAAGATGTCCCTTTAGACTTGCCGAGGTGCCTTTAGCTGCCCAAGAAATATTTTGTTCAACCGTCGAATGGCTCGACAACCAACTTGGACTAGCTGCTTGAAATTTTCAAGGATTCACAGTAAGAAATTACCAAGGATTTCATCGGGACTTACCAGACCACGTGCTGCAAAGTCCTTGTCACATGGGTTTATTATTCTATTGAACATACCTACAGAAATGATGGAAATACACTTAGTGTTTCTTCCATGTGCCATTAACACGATATAAGCTCCTATTTTTGATAAATTATCTTTGATCATTGATAGTGCCACTAGTTGTCTTGATTCACCTGTTGGAACTACTTCTAGTGTTATTATACATGTTTATGGTGATTTCAGACAATTTCCTAGGTTTTTGGCTCCTACAAAACGAATTTTGGGAGCTGAACCTTCGTTACAACCTCAATTCTTCACTCTTTGGTCAAAATCAACTTCATATTCGGTCTTCTAGCCCTAAAAAACATGGAAAAAGATACCTCGCAAGCTCATGTCCACTAAAACCTCGAAAACCCCCTTTTTTTACACCCATTTTTCACCTGTACCACCCCTTGGTGTATTTTGATCGGGCTGCCGAGCTTCGGAGCACAGCTAGGAGCCAAATGCGTTCCCAACTGGGAAACCAAACTGTGTGCGGAAGAACGACGATTTTACGTAGACCAAATTTTAACATAAATTTAAGACTGAAACTTCGTTAGAACCTCAATTTTCCACTCTTAGGTCAAAATCTACTTCAAATTCTGTCTCCTCATCCTAAAAAACCTGGAAAACGATACTGTCGTGAGTCCCTCCAGGAATCACTCCTCTAGCAAACTTAAAGTTCTCGCCAATATTCAACCGCAAAAGATAAACTCTGCTAATAAACGGTACGAGTGGGGAGACAAGCCACAGGACCCAGGGTACACAACCTGGAGCCCCACCACCAACCCCTAGCAGGGGGTTGGAGGGAGAGGACTCATTTTCCTATAAAACCCCGGATCCTGCGACTTTAGCTTCATTCGACACTTCCTCTAACCAGCTCTCTCTTCTCTCCTCCTACCTTGCTCTCTCTCTCTCCTCTAAAAGATTCCAGATGTCGGTGGTGATTCGCTCATAACCGCCTGGACACCTCCTCTCCAAAAGATCCTAGATGTCGGTGGTGATCCGCTCATAACCGCCTAGGCAAACCTCCTCTACCTCCTCTCAAAAGATTCCAGATGTCGGTGGTGATTCGCTCATAACCGCCTGGACACCTCCTCTCTAAAAAGATCCTAGATGTCGGTGGTGATTCGCTCATAACCGCCTAGGCAAATTCACCTAAAACCTCTTCCAAAAAGATCCCAGACGTCGGTGGTGATTCGCTCATAACCACCTGGGCAATTTCCCTCACACCACCGTGATGCCAATTTTAAATTCATCACAGTGGTGAACCCGACGTTCAAACAACCTTCCTCTTTTTCCCTTCTCATGTGTCAAACCCCAGTCACAAGTTAAGTTCGGTCCGTGCAGTCCAATTTCAAATTCAAATTCAGTCAGTCAGTTTAAATTCGCATTTCTCGCTCACCACTCACACCCGCCCGGAGATCGCAACCCTCTCACATCTCCGCTCAGCCACTCCCGACTTCAGCGAATTTTAAATTTGATACTTCATATTGCAAATTTTAATTTTTCAAGTTTCAGCCTGCGAAATACCTGAACCATGGACCCGAACACGCAATCGCCCCCGCTCCTCCGACCAGCCACGCTGCCGTCCCCCGCCGCCACGACAGCAAACGCAACAGCCGCAGTCGACAACCCCTTCTCCACCCTCTCTCCACCCGGCACCATCTCACCGACTGCGCCCGCTGCAACCCCCGCCGCCGCCGACGTCATGACGGCCGCTGCGTCTTTTCCTCTCTCATTGCCGCCCTTTTACTCACACGACCCTGCATTATGGTTTTTTCAGGTGGACGCAGCATTTTCGGCCGCCGGTATCCGCAGCCAAAAAACACGCTACTCCCGCATCATCTCCCTCCTGCCGTACGACATATTACTGCAGACGTCGGACATCTCCCCCGACGCAGCCACCGCATACGACGACCTCCGCGGCCGTCTCATCTCACTGTACCAACCATCAAAGATCGCACGGATCGCCGCCCTGTTGCAGCCGCAACAACTCGGCGATATGAAGCCCTCCCACCTCTTCCGACGCCTGCGCCATCAGTTACAAGGCATTATGACGGCCGACATCGCGAGGACCTTCTGGCTACGCGCCCTCCCCCACCCCATCCAGATGGCGCTCGCCAGCCACCTCGACGGCCCAGACGAGACGCTTCTCCGCCTCGCGGACACGGTTCATGATCTCGCCGCATCCGCCAGCGTCAACGAGATTCGCACCCCCCGCATCACACCTTCCCCTCGAAGAGACGACGGGCCCGCCGAACACCGCCGGCCCCCCTCCCTTGACCGCCGTCGACCCCACTCCACGGAGCGCCGCCGACCCCCCTCCACGGACTGCCGGCGCCCGACCTCATCGGAACGCCGCCCTACCCCTCCCCAGGACCAGCGGAGGGGAAATTCACCGGCCAGAACAACCCCCACCGACACAACCCGCCGCAGCAAGATGGCCTACCTCCCCGCCGACCCCCCCCCCCCCCCACCGATGTTTTTACCACGTAAACTTCGGTGGGGAGGCCCGCAAATGCCAGCCCCCCTGCTCCTTCCCTTCCGGGCAGGGAAACGCCGATACCCTCCGGTAAACCCGGCGGGCCCCCCTCCTCGCCAACACGGGGGAGACCCCCACAATCCCCCCCCGGCCCGCATCTGCGCCACCACCACTAACGAGACCCCCCACTCTTCCTACGCCACCGCCACGGCCGCCAACCTCCCGGCCGCGCCTCGCAGCGCCGCCGCACCCCACTCCCGGGCAAACACCGCTCCCCCACCACGGAACGGCCCCTCCACGGCCGCCGCCACGGCCGCCAACCTCACGGCCGCGCCCAGTTGCGCCGCCACAACCCCCTCCCGACCAACTACCGTTCCCCCACCAAAGAACGGCCCCTCCACTGCCGCCAACCTCACGACCGCGCCTCACTGCGCCGTCACCGTTCCCCCACCACGGAACGGCCTCCCCACTGCTGCCACCACGGCCGCCAACCACCCCACAGCGCCCCGCTGCGCCGCTACCAAACCCTCCCCACCACCAACTGCTCCCCCACCACGGAACAGGCGCCCCACCAACCGCGTCTCCTTCGCAGGAGACGCCTCCCCACCATCACCTCAACAAGCCCGCCCCGACGCCAAGGCTACCAACACCACCCCACGAACCTACGCAGAGGCCGTCCGCCAACCCCCCTCCGCCGCCCCAACCGACGCCGTTCTGCCGCACACCACCCCGGCCCACCAAGGACTATTTATTAAATGCCGGCGGACCAACGTGCCCTTCCTAGTGGACACAGGGGCGGCGCTCTCCATCTTCCCAAACTCCATCCTCCGTCGTCAGGCGCGCTGTCATCGCCAGATCCTCTACGCCGCCAACGGTACCACCATCCCCTCGTACGGGACGTACCGCTCGTCCGTCTACCTTAGCGGACTCGCGTACGAGTGGGAATTTACCGTGGCGGACGTGGAGAAGGCAATCCTGGGGGCCGATTTTTTGGCATACTTCGGCCTCCAGGTAGATGTAAAGAACGCGCGCCTGATTGACCCCGCCTCCAACGCCCCAATCCCGGGTTATATCCACGCGATAACCCAACCTCCAAACCAGTTCAAAACCCTCCTCGACCACTACCGCCCCCAGCGCCGCCCCTCAGCCCACATTTCTACTGTACAACACTTTATTGAGACCTCTGGCCCCCCAATTACCGCCAAAGCCCGCCGCCTCCATCCCTTACAACTAACCCAGGCCCGTAATCATTTTGATCGTTTGATCGCGGACGGGATCATCCGCCCCTCCAAATCCCCTTGGGCTTCACCTCTGCACATAGTGCAAAAGCCCAATGGGGATATCCGCCCTTGCGGCGACTATCGCCGCCTCAATGCAAAAACCACCCCCGACCTTTACAACGTCCCCCACCTCCGGGATTTTTCGTCCCACCTCCACAACACAAAAATCTTCTCCACCCTCGACATCGCACGTGCGTTCCACCACATAAATATCCACCCCCCAGACATACCAAAGACGGCCATAATCACCCCATTCGGCCTCTTTGAGTATATAAAAATGGGATTCGGCCTCAGAAACGCTGCCCAAACGTGGCAGCGTTACATGGACAGTATTCTACGTGGCCTTCCATTCGTCTTTTGTTTTTTAGATGACGTTCTGGTCGCCTCTCGCACCCCCGAAGAACACCTAGACCACCTGCGCCAAATTCTAGACATTTTCTCCGCCGAGGGACTACAAATTAACGTCGACAAATGCGTCCTCGCCCAGCCCTCCATCCGCTGCCTCGGCCACCTCGTCTCCTCCGACGGAATCAAGCCTCTCCCGGACAAGGTACAAGCCATCACAGAATTCCCCCAGCCCCGTACCGTCACGGAACTCCGCCGTTTTTTGGGTATGTTGAACTTTTACCGCCGCCACATCAAACACTCCACCCAACATCAACAACCCCTCATAAACGCCATACCCCAGCCCGCAAAAAAAATGATAACCGCCCCATCACTTGGTCCCCCGAACTAGCTTCCGCCTTCCAAACTTGCAAAAACGACTTAGTAGCCGCCGCTCTACTGGCCCACACCGACCCCCACGCCCCCCTCTCCATCACCACAGACGCCTCCGACTGGGCGATCGGGGCAGTACTCCACCAACACACCGGCGCCCACCCCCAACCTCTCGGGTTTTTCTCAAAAACCCTCTCCCCCACCCAAAAGAACTACTCCACGTTCGACAGAGAGCTCCTCGCCATCCACGAAGTCATAAAACACTTTCGTGACTTCGTGGAGGGCAGGCAGTTCTCTGTCGTAACGGATCATAAGCCCCTCACTCACGCCCTCCTTCAGAGTCGTAAGTCCGCCTCGCCTCGTCGCCTCCGGCAGCTCGAATTTATAGGACAATTCACGTCCGATATTCGCTACCTGCCGGGGACCGACAATTGCGTGGCGGACGCACTCTCCCGCCCCACCCCCGCGCCGGTGGCGGGGTTACTGCCCTTCCCCTCCCCCCACATCCTTAAAACACATCAACAACCCGATTCTGACTCCACCCTCTCTAACCTCATCTCCGCCTCCAAACTTCAACAGCTGCCGCCTCAGGACCTCTGGTGCGACGTAACGGCCGACTCACCGCGCCCTTACGTCCCACCGGACCTCAGGCGGCAGCTCTTCCTCCACTATCATTCCCTCCATCATCCCGGAATCAGGGCGAGCCGGGACCTTCTCAAAACGCGGTACTTCTGGCCCCACATGAACACAGATATCCGTAACTGGGTTCTGGGGTGCCAGAAGTGCCAGCAGTTTAAGGTCTCGGCTCACCCCCGAGTCCCACCTGCCCACATCCCCGACTCCCTGCCGTGGGAACACCTCCACCTTGACCTCATCGGCCCTCTTCCCCCCTCCGAAGGCAAAAAGTACTGCCTCACCATGATCGACCGGGCGACCAATTGGGTCGAGTGCATTCCACTCGCCCATATTACCGCGGACGCCGTCTCAGCGGCGTTCCTACACAATTGGATCGCCCGCTACGGGTGTCCGCGGACAGTCACGGTCGATCAGGGGAGGCAGTTCGAGTCAGCCACATTTTCCGACCTCCTCCGTTCCCTCGGCATCCAAAAAATACACACCACCCCCTATCACCCCCAATCCAACGGAAAAGTAGAGCGGTGGCACTCAGTCCTCAAGCAAGCCATCTCCACTTCCTCCACATCCCCCTCATGGACAAAGACACTACCATACGTATTATTAAGCCTCAGAACTTCCGCACGTCCTTCAGACAACACTAGCCCAGCACAACACGCATTTAAAGACCCCCTCCGCTTACCAGCCGATATTTTCCTCACACACCGCGACCCGTCAATTAACAGGGAGCCGCTACACACCTCAACACCCGTTAACGACACAGCTTATCCCAAACGGTTCTACACCGCCACTCATATGTACCTGAAAGAGCCCGGCATTCATAAAACTTTTCAACCCCTTTATGCCGGGCCCTTTCAAGTCATCCGCTCCACACCAAACACCGCGACCCTGTTAATTGACGGGAAACCCCACACCGTCCCGTTAGCCCGCTGTAAGCCCGCTCCTGTACTTCCGCATTCAACAAACCCTATCAGTCTCTCTCCGTCCGTTCACGATGTCACATCACCCGTTCCGCCACTGCCCGTCGCCTCCGTCGCCGTTTCCGGATTTTGACACGGATCCGGAAATGGCGGCGATTCTCCGGGACGTTTTCGTCCCGGACCCACACTCCCCCCTACCCCCCTCGCCCGGGCCCCCATCACCGCTTCTTTTTTACACGCCTCAGAGGATCACCGGACTACCTCCCCGGCCCCGGCAGTGGAAGTTACCCCAGTGGCAAATTCTGCGCGAATTTCGCACAGCTCAAGCCACTGGGGTACACCCCCCCTACATCCCTACCGACCCCCTCATGTCCACCATCCTCCACAAGTTCCGTCTCGCGGAACTCATGCCCCCCCCCCCCACCACCACTTCGGCCCACACCCCTCAAATCAGATTCCCCCACACATTTCAACCCCCCAAATCCCGACCCCCCAAACCACCCCTAAATTTCAACCCCCCAAATCCCGACCCCCCAAAACCACCCATCAATTTCAAGCCCCCCGCTATCAAACCCCCCCAACTACCCCCAACACCTCACCCACTGCCGGGGATATCCCCCATAGCTCCCGTCGGGACAAAACGGCCCGGGCGACGCAACGGACGGAGGGAGCGCCGCATCTCTCCACACGTCCTGGTGGCCCAGTAACCCCGCCCCACCCTGAGCACTCACGGCGGGGCCTTGAGATGGCGGAGTGCTGCTTGTGTCCAAATAATCCACACGCAGCATCCCGCCTCTCACAGCCCCGCCGCGGCCGCCCCCAACGCCACCGCAACATCCGGATACAGCACGGGCGCACCGACGAAGTGGAAGACCCTCCCGGTAGGTCCATTACTCCTCCTATCAGGGGTTCTTCCGCATCGACGAGGCGCCCCCACACTTCACACATACCACAACTACACCCATCCACATCCCACACCCTATCCATACCCAAAGAACGGCGGATTTCCGTGTACCCCCACAATGTAACCCCAACCCACCTACCACGAACCATTGTCAATAACGACCGACGGTGTAAATATTGTAAATACCCACCATCGACTACTGTACATATATTTAAATTAACCCAATCTAATTGTAAATATTGTAAATACCGCTCACTATTGTAAATGCCTAACCTAATCTTACTCGCTCACAATTGTACATATCTTGTTCACTATTTGTAACCCCTATCCCTAATCTTACTAGCTAATAATTGTACATTTCGTGTATCTCAAATACCTATCTATGTAACTACTCCTGTACCTACTTATGTAACTACTACCCTTAATATCATGTTACCTACTTATGTAACTACTACCCTTAATATCATGTACCTACTTATGTAACTACTACCCTTAATATCATGTACCTACTTATGTAACTACCCTTAATATTAAGTCCACTTTCACCTAGAGTTAAGAACGACGCCCTCAGCACTCAACCTGTTGCCGTGGCCCTCAGCCCCTGTCACCTTGCGCCTTCAGCCCCTCATACTTATGTTTGCCTTGGCCCTCAGCCCCTGTAACCCTGCGCCCTCAGCTCTCCTCAAATTTTGGCTCAAACTGGGGGGACCTCTGTTGTGAGTCCCTCCAGGAATCACTCCTCTAGCAAACTTAAAGTTCTCGCCAATATTCAACCGCAAAAGATAAACTCTGCTAATAAACGGTACGAGTGGGGAGACAAGCCACAGGACCCAGGGTACACAACCTGGAGCCCCACCACCAACCCCTAGCAGGGGGTTGGAGGGAGAGGACTCATTTTCCTATAAAACCCCGGATCCTGCGACTTTAGCTTCATTCGACACTTCCTCTAACCAGCTCTCTCTTCTCTCCTCCTACCTTGCTCTCTCTCTCCTCTAAAAGATTCCAGATGTCGGTGGTGATTCGCTCATAACCGCCTGGACACCTCCTCTCCAAAAGATCCTAGATGTCGGTGGTGATCCGCTCATAACCGCCTAGGCAAACCTCCTCTACCTCCTCTCAAAAGATTCCAGATGTCGGTGGTGATTCGCTCATAACCGCCTGGACACCTCCTCTCTAAAAAGATCCTAGATGTCAGTGGTGATTCGCTCATAACCGCCTAGGCAAATTCACCTAAAACCTCTTCCAAAAAGATCCCAGACGTCGGTGGTGATTCGCTCATAACCACCTGGGCAATTTCCCTCACACCACCGTGATGCCAATTTTAAATTCATCACAGATACCTTACAAGCTCGCGTTATTAAAACACCAAAAAAAAAAACCATTTTTCACCCGTAACACCCTTGGGTGTATTCCGATCGGGCTGCAAAGTTTCGGACGCAACCAGGGCCCAAATGGAGCCTGTGTGTGAAAGAACGAATTTTGTAGACCAAAATTGAAGTAGATATGCATGAAACGGCGGACGGACATTGCATTTTTGGAATATATACCTACGCACCTTCAAACGTAAAAGAAGAAATGTTGAGGGGGTGTTATAAACGCTTTTTGCTGAGCGATTACATAGGTGTATTATTCACAGAATAATAAACCAAAAGCTACTTATATAACATAAAACGGTTGAACGTTTTGTTCAAAAACAAAAATTAAATTTAAGAAGTGAATTGAGAAATAAAATATGCTTAATATTGTAGGTAATGAGAAAAACAATGTTTATTCGTAAGTACATCACGTTTACCTATCACACCGCGGTGAAGGGAACGTGTCGACATTCTGATGGAGGAGGTACCTATACCTACCTACTTACATGTCTACTTAGGAACCAATATACCAGTATTACCTAACTTCCCTACCAGTTCGAAAATTTCCAGTCATGCAGCGTGAGCATATATTTACCAATTTGGTGACAGCTATTTTTGATTATATATCTAGGTTACCTATTTTTGAAAAAATATTTTATACTTATTGCAATAGCATATTTTTGCCTCGAGCCACGACTCTACCTACCACTTTTGGTAAATTCATAAAAATACAAATTTTGATAGGAAATTATGGGGTACAAGTATGACTGCAGTAATTAGGTACCTACCGACTAAAACTCACAGTTGACCCACTTATTATATCCCAAAATTTCCCATCTTCGTTTGAAATTAAACCTACCTACAACTACAACTACAAATTTGGATTTTTGGTTTATTATTTTCAATAATGAACCATTGGAATCGAGCAAGAAAAAAAAATGCTTACCCCCCCCCCCCCCCCCTCACAATTTTATGGTTTACGTTTCAAGGTATGTAGAATCCAAAACTGCAATAAAAATATTTCTGTCTGTCCGCCGTACGCCGTACGGGCCACTTTTCTTAGTTACCATGAAAGAAAATTGATGAAATTTGGGTTATAGGTTCCGTTCGGGGTCTAGTTGGTTCTCGAAGCTCGACGTTACTGTCAGTCATCTCTAAGGGGTTAAAAATAGGGGTTGACATTTTCAGAACGCCGTATCTCAAAAACTTTCGATTGAAGGGTATGGTTTTTTTACGATATTAAATTTGTCTTGAGCCAAACAATTTTTTGAGGCCACCCGGAGCACTTTACGTCTAGCCGTTCGTGTGCACCAAAAAGCTTCGTCAACACGATCGTGAATCAAACGGTATAAATCCGGCCGGGATTTCATCACTAAGGAGCACCTGACTGTAATCAAGGATCGCTGTATGAAGTCGAGTTGTTTGTTCTACGATAATCATAACAAATATGTTACTGCCTTGACATTAGTGGCGTAGCCAGGGGAGGGGGGGGGGGTTAGTGGGGGTCATAACTAGCCAAAAACTGGAATAAATCCCATGACATCAAGAAAGTATAGGAGAAGATTATAATTTTATTGATTAACAACTATTAACTTGATAAATTTGTCGATTAGTAAATCCGTTTGCTTCCATATCTGGCTATGGATAGAATTTGTCGCATCATAGGAAGAAACTGCCTATGATGCGACAAAAGCCTGAAAAAACGTGAAAAACACGTCAAATTGAATGAAAAAGTAGGAAACAACTTCTCATTCGACTCCAAGACGTCCAAAACGCCTGATTTAGTTCGTGTAATAATTTACCCATCAATAATACTTCAACGTTTGTTCAAGTTGCAAAAGTACCTATCAACAAAATTCAAAAGATCCATCATTTTTCAAATGAAATAATATCGCTCATGTTGAGAATTAAGAACAACAATTCACATTGAAAACTCAAACTTTAATGAAACACAACTGTTTTCCGTAACTACAAGGATTGGTTGATGTTGAACTAATATTGTAGACGACAATATCTCAACACGCCCCCTCAACATCATCCGATAAATCCAAAGCGCGCTCGGAATTCTTGAAACTTCTTTCCTGCAATGGGTTTCGTAAGAATGTCAGCTAGGTTGTCATCAGTTGGACAGTATTCCAATGATATTTCTCTTTTGTGGACGAGATCCTTCACATAGAACTTCCGAACATCTAAGTGCTTGATCCTTGCACTGGCCTTATCGTTTTCAATGAACTTCATGCAACTTTGGTTGTCCTCAAAAATCGACGTTGCAGTTTCTTGAGGATGGCCCATGTCTTTCAAAAGCATCCGAATCCAAACTGCCTCTTGAACTCCTGTTGACGCGGCGACGAGTTCTGCTTCAGTCGAGGACAGAGCAACTGAGGTTTGTTTCTTACATAACCAACCCACACAGCTTGAACCCACTCTGAATAAACACCCGCTGATTGACTTTCGATCTTCTCGATCCCCCGCCCAATCAGCATCCACATAACAATTCAATTTAATTTCGTCTTGCGAACTCAATCTTAGCTTGATGTCCAGTGTCGATTTCAAATAGGATACGACCCTCTTCACTGCGTTCCTATCACTTTGCGTTGGCTTCTCGACTCTGCGCGATAAAATCCCTACTGCTGATGAAATATCTGGCCGTGAAGTTACAGCCAAATACAGTAGAGACCCTATAGCTTGGCGGTACTTTCTGTTATCGGACAATAGCGTAGACTCAGCATTGGAATTCATGAAACCGGCCTCCATAGGTATTTTCACTGGCTTGGCGTCCTGCAGACCAAATTGGGTGACCAAATCTTCAATCTTTCTTCGTTGATGTATGAAGTAGTCGAGACCATCATGCTCGATTTCTACGCCCAAGTAATTTGACGCAGTTCCTAAATCTTTCAGTTCAAACGACAATTGCAACAATTGGAAAGCCTTCTGAACACCTTCTTCACTCCCTGCACAAAGAATATCATCGACGTGAATTACTATGTACGTGTAGGATCCTTCTTCTAGCTTAACATATAAACAAGAGTCTGCATCACTTCTTCTAAAACCATTGTCAATTAACACACCATTAATTTTCTCATTCCAGGCTCGTGCTGCCTGTATAGACTTTTCTGAAGTTTACACACTAAATTCTTACTGTTTTGATTCTCGAAACCTTCAGGTTGAGTCATGTATATGTCTTCTTTAAGGGCTCCATTCAAGAATGCTGTTTTGACGTCAAACTGCTTCAGAAACAATTTCTTGGAAGCTGCTAAAGTGAGCAGTATTCTTACAGTGACGGGGTTTATTGTTGGTGCAAAAACCTCATCGTAATCTTCGCCATACTTCTGTAAAAACCCTTTTGCAACCAAACGCGCTTTGTAACGCTCCACTTTCCCATCATTCCCATATTTGACCTTGAATACCCATTTTGATCCCACAGCTTTCTTTCCGGGAGGTAGTTCTACCAATGCCCAAGTTTGATTTTGTATAAGAGATTCCATCTCTTCTCGTGCAGCCAAAATCCATTGTTCTTTTTCGGGGCCTTGCATACTTTCAACTTGTTTCCAACTCCTTGGTTCAAAAATTGTATCTTTATCACTGTCGGCAATCAGAGCTCTGTACCTTTCTGGGGGAATGCCTTTAGTAGTTCTACCAGAACGTCTCAATGGAAAATCATTGTTATCCCCTGGGTTGCAATGGATCTGCTGGTGATCCTGGGATTCTATTTGTTCATGAAATTCCTGACCCTGTTGATTCGTCCCACATGGCGCTGGATCCAAAATTACGGTGGGTTGGACAGTACTCAAGGGATTTCTTGAAGTTTCATTTCCTGAAATCGTTATGAAATACTTCGAAATTGATAAATCATCGTTCGTATAACCAATTTCTTTCAATGCTGATATTACTTTCGCAGTATCTTCGGTTTCGCTCATAAATCTGACATCACTTGATGTGACAAATTTCTTTTCATCTGGCAGCCAAACTCTATACCCTTTCGAACTATTTGGGTAACCAACGAAAACTCCCGATTTACCCCGTGGGTCGTACTTCCCTCTACTGGGGTCTTTGTTTAAAACATAAACTTTACTCCCAAATTGTTGGAAATAAGCTACTACTGGTGTCTTTCCAGTCCAATAAGTATACGGAAGTTCACCATTCAAAGCATCTGATGGACACCTGTTGCGAATATGTGCCGCTGTGGATATAGCTTCGGCCCAAAACATCTGTGGAAGGCTTGATTCAATGAGGAAACTTCTTGCCATGTCGTTCAGAGTACGGTTTTGCCTTTCAGCTACTCCGTTCTGCTGTGGGGTTCTGGCACAAGTAAACCTTCTCTGTATCCCACATTTGTCTAAAAATGTATTAAATTCATGATTGTCATACTCTCGACCATTATCGCTCTGCAAAAACTTGATTTTTCTACCTGTCATATTTTCTACCATGTTTTTGTAGTTTTTAAACGCGTTTAATGCCTCATTCTTATTCCTCAAGAATCTCACTTCTGTCCATCTAGAAAAATCGTCTATAAACGTTATGAAATATCGCGACTTACCGAAAGATTGAATTCTCATTGGCCCGCATAAGTCAGTGTGGACCACCTCCAGTAGTCCTGAAGATCTCCCTCCTTCACTTTGTGGATATGACCTGCGCGTTAGTTTTGCTTGAATGCAAGTCTCACATTGATGAACGATTTCGTTAGGGTTTGCCCGTATACCTCTTGCTAATCTTTCTCTGATAAGTCGTCTCAAGTCTTTGAAATTTAAATGACCGAATTTCCTATGCCATGCCAAAAGAGAAAATTGTTCTGACACCCTTTGAACACTTTCTTTTTTCTGGTGCTGGCGTAGATAGTACAAACCATTGTTACGATCAGCAGTTAACTTCGTTAATCCTTCACCATCTTGAACGATGGCAGTGTCTTTATCAAATATTACTCTGTAACCTTTGTCGGTTATTTTCCCCACTGAAATGAGATTCGTTCTTAATTCAGGCACAAATAGAGTTTCCGATAAGGAAAGCTTATTATGTCCATCATTTATTGGTATGATAGCAGTCCCAATGCCTTTCGAGGATGCATGTGTGTCGTTTGCGAGGCTGACACTTCTTCCACGGTCAGGTCTTCGGTCAGCAAGGATACTCAACTCGTTTGTCATATGCGACGTACATCCACTATCGAGACACCAACGTATATCTGTTGACTGGAAGTTGCTGGACTCATGGATCAGTAGCCCGAAATCTCCATTATCTCCGAAATCTCCATTGTTTTCGCAAACAACTGCAGACTCCTCTTGGTGCCTTGTTCTTCTCTCTGGACAGAATCGAGATATGTGTCCAGATTTGCTACAATTGAAACATGTTCTATTTGAGCGGAACTGCGGTTTCCGTGCATCTGTAGAATCTATCAATTTTTCCCGATACTGTTGCCGTGGCTGACTCTTCCCTAGAAAAGCATTATGCTCTACGTGTCAGTGTAGTTCTCTTTATTCTCTTTCCGTGCCTCACTTTCTTCAACAATTTTTATTTTTAGAGCCTGGGGTGATGGTAGTGTATCTCTGGTCTCAATGGCGATTCGAAAATTTTCAAAATCGTGGGGTAGAGAGTACAAGAGCATGATAGTAAGAAGATCTTCATTTATTACAATATCCATGTTCTCAAGTTTGTCAACCACGTCAAAAAAATCATTCAAATGATCTCTCACGCTATCTCCAGTTTTCATCCTTTTCAACACTAAATTTTTCAGCAAGGATGCTTTCCTAGCTGGCCCTTTTGATTCATAAATTGAACTCAATTTGTCCCAAACATCCTTGGAAGATTTGCGCAACCTTTGACCTGCTTCAACTCTCCAGAGCTGATTGCGAGTATTATGTCAGCTTTAGCTTTGCCGTCCGCGAGTTCCCATTCTTTAGCCCTCACTTCTTCTGTCGGCTTCACCATGTCTCCAGTGACGTAACCAAAAGTATCATTCTTGGTTAATAATGCTTCAATGTGCATCTTCCAAGTATCATAATTCTCCCGCCCCAGCGGTTCAATTTTAAGTATACTAGAACACATTTTCGTTTTCTTTCTAACTCGTAAGAAGTAAAAACAACAATTCACATTGAAAACTCAAACTTTAATGAAACACAACTGTTTTCCGTAACTACAAGGATTGGTTGATGTTGAACAAATATTGTAGACGACAATATCTCAACAGCTCACTTGGCAAGTGATGGGGACTATTGGATTTTGTTGGTAGGTACTTCTGAAACTTAAACAAACGTTGAAGTATTATTGATGGGTAAATTATTAAACAATGGCAAATTATTACACAACGGTGAATTATTACACAACGGTAAATTATGACACCACGGTAAATTATTACACAACGGTAAACTATTACACAACGGCTCATCTACCCAGAAGGGGCTGGATTTTGTTGATAGGTACTTTTGCAACTTGAACAACCGTTGAAGTATTATTTATGGGTAAATTATTACACAATGGCAAATTATTACACAACGGTAAATTATTACACAACGGCTCATCTACCCAGAAGGGGCTGGATTTTCTGGATAGGTACTTTTGCAACTTGAACAACCGTTGAAGTATTATTGATGAGTAAATTATTACACAATGGCAAATTATTACACAACGGCAAATTATTACACAACGGTAAATTATTACACAACGGTAAATTATTACACCACGATAAATTATTACACAACGGTACATTATTACACAACGGCTCATCTACCAAGAAGGGGCTGGGTTTTGTTGATAGGTACTTTTGCAACTTGAACAACCGTTGAAGTATTATTGATGGGCAAATTATTACACAACGGTTCATTATTCTATCTCCGTAGAAGGAGAACCTATAAGTACAGGTAAATTATTACACAACGGTTTAGGCAGGTACCTGGTAACGAGTACGGGATTAGGTACTATCCTACGGAGGGTCCGCGATCTACATAATATGTGTAGAATAGTACCTACATTATATAGATGGGTTATCTATACAGAGAGCTGTGATCTGTAACAGAAGGGTATTCTGTACAAAATAATAAACCGTTGTGCAGGGATTTGCAGCGTTTTGTTTCTGGTAGCCGAGGCGAGAATTCTCGAATGACCCATTTATATACATGAAAATTGTTGACAATTCAGGGAGGAATTTTCTAAAACTGAGTTGCATAGAAATAAATTAAAAAACGTCTGCCAAGTCGGGTAGGCAGTTTGGTTTCCTCACCTATGTAACATGGACGTAGGTGCATAATTAGCTGGTGGGTCCATTTGGTGGATAGATGGAGAATTGACGCGATGGATTTAAAATTGAGAGTTCAACATGATAAAATAGTAGGATGGAATAGGAGTTGTAGTAATAGGAGGATGGAATAGGAGTTCTAGTAATAGGATTAAAAATAGTAGTTGTAGTAATAGGATTAAAAATAGTAGGATGGAATAGGAGTTGTAGTAATAGGATTAACTATAAGCGTAGGTAATAGAATTATTACAGGCATTCATATAAGTGTTTCGAACCACTTAAAGAATAAGTAGGTACCTATTTCAAAAGTGACGAAGCAAGTTACAATATATTACAAGGTTTTATACCGAAACAAATTAGTAAAATTAATTAAAATTGAGAAAAATCCAAATACATGTCGTTTTAAGTTTAAATCAAGATAGATGTCCTTTGCTAGGGTAGTTATGGGCTCTACTAGGATTTCACGTTTGCGCATGCGCAGAAGAGAGTTACTGTACTTCATCAATGACTTTAACATGGGACTACCTGTGGCCCAACTCCCACCTACCCTCCAAACCTCATCGCACTGCTAGGGTAGCTGTGAGCTCAAAGGATTTTTGGCGCATGCGCAGACAAAAGTTACAGTTCTTTGTTAATTCTCCAACCCGCGTCTACCCTCCAGATTTCAACTCACTACGACTATTTTTTCGGGTAATTATGGACTTCACAAGGAATTGGGAAACATTTCACGTTTGCTCATGCGCATCCGAATGTTACAGTCCGAATCTGATGAAATCGAAACAGAACCATCAGGGTACCATGCTGCATCTACCCTCCAACTTTCAGCTCTTTTTGACGATTACTAGGGTATTTATAAGCTTTATAAGGATGTTGTTTGCGCATGCGCAGCCAAAAGTTACTGTACTCTGAATTTGATATGGGACCATCTGTGACCAAACCCACACCTATCCTCCGAATTTCAACTTCTGTTCAAGTTTCACTACGTATCAACAAACTCCAAAAGAGCCATCATTTTTCAAATGAAATAATATGACAAAACAACCAACTCGACTTCATACTCCGTGAATATAATCAAGTGTTCCCTTGCAATGATGATCTCGGGCCAATTCCCCATTGTTAGCGCGTCCCTAGTGATGATATTTGGGCTAAATACATGTATACAATTTCATTCATCCTGCTGTTGAAAGCCTGTCGGTGCAAACTTCTGCGCCCTACTGTGAACGAACGGCTGAACGTACAATGCTCCGGGTGGTCTTAAAAAACTCCCAAGTTCGATAACTATTTAAAACCGAAAAAAATCGAGATTTCAGCCCCTATTTTTCACCCCTTAGGGATGACTGACATTAACGCCGAGCTTCGAGGACCAACTAGACCCCAAATGGGACGAATTTCGTCAAATTTGGCTCATGGTAACTAAGAAAAGTGCTTAGTAAGGCGTACAGCGGACGGACAGAAATTTTTTTATTGCATTTTCGGATTCTACATATACCTTGAAACGGAAACCATCAAATTTTGAGGGTAAGGGGCGGAGAGGGGTAAAACTTTTTTTTTTTCATGCTCGATTCCAAAGGTTCATTATTGAAAATAATAAACCGAAAAATTTGTCCTCCAAAATGAAAATTTCCACAACCATTTTGCGTTTCAGACATAGAGGAACGTTTTTGGTTCCGTGTCTGTCTGTCTGTCAGTGGTAATTCCTTGTAACGCCCATAACTACCCTAAATAATCGTCGAAATGAGCTGAAATTTGGAGGGTAGGTGCGGGTTGGGTCACATCACAGATGATGCACGCATGCGCAAACGTGGAATACTTGAAACGCCCATAAAAACCCTAAATAATGTTGAAATTAGTTCAAACTTGGAGGGTCAATCAGGAATAATACTTTCATAGTTCCAAATGAATTTCATTGGAATCTAATGTAACTGTCGTCTGCGCATGCGCGAACATGAAATGTTGACCATTTCCTTGTAAAGCTTCCAACTGCGCGAAAAATAGTCGGAGCTGAAATTTTTAGGGTACACGCGGGTTTGATCACAGATGGTCCCATTTCAATATCAGGAAATCGTCCCGTCTGCGCATGCGCAAACGTGAAATATTGAAACGCCAGTAACTACCTTAAATATCGTTGAAATTAGTTCAGATTTGGAGGGTCGATCAGAAAAAATAACACTTTGATAATTGCATATGATTTTCATTCATCTGTGTATGCGCGAACATGAAATGTTGACCGTTTCCTTGTAACGCTTCTTACAACGCGAAAAATAGTCGTAGAGCTTAAATGTTGAGGGTACACGCAGATGGTCCCGTATCAACCAACTACTCTATACGTTCATGTGGTTCAAGTGAGGAAGCTGCACTGCCTACTCGAATAATTAGCAGACTTTTTTTTTCTGCTCTGGCACGAATACGAGATTTCCCTACCTTCGGTTATGAGCTGAAATTAGGAGGGAAGAATGGTCGTATTGAGAGTTGGTTTCCAAATATGGACAGCAGTAGGCGAACCAGTCGTTCCACAAAGGGAACAACTAGGAACAATAACCTCAGTTATGGGTGACCTTAGGTGATAATCCTCCTGTGGAAGGTATCGACTACCTAACAATAAACAACCTTTCGGTTATATCACTGCTGTTTGTGATAATCTAAAGGTGGTTTATTTTTACTCTATAACTTCACTAGGAGATTTTTTCAATTTTCAAAGGATTCTAAGGACCTCTACAAAGTATTGATTGAGGGCTGCACATCGAGGTGAGTATCCAGACCATTTATCTAATTAAAACGGGTACATAAGCCATACTTACCACTTAACTACATTGTTTACAAAAGGGGTGGGGGGAAAGGTGGTTATTCGCCACTTCACTACTATGAAGGCCTAATTACACCTACAGAGTAGCTCGGCCGAGTATCGGTGGAGCACTCGGCCGACCTACTTCGATGGGGCGAGTAGGTGATTACATTTCAGCTGGGCAGAGACGAGACAGTAGTGTCGTGTAGTGTTCCGCGCAATATGGCACAGCGAAGTAAATAAAGAAAAACGCTGCAAAGTCCTTGTCTCATGGCTTTATTATTATTGCACATACCTGCAGAAATGTTGGCTTTTTTTTACAAATTATCTCATCATTGGTAGTGTCATTTAATTGTCTTGATTCACCTGTTAATACTACTTGTCATGTTATTGTACTACTTTACGGTGATTTCAGACAGTTACCCAGGTTTTTGACCCATAAAAAAATGAATATTGGGAACTGAACTTTCGTAAAACCTCAATTCTTCACTCTTTAGTCAGTCAACTTCATATTCGGTCTTCTCGCCCTAAAAAACATGTATAATGATATCTCACAAGGTGCGAAACAAAAAAAACTATTTTTACACTCCCCCCCCCCCCCCCCACATAACACCCCTGGGTGTATTCCGATCGGGCGGCCGAGCTTCGGGACTCAAACTGTGCGCGGAAAAACGACGATTTAACACCAAAATTTAACGTAAATTTAAGGCTGAAACTTTGTTAGAACCTAAACGTGGAAAGTTTCTGGAAACAAGTAGGGCCCTGTGTTAAAGAACGAATTTTTTAGACCGAAAATGAAGTAGATATGGCGGATTTGTGGAATCTGTGCACCTTGAAACGTAAAAGAAAAAATTTTGAGGGGGTCATAAAAAATGTTTGCTGAGCGAATTTATAGGTGTATTATTCACAGAATAATAAACCAAAAGGCGCGCTCGCCCGCCAAACCTGATTACATTAGCCGAGTGGATGGGCGAGAAGCAACTGAGCGAGTGGATGAGTGGTGGGGGGTCCCTACTCGGCCGAGTAAATAGAACATGGTTCTATTCACTGACTCGCCCAAAATCATTCGCCCATTACTAGGCCGAGTATACTGTCTGGGCCGATCACATTGCGATTTACTCGGCCGAGTGCACTGTCTCGGCCCAGTACTCGGTAGGTGTAATTGGGGCTTGAGCATCGCTTGAGCAGCCTCCTCACACTCTAATAATGCATCATCAACCGATAGGTAACTCTGTAAGGAACATCGGGTTTTGCAAAGAAAACAATAGGGTTTTTGAATGGCCGAAATAAAATCGGGAACCACTTTATTAATTAAAGCCGCCTATTTATACACAGTATGTATAAATAACACCTTTTAAACTAGGTACCAACAATAAAATTCACAGTTAAATATAAAAATTTAATAATTTCTATTCAATTCATTATCCATTCTGTAATGCATAGGTAATATTAATAGACGCAAGCCAACGACTTCAACACCATTTCGTTGAATACCTACCTATGATCAACAAGGGCGGGCTAGGTTGCTCGGAGTTCCAGATGGTCAATAGAGCGTGGACGATTGTGATATACTTGCTTGATCATGTAAAAAGAAACAACGGAAACTTGAGGAGAGAAACAAAACTTTACACTCGTAAAAAAAGTTCGTGCAATGTCACTGTTTTCTATGTTTGGATCCGCATTCAGTCGTACACTTATTCCCATTCCGTCGTTCCAGGTGGTTTAGGTGTCATGTCGTACAGAACTCGTGAAATACCAGGGATGGCCGCCACCTCAGACATCATTTTCTGAACGATCTAAAAACAGAGAAAACGAATTCCATGGAAACCTCATAACTTTTAGAATGAACAAGTAATTTTTAAGTACATGCGAATGGTAATATTTTCGTTGAGCCCTTAACACCTGCTGTGAAGCTGTAAACTTAGTATTTACAGTTGGAATCTTAGGAGAAGCAGCATGGTACTGAACAAACATTTATGAGGGAATGACTCACATCTACAGGAATGTGAACACCTGGGATAGCCGGGACACCCGTCATAAAATCCTGAGTGATGAACGGTCGGAGTACGATCGATCTCTGACATGAGGGTGCCCTTAGGGCACAATCTCTGTCGAAGTGAAGAGGCAGAAGTACAACGGGCATTTGCGACACCTTGCTCATGAGATCACTGTTGAAGAGAACCTGAAACAGCACGAAAGATCATGACAGATTTTGGCTATACTATTAGAGATCTTGGGACCAGTTCCTCCATCGTCTGAGGCATCTAATTGTTTGTTGAAACCTACAGCAACATTAAGGGGAATCATATTTTGATAAAGTTTCAGAAGTTAAAGGTGAAGAAGCAGAAAAACTACTAGGGGCCGGCGACAGAAACTATGGACTTCAAATTACCTGTGTTGCAAGATAATCCGCCTGCCTCATCGTGGCGAGGACAGGTGATGTAAGATATGTGGGAGTTATGTCCTGAATAGGGTCTTTCACTAAATCTCCAGCGACGTAACAGACCCGATTGATGTTGTGGCAGACCCTAGGGATGAGCTTTGATAATATTGTCAGATCCTGCCAATCCGGATCCTTCTCTGAGGAAATCCCCACCACGTAACTGTAGCTCCGGCAGTCTCCCTGATAAATTGTAAGTCGTACGTTGTCAATACATCCAACTCAAAAATGCAAAACATCGGATCAAACCAAACTTTGAACTGATTTAAGTGCCTATCAGCATCAAGCATCCAGCCTACCTGGACTCCAACACTTCGAATGGGCAAAACTGTAGCGGCTAGGTGCTGTTTAGAGGAAACTTTTCTGAGCTGAAGCCTCTCCTCTTCAGATGTTGCATTTTCAACTCTATTCAAAAGAGCGTGATTCTGCAAGAGAGAGAAAAAAATTTCTGAGCTTGAACAGTGAACAACCAAAACAAACTAGAACCAGAATTCCAGAACATTTACCCATTATTACAGTACAGTGGCAGTCTAGCTAGGATTAATATACCTTTTGAAGCATTTGATCGTACTCCACTATAATCTTCACGAGGACTTGAGTTTCAGAGAAATCCCTCTCCATGTACGGCTCATCTCCACATAGTACCCGGATTGCAAGACCAGGACCAGGAAATGGATGTCTCATCACAAGCTCGGTCGGTAAGCCTAACTCCTGTCCCAATACTCGGACCTAAAGCACATTATCACAAATCAACTAAATACCCAAGACAGAACCAATAGCAATGTTACACTACCATTATCATGCTTATTTCATCGCACATTGTGTTCAACGCACACGTATCAGTTGATAGTAGTTCTCACTCATTGATCTCAAAAGTTTTCAAGGATTTGTTTTGAAAATACAGCCAGCTATTGTTGAATGTTATAATTATTATAGGAAGTACATATTAAGAAGAGTGGCTATCAGGAGCGTAGCGTGCCTCTGGTGACGGGGGTACCGCAATGAACTCCACCACCCCCCCCCCCCCCCCCCCCAAACCAACATTCACACTTCCTCACACACTCTAAAAATGTAAATGGGAAGCAGTTCTTGGCAAGCTGTTTGTCAAAGGAATTTTATGATATTATTGATCTTCCAAATTCATTAGAAATAATTCATAACATTCCCTTGCAAACAAAATAAAAGGTTTTTCGAACTACAGCCTGGTAACCATTGGTTCCTATTGTATGTTTCAACAGTGAAATGCCGAGTGTACTCACGGTTACTACGTTCCTTCACAACTCTCTTGAAATCAGGCAACGCTGAGGTTGACCGGCCGGCTCTGATGATGTCATTCTTTTCCCTAAAACTACGAGAACTAAACGAACGCCGAACCACGGAACAATTAACACAACAACTAGCCATTTTAGGAGGAGACCCTAGGAAAGATTCGAATTCAAACAACTAAACCTGAAATTAGGAACAATTATTGTGAAAACTACAAGTAATAAAATTATGAGAAAACAGGCCGTCGTAAGAATAGCATCCGAAAAGCAAAATGGATGACAGTGACACTAGAAGTTGTCAAAGTTTTTTTCTCGAGTTTTTAATTGATAGCTACAATCGATCCATACGCCAGTATCCCTCCTCACCAAGATTGGATACGCTGGATATTTGCGCTAGCCCAACTTACTAACACAGTCTCCTGAAGATGTGTAAGACACTCACTCACACACGCAAACACACTCACACAGACGATGTAGAGACACACACACATCGGATTCTGGGCCTCCGCAGGACTGGTAGCGGTACCCCAGCGACCTTGAGATTTCAAATATTCGAAACCTGCCGAAAACCATATGATTCTAATCGACTAATCGATACTTGGCTGTTTTTCGTCCATGACTGGCAGACATGGAGGTTGGAGGATAGTTCATGGAGGGAGAGTCATGGAGGATGGAGTTATGAGTGGACAATTCAAATTGCTACCTACCTACGGAATGTAATGTTTTTCATTTTTCGTGTAGGGTAGCGCCGGTACCCCCGGTACCCCTGACGCTACGCGCCTGGTGGCTATACGGTGTATAGTTTCTTACTCCCACAAGATGATGAAATAATATTATCAACCACACCAGCAGTATACGAGTACCTATTTATCACTTTTAGGTATGTACCATTGTACCTACCTCGTCCTTGTGAAAATCTTTCAGGGGCTCTACAACCCTACCCATCTGCCGGAGATTCCTGATCATTTGAGAGTCGTTATGATGAGTTTTGATCACTTGAGCTTTTCCAGAAGCAATAGTGGATGCAGATTCGATAAGATCTGGTCTTAGAGTTCCTTGAGCCAGCATAACTTCGTCCACACTGAGTTTGAGGTCTGCTATGACTTCGTTGGCCACCTAGAAACATTTATAAATTGTTAAACTTCAAACCCAAACACCGGGTTCAAATGCATTCATCAAATTTCATTCGAAAAATCGGATGATATTGAAAACGTGAATAGGAGCAACGAAAGCTGCCCATTTAGTTCAAAACATTATCACCTACTTCAACAAATATATCTCCGATGATTTTCCTTTTTTCTTCTGGATTTGAAGTCATGCAGAGCATCTTAGTAACAGAATTACGAGATATGGGGTCGTCTTTGTCGGCCGGGATCGTCGTTGTACCATGAAGGAACTGTTTTGCCGCGTTCACGACTAAAAAATGAGCAGAAATTGGGTTTTACCCTCCTGCTGGGTTTTCTGACAAATCCCCTAGCTAACAGTACCGACTACTAAAAAACTCTGCAAAGTCCGTCACATGGGTTTATTATTCTATCGGACATACCTACAGAAATGCTGTTCATTTATTGTTTCTTTCGTTTTGGCCCCCAAAAACATGAATTAGGCTCCTATTTTTTACAAATTATTTTTGATCATTGATAGTGCCAGCCATTTAATTGTCTTGATTCTACTTCTACTTTGCCTACTTCTAGTGTTATTATACAAATTTATGGTGATTTAAGACAATTTCCCAGGTTTTTGGCTCATAAAAAATTAGTTTTGGGAGCTGAACCTTCGTTACACCCTCAATCCTTCACTCTTTGGTCAAAATCAACTTCATATTCAGTCTTTTCGCCCCAAAAAACATAGAAAACGATACCTCCCAAGCTCATGTTCACTAAAACCTCAAAAAACCCTATTCTTACACCCATTTTTCCCCCCAAAACACCCCTGGGTGTATTCCGATCGGGCTGCCGAGCTTCGGAGCACAACTAGGACCCAAATGTGTTCCATATGAGGACCCAAACTGTGTGCGGAAGAACAACGATTTTAGAGCAAAATTTAATGTAAATTCAAGGCTGAAATTTCGTTAGAACCTCAATTTTCCATTCTTTCGTCAAAATCGACTTCCTATTACGTCTCCTCGTCCTAAAAAATACGAAAAACAATACCTCACAAGCTCATGTTACTAAAACACCAAAAACCCCTATTTTTACACCCATAACACCCCTGGGTATATTACGATCGGGCTGCAAAGTTTCGGGCCACAACTTGGACCCTGCGTGCGCAACAACGAATTTTTTTGACCGAAAATAAAGTAGATATCCATGATATGGCGATACGGCGGATGGATGTTGCATTTTCTGAATCTACGCACCTTGAAACGTAAAAGAAAAATTTTTGAGGGGGTGTTATACAAAATTTGTTGAGCGAATACATGGGTGTATTATTCACAGAATAATAAACCAAAACTAGGCGACGATTAAAATAACTAGGGCCCACAACAGGAATCATAGGTAAATTATTCACCTTTGAGGTCTATACCCAGTTTTCGGAGAGATTGCTCGACCTTGCTACTTTCTCCTTTTCTCATGAACCCATTATCGATGTGTACAGCGATCACTTGCTCTTTAGACAACGCCTTGTGAAGAAGGGCTGCACAAACAGTTGAATCTACTCCACCACTAACCAGCATCTGAAATTAATAGTGAGAACTTGATCACTGGCTAGCTCAAAAAATGAACCTGAGATTACAGTTTCTGTTTCAATGTTCATTTTAAAATTGAATGAATGTCAAAGTAAGAGACTTACAAGAACTTTGTTTTTTCCTACAGCTTCTTGAATGTATTTGATACAAGAGGCTTCACGGCTCTTCAAAGTAAAGTTGCTGGCTAGCCCCGAGATTTCAAAAAGAAAAGAGTGCAGCATCTCTTTACCATGCGTGGTTAGATCAACCTGGTAATACAACAACATAATAAATAAAGTGAATAATAAAAAATTGCAATGATGCAGATGGAATCTGGATTGATTATGGGCACGAGCCATATGCACACTAAAAGCCACCGATAGGGAAGGTGATTTACCAGCAATAAAGTCAATAGGGAATAGACCATAGAAGTAAGTCTATGCAAATACTCCTCTGTGCTCAGACAGATACAATGCAAAAGTAGCAGACTTCAGCACAGCAGAAATGTGTACTACTCTATGGAAAAACCATGGGATCATCCACCTTATGTACGTATGCTCTTTAGAGTGGAAGCATGCCTAACCTTTCTCATCCATATAGAAACACGAACCTGGTGGCTGCACCTCAACTATTTCCAAACCTTACCTCAACTCTCCCACAACCATCACTCAAACGCTTTTAGTTGGTATCACATCCGACATCCTGGTCACTGCAGCTGGCAGCTATCCACTGTCAACTGTGAATCCTCTAACAAGTCCCCCCCATACCACTCGTGTTCGTTAATTTCATCTGAGTCCAAATGGAGGATGGATGGATGGATGGACTGGTTGGTTTGGACCAACAATGCCAGAGAATGGAGGAGCGCTCTTCATACGAGTACTAGATACATAAAAGGGTGCGACTACCCTACAGAACTCACAGCCTGTAGACTTACTTCCCAACAGTTAATGGATATTGCACATGAAAATAGTTAAATAAAATTGAGAAGAATCGACATACTTCTGGGTGAAACTGAAGCCCATACAAACGAAGTTTGTCATTAGCAATGCCTGCCACGAGATTGCCAGATTGAGCTATAATCTTGAAAGACTCAGCCACTTTATCTATGCTGTCTCCATGAGTCAATAGCACATTTTGGCTCTTTTCTAGCCCCCTAAGAATATAAATATAACGAATTAACGTGATTTACCATATGCAGGAATCAGTAAAATATCCAATGAACAAAGTTTATGGTTACGTTTTGATGATTTATCCATTCCAAATTACATCACACCTCCTACAGGTACATTTGCCAGTCGCCGGCTATTGTGAAGTATACTCACTTGAAGAGAATACACTTCTGATCGACATCAACAGTGAACTGTCCATCTTCCCTCCCATCTTTCCTTACAACTTGGCCGCCAAATTCCTTATTCATCATCTGCATGCCGTAACAGATTCCTACAAATACAACCGTCAGAATTTTAGAATCTGAAACGAATATAGCGGATTTCTTAAACTTATTGACGCCATTTGACATTACCCAAAACTGGGAGGCCGATACGAAAGATATCAGCGTCATATCGCGGAGCATCTTCAGCATAAACGGAGTTGGGTCCACCCGAAATTAGTATTGCCCTAGAATCAACAATCAATAAAATGTTACGAAACATATATGAAAACAGATCGAGAATGATGATTAAACCGTGTTAATCATCACAGCACAGGTACGGTTGGCGCAGAATAAGTTTGCCTTAATAAATGACCGGTTACACGTTTATTTAGGCGAACTTATTCTGGGTCAACTCTACCTAATGGGGAATACCCACTTTTTTCTATTTGAAAGTAGACACTGATATGAGATGGTACATATTTCTCATTTTGATAAGACATCATAAGTAGTTAATTTTTAATTAAATGTGGTTTAATTAAAAGTTTTGATGACGTCATTGCCGCCTTTCCATGGATGCATATATAATCCACGACGTTGAGGTGAGCTGACATCAATACTACTGCCCGAAAAGTTGCTTTAGCATGGAGGCACTCCACGTAATGTTGGAAACTAAACAAACATGTGTTATTCGATTTTTCTCATCAACAAACAACATAAAAAGCAAAAAAGGCAACAATTCAAGAACCACTGGTATTCCCCATTATTAACGATGATCATTACCCACTCGTACCTACCTTAATCACTTAATTCCAAGAAAGATTCTCCCATGACAACCTGTTTAAGAACAGCCTGCTATTTTATTGTAAATGACTAGTGACTTGTGTGGACGCACGTTAATTTCAAGGGCAAAATACTTCTTGAATCAGAATGGAAGTGATGATCTTTTTGCTCAAAATCAGCAGACAGTGTTATCCGATCTTTGACAATCGTAAACTGTAAATCAATTGTTATTAACAACAATAAATTATGATTCAACAGTTATTGAAATGAATCATTCACGTAGGTACCTAACCCACTAACCAAAGGAGTCAATAAGAATGAGAACACAACCTGCAGAGATATGAAAGAGACGGGAACAATTTCTTACTTATAGCCCTTTTCCTTCAAGTTGAATGCCGGAGTGTCGAGCGGTAGTATTTCAGTTTCGACGCAGAGTTCTCGCACGCGTCTATCGATGAGTTTCCCATACTGTGCTCCCGCATCAAGGATGGCAACACGATCCCAACCACTTCCTCCATTCATTCTGTCTTCCATTGACACCTATGGAACGAACAAAAATTAATTCCGGTTAGTTTTTTTTAAAGGTCCTCACACACTAGGCGGGAACAGGACAGGCACAGGACGGGAAACAGCCGTGGGACGTGGGTCGTATTTTTTCGCTTCTGTGTATTTGAACGGAGATACGCACACTAGGTGGGACGCGGCGGTCACGGCATGGGGCAGGAACAGGACGGGTTGCGGCGCGATCGCTCTCAAAGCGAAAAACGGCGTTTCCTGGCACGGGACGTTCTCCCTCCACCGTCCAAATTTTCTCCACGTTCACGCCCGCCTTCCCTTGTCCAAGATACATTTCTCATTCATAACTATCATTTTTTCAATTAAAACAGGCGCTGTTTCTCCAATTGCCTGGTCATTTCTTGATTCCCTGATGTAGGACATCACACAAAAAGTGAAAAACTGGCAATGTTTTGCTCGCAGTCAAGTGTTCAAATTCAAGTTATGTTGTCACTAAAATTGCTAAAAATCGTGTTAAACGTGATTTAAAAGAAAATAAATATGACGAGGGGTTGGTAGGTATCTCATCTTCTTTCAAAATTCACTCATGATCATGCTGCATGACTGGAACTGTTTCGATTGGCACCTATACACATTTTAGGCGTCAAAATGTTCAGTGCATCAATGTCAAAGTTTCAAGCGCATTATGTTAAAGAGCGATCAAAAAATGTCACCTCAATGTGAGAGCCAGTCTTTCTCGTGGACTAATTGATTTCTGGAAACTGGTATCCATCTTCGTAATATGTGGTTCCACCATACCCAACAGCTCTTCAAATTTTTCATAGTTCATGCGGTAGTAGGTCAAAAATTTATGAGCATCGTTTTTGAGGTCCTCAAAAATCGTACTGAACTCTCCAAGTTCATCTCGCTTCTTATGATGGTCATGATCCCACATCCTTTTATTAGGTTCGGTGAGCAGAATAGCCGCAACTATAGCTTCTTCCTCAGAAGAAGATGATGATGAATCACTCATGAATTAAACTTGTATGCTACTCTCACTCTAAGAAACAAATGGGACAAAAATGTTGTTTGAGAACAGGAGATCTTGAAACGAGAAGAGTATGGCGAGCGGTGGGGGAAAGAGAGCTGAGGAAGGTCCTGCTTGGTGTGGGTATAGACGCAGGACGGGACAGCGGCAGCCGGCCGGCATCCCGCATCCTATCCACGGCGTTTCCTGTCCTGTTCCCGCATAGTGTGCGAGAACCTCAAGCCTATGAACCTAAGCCCGAGCCTATAGGAAACCACGACGAGCAGGACGGTAGATAATTAGGCAGTCGAATGAATATCTCTCAATAATTCAAATCAATGGTTTTTGATACACTTGGTAAGTAATTCGAACTTTTTCTATGGCAATCCACCAGTAGATTTCTCCGTTCGGTAATTATTTCAAATAATTACGAATCTCAAGCAAACTAACGCTATTGACCCACCCGCTCTTTTAATATAAACTATTCAACAAATCAACTTCTCAGTAATTCTGACTTTTTTCAAGGTCCCTTGAGATTCGCATTATCGACAGTCAACTCATCAAGTAACATCTCTTTCTGAGATTGATGTGTGAACCCTTTAAACACTCACAGTATTACTTTTTTGAATTCTTTCACAGCCATCACATTCAATATAATTTACAGCTGTAATTCGGTCATGTTTGATGCATGCAAATCATATATTAATATGTATACTACATTAGGTAGGTACCTCACGACGATAAAAACCACCTGTTCGAAAGAAAGGTTCATTTCACGGAGTTTTACCTACACCGCAAGAGTAGCAGTTAATTTACGAGAACGTCTAACGTGTAAGCTGAACAAAAGCTCACCAATGCCACCATTCATGTTCTGTTGCCGGTGGATTTTTCAACCAGGAGTAAGTAGGTACCAAAAAATAGATTGTGATAGATTCAAGATACCCCACATGAACAACAAAATGGGAAAGAAACATAATACCAAGAAAAAGCAGACCCAAAGTTCCAGTGCGAGATAAGTACCTTAACTTACTTAAATTTTGCAGTGGAAGCGGTGAAAAAAGTACGCAGAGCGAAGGGGGACTTTTTGGAGGTTACTTGATCACTAGCAAACAAATGGCTGAGATTTGATACGCAAGTTAATTTATGCAGGGTAGTGCAGGGGTAGGGGGAAAAAGTAAAACAACCAAAAAGTAGATTCCGAAAATCTATGGACTGTTACATAATCAGATTATGCAACAAGTTACTTTTTGGCCCCACGTGGAACAGTTACATAAGACTATACCTATTTGGAATTCCACAACTTGATCAGAACGACCGATGCTTAGGCAATGGAAAATTCTAGATTTTGTTATGGTTCCTCAGGTTAGGGATATTTAGACTGAACGACTATCAAAGATGACGACGAGTCGTGGCGAGAAACACGGCACATTCAAGATTCGTACTCGAAGTAGTAATTGAGTACTCGCACTAACTATTTAGAAGTGCTTACCTCCAAAAATTCGAGAGAATCCAACCAAAGGAATAAATCAGGGTCAGCTCACTTATAAATACCGATTAAAAACAAGTATTTACAGTTGCCAATGAACCTAAAAATAGTTCTTGCTATACCTACAACTAAGTCACTGGGCGCGTACTATTAAGTTTAGGTAGAAGTAGGTCCTAGCGGATTACTGGACACCTATAACATTTATCTTGGTCCATAGTGTAAAAAGTAAACAGCGGTTTCAGGCTGGGGCTTTACGTCCGACTGCCCTGCCAGCGTCGCGGACGTGATCAGCTGTCCTCTAATGAGGATCAGAATAGTGTAGGTTCCATGGTGTAGTAGGTATAACCAAGCAACAAACAACAAGTAGGCGACAGCATAAGCCACAAAAACGGTTATAACATCGAATATCTATAGGTACTCTATAGGTAAATAATTATGTAAAAATTTCATAAATTAACAGTTGTTATTGTTCAGAAATAAACAAATTCTCTCTCTCTCTCTCTCTATCATAAGAGAATGCTTACTTCCGAATAAACGAAGTACCAAGAGACGTGAGTCCACATCATCCTGTACATACCTACCCAACATAACCAGGGACGCACTACTTATCTATTTACTTCAACCATCGACATGTGTGCTCAACAACCTCGGGTCGTTCGCACACAGAACACAATCATGAACATTTGAATAAGTAGGTAACTCTTACACAAAAAAAAACTGATGAAATCGCCGAGTTCCAACGTTCGCCGAAATCCATGTACACATAAGCGTATGATAAGCAATAAAATGCCACATTATTTTCTTTTTGCCGCTCATATACTCTATGCCGAAAACTAATCAGAACGACTGAACTAAACCGCTATCATAGTCCCTGATGTAGTCACCACCGTAGTACAGGTTCAAAAAGACGGTAGTTATTATTTAAAAATAAAAATAAAAATATAAAAACAGATGGAAACAACGACTAGTTTGTTAACTAATCTAAACTGTCGTATTGAACGTACAGATGAAAGAAAGCGTCTTGCCATAACACGAGCGACCCAGAATTTTGGTGCAAGGAGTTCGGTGAATTAGTGAATTGCAATCACTTGAAATGACGAAAATCTCGGAAAACAATCGGGAAAACAGCACAATAAAATTCCATTTACTCACTTGATTATGACGAAAACAGCTCGGGAAACTTCCAGGAATAGTGCACAGTAAAATAACTAGGTAAGTATAATGAAAATAGTACAGAAACTTACAGCACCGACTTCGGGATCGTGCTGTGGGACGTCGGTGAAAGTATGGATACTAAACTACCATGGAAGAGCAGCTTGGAAGACAAGTATTAAGTATCCACAAACTTAGAAAAGAGTATGGAAATGATAGAGAAGGCAGTAGCTGTCAAGCTGCGGGACAAAAATGGATGGCTATATTTCCCACTAATGGTACCGACGTGACGCCATGATCGACCAGCTACAGGTAAAAGCTGTAACTGGGACATCCGACTTTGCGGTCAGCCTTGGTTGAATGAGTTTCTATTAGGAAACGAACGAATTTCGCTCATATCTTTTTGTTTTGTGAAGAGCAACACGATGCTCATATTTATGTGCGATGTACAATAAATTGAAGACCGCAGCCGAAAAACAGACCATGTTACATTTTTGAAATTTTACAGGGGAGCTAAAAAAAAGTTGCTAAACCATATGACCGGAGAGCAGTGGCTCTGACGACGTCGATATTTAAATTCATAGCAACGGTAAAGCAACGGGCGGCGCTTGTTATATTATTTGTAACAAAGACTGTTTTTCTTTCAGTCACAACTGTTTTCTCCACTACCGTCATCATGACATTCATCATAATAATATGTGGTAAAATTGGGATTTTTGGCTTAATAATTAGTAGATGGGACCTTGTAGAGGATGCTGACACTTTAACACGTTCCGAGCGGAATGGATCGATCGAACCAAGGCCGGCCGTTCAATTCACCCAGCCTGAATCTATCGATCCAGCTACGGGGAGCGTTTCTGCGCTACATTCTGCTCTGAAACTGAACTATCGCGCACTCTAGTGACTGCAGAGTTTAACACCTTTGTTCTGGATGATCTGACCTCCGAGAGACCGTGTTCCGTTTTGTTATTCCAAGCCGTTTGTTTACCAACATTTTCTCGCCGCGTTTGGATGATGTTTTCGGGTACAATCTTCAGTTTTGTTGTGATTATTGCGTTCCTTTTTTCCTCGAGGAACCTGTTTCAGTTCCCCTTTGGCATCCAACCACGGTAAGTCGTTATTCATGAGTCTCTAGGCCTCAAAAGACCGCCGATTGTATTGCGGGTTGCCTATACCGCCGAAGTGGATCGATAGATCCAACGTCTATAAATCAATGATTTTCATCCAATTTTGGTTCCACATTGTAGTTGTCGTTCATAACTAATCATGATAAGCAGTTATCAACGAATAACTCGAAAAAACGGGTGCCGTCACAGGGAGTCTCCACCAAAATCGGAATGTGTTAAATGAGTTTTGAAAAAATGTAACAGAGTTTTTCGCCAGCGGTCTTCAATTGTTAGAGGGAATAGCAACAGGAAGGGGGTGTGTGACTTTGGCCTGCAGTCAATCATAAATCATTTGAGTGATCAAACGAAAATGTTCATTAAAATCGAGCAACGTAGGGAACGCTCATCCCCTTAGAACCTCCGAACCTTGAAAACAATAAACGTCTGAAGGTAGGTTTTCCTAGGCGTGCCTCCAGCGTTCATTGCTGAGTGATCGACGCAACTGCCTCCCTCCGTGTTTTTCAGTGGGACCTGTGTCCTAGACGCCATCATTGCTAGGGAGACGCTAGCATCTCAAATGATCAAAGATCACAGTTTTGTCACTCTGTTTTTCTTATATTTGTTGCCTGCTTATGTTCTGTTGAGTCCCAAAATATCTCCAAAATTTCATTTTTCCTTGGAGGAAGATGAAAAACTCACAGAAAAAGTTTGCAAGCACCCACCTCTCAATCAGGGTGGAGAATTCTGTTGTAGGGAATCTTCTTTGCTTTCACTAACTGTTTGTGTGGGTGGAAGAATTTCAATATTACTTGAAGGACCAGCATCGGGGGACGCAAATAATGTGGGTGTAAAACTTCGACAGCAAAACGGGGTTAACAAAAATTTGACTTACCACAAGTTGGCTGGTTCAGTCCCCACAGCGACGCGTCATTGAGATAAATAATTATGTTTAGTTCCCTGTTAGAAGGTGGTGGTGGTATGGTAGTAGAGGGAAAGAAATGAAGGGTAAAACCTATTGACAATTTTAAACGCTTTCGGCGGGCTCGCTTTCGATGGTCGTAGGGGCAGTGGGAGCCCAGGATTTTTCCTTGGTCACCAACAAATAGGTACACTGCAAGGCGGTAGGATATTTTGATTTGGGGAAAAATGAAAATAATGACCTAGTCCGCGAGGTGGGGATTAATTAAACACTTTTTGATTAGTGGGGCAAAAGACGAGAGAACTCACAAACACGAGAGACTTCCTTTACCGTTGGCTACATATGGCTACAATGAATGTGACTGCCCGTCGTTATTGCTTGAAAAGAAGGCGGGGAGGGGGGGTATCAAGAGAAGTGTATTTCTGCATATGGACTCCATCTAGTGGGAGCTCAAGATACCAGCAGGCAAACCACTCACCAATTTCAGAATGCAGGTCAAATTGCATTGGGTTCAACCAAAAATATTGTCTAAATGTTTCCGCTCAAGCTCGTAAATGATTTCTGTTAAGCTGATTGAAGCAATCTTCTTGTGCCTGATTCCTGTAAATGCGATTTTCCTGCTTCTATTGAACAAATAAATACTCCTACACAGCGATTTCATCCTCTTCTTCCTCACTCAGCAAGAATTAGCAATTTTTTAAATGAAATAATCATGTTTGAATAGAACACTGGCAACTGATAGAGATTACTGAACATGCAACTGAGAAAAAAAAATCGCTTTTAGGAAAGCACTGCGGCAACCTCAGATGCTGAGCAGAAGTCGCGAAGCGAATTGCAGCGATCAGTGCTGGAGTCTCACCTAGGAAAACCTACATTAAGTCGTCAGAGTAGACACCAAAAAATGGAGTGGGAAATTGATGAGAGATCGGTTACCAGGGATTCCTCCCTTTGGATACTATTTTCGAGCTGAGGATTCTGTAGATAATACTGCAGATCCAGTGATTTCCTAGGCATTGTAGATTCTTCTTTGCCTACGAGTTCTAACTCAAAAAAACAAATGCGACCTAAGGATTTCTCCAGTCTTAGGAGTATGCATTCGAGTTCCTACTAACCTTTACAAAGGTCAAAAATTGATGTGGCAATATTTTCTTCATGGTGACGTTCTTTATTTAAGCCTTGATGTCAAAAAATTATGAGCGTAACGCGCTTTTTAGTTACTTCAGTGTGAAATCGCACCAGAGCACTAATTCACTATATGAATCTTCTCTCGTCACATCTGAGGTGTTCATGACGCTGGTCGCCAGCTCCAGCACTTTGGGAGGGTCAACCCCTTCACAAATACGAATGTTTGCTTCACAGCTCAGCATCCGATATCTTTTCGATATAATTAGGAAACTGTTTTATCCTGTGTTCACCACGAATGAAGCGACTACTGCAATATAATTTTAATCCAATGAAAAGAAACAAACAGTTGTACACCTCCCACAAACACAAATGCACAATCGGACAAGTAAATTAGGCCCTGGTAAACACACCAACAGTCATCAGTGCTGCAGGATCACAAGCTGACAAAGTTGACGTGCCCGGAACAGAAACAGTAAGAAGTATAGATAATACTAGACGAATTATAGATAACTAGTAGAATGACCAGTGGAGGGTAGTAGGGTGGGGGGACTAGGTTGTTGATTTCAAGTTGATGATATCATGTTGTGTTCTCAGTGATTGTAGGCTGGAATTGAGTCGGCAACTGAAACAACATGGTTGACTCTATGTATGGAATCATGGATGCAATACTTAGTTACCCCGCAAAACTGTGACGCCGCGCTAGCGTCGCCCACCTGATGGGAAAAACCTTTGGCCAACTGCTAGTCACTTACTCTAGTGGGTGGGCACTTGGGCAGTGTAGGATTCTTCAACAAGTAAAACTTCTTCACCACCATTTTTTTTATAAATTTCCTTTTTCTCTCTTCTATAATCCTGTCCATATTCAATACACCTCCTTCAATACAACGCTTCCTCAATGGTATCCCGGATCTTGAAGCAAGAGAGGCCAATATGAACAGGCCTCTAGCGAGATTCTACAATAAGATAATCGCTCGAAAGAACAATTCTGAAATTAAAATTTCAATCAATTTTCAAAATGAAAATTTATTTGAGTTTCTTTTAGTCAACAGAACACGGAAAGAAAAAAAAAAGAAATTAACAAAAAGGAAAGAAAAAAATTTAGAACATGTTTTGTATTAGAGTAAGGTATTTTGTATTTTTGTTATTTGTATTATTACTTAAACCCTTTTTTTTTAACACGTTCGTCTCACATTGGAACAGATGTGCACCGACGTTCACAACCAGTTCCATAAATAAATATTAAAAATTAGCGGCCGAAGACGAAATCTTGTTATAAAAGTAGTATGATGCTCTGAATTTGGTGTCGAGAGAAGGTGAAAGAAGGAGCTGGGTGGGTGGGAAGGATGGCGCAACTACCTGTAGACACTAAGCTAGCTCCCTTTTACATAGGGTTGCCAAATTTTCATAAGTTGTTTAGACCTTTCGAATACAAAGCTATCCTTCTCATTCCTTCAGCAGTGATGACGCAAAATCTAGTAAGCTAATTCATTCGAACTATTGCACAAATTGGTGTGGTCTCTTGAAACTTGTCGTTCCTATCTCTACCAACTCTATGATGGATGAGTTAGTTATATTAGAGACCTATTATTTATGATTATGTACTTATTACCTACCTACCTACCTATACTCAGGTATTAAGTTATTACTAGTAATTAACACATTGTTAGTAATTTATACCTTATAAATTTGGTTTTTATGAGAAAGATAGTGGGGAATAAATAGTAGCTCTTCTAGTTAGGCAGAAAATCCATGAATTTCATCGCTTTTACATGAATGGTTGCCTCTGTGCATACGCAAACATAGAAACATCCATTTCTCACGCACACTTTATGAAGAGGCACCTAATCTAGGTCAAGGAAAAGGATTTATTAGTAACTGAAAATGGCACAAAATAAGCATGAGTATGTAACACAAAGTAGGTAGGTAAGTTAAATGTTTCTATCGCGTTCTTGTAGTAGCTGTAGGCTCCAAAAATCGTCCACGTGTCCCTAAAGAGGCATAGAACGTCACCTTCGGGGATCAAAAAGCTCAGGCAGCACTGACTAATCAAAAAATTCCGTTAGTTTTGGCAACATAGATTTTGTCCAAATTTCTAGGCCCCATTCTATGTAGGTACTTACTAAAAGTGAACAAATTTTGGTGCCTATACTAGAAGATACATCGTGTATGTTTCTTACCTCCACTTGCCAACTGAAAATTTTAAATTATCCTTCTTCTTGGAATACCTCTGAGAGATTTTCATAATTTAGAAGCGAAAAATCACAAAACTCCTTCAAACATACAGTAAAACTTCTACAAAAGTGTAAAACACGGGGATACAAGAGAAAAACGCTGCACATTACTACACAACGGTTTATTATTTGCCTGAATAGATGCCCCTTCTGGGTAGATCACTGTTTTCTGTGGTCAATACCTACCCTCGCCTCGTGCTTCCTCCAGGATAGGCCTAAATCGAGTACTGAAGCCGGCCGAGAATTACAGCTTCATAAAAATGCGCAGTCAGGATAGGCTAAATCCAGTAGTGAAGCCAGCCGGGAATTACAGCTTCATAAAAATGCGCAATAATTCAATCATTAATTTATTATGAGTAAATGAATGAAAACATGCTTATTTATAATAATACAGCATAATAAAAAATAAAGTTGCCATTACATGAATCGTTTTGGTCGCAAAGCCATCAGCTGAAGGTCTGTCTTTAAATGCTGAGTACACAAAGTAGGTACAATGTGATGCATGTACTATAATTAGGTAATTAAAATATAAACGCACATGTGCAACACGGAACATGGTGTCCCAGTTCCTTCCGCACAAGCTCATGTTACTGAAACACCAAAAAACCATATTTTTACACCCTAAACACCCTTGGGTATATTCCGATCAGGCTGCAAAGTTTCTGGACATAATTAGGGCCCAAATGGAGATTGTGTGCAAAAAACGAATTTTTTGAACCGAAAATAAAGTAGATATGGATGATACGGTGTACGTACATTGCATTTTTGTAATCTACGCACCTTGAAACGTAAAAGAAAAATTTTTGAGCAAAAAATGTTTTGCTGAGTGGACACATTATGTTGCGAGCAAGTTCGACGGAACTGCTTTGGTCAGCTCGACCGAGTTTTCCCGAACTCCTCTCAGGCGATTCACTTTCCCTTATACCTACCATTGTGTTATCCATCTAATAACCCAATTAAAATTAACATCGTAATGTTCTATTTACGGGATTTATGAGTACCTGTCATCCTTCTCAACCTGACGTACCTTAAATCAACGCTCGGAACATTACACATAGTTGTATTATTCACAGAATAATAAACCAAAATGCAATCGCCGTAGCGGAATGCAAAAACCACTGAAGACTAGTGCTTACGAACCCGATGGGAAGGTGGTATGGTAGGCAAGTACCTATATATACATGAAGAAGGTCATCCCAAGAAGGACCCCAACCGCTTACGCCCTGTTACAAACTCCCCCTTACCACTTCCACTAACTCTCAACTGCAATTCATCACAATTTTCGACAAGATTCGTCTTCGGCCGTTTTTTCAATATTTATTTATGAAACAACCAACTTGACTTCATACAGCCATCCGTGATTATAATCGGTGCTCCCTAGTGATGATATCTGAACCTGGGCCGGATTTATACCGTTTGATTCACGATCATGCTGATGAAGCTTTTCGGTGCAAACGAAAGGCCTCCCTTCTATTGAAAGTTTTCGAGCTACGGCGTTCTGAAAATTTCAACCCGTATTTTTCACCCCTGACTGACAGTAACGCCGAGCTTCGAGGACCAACTAGACCCCAAACGGGACCTACAAACCACATTTCATTAATTTTGGTTCATGGAAACTAAGGAAAGTTCGAAATACGGCGGACAGACAGACATTTTTTTATTGCATTTTCGGATTCTACAAACCTTGAAACGTGAAACATCAAACTTTGAGGAGGAGGGGGGGGGGGGGTTAAATTTTTGTTTTCATGCTCGATTCCAAGGTTCATTATTGAAAATAATAAACCAAAAAACTTTTCTTTTTTTTATCATACAACCGTGTTCTATTGACTAAGAAATTTTTCAGATTGAAAATCAGTCATTCCCTCGCCGAGATAGAACGGGAGCCACATCCACATCTTCCCTCTCACTCTACCTGAAGTATGCCTTAAAATGAAAATTAACATTAATAAATTAATACAGAATCAGAAATATCTAACATGGAATCAGCAATATGAACTACAAATGAATTAAGAATAGGTACCTATGTAGTCATAAAAATAGGTCACAGGTTTGTTGGCAGTGACCATCTTATGGTTAGTCCAGGATTCCAGTCTCCAACTTTCAAAGGTCCAGAAGGAATATCATCTCTTGAGACGATCACGGATTTAGTTTTCAAAAAGTTTAATCTCAACCAGCCTTTGCAGGCAATGAGAACGGTACCATCTGCATACCTGGTGTTGTTCACATAAGCGCCATTGACTGAATGATTCTGAAATTTCAATATCATTTAGTTGTTCAGTAGGTACATAATCGTTTGTTCGCACAGTCCTGAACCAGACCAGGACGGAAGCTCGTTCTGAAAATGAGGGGATAGACCGACTACTGTAGGTTCGTTTGGACAGACAGCCCTGGACTGGTCAGGACTAGTTCTAGCAGTCCTAGATTTTTTCGAGGACTGTTGATTGCACATTGCACTCGATGCTTCTACCTTCAGCTTATGTGGAAGGTTTTCAGATTATACGTTCAGAGTCATCACGGCACGTCCAGACACACCTGGATAAGTTGTATCCCCTCTGTTACAACGCAGTTCCATCACCGACTGCGAATAAACCTTGTCTCTCCAGACACACGCTGACGATTCCGAATGGATAACCTGAAGCAATGTAATCTTCCACAAAGGCTGAATCACTAGACAGTTTTTGTACTTCCAGTCATCTTCATACGTTCTACCGGGAAACTGTGATATGGACCAATGAACTTGAAGCATTCTCTTCCCTTAACGTGTAGTTCTTCACGTACATGGGAAGAGTTACTTCTTCACATACAAGGGCAGAACTACGCATGTAGAGAATGCTTGAAGCTCATTGGTCCATCTTCCCGTCTCATCGTGGCTATCAGTCCCACGGGTGAACGTGTAAAGATTACGGGGAGAACAAAAACAGTCTACTGAGTGCTCATGTGCACGATCAAAAAAATCCAAGACTTTACTAGTCCCTAACAGTCCTGGACTGTAAGTCCAAACATCCAACTCTAGATCCACGACCAGTTCTGGCACTGTCCAAACGCACAAAAACGGGTGAGGCTTGGATAGAACGGCGGTCTGTCCAAACAAACCTAACATTGATAACTTTTAATCGCCAACATAATGTAGGACCATCAATATTCATGCGTGATAGATACCTACCAATTTATTAGTTCAAGTAAATTCGTGCTAGCTTGGACAATAGGAAGTAGTCATGGAACAACACTAATTAGGTTTCAAATGATAGTTCTTTTCCATTTATTAACTTGCTCAAATTAACCTTTGTAATAATTTTTCATTATAGATAGGTCCTTATAGTAATTTCTAAAAATATTTACACGTGCCAATTACACAAGGTAGACGAGTATCGTTACTAACAACATTCTGAAAACTTCAGTTAGAATGTAGATATTGTTATGTTCGTCGACACAAACAATACGGCTCACCGCCAACGCGCTTACGTAAGTCCAATATTCAGTAATTCGAACGGCTGCAAGTCTAATTTGCAGCAATAATGTACATGGTTTGTACGCGTTTAATAGTAAAATTTCACTATACTAACTCGTACTTCAAGTTTCCAGCTGGTTCATATTTTTTAATTATTACATTTGAAGCTCAAAATAAAATATTATCGAGCTAGAATAATCTTGTTAGCTGACGAAAGAAATATTTACCTAGGTACAAGTTTCGAGTACTCACTTCAACACTTCCTGAAAACGATCTACAGGATGCATGAAGGAACCATCAAGTTTAGAATTTTCCGATCTATTAAATAAAATGGGTAAGAAGAAGACAGCATTCACGAACAATACAGAATCGCGCAGAGAATTATCGTCCAATAACAAAAATAGGATTGGGCATACACCCTTACCACACAATCCGTCTTGCCATCAGTAATGGGTAGGTACCTAAGTATACAGTAAAAGTTACCTACACAAAAATCATTGGTTTTACGAATTCAAGACGTTTTCCATGAAGTTGAAATGATTGCGAATGAAAAAAATGGCTGACACATTTACTTCTCCAACCAGGTACCTATCAACATTTACCTACTTTGCAAAGGATAATTCTTAAAATTATGTGATTTAAATTATGACAGGAAGGATTAATACTATTGTTATGTATAATTTGAGATCAGAATCTCAATGAAAAGAAAAACCTTGTGGATGAAATAAACACAGTTACAAATAAAGGAACGGACAAAGCAAGTAAGAATATCAAATATTCGTGAAGGGTTGATGACCGTACATCATGTGCTGATCAATTTTTGGTTTAAATTGTCAATTAGATAACTTATGTTCATTTTTGTTAGTAGCGTTCAACTATATTTCATTAGGTAGGTCTCATTTTTTTAAACAAATTTTACATGCTTAGATTCTCTAAGGAAGACTGCCCACTTGTGGTTCTAACAGAATCTCTTCAGTTACTAGGTTAAACCTATTTCTAAATTCCAATACCTCAGTGACGGACAGGTCCAACATCTGAGACATCGCGATCTATGCAGCTGATTAGAATTAGCAAAAATTATACGTAATTATAATATAGGTACTTCAATTTGAGGACAACCTGACATATTTTAGGAGGAAGTTTGTCAGTACGTACATAACTCATTATAATTTGTAAAATTAATTATGTTTTAATCCAAAAGAGCATAAACATTGAGCTATGAAGCACAGTTTGTTACACTTAATTAATTCCTATTAAAATGATCGAAAAAAGTTGTAAACCCAACAAATGCCAATTTGTTAGTACATTATTCTCGGTGTCTATGGAGGAGTAACTGGATTAGACATTATGGATTCACATGAGTATGTCGTCAATGATGCTAACGAAAAAACATAAAAGACGGAAATCAAGTGCAATATAAAGAGCAGTGTAATTTTTACGGCACAGTACTCATAAGATCACTTATTGTACAGACTGGCGAGTTGAGGGTCTTCTAGCTGGTTCAACCCATCTTCCTGAAACGAGGACGAGAAAAATCAACTTCAGTGTAACTTACTCGATAAACGGCGAAGCAAAAAGCTCCCTGCCATACAGCAATGAAAGAAACGGGGGGGGGGGGGGGGGGGGGGCTCTTCTGAACCGATCGGATTGAGATTATGACCACTTTCTCAGGGAGTCCCAGTTTCAGCTCTTGAAAGAAAAACGGAGTTATTGAAAAAATAGTCTATTTGGTCAACGGCATGGTGCTCCCGACCCGCCCTAGAAGTGAAAGTGTAGTTGTACCAGTACTCCCGCTCACCAGCCCGCTTCGCCAGTCGGAATGTATCAGTGTTCCCGTAGACGTGGGCCCCTGATCAAACACGAACGCGGTCGGTGCTCGTCACTATGCCGTGATAACGAGCCAGTTGTTAATGACGTGTTGTCGCGATGGGTGACCCAACAACAGTTTTTGTTGAAAGTGGAAGTCGTGAGGGTAAAAATGCAATATTTTTAGATGATTACGAGTTCCTTTTTCACAAGTTTTTGAAGGACGGGACTGGTAGATGGGTGTGCAGTAAAAGGAGAAGTTCCTGCAAGGCTTTTATTAAAACAATGGAAAGGAAAGTGGTAGAAACATGTGGAATCCACAGTTGCCTTCCACTTTCGGATGCAGAACGTATGGGCGTCTAACACGTCAGAAACCAACCGTACGACTAACGCCTGTGAGGCATTCCATTCTCATTTTAAAAAGAACTTTGCATCGCCTCACTGGAACATTTTTGTTTTAGCATGGAACATGCTTTAGCCTTGGACTAACTATCCGAAAAATGTCACGCGGAAGTGTCACGAAATTTTAACGATGATTTTCACGTACAACCGAGTAGTTGCTAGGGAAATGAAACTTCTTTCATTTTCATCGGACAAAAATCGTTTTCCATTCGTTGGAAAGCTCTTGATTTATCACGAATTTATTTCGTATTTGTTCTTGGTATTTATTTCGTAGTTTCATACTATAACTATATAAATGGATGTTATAAATGGATAGTAAACAATGACGCTTGTTTGGTTGTCACTTGGTTGTATCCTGGTGACGAAGTGAAATCATAACAGTGCGGCTACAGAATCATAAAAAGCGCGGCTAAAGCATGTTCCATGTTTCTTGAATTTTAGCCGTAGGCTCTAAGCAGTAAGCCTGGCGAGGCGCGCAGCGCCGAGTTTTTTGCAACAGTTACTTTCGTTGCAAAGTGAAGTTTATACTAAACTCAAGGAGCCAAGTAACCAAAGATGTTCGGCGGCGAAGAAGTAGGAACGCTGGGTGGCACTCCTAATCACTAAGCTGCAGAATGGGGAGTTCCATAATAATTATGATTTTGTTAAGCGTAATTCTCGAAAGCTCCAACCGCATACCTAGATGGATGACGATTTTAATTTTTTTTATGATGATATTAATTATGGTATGACTAATTAACTTATTGAACTACTCGTTTAAACTAATCGAATTTATGACGATATTAATTATATTATGACTAATTAACATGACATTAACTTTTTACTATGGCTACCTACTTTTACTTGGTTACCATTTGCGGGAGTACTGATGCATCGAGGGAGCACTCGTACAAAAGTGAAGGGGGAGTACTTGTACACGCCGGGAGCACTGATACATTTTTGTCTGGGAGTACTCGTGCAACTTCCTCCTGCCGCGGTATCACTCATACAAATGATAGTCTATATCCACTAATACACGAAAAACGCAAAAAGTACTATTATACCGGTTTCAGTGATCAAACCATCGCCAGTAACACACAATAACTGAAGGCACATTGGAGAGGTGACCTTATAAATAGTCAAAGAGAAATCAAGTCAAATGAATAGTCAAGTGAAATGTGGTCGATTGGGATTGGTTGTGACGAAGAATGGTGAAGGGAACAAAGGAAGGGGGGTCGATTCTGATTGGTTGTGAAGAAGAATGGTGAAGGGAACAAAGGAAGGGGGGTCGATTCTGATTGGTTGTGAAGAAGAATGGTGAAGGGAACAAAGGAAGGGGGGTCGATTCTGATTGGCCCAGGAAGAGAATGCCAAAAAGTGAAAGGAACATGAGGTGTATGGGGTGGGGGAGGGGTGGAACCAAGCTGTTACAGAAATGAACGCAATAATGGAGAAAAACTTAAAGGAACTACATCATTCAAAGATTTACCCAACCTATCACTCTTAATAATTTCGAATTTTTCAAGTACATCCAACATGCTCCCTTTTGGGCCAAAATGAAGATATTCAATGAACTGTGTCTGCAAGATCAAAATTGAAGCTATGACTGGATTCATTCAAGTGAGGTGCAAAGGCCGAATCACCCTTATTATCCCTGAAATCTTTTTCATGTTCCTTTATTCTTTCTCTAAACTTCCTACCAGTTTGACCACAATAGTCAAGTCCACAAGAACACTTTAATTTATAAACACCACTTTTATCTTGAACATTAATTTTATCTTACCTGAACTTAATGAAGATCTGAGATTATTTTTAGTTTTATAACTTACTTTGAACCCTTTAGAAGTTAATATTTTACCAATTTTATCCGAAAATTTTCCGTGATACGGTATACTGATCCAAACCTTTTCTTCAGTCGTAGCTTCCCTAACTAGGTTTGAAACTCCTTACCTACTCTTTTTTCTAAGAACCCTATTCCATATTGTACCAATGAGATCTCCCCCATAGCCATTACTCGCCGCTATTCTTTTAATAGTTAACATTTATTTAGCTAAATTCTGTTTCACTCATTGGTATCGATAGTGCTCTGTTAACCATACTATGGAAAGCTGCATGTTTGTGGACTACTGGATGATTTGAAGTACTATGAATGCTGCTTTCCATAGTATGATTAACAGAGCTCTATCTATAGCTAAAGAAAAGTTAATTATTAAAAGTATAGCGGCGAGTAATGGCTATGGGGGAGATCTCATTGATACAATATGGAATAGGGTTCTTAGAAAAAAACTCGGCGCTGCGCGCCTCGCCAGGGGGCAAGCCCCTGGACCCCCGGATGCTTACTGCTTAGAGCCTACGGCTAAAATCCAAGAAACATGGAACATGCTTTAGCCGCACTGTTATGATTTCACTTCGTCACCAGGATACAACCAAGTGACAACCAAACAAGCGTCATTGTTTACTATCCATTTATAACATCCATTTATATAGTTATAGTAGGAAACTACGAAATAAATACCAAGAACAAATACGAAATAAATTCGTGATAAATCAAGAGCTTTCCAACGAATGGAAAACGATTTTTGTCTGATGAAAATGAAAGAAGTTTCATTTCCCTAGCAACTACTCGGTTGTATGTGAAAATCATCGTTAAAATTTCGTGACACTTCCGCGTGACATTTTCCGGCTAGTTAGTCCAAGGCTAAAGCATGTTCCATGCTAAAAGAGTAGGGAAGGAGTTTCAAACCTAGTTAGGGAAGCTACGACTGAGGAAAAGATTTGGATCAGTATACCGTATTACGGAAAAATTTCGGATAAAATTGGTAAAATATTAACTTCTAAAGGGTTCAAAGCAGGTTATAAAACTAAAAATAATCTCAGATCTTCAGTAAGATCAGTTAAAGATAAAATTAATGTTCAAGATAAAAGTGGTGTTTATAAATTAAAGTGTTCTTGTGGACTTGACTATTGTGGTCAAACTGGTAGGAAGTTTAGAGAAAGAATAAAGGAACATGAAAAAGATTTCAGGGATAATAAGGGTGATTCGGCCTTTGCACCTCACTTGAATGAATCCAGTCATAGCTTCAATTTTGATCTTGCAGACACAGTTCATTGAATATCTTCATTTTGGCCCAAAAGGGAGCATGTTGGATGTACTTGAAAAATTCGAAATTATTAAGAGTGATAGGTTGGGTAAATCTTTGAATGATGTAGTTCCTTCAAGTTTTTCTCCATTACTGCGTTCATTTCTGTAACAGCTTGGTTCCACCCCTCTCCCCCCCCCCCAACACCTCATGTTCCTTTCTCTTTTTACTCTTGTCCTGCCATGTAAACAGTGTTCTTGGTTGCTTCGAGTTTTTGGTTTCGTGGCGGGCAGGACGCTTCTGCGTCCCTAGATTAGATGGTTGTACATGAATAGCCCGATCAAACATTGGCAGGGACCTACACATCACAATCAGCTGGTCAGAACCGGAGTTTATTAGTTCCAAGTTCGCGCATGCGCAGAAAAAGTGACTGCTCAACCCTGAACTACTCTTCAAATTTTAGCTCACTGACAATTCTTTCAGAAAGTTATGGACGTTGCAAGAATTTCACGGTTGCTCATACGCAGACAAAAGTTAGTCAGATTTGTATAAAAATCATATGAGATTTTCCAGGAAAAAATAAAGTACCCCCCCTCCATCCGATGATCAATAAGCCACATATAGGTATCACACCAATTATTATTATTTTTTGGATAAGGATAACAACAAAAATTGTACCATCAGGTGGTAGGTTGACTTTAATTAAAATGTGAACTCTGAAACAGTAACTATGTTAGGTAAGTTTGTTTCCGGTTATGAACTTAACGGAACAATTCAAGTATACAGGTACCAATCACAACATTATAGCAATAAATTATAGGAACTCGGAGAAGTAACGTAAGTCATAAAACGACATACTTCCCTACCTACTTATTTAAAAAATGCTAAGTTGGCTCTGTTTTCAGAAGAGAACAAGGTAGTAAGTAATTGTATTATTATTATAGGAACACATGTTATTATTATTATTACGTAGCGGTAGTCCGTAGAAGACTAGTGGGTAATGGGATCATTTCCAGCTGGTATTTGAACCTTTTCTTGAAAAATTTTGAGTATAAACATTTGCCTCAATCTACTCCACACCTACAGTAGACAATGAAAGAATGAACTATTTTGGTTTGTAAACCTTTTAGAACATTTTCGCAGAAAATTGCAGT